>CAXIVR010000011.1:26071180-26683680 GCA_964035755.1 Teleogryllus oceanicus | reverse complement strand
TAACTCCTGGTACAAAATCTTTCTTCACTAGATTTTCGCTGTAAAGATCCTTCAATATAGAAGGATGACCTTGTTTGTAGGAAGCACAATTCAAAAATGTGAGAAGACTTGTTGTGAATGACGTTGTGGAAAAAGGTTTGTAATTCAGTCAGTATTAAAACATTCTCACAAAAGATTAAACTGTCTACAATTTGTTTTACAAATGGTTGGCAAAGATCGTAAAAAATTACCAACTGCTAATACACTCTTAGGAAAAAGTAATGTTCGATGTTCGTTCGTACAAAATAATGTTTTAATTTTACAGAAATTACTGTATATTCACTGTGTTTCTCTTAGAGATGCGTGCACTATTAAAAATCTAATATTTTTTCAATTTTTTATGTTGGTTAAGAAATTATTACATACACTTTTCAGTAATTTGTTTCAGAATATTTTTAAACAATTACTGGGGTTGCCTGTATGCGTCATAAAAATTGAGGAAACAAGAGAATGGTCTCGGTGGTCAATACTTTACAGCTTTTTAATGGAATTATTTATTGTTGGGCTAAGCTCAAACTTTGTTTTCGGGTCGCCTAGAAATTGTTCAATTGGGCTGAAATTTCTCACAGATTTTCTTGTCGAATGATCCCGGAATGTGGGATGGGAACAGAAAAATTTTAACTTTCCAAAACTTTCCTTTAGCTAAGGCCTAAGAGCCACTCTATTGTTCGTACTCTGGAATAATTTTATTTTTGTTCAACATTTATCAATAATATGGATTTGCATATTTTGCGAAAAACATAAAATATTTACGTCTTATCGAACATATTTGGTACATAGACTTGTGAGTATCCGAGATCACTGGGTCCGAAATTATCTCGGGTTCGAAAACTGACAATCCCTAGTTTGTTTGTTGAGAATCTAGTACAAATATTTGATAAAAGATTGTGTACAGTGTCAACATATAAATTACATAAAACAATATTCGAGCACAAATATCGTAAATGGAATAATTATATTCACATAGAGGGACAACTCAAACAGAGTGTCAATGACGAACGACACAGTGTTTGACAGAGATCCAATTATTACGGAATTGGGAAAGATAAAATATTTCTCATTTAACGGATGTTTTGGACATGAAACGCTTAGCAGCAAAAAGCTGTCCCAAAACAATTAAGTGTCAGCCTAAAACAATGTCGAATGAACATTGCTCAGGAGATGCTGAATGAAGCCAATGACTATCCAGAATTGCTCAGGCGGGTCATAACTGTTGAAAAAACATTGGTATATGGATATGACGTCATAACAAACGCTCGATGGTCCAAATGGAAACTTTCTGAAGAGCCAAGATAAAAAAAAAAAAAAAATAGCTTGCCAAGTTCGATCCAATTTGAAGGTTCTGCTCACGGCTTTCATTATTACAACAGCGCGGCGAAGAGTATCATGAGTTCTTGCCAGCAGGTTCCAGTTGCATAATTTTACTAATATTATTATAAGAAACTTACAAAATACAACTTTTTAACACTGATAATTTCTGCTGCGTAATGGTACAAATTTTATAATAACACTAGAATGTTATTAATTATAATAATATCAATAAAGTTTACAAGTTACTCATTCCTCAGAGAATTCAACAGTGTTCGCGGCCTCTCTGATTACGATACAAAAGCGTGTGTATTGATGAATGCAGCAAAACACAGTGTATATTTTCAGTTGTGTAAAGCGCGTGAGGCGTGTAAAGTATTCGTGAATTCTAATGATAAGTTGAAGAGAAGAGCAAAGGGAGATGAAATTGTGTGTTTTGGGTAAAATAAAAATGAAGAAGTCGATTTTATTTGAAAGATTTACAGTAAAATTACCATACAAAACAAGATGTAAGCATAGAAAGAAATACTGGAAAACGCTATCTCAATAGATATTTTGTCACCTGAGAAAGATTCGAATTATTTAAGAGATTATATGGTGGCCCAATGTGAAAAGCATCATTTGTGAATTCAGTTTTAAATATTTGTATTCGATGTAGTGCATTTTTGTATAAAATCAAATCAAACACCATAATTGTATTAATTAATAATTTAAATATGCTGTTAAGCAATCTTCCTTTGAAATGCAGTATTAAATTTACTACAATGTAATTTACTATTTGTTCTGTTTTATATGTAACAGAAGCTAGACAAAGATAATTGCAGGGAGCAGACAAAGCAGTGGAGGGCGAACAGCAATAACTAGTGGTACTGCAGAATGGTACAGACTTTCTCATACTAGTTACATTTCTAATTTCTATGGTCTAGGTTAGCTTTTCGGTCTTAAACCATCCTCTTGACAGTTGCAATTTTATCGTCGCCCAAAGTATATTTTCTGAAATTTTCTCATATTTTTGGTTTCGTACTAGTAGAACCGAAATGAACTTTAAAAATATTATAGAAGAGTAAATCCTCGTCCTATATGGAAATTTTCGGTGAAAAATTTGGAGCCGCTTCTAAGAAAATATCGTTTAGGCGATTCTGTAAATGTGAAATTTGAAGATCTTTTTCACAGATATCTTTTGTGTTTTCGACAAACTTTATTGAAAGTAATGTGATGCTCTTCCACTCACAAATGCAATAATGTAAACACATTTCTCGAAATTAGCATATTAAAGGCGTGAGAGATATTTGAAACAAATTACATTTGTATAAGTTTTTTGACTTAGCACTATACGCTTGAAAATTTTGAAGAAACAATTTGGAGCTTTTTTGAGAAAATGGCATTTAAACATTTCTGAAAATGCGGATTTATGAGTGCGTTTTCACAGAAAACTTTTGAGTTTTCCAAAAACTTTATAAACAATCATTTAAAGCACTTGTACGTTTAAATGTAATGATGTAAACAAATCGCCACTACGTAATGTAAATATTAACGATGTGAGAGGTTAGTCAAACAATATTGTTTGTAATTATTTAAAAAACAAAGTAATAAAGCAAAATGGCGTTTATGTCATCTCATAGAGTACATTTCGCACCATCTCTACCAAAAGTTTAAAGAAAAAATTTGAAGTGCTTTTTGAGAAATTGTTGTTTTTGTTATTTTTTAAATTGCAACAAATTTCATTTGAAATAAAAATCTCTATCTTCAATTTTGTAGTTTTAATAAGATGCCAAAAACTCAAACTTTTGCAATTTTCGAAAATTTAGATTTAACAGCGAAAATCTGACCTATGCCACCTTTATAAGTGTGTTTTATTCTATTCTTAGTAGAAGTTTAAAGGTAAAATTTAGCGCTATATTAGAAAACATTTGTCTCCCAGAGGAGTCATGCGCTTGTTGTGTTCACAAACGAACGGATAGACGAACGGACGTTTTGGAAAAAGCCACTTTTCGATATCAATGGCTCAGTATTTGTGAAATTTGACCGCGTAACGTGTTAGAGAGATGATTATTTCATATTAGAACAGGATTTATTCCGTATGAGAACTTAACAATACGAGTTTTTCTGTCGAAAAATCGCCGTTTTTGCCGCACCCATTACTACATTTATACTAAAAAACCTCTATCTTCAATATAGTTGTAGGAAGACGTACAAAAACATTGCATTTTTGCAATTTTCGAAAGATTCGTGAATTTCTACGAACATGGAATATGTACTCTTAAGCATTCTTTGCACTATCCGAGGGCAAACTTCAATATAAAAATATTTGGTACCATTTCTGAGAAAATGTTGAAAATATTTTTGGGGATTCATGTAAAGTAACCTCATAAATCAAAATATTCGTTTGAAACTCGCAATGCCTCCTGTTCGTTCAGATCGATCGATCGATTGGGGAATATCTCTTTTGGAAAATATCGAGAGAATGTTTTAGGCAATAGCGTTGGCCACAGGCAGACGGTCAGACAGACGTTTCGATTTTTCGATTTCCAGGACCCACAAAACATGGATTAAGGCTACACCACATGCTAGAGGATTAATTAAGTTTTCTATAATTTGGCAACGAAAATATCTAGTATTTGAAATGTTAATTCCTCGCTTTTTAAAATTTGTTGTTGTTGTTATTATTATTATTATTATTATTATTATTATTATTATTATTATTATTATTATTATTATTATTCATCTTTCAACTATTAATAGTTGGGAAGGGATTCTGAAACTCAAGAAAGCGTGCGCAGATGATTTTCTCCCCCATACGTCACATACAGTTTTTTACTAAATAAATAAATAAATAAAATTTACTAGCGACAGTATTTATCCATTTTTTTCGTATTCAGGTCTCAGAAATAAGAGTTTTTCTACCGAAAATTCGCCGCTTTCCAGCTCACGATTCCAACTTCCTCTTTTTACGAAGTAAGTGATAGAAAGTAAAAATGACCTTTCAGCAGTTACCATAAAATTAGAGCAATTTATTGTTAACAGTGCTTTTCAGAAAAGTCACGATAGTAAATACTGCAATATACTGCTACGCAATCTGAAAGTGTTACCATCATACAAGTTGTGAATGACTAACAGAATTGCTACTTATCAAGACATTTATTTTTACGAAGAAGAAGGGGCAAGTCCTATTCATCAAAATCATTTAAATAATACCGAAAACGTATGCTTTTTCGTTGTGCTTTTATTGGATATGATGCAATCACCCAGTACAGACTATAGAAGGTAATTCTTTGCAGTGAATATCGAAAACAATGTGTTTTGTCTAAAATATTCTGTTTAATCAGACCGAAGCTACAGTAGAACATATTGCTGAAGCTGGTGAAACCTTTTTGTCGATTTCTGCGGTAAATAGATGATGAACATGAGAGCACTGGATGATCTCCACTACCGAGTACTGTCAGAGTTGCTGATAAAACCTGAGTTTTTGTCTTGCCATAAATCCACCTACATGGGATGTAGCCCTTTAACATAGATGTCGCACCAACGAAGTTAAGTTTAGGAACACAAAACAATTCCTGAGAATTGGTGCTGGACATATAGCTCACTCGTACCCGATTAAAATAATACGAAATTCTCCTTAATTACCCTTACTTCAAATAAAAAAAATGGCTTACTGAAACATGTAGGTGCAGAAAATCTGAACTGAGTGCTCTTCTCTAACCAAAGATAGGTCTGAATAAACACTTCCCCTGAAACTGACGAGGCTTAAACAATCTTGCCTGTATCGCCCACTGTGCCTGCTCAGTGCGTACTAGGGCAATGACTTTTTTCAAATTTAAAAGCCTGTAGTGACAAACGATGAATTTTTGCCTAAAACTCTAAAAAATAACTGCCATTCTTTTAAATTTTGAAATAAACTACCGTGCCAAACAACATGTTGTATTAAGTTGAAACATCGAAAGGAAATTTAGCTGTATTTACTAATAAATATAGAATACATGAAGACTCATACAGCAAATTAAACAAACGGTTTTAAATTGGTCTATTACTGTTCATGAACGTGCTGTTAAGTTCCTTTTCCAAGTGATCTGCAGCTCTTCCATCAGCTTTACACAACTTTAAAAAATAACTGCCATTTTTTTTAATTTTGAAAAACTACCGCGAAAAACTACTTTGAAACTACCGCGCTAAACAACATGTATTAAGTTGAAACATCGAAAGGAAATTTAGCTGTATTTACTAATAAATATAGAATACATAAAGACACATACAGCAAATTAAACAAATTGTGTTAAATTGGTCTATTACTGTTCATGAACGTGCTGTTAAGTCCCTTTTCCAAGTGCTCTGCAGCTTTTCCATTAGCTTTGCAGCTCGCGTGGCCACTGGATTCGAACGAGGCAAATCAAGTACGAACCTTTATCCAGTGAGAGGAAAAATATTTTAAAGCCTTATGACATTTCAATTTGGAGACAGCAGCCTGCAGATCATTGTATGTGTCCTTTAAACAGTGCTGATTTGAAAACCAAGCTTTTGCCCAAGCAGTTGCGATGAAGTCACAAGCAGATTTGAGCTGATCTCTCCATTTCGGAAAGAGAAAATAAGAAATTTGGCAAAGATTACCCGTGAATTCTATCTGGCACTATGAAGGGAAGGTAACTTCTGTCACTTGAGTAGATGCCACTTTTTTCTTCTTCTGGTAGAAATGATATCCTTTACAGAGTTCAAAAAGAAACCTGAAGTCATCTCGTCATTCTGTTTTTCATGAATCGGTATCTTTTATCTGCCGGAATAACTTTTTTGTAAGTAATTATGCCGTACTAAAACATCATCAATGAGTTAATAGTTAGGGTTGGGTGATCCTGATTCTGTTGGGAACAGGAAATCCATCAAGTAATGTAGATCCAAGTCGAGAATATGATGTTGACACCCTATAAACTCAGGTGCTTCTAGACCCTTTAGTCTGAACTCTCTCATGAGTTTAGCAACTCCATTTTTGTGACCTGTACTGACTACTGTGGTGTTAAAAATTATCATTTTAACACTTCTTCCATGCAATGTATTGGTCTAGCAGGACTTGTACTTGAATAAAGATATCATCAGCTGATCCTCTTCCATCTCATAAACCAAAACTTCGAGGTGCAGAGTTCTTGCAGAAATATTAAGGCAGATTGCCTGACATTCTCTGTTCTCAATTTTCTCTCCCCCCATCGAAATGCGAGCAGAATTCCTCTTCAGCAATAAGTTCTTTGAGGCATTTCTTGATCTTTCCTGCTTCCTTTATCACTCGACGCCAAATCCTCCATTATGATGGTGTAGGTACATCCGTATATTACGTTTTCAGCCAAGTTTTGAAGGACTTTTGATACTTTTCTTGTGGAAAAGGACACTTTTGATACCAGCTTGACTGACTTTTTTTCATACTTTCGTTTTACGGTGAGGGGGGGGCAGAATTGTGATGCAGCCCAATCAGTGCTTTCTTCTTCAGAAATGTCTTCTTCAGTATTACTATCAGTAAACTCTTGCACTTGGCTTGTCTGAACTGATAAATCAGCATTTCATCTTATATCTTTCTTATTCGGTCAGTTGACCCTTGAAGTTCGTCGTACAATCCCAAATATCTACAAACAATGTATCTGTACAAAGACATTTTGCACGTGATCTCATTTATGTCCATTTTCATTTCTGGTATGATGGACTGGCGCTTTGTAGTTGGCAAATTCTTTGTCCATTTCTTTCCAGACGATGTCACTGCTTATTTGGATTGTTTACTTTAAAACAACATGTTACAATCCAAAAAATAAATTACACATCATTAGAAAGAACAATTGAGGAAGTACAGTTCCGAACAAATGTAATTCTTTATTACCTTGTATCTCATAAATGAAATTATATTGGGCGCGGGAGGTTTTTTCATAAACAAACTAAAATAATAGCAAAAAGTGGTTAATTAGATCAAAGTTCATCAAATGCAACATCAGGAAAATTAATATTTTGAAAAAAGTTTGTAAAAATCATAACTCTCTGCGTATTACACTGGATATGTGCATTGCGGGTTGCATAATGATTTTGCTTTTTAAATGAAGTACTTCAATGCTATGAGTGGGAATGCTCCGGGAGAGTGCGAATTAGGATTTTTTTCCAGGAGATATGATAAAAAAATTCAAGTGAACTATTGGTGAAACTAACATTTTAATTTTATTGTTAGCTGTGGATATGATTAATACTACACACACGTCTGTGTTCCGATATATAGTCTCTGACCGTTATTCCGTCAATATGCACAATGCAATGCAAGTGGGCGGACACACATTCCCTTATCTACCAACCCAAGTTTTCTCTTCTTCTTCTTCTTCTTCTTCTTCTTCTTCTTCTTCTTCTTCTTCTTCTTCTTCTTCTTCTTCCTCCTCCTCCTCCTCCTCCTCCTCCTCCTCTTCTTCTTCCTCCCCATCTTCAACTGCAGCGCCTCTGACCGGGAGGTCCTAGGTTCGAGTCCTTTCGGCGGCAGGATTTTTGACACTAGCTTTTCAGCTAGGTCGAATTCAGTCGCTGTCTGGAGGAGAATTCTAGCGGCCGGCTGCTCTGATTGGTAATTTTCCGTGGTTTCTTTGATCAACACCAGGCGAATGCCGGAGCAGTACCCTACCAAACGGGCCACGGACCGCGCGCGATCTTTCCTTCCCCTTCCTTGTCCTATCCTCTCCTCTTACACACTCACACAAACATTCACTACACTACCATATATTCCGGGAGACCGGTCGGGAGTTTAGAGCTTGTCCCGGCTGGGGCGGGGCCCCGCTGGTGGGAGAGTCCTGGTTAGGGGGAAATCCCACTAGCCGACGGTAGGTCGGTGCCGGATCTCGCCATTCAGCGAGGGGAAAATCACTGCCATCTCCCGAATAAAACATGCACTACACTAACGGGACTAATGACCGAAGCAGTTCACGCGCCCGAAAACATGAAAAAATCAATCAATCAATCTTCTTCATCTTCAAACTTTCCAGAGGAGACGGTTCCCGTTCCTTTCCCGTTCAATTCGCAATTCGTATGTTTCTGGTGAATCTTTTTTTTTCACAGCTCAAAATTCTACTTATCACACATTCATTAATTGATTACCAATATTTTTAAGAAAAAATATGCATTTTTATGTTTTACCCAATAATCCGAGTGGTAGAAAATGGATATAAAACGTGTCGTGAGTTAAGTATGCAAAATCTGCGTTTGCTGAATCTCTGTCAATCTATTAATATTTCATACGAGATTCTCAAAACACTATTGTATACTCTAAAGTGTTCATATCTACAAAACTGACCTTTATGAGATTCAAATTGCGAGAAACCAAGCAAATTTACATTTAATTAGTGTGTTAGAAATGACAAACTATATGCAATTGCACAGGAAAGTGTGGCATCAGGAAGTCGAGGGAGATGTTTAGGCTCCGAAGAAAGTATTCCTCCAAGCATAAGCCTTTTAGATCCTAGCTGCAAAATAATCTATCATAACTAGAGACCGGATAATATATGTAGTATGAAAGATCACAATATGTGTATAA
This sequence comes from Teleogryllus oceanicus, assembly GCA_964035755.1. Taxonomy (NCBI): domain Eukaryota; kingdom Metazoa; phylum Arthropoda; class Insecta; order Orthoptera; family Gryllidae; genus Teleogryllus; species Teleogryllus oceanicus. The sequence continues at coordinate 26,674,799 of CAXIVR010000011.1, read as the reverse complement.
ATATGTAATGAAAACAGTGAGAATATGTAATAAATATGTAAAATCGGATATAATATTAAAATGCATCAATTATAAAACACATTTACCTAATATGAAATTACATTTATCAAAAATTTCCTTTACAAATTTTAAAAATAATATAAACGTTTTAAAAATAATTTGAAGAGCACAAGTTGATGCACACTTCGCATCAAACAACTATCCCGTCTACAGTACCAAGGGTACTTCATCTATTGCTATCCAAACCGTAGTTTAGCAGCCAATAGACGTAATAGATGCCCTCATAAAAAAGGGATATCTACGACCAGCAAACAATCACTGCAGTGTGCGGTATTTTCATCGAAGTGTTGCACGTCGGCGATCGCCAAAGTTTTTTCGGAAATTAAAGTTAAAGATCCCGAAACCCGGCGTCAGTGATACTTTTCAAACAGAGTTCAAAATGATCTCGGTCTCTGACGCCACTGAGATATCTAAAGCAAGCCCGCCGGACTGTAAGGACATCCGACAGCATCTTACTGTAGCGCAACTCGATTCGACAGCACTCAGTAATAATGTAGGGAAAAAATCTGTTTTGCAAATATTTCTATTCTTAAAAAAAGATGTGCAACATAAGAAAATTTAAGAAATAAGAAATATTTTGTGAAAATAGCAAAATATGTAATATTTTGTAATTGTATTTTGTAATAAACATGTAAAAATATGAAACGAAAAGATTGGATATTGTGTTTAGACGGCCATGATTTGCCAAGATAACAATTTTGGGAACGGTAAGTAGAAAGACAAAAAATATGTAATTACATAAAACCCCAGTCTCTATTCATAACGTTGTTCAATTGGTTTAATGTTATGTAGTTTGGAAGTTGGAAAACTTTAATTTATTTCTAGGTTTCAATTCACAGTCCAAGAAAATAATAATTAAACGAGATCTTTCACACGGTGTTGAAATGGAAATGTCAAACTTTCGTGAACAGATTTTGGAAAATATTACGAAAATAAGCATATTTTTAAGGGTATAATTTTATCAAGTTTACTGGTCGAGCGTCCTCTTCAAGTCAATTATTGCTAACACATGGCAGGAGGTAATTGACCTTCCTGTAATTCAAGAAAACTACAATAAAAGCTCGAGAATTGTATTATTTGATCCATTAACTAGATTGACTGCGTTCTCCATACATTGAAACTCAATATTGTAAAATATATGCTAAGTCTGCCAAAATGTCAGATTATGCGCTGATTCAACAAAATTCTTTTAAATTCACCGAAACATCATTTGTTTTCACTTTATATTAAAGGAATTAAGACTAGATAATAATGCATTCTTTTTGTCATATTTGTTTATTTTCAATATTTGTACAATTAATAGTTAACTTTTTCAGATACATTTTAAATAATCATTAGGCATTTAATTTCTACAAAAATTAAATAATTAGTTCATAAAATATTAAATCTAACTTCGGAATCGCGACCTCTGTGCCATTTTACTCACAATACGCTTTTGTGTAATATTATTAGCTGACATAAATGACATTTTTGATAAATGAATTTTGTATCAAACGAGCGAACATCTTCGCTTTCGAGACACTGCCAAAAATGCATGCCCATGACAAACTAAATAGTCAAACACGTTTTAATGATCCCGGACCTCTCATTTGAACACTCACAAATCCCGCAAGTTCACATGCAGCAGCGCTGCTCCGGCGGCTCTTCTCGTTCTCAGCGCAAGCGTACCATCACTTTCGTGCCCCGCGGTGTCTGGTCCGTCTGGTCAGACCCAGGTTCCTTTGACGTATCTATGTGCACGGACATGTATTCATCCGCGGTAAATGGTAGACATTTCTGAGAGGTGATAAGCTGAGTGATTAGAAAAAATATCTATGTAGTTGTAAATGTCTTGTTGTGATTTTAAATTCTAAATGTAAATCAAATAAGTGTTTATATTAGGCTCTACTTTTCCTTCTACTCTCACTTGAGAGGTTGTGTCGACATCTATCGGCTGTCGTGTGTGTCTTAATTTCGCAGTCCGTTCTTTCGTTGTATATTCACCATAGAAGGGCTAGGAAAAAGTGTGGAAAATCCGTTCCATTCGTATCGAAATTTAGTTATCAAGTATTCATGATTCTATGTAGTCTTCTGCATGTACCTCATGGCTGTGTAATTGTTGCTCCGTTAAAGCGAGATTTTGGCTGCAGGCTTATGTCAGAGAAGATTGTCCATTCAAGAAAGTGAAGGCAAGAAGCAGTCAAAATGATGAAGAGCAGCCTTCCTAAGAAGGAGGGGAAAATGCGAATCAGGGCTTTCCCGGTGAGTGTATAGATTTCGAAATTACTTCTTGTGAAATTCAATTTATTGCTAATGGGCAATATTGTTTTCTGAATATTGATATTTATATCCAAGTTGCTCAGTGTTGCCACCTACAACTTTGGACCTTTTTATTTCTATTGCATGGATAAAGTATTTAAATTGTTATTTTTTAAATTATTTTGGTGATGAGAGATTGTAAAAACACAAAGTATGCATTGTCTGTTTGTAAATAGGTTAAGTTGTTTGATTAAGTTATGTCAGCATATGAAAATTATTTTATAAATAAGGTTAATTGGCTTGAAATCACTTATGTGATTTAGGAATACAAAGTTCTCATTGTGTTGCAAAAATGTGCTGAAAGCCTTACTACACATCTTCAATTAACATTTACAAGAGGACAGTATTCGATCAGTTTAAGAGTAGATGCTTTTAATTGTTCTCTAATAAAGTGGTTGTGTGCTTCTTGAAGTCTCCAATAAAGCAAAGTGATGGTCCACTTTTTTGTAAGAAATCTGCTTGTAATTACTTTGTTGATGCTTGTTTTTAACTGCAGACTCCCACTTTAAAAATTGCTGTGATGTATGTAACCTTGTAATAAGTTGTGGACTCCTCATTGGATTTTAATCGATGGCATTCATTTTCATAAGAAATAAAATATTTACGTGATTCACATGTATTTTTAATGATAGTAAATTTGTTGGGTGTTAAGTGTTTTTTATAGTATTTTTAATAGTGTTGTCCTTCATTTAAAGAATGTTCCAAATTATTGCTACTTTTCCTTGCTGTATATGTAACGTGGAACGAGCTATACATTTTTTTAGGATGTGTGCGATATTGATGATTTAAAAGATTTCTCTTCAGTCAAGGTTTTGTTTTCTTGGTGCCAGGTGGTCTGTACAAATCGTGTATATCCCTGCAAGTATTCAGTATTGAACCACCCAATATTTTATAAAATAGAAAATTAATTGATAAATGCTCCCAAAAAAGTTAATTTGTGGAGGTTCCAGACTTTGTCAAGTTAGGATGATCCGCCGATTATCATGTATTCCTGAGTATTTAGGGCATTGACGTGAACTATCGAAGAAGAAACAATGATGCACATCGTGTTGCCAACTAGCAAAAAAAAAAAGAAAATATAAGATGGATGTTGCCACAATTGAAAAATGTAGATTACTGATCTGTTGTTTGTAAACCAACTTTGAGACGAAAGAATGACATCTGAACATACACCGAGAGTATCTTTGCCATGAATAAAATAGAACTTTCTTATTGGAGAATGCGATGATCTAAAAGGCGCAATCGGGTGACAAGCCCACCATATTGCGTTGTCCTTCTCAACAATTACGAGTTTGAGTTTAGTGGCAGAGAACAAGCGACGCACTGTGAGCGCCAATGTAAACAATTGATGGAACGTCAAAATTTTTGGTGGAAATGTTTCTTATGTGCTGATGTATAATGTATTATTTTAACTTTAATTGAAAGAACTAAAATTTCGGCATTTGTCAAAAATCTTCATGTGCTTGAAAGTTGGCCTCATTCTACACATCTAATTTTTATTTTTTATCTTAACTTTGTTCCAATTGTACATTATTTTGACATTTGAGTTGCAACCTAAGATTCTATAAAACTTTTCACACATATCATTCCAATTTTGTCAAATTTTTTGTGGATGGAAAACGTGAACTTACAGTTAAAATGGAAACTAAATTTTGCAAGAAATATACCCCCAGTGAAAGGTCATCCATATTATTGGGTAATAATATGGACAGTATTTTCTAGTTAGTTATTTGCATAAGTCTGATATTACGTAAATACTAATTTCCGGTTTTTCTTCTTTTTCTTTTTTTTTTTTTCAGATGACAATGGATGAAAAGTATGTTGAGAGTATATGGTCCTTACTGAAAAATGCTATACAAGAAATACAGAAGAAAAATAATTCTGGTTTGAGTTTTGAAGAGTTGTATCGAAATGCATACACAATGGTTTTGCACAAACATGGAGAACGATTATACACAGGCCTAAAAGAAGTTGTCACTCAACATCTAGAATCCAAGGTGAGCATGAATCCAAGTGTACAATTTATTTTTCATAATATGATATTATTGCAAAATACAAAGAAACAAATGAAATTATTAAGTTATTACTACAGAGCAGATTTTTATGATTTTGGTGCCTCAGGGCATTGCTTAGTGAAATTTCTTGACATTTGGTTAGAATTGGATGCTATGTAGATTAATATGTTTGTGCATATTTGGCAATTTTTCCTGTTTCTGCACATTCATGTAATTATAGGCACATATTTAATTAAGATAGGCTTTTCATAGAATCTATTTATTTGTGAGTATTCATCAGCTTTTCAAAGTTTGCATTTTATTTTCTATAGTTGATAAAATATTTGTGCAAAAGTAGGATATTTCGTGATATATTTTTAATCGGGCAGAAGAAATGCAACAAGACATACAATGTACTTCACTAAGGTGAATATTCACAATTATTTATCCCAAGAAGTAAGGTAGATTATATTATTTTTGCACAAAATGTATCTTTTCATTCTAAGCATGGTTCTTCTGAAATTTTATCAAGAAAGGTTTATACAGGTAATGAAGTATTGTTGATTTTAATTGCATATAAAAGTGGTTATATCAGAATTTTTAGGTCATAAACACATATTTTTAAGAAGCATATTTTAAGATTTTGAAAGTCATTTCTCCTTAGTTATTACTACCGTTAATTTTAAGAATCAGCTGTTTGTTTTTTTGGTAAATGTTCTCCTGTATATGTATATATCACATGTTACATCATACAATTATATTTTTAGGTAAGGGAAGATGTCCTGAAGGCTCTTCACAATAACTTCTTACAAACCCTAAATCAAGCCTGGAATGATCATCAAACCTCCATGGTCATGATTCGTGATATATTGATGTATATGGATCGTGTTTATGTTCAACAGAATGATGTTGACAATGTATATAATTTGGGACTGATAATATTTAGGGATCAAGTAAGTTTTTGTTTTGTATGTGCAGATGATATGCAATAAATTGGTTCTTTTGACAGATCACTTTTCATTGTCAAATGATCAAATTTGTACAGGTGGTGAGGTATGGGTGCATAAGGGATCATTTGCGTGAAACACTCTTAGATATGGTGATGAGAGAAAGGAAGGGCGAAGTAGTCGATAGAATTGCCATTAAAAATGCCTGCCAAATGCTCATGGTCTTGGGTATTAACAATAGAACTGTGTATGAGGAGGACTTTGAAAGACCCTTTCTCCAGCAGTCAGCTGAATTTTACAGAGTGAGTTAATTGCTTTAAAATATAATGCTATATCTTTTTTTCCCAAATGTTTATTTCTATGTATATTGTTTTTTGTAGTTGGAAAGTCAGAAATTTTTGGCTGAGAATAGTGCCTCTGTGTACATCAAAAAAGTAGAAGCACGAATTAATGAAGAAGCTGAAAGAGCTAAGCACTATCTAGATGAATCCACAGAACCTAGAATTGTAGAGGTAGTAGAAGAAGAGCTTATTAAAAAACACATGAAAACCATTGTAGAGGTATGCAAACTTCTAAAAACACACTGAGAAAGTGATTTTTCCACAGTTGTATTAATATTTACAATTTCATTTTCTTGAATTTCAGATGGAAAATTCTGGAGTTGTTCATATGCTAAAAAATCAAAAAACTGAAGATTTAGCTTGTATGTACAAGCTTTTCAGCCGTGTTTCAGATGGCTTAAAAACAATGGCAGATTGTGTTAGTCAGTACTTGCGAGAACAGGGTAAAGCCCTTGTACAAGAGGAGGAGAGTGGCACAAATGCGATAAATTTTGTGCAGGTTTGATTGCTTCTCATTTTAGAATAAATAGGGAAGATTTATAGCTGGCATTTTTTAAAGATGAGGTTTAGGATTTAAAAATTTTATATCTTTAGTTTGTTATATGGTCAAATACATGAAACAATGAAAGAATATGAAAGTGCAAATTGATACCGAATAGCATGAACAATGTACAGTCATGTTTTATAATATTACGTAACATACATGTTGAAATATTTAGTAAATATTTCAAAAAGTGTTGAGATTCAGTTCTGAAAAACTTTATTTGTTTTTTAAAATACAAAAGAATTTTTATTGTGACTTCAGTTATTGTTAATTACCAATTGTGTACTTGAATGATGACCAACATTTTCAAGACTGTTGAAGCAGTGTGATGACAATTTGGTAAAACTTGTCTTACGTGAAAATGATTAAAGCTTTCTTTCTTTTTATCAAGATAATGAAAAACTGATTTGAAATTTTTGCAGTGGAGTTACATGATAAATTAATAAAGGATTGTACCGTCAGCAAGTTATAAAATATTAAAAAATGTCAACTGAATAACAAAAAAGCATGTCCCTTTCTGTGATTGCTCATACTTTAATTTTTAAAGAAAATTTTAATTTTTTAATCTTAAAATTAATGCAAGTGTTATTTGTTCTTTGCAGAACCTGTTAGATCTGAAAGACCGATTTGATCATTTCCTTCACAATTCTTTCAACAATGATAAAATATTTAAACAAATGATAGCTTCAGACTTCGAACATTTTCTGAACTTGAATCCTAAATCTCCTGAATATTTATCACTCTTTATTGATGACAAATTGAAGAAAGGGGTGAAAGGAGTAAGTATTCCTGTTCATATTAAAAATTTATGTTGACACTTGCTCATTGATTGCCTGATAATTACTAGTACTAGTTGCAAATATTAAAAATAGCCAGTACTTCAAAATTAATTTATTATCATGCATGTCATTTAGTTCTTTTTGGCATCATTAAAAGAGAGGTTGAATTTTTATAACGTTTAATTAATATGAATTATTTTGTTCAAGTTTTTTTATCACATTTTAAATATTATTTTAAGCATAGTTACAGATCAAATTTTCTCATTATTCCAGACTTTTAAAAGGCAATGTAAATATCTAAAATATTGATAATTGGACTTAATTAATTTTAGAATTTGAATAGGATTTCTTATAAAATTTTTTTTTAAAAAAAGATGTATTTGAGCGTTATTATAAGCAACATTTGGCCAAGCGATTATTGCTCAATAAATCTGTCAGTGATGATAGTGAAAAGAATATGATCTCCAAGTTAAAGGTGATCACCCAATATTTGCATGAACATTTAATCAAGTGATATGAGAAATAATGTGAATGTTTGCTTATTTGAAATTTTATTTATAGACTGAATGTGGGTGCCAATTTACATCAAAGTTGGAGGGTATGTTCAAAGACATGACAGTTTCAAATACTATTATGGAAGAGTTTAAAGATCATGTTACGACCTCAGGGGTAAGTACGAACAGTTTGTTTTGGGATACCATCTCTCTGTCAGTATGAGGATGCTTGTAAAATTAATAGTTTTTTTTTTTTTTTTATCATAGACAAATCTTCATGGTGTAGATTTGAGTGTTCGTGTCCTCACAACTGGTTTCTGGCCCACGCAAAGTGCCACTCCAAAATGCAGTATTCCATCAGCACCCCGTAATGCGTTTGAGGCATTCAGGAGGTACAAATTATTTCAATAGTGATTTTTAATTTCTTTTGTTGGCACTGTGATTATCCATGTTTTGTCTTTGTTAGGTTTTATCTCGCCAAACATAGTGGACGCCAACTTACTCTACAACCTCAGCTGGGTTCATCCGACCTTAATGCTGTATTTTATGGTCCCCGCAAAGAGGAAGGTGAAGGCAAAGATGGAGCTAGCTCTACAAGTCTCAGTTCGGCAGCATCACAGAGGCCATCAGGGCCACGAAAGCATATCATACAAGTGTCCACGTATCAAATGTGTGTGTTGATGCTGTTTAACAATAGAGAGAGACTCACCTATGAGGTACAGAACTAAAATTGTTTAAGAAATTTGATTAGGTCAAACATCATTGCAAGTGAAAACATTCCATTGTTTCTAGGAAATCCAAAGTGAAACGGATATTCCTGAAAGAGATTTGATACGTGCCTTGCAGTCCCTTGCAATGGGGAAAGCTACACAGAGGATTCTTATCAAGAATCCTAAAACTAAGGATATTGATTCCAGCCATGTTTTCTATGTCAATGACTCCTTTACATCTAAACTTCACAGGTAATGTGTGCTGACTTCACAGGTTGTGTCATAATGTTTGCTATGTCTGCTATATCATCTCCTTTCCTATGCAGAGTTAAAATACAAACAGTGGCAGCCAAAGGCGAATCTGAGCCTGAAAGAAGGGAAACTCGAAATAAGGTAGATGAAGATAGAAAGCATGAAATAGAAGCTGCTATTGTTAGAATAATGAAGGCTAGAAAGCGAATGCCTGTAAGTTCCTACTCAATATCAATTGTTATTATTGAAACCATTGTTGTTTGTATTGAAAATAATGTTCCCAATTTTATGACTTCTATAGCACAATGTCCTTGTTGCTGAAGTTACTGAACAATTGAAGAGCAGGTTTCTTCCGTCTCCTGTTATCATTAAGAAGAGGATAGAAGGGCTTATTGAAAGAGAGTATTTAGCCCGAACACCAGAAGATAGGTAAGTTGTTTGATTAGTAAGTTATTAGTAGTTGTTTGATAGGTAAGTTGATGCACTTAACAACTAAAGATTATTATTATTATTATTATTATTATTATTATTATTAAATATAATTAATAATAAATAATTTGAAATTTTGTAAGGAGGCTTTTTTTATGAAGTAATTGTTTCACAAACAAATTTTGTACGAGAATGGTGGATAATGATTTTGATAGAAAATTTGTTTCATTTATATTATGAAATTAAAGGAAATTATTTTTCATAAAACAATATTAAATACATAATTTATGTATATGCACTTTTAAATTAACATTAAATGCAAAAAATACTTTATAAAATATAATTGAACAAAAAATACTAGGGAAAAAGGAATTGCATTTCAAACATTTTGTTTGATTGGCCTTTTTTGGTCTAAAATATACTATTTGTTTTGATTTATGTCAAATACATCACAATTATTTAAAGGAAGTTGATAATCATTGCATATTAGGAAAGAAAAGCATTGCATCTAGAAATTAAAGTATAATGGAATTTTACATAAGATAATTTTAAATATAATAATAAGATATTTAAAGATAATTTTAAGTAAGAATTTTATGTAAGACTTGAGACTATTGCATTGTTGATGTAATGTAAAACAATTTGCTTTATCAACTGAAAACTCTTTAATCAAACTAATGAAACACTTCCTCAGTAGTCTCACTAAACTGAAAGGTTAGAATCAGAAATATCACAATAATAATGTAATAACAATATAATAGCGATATTATTAATAAATTAAAAAATTAATATGCTTTCTTTGGATCCTTTAAGATAATACTGATGTAGTGAATTCCTGTAACGCTAGAAATCTGCTGCAAAATACTTGGGTATAATGCAAATACTATTTTTTAACAAAACTCTTCTGTTTGTTAGGTTCAGTCATTATCGCTAATTTCGTTTGGTTCGGCTGTTTTGATCAAACTCTTGTATTGTTTTCATGATGATGTTTATAAAAGTTTTTGCATGTGAAAAATATTGTGACTTTTAGGTCTTGGAAATAAAATAGCACAGATTTTCACAATCTTTACTAAATCAAGTGCAAGGTTTTGAAATGCCGTTTTTTGTGTCTGTAGTGCTTTACGCAGTTGTTATCCATTGTTATGGAATACATAGAGGAAATTACTGAATTAAAAATGCTTATTAATTATAACATGTCTTGCCTCTTGGAAGGTGATTCATTCTGTGTCAAATCTACAAATTGGCTGTGGTGCAACTTTTTGGGAATTCAACCAAATTTGTTCCAGTTACTCATTGATATTATGTGTGAACACTGGCAAATTGTATTTTGTATAAAGTCAGTCTTGTTACTTTGATTACATATTTTCATACAGTATTATCTTGTTGACTGGGTTGACACTGATTACCAAAAATTAGTAACTAGTAGTAAAAAATTTAGTAACAATATTATAAACCTTTCTGAATATTAAGTGATATAGCAATCGAGGTTTTTTTTAAAATAACCCCTTTATATCATAAGAAGCAGGAATATTTTAATGCTGCACTGAAGATATGTTTTGCCTCGTGAAAGCTGATTCATTCTGTGTCAAATCATCAAATTGGCTGCAGTGCATTTTTTTTAGAAATTCAACTAAATTTGTTCCAGTTACTCATCGATATTATGTATGAACACTAGCAAAATGTTTTATATTAAGTTCAACTTGTTTCTTTGATATTCATATAATTACTAAATAATTTCCAAATTTTACCAGTAAATATACTCATTCTCTGTATATGGTGAAAGTTTCATTATGTATTTCTGATTCCTTTTGGTTCGCCCCTTATTCATGTATGTGCATGTTCAAACTTGCTCGCAGCGTGACTAGAAACTGACGTTCGCAAAAGTGTTGTATCAACTAGTGCTTGCTTTCGTTTCCTACAGCCCATTGATGATACAGTTTGATGTATCGCAGTCATTGACCAAATTTTGTGAATTTATTCCGTGTATCCCATCACATTGTAATGCTCCCTTCACCCTGCAGAGAAATTGTGACCCCTTGTCAGGACTGCAGAACTCAGAACCAGACAGTAGCATGTCTTGAAATGAAATCATTTGACTTTCACAGTTATTAAGTAATGTTATTCATAAATGTAGAAGTTGAAGGACTTTTGGGTAAGTGAATTAAGTAAACATACTTTTCTTACAGTATGTTGACTTTTAGCTATTCTCTTTGTCTGTGAATGGTAGGTGAAGATAGAATTAGTTCACGCAAGTGGATCCTTGTTCTGTTGGACTATTAACAAGTGATAATTGTCACAAATTAACTAACATTCAAACCACTGGCCTTTTAAAGGTTGAAACTATGCTCGATGAAGACCAGTGATTATTGTGGGTGAGATTGAAGACACCAGAGATCATAAAGACTGTAAAAATAAATTGATAATGTACTGTAACAAATACTTATCTATATGAATGAAAATGTGATCCATACAAAAGACACAAGACAGTAACAAAGAGGTTTGGAAAGATAACAGAAGACCTTGCGTACAAATAGAAAAAAATCTTATTCCAGACAGAATGTGTGGTGTGTGTGTATAAATTACTATTGAAATTTACAAAACGGATATGATTCTGATGACTCAGAGAGAAGTGTCACCAAATGCTACTTTACCTTAACAGACTATAAATTCATTTTTACATGTAGGAATCTCTCCATTAAAGAGACTGGGCAGTGAACAGTAACGTTCTCATGGGAAGAGAAAATTAATGCAAACTTCATCAGTTATTAGATTGGAAAACACTTTTCGCATTACAGAAATGTGAGATCATGTGGTTTGGTCTTTGACTTCACAAGGAAGAATGGCCATCCTTTTCCTGATAATGTGATAAAAACAGTAGTTGCATTTTATGAAGATAATGATTTTAGTCATGCATGCCCTAGACTTTCTCACCATGAAAAGGAAGTCAGAAGATTATACAATATGAGAGATGGTGCAGAAATGTTAATTGTTGTGCAACTTGAAAGAACTGTACACATTATTCTGAATGAAGAACTCTACACTTTCTGTTGGATTTTCTGAATTTTCCAATCTTCTTTGTAAGTATTGCATATTAGGAGGTGCAAAAGGAACACCTAAGTGTGTGTGCGTGCACAACTTACCAAAACAACACTCATGGTACAAAGTGTAAGAGTGGATGAAAAATGTTTAAAATATATGTCAAATGAAGACAGAAAATAGAAAATAAAACATGTTCCTCATTAGGGTGTCAAAAATGTGCTGGTCCAGAGGAAGTAAGTAAAGAGTTTGTTGGAAAGTCTGCAGGAAATTGATATAAACAGTTAGTGATAGTGACAGCTCTACGTTGTTTCACCAATTGAAGAATTTTATGAAAATCTTGTTGCTAAATTTGGATAACGTACTGTCTTCATAATTTAATTGCTCATAATCATAGTAATTGAAGAGGTGCAAGGAAACCTTGAAGATCATGAATGTATTGTTTTAGTGGACTTCTCTGAGAATTACACAATTATAGTGCAAGATGGGGTTCAAGGCTACCACTTGGCAAATAACAAAGTGCTTCTTCACCTGTTTGTTGTTTATATGCACTAGGACGAAACACTGACTTTTTCTAAGCTGATTTCTGTATTGAAGCAATTGTTTGATTCTTGTAATCAGTACTTTCTACCATTTCCAAAAAGTTGTAATCCAGTATCCCAAAACATTATATGAGTATATGTAGAAAATGTATTACTTTAGTAATGAAGCTGTGTCTCAAAACAAAAACAAGAAAGATTTTGCCAATTTAGTTAATCATAAAAATGATTTGGGAGGAGATACCCAATGGGTTGTTTTTCCCGCAAGTCAAGGGAAAAGTTTGTGTGATGATATTGGGGTACTACAAAAAAATTAGTGACAAAAGCCAGTCTATAATGTTCTTTTACAGACCTAATTCTGTCAGCCAAAGACATATACAAATTTGCAAATGACAATATTATCGAGTTGAAATATTTTTATTTGGATAAAGATGACATTAGTCGCACTGAAATAGAACTGGTGGAATGATTTAATAATTCCAGATGAATTCCTGGCGCAAGAAGAAGCCGTTCGTTTATCTTGTTAAATGATAGTCATTTGATTGTTTCGATGTCACCTACATTCTTAGATACACATTTTAAAAGAAGTGTGAAGAATAAAACTTTTTAAAAAAGTTTTTTGACTGAGAATCTGTGAGGTTAGAACTGTTGCCAGTCAACAATTAAAACTTTGTTTCTCCTTTCTGGAATGAAATAATACTTTTTGTCCTGAAAGCATATACAAAATTATTATTTTGTGTAAAATTAGTTGTTTTCCTTTAGCCCTTTGGACTGTAAATTTTTAAAAATAACTTAATATTTATTTTTTTGTTCTTCAGTTCATGTTTAAAAGCAGACCAATGTATCTCACTTGTCAAAGCAAAGCATTATAACACCTCTATTCACAAAAGAAATTTCTTGAATTTATTTGCAGTGCAACTTTTTTTATTTGACCTTTCTAGTTTACCTCCAAAGTATTGTAAAACTTAACAGTATATTTCTCAAAAACTATGGAATCTGTATAAAATCTCTGTGCTCCTTGCGAGTATACATAAGTTACTGTTCACACAAAATTTCAATGAAATTAGAAATATCAGCACCACAGATTTTTAGTGAATTTGTTGATTTGACATGGAATGACTTGGCTGTTATTTTTGTAGTATTCATGTTTGTTTTTTTCAACTTTCTCCTATACAAGAGTAATAAACATAGTATAGAGAATAAAACATAATGCTGCAGATAATCTAGTTTGAGATTTCAATGGAAATGCACATCCCCTAATATCAACAAAGTTTCTTTTTCATAACTTCCTACTGTTAGTACGTTTATAGACAACATGAGTGTCTAAACTATTCTTTTATGTTTTTCCAAAATTAACACCACCCAAATGATCTGACCTAACTCAATGCCCTGGAAGTTTGAAATGATTTCTTTGAATTTTTCTTCAAATGAAATTAGTTTCTGCAAATAGTTTATCAATTAATTTCATTTATATTTTTTGAGAATATTGGCAGTTTTGTGCAATTTTGAGTGAAATATGGGTATTACTAAAAACAAGATTTTCTCAAAAACAAATTGAACTTTTTTCTTAAAAACTTTATGTGCAGATAATGCTTAAAGTACTGAATAACATTTTGAAAAGTTACACAAATGTAATTTTTTTGAAACATAACTTTTTTGAACAAACATTTTTTGAAACATCACTTTTTTTTTTTTAATTTTAAATCTCAAACATTTTCCCAAAAATGTTTCCGAATTTTTCAATGAAATTTGCAGACCAGGTTTTAATTTTCTATATTCATAATGTGTATTCCATTCTACTGTTATGGAACCAAACATTTGAAATGATGAAAAAAATATCTTTTAGGCTCTGATGGGTAGAGAAAGGGGCAAAACTGAAAATCAATGTCATAATTAACAAGATTTTTATTTATTTATTTCAGTTCTTATAAGAGGCAACTGCCCACTTTTACACTTCATGTACATTTGCTATGTGCCGTAAATTCAGTAAACATATTGAATCAAATCGGAATGTTTTCGTTTAAAATCATTCAGAAAATATAACTTAGCTTTATTAATAAATTGTGCAAGTGCTAGATTGAACATATCTATTTCACAATTGTTTGCATCTGTAAATGTGCATCTCAATGGTGCATTCAGTCACAGGTTTGATTTCACAAAAGGTATACCAAAAATTGTTCATTGCTTAACCTGTGTAACAGAATGGAATTTTCAACTTAATTCTTGAAGTAAGGTCTACACAATCAATTTCTCCTGTTATCAATTTATACAAAAATATTGTTGTAAACTCCATAAAATTCTAATGAACAAGTTTACTCCTTTGTAAACTCCACAAAATTCTAGTGTTCAAAGTAGTTGCAATTTCTACGTAGTTGTGTGATAATTTTGGTGATGATGGTCTGTTTCTGTGCAGCATAAATAAAAAAATATATGTGAATAGTTTCAAGTTTTTTTTTATATTTTTTATTTATTTATTTTTTAAATTTTATGTGTATATTCCATAATATGGAGACGAAACCACGGATACATATGAAAGATTGGGCCTAACCAAGGTTAGATAAAACGCTACAATGTCTGTAAAGTCCATTGTTGTTCTTCTAATAAACCCAAGCGTTTTATTTGCTTTATGTAATGAAGCATTAATGTTTATCAAATTTTAGGGATTGATCAAAAATTATTGAAAGGTCTGTAAACATTTCAACCAATTCTAGTTTTTGAGTTTGAAGCATGTCTAGAAAATCAACCTTCCTTCTTGACCCAAAATAACTCGTAACTTTACGTTTAGTGGCATTAAAAATAATTTGTTAGTATCACTCCACAGCAAAATCCCATTCACGCATTCTTGGAGCACTTCCCAACCCTAAGTAGTTTTTATTTCCAAGAAACTTTTTACATCATTGATAAATGTGAGGAACAATAGAGGTCCAAGGTGAGAGCCCTGAGGAACACTGAAAATACCTCAATGTCTGTTGAGATGAAAGATTTGAATCTTAACTTTTTGAGTTCAACTTGAGATAGTTGTGAATATCTGTGTTACAGTAGAGTGATTTGTTAGATTAGTTACAGTAGAGTGATACCTCCAAAACCATGCCGTTTATTGATTGCAGTGTCTTTTAGTAAAAGGGTTAATTTGTTTGTAATTGTTGATTCAAATAATTTAGGAATTATACTTAAAATAGATATTGGTCTATAATTTTTCACATTAAATCCATTTTTGCTTTTAAATACTGTAGTAATGAACCAAATCTTTGGAAGAGTCCTTTAGCAAGTAATTTAACGAATAACTCGATAAGAATCAGAGTTATATTCACTATACAAATCTTTAACAAGATGCTGGAATGTCTTTAGGGCTTATAAGCTTCTTAATATTAAGTTGATTAATTGTTCCATAAACTTCATTCTGAGTAATTTCTAAATTTGCCTTAAGAAGTGGAGAATTATCATTTATCATCAACCTGTAAAGTTTTAATATCTATAATGAATGCAAGTGACTGGAAATGCTTAATAATATCAACATTAAGAATTGGACATGAACTTCAGATTTTTAAACTACTTGAACAACATACATTGACAAAATATTTTTTATTTCAGTTGTTCTGAGATTTTAAAAAATAAATCACATAGTTGCATCAAAACCATGCATATGTCCTCATTTCAGTGAAACACTGCAAAAAATCAAAAAATGACATACAATTTTTTCTGTAGTATTTTTATTTTAAAATCTTATCAAATAGAGAACAATCCTTTTGAAAAATATATTTTGCAGTCCATTCGTTAGCACACAATATGGATATCAAAACAAAGTTTTCATAGTATCAGTCAAATTACTGCAGTGAAACTTATGTACAGTAAAACTTATTCGATACAAAATCTATAGTAACCAGTACTTATGGTCATAGCTTATGTCTGGGAATTTGTCGTTTTGCTCATTCACATCATGATATCAACTTCATAAATTTTAAAAGTGAAGTATTGATTGTTTAAACATCATAAGAGTATTTTTGTTAGCACAAACAATGAATACCCACAAGTGGGGAAAGTGTCATATTTACAAGGTCATACTTGTGTGGTGCTGGGATGCTTTGGTATCCAATTTCATAAAGAGTAGTTTTCATAACTATGATGAATCAAATATCCTGCAGAATCATTTTACTTTGAAATGCATAATTATTATTGAATTGCATATTATTAAAGAAATGCATAATAATTATTGAGCTGCAAGAAATAAAATTACTAGATAATTCTTTATTAGTAATGCTTCGCTTTAGAAGATTTGATTGTGCAGTATAGAACAATGTACTGAATGGGGAGAAAAAAAAAAATAAAAAAAAAAAATAGTAATAATAATAATAGTAATAATAATAATAATAGTAATAATAGTAATAATAATAAAAAACAATAATTATTACTACTATATTACTATTATTAATATTATGAAAAAATAATTTTAAAAAGGGAACGTGTGTAGTTAGTAATGCTTCAATGCTTTTGCAAGTGTTGAGAGTAGTGATTTCTGTATATTGTATGTTAACAAATTTGGTTACATAATTTTTTTTTAAATAAAATTGAAAAAGGCCTAGAAAACCAGCAAAATTGTTCTTTTTCTTTGACTTCAATCACACAATTTCAATTATATACAGGCAAATAAACCAACATAATTTTTAAAAAAATGTATTTTATTTTTTGTTGTTGTGGTGTAAAACTATCTCTACTAATACTCTTGTGTGTTCTACAGAAAAGTCTACACCTATGTTGCTTGAACATCTTTATGCAACAGTTATATACAGGTAAGTGTAGCATATAATTTATAAATTAAATAAATATAAAATTACAAGAAATTCCTTGTGCCATTTTGTTGTGTTTTCTGGTATAGCACTGTGAAGCTTTGCCACGATATATGTATTGTACAGTAGCTCAGCTCAGTGTTAAATGCCTAGTGACAATATGTTGGTCAGAAACTCTAGCTTTCTGCATGGTGACAAAGGAAAAGTACAGTGATTACCTTCTACATTAAATTTGTAATACACCTTTGTTCTGCTAAATCTGACCAAAAAGGAAAATTTTTTATATTTTATTTTCCTCTCGAATATAACTAAATATGCAGCAGGTGAAGTAGAATTTTGAACTAATTTTAAGAAAAGAAATTATTTAAATTCACTGAATGTTGTCCATTGAAATTGGATAGTGTCACAAGGCCTAACAACTACAGTTGACTCCGGTTATAGTGAACTTCTGGGACTAACATTTTTGGTTCACTAGATCCGAGGTTCACTATACCCGATGTGTTAAATTTAAATAAATTTCTCCATAACGATTGTATTAACCTAGAGATTCAGCAAAATATATTAACAGCACAGACTGGAAATTTCAATACCTTTATTTGTTCTTAAAAAAACACTAAAATTGAAATTGAAGCAAGCAATCGCCGCTGCCAGTTGTAGACCACGCAGGACACAATGTTTGTTTCCACAGTGAAACTGAGTGGCATAAGGTCATCAATGAGGTGCTCATTCTGGGTTTTCTACCTTCACCTCAGGGGAGACTTCATTTATGACGTTTGGCCGACGATATTTTTTTTCAAGCTGCCTAATGTTGGAATTCATGGCACTTTGGCGATATATTCTTTTCCAGGAGGGAATTATTTTGCAGGACATTGTATTTCCTATGTTCACTGTAGCGAGATGGTTTATAACTGAATCTTTTTTACTTGTAATGTAAGTGAAATGGAACCAATGACTTACGTTCACTATATCTGAGTTCACTATAACTGGAGTTCACTATTTCTTTATTTTTTATGAAAATGTTTACAAATTACTGATTTAAATCAGTACAAAAATTAGGCAAACAAAAAACGAGATTCTGAATGCATGTGAAAGGGCTTATTGAGAGAGAAAAATTGGTGTCTAGAAGGGCAAATAAAAACCAAGGTGATTGTGCATATTTGTGCATAATTGTGCATATTTAATCACAGTACTGCAAGTTATTTTCAAAACTACATTTAAAATATTTTCTATTTTTTTCTTAGAAATAAAATTTTAACATTCCAAATGCTGGAATTTTTAATATTTTGTCGTGCTTTTTCCTTGCTGGAGTAATTCTCTGTTCGTGAACTTCAACAAACAGTAGATTCTTACTCTCACAAAAATTCTCAGAGCTATCTCCTTCACTTTACAACAATCACTGATAAAATTAATTTTGAGAGTTTGTGTTATAGTTTAGTAGCAATATTTTTTGCAGCTTATGTAATATAAAAAGTTGTTTTGAACATTTTGAAAGCAGTGAACTTTATCTTATCTTCATTTATGCTCCGACTTAACAAGTTTTTGCATTTTTCACAAGGATGCAATTTGGTTACTTTCTTTATTAGAGAACCAAAAACATACTGCTTGGCATTCATTTCTTTGAAATCCATATTTAATTCTCCCATACTTACTTTGGTGGGAGGTGAAGCAATTTTTATTTTTCACTAAATGTGAGGTTGATGTTAAGGAATTCAGATGAAGAAGCAACATAAATCATTTTTTAAATTCTTAACCAGCTCTTACAAAATTAAATTTCACAACAATTCAGTATATGTCAGAAATGCCCTCTAGAAAGCAAGACTGTATTGACTTCGGTGGCATGAGTGTTAATTCAAGAGGACGTTGACTTCTGCTAACTGTAGTTTTACTTTGTCTCCACCAGGATTGCTAGTTGTAGGCATTCACATCCCTCATTAGCCAAAGAAAGGTCGAACTGCCTTACTTTATGATATGTATTCTAGGGTATTGTTTTATTTTACCTTCCTTTGACACATAGCCTTTAAGTGGCATTGATCTTGTGGGTGAGGGGCTTGCATGCTTTAACCTTTTTCGCATGGCTAGTGTTAAAAGGGAACCCATATGGGGCAGGCTGAAACTGAGGCCAGACTAAGTGCAAACATTACAACCTGCAAACATTACAACCTCCCCTTTATCCCAACCCGCTTTCCATTCCCACCCACATCCATTGTCCTTTCTCACTCTCATGTAATTATATGAAATCCTTACTCTATGACCCCCTCCTTGTATCCTTGTTATTCTTGGTAATTTTCGCAGGTAGAACATCTTCTTATTAGGTTTCCCTTCTCTTCCGCTGTGGCATCTTTTCTTACTTACATAAATGTATTCTGTGGGCCTTCCTTGGGCATCCTTTTATTTTCATGCGTTTTTATTTTTTGCCGATGGTACTATTAGACAGTGTGCACCAAATACTTGTACACAGAGAGGAATACGAATGATTTTGGCAGGGAGAGGTTGCGATAGCGGACTGAACAGGTTCCTTCTCCGCACAAAGGAAATTTTACGCCGGGCCAGGCCGTGAGCTACCCGGGGGATGGTACTGGTTAAGAGAGGAATCGGATTGCGATTTAAGACACGATGAAATGATGATTAACATTGCTTGTACTATTTATTTATTAAATGACGATCACAAAAGTTACAAATAAAATTTGATTATGAGTGAATGAATTTATTTGAACAATGTGAGGCAAATGAATGAAAATGAACGCAGATGAAGGCGTGTTACATCACGCATCTCTTATGAATAGTAACTGTTCAGTTCGTGACACGTAAATTCACAGGTCACACGGCATGAAGGGCGAAGGTGACACACACCATGCAGGTGATGCGAAGTTTAGACTTCTGCGTTGCACAGCCGGGTCGATGTGGGGAGTGCTGGCTCTGAAGGGGTCGAGCGGTGGCCGGGCGCATCTGCGGCGCCGGAACGGGACACGTGCTCTCAAGCGGAAGGCAGCGGCTCGTCAGCTTCCGACAGTCGGTCCAGAAAACGAATGCCGGTCAACAGTCACCGCCTTAGACTCGGTATTTAAGACGAACCAGTGGCGGCTGGTGCCCCGACAGACTGGAGGTTGCGCCTCCATCGAATGACAGGAATGTCATTTTCAAAATTCAAAATACGGATATGTAATAAAAATATACGCAATTCAAATCGATTAAAACTAAGTTAAATAAAAGTCTATATTGAAACACTACTTACATCATTTTATGCGTCCAGAAGAAATAAGTACAACAGGAGGAGGAGAAAAGAAAGCTCGATGCTGCACTGAAAGATTTGGAACAGAGAAAGTTATTTAGAATACAGAAGAAAGATGATGAAATTCAAGTGAAAATCTAGCATCGTGAACAGAAAAGAAAATCTTTAAAAGTATGATGTGCCTGAATTTTCTTATTCAAGAATTAATGATTCATGAAACTTTGTAGCGCCATTTTTTTACTCTATAGTGTGCAGTTGTAAACGGAAGTAGGTGTATTCACTATTAACTTCTTAAGTTGCAATAAAGCCATGGTATAATAACTCGGGTGTTACTCCGGCGCACCGAGTTTTGCTCGTTCTGCGCAACACCAGTTTGTGTCACGCACCACGTGGCCAAAGCATGGACACTTGAAAAGCCAGACCAAACGCTAGCCGCCATGTTGGATGGAGAGCGAAAAATGTTTGTTTATTTTACGCCCAAAACAGTTAAAAATTGTGTGTGGCGTGCTACGGAGAGAAGTGAATTCTGTGCGTTTTCATAATTCTGTGATCCCTACCCTAAGCAATATACTACTTGAATTTTGAATACAGAAAGAAAATGAGCGTTTTTTGCAAGGATAGTTAACAAAATATTCGCTCCGATGTAATAAAATATATTTTCAAGGTAAATCAATAAATTTGCGGTCTTATCCCTCATCATGCCCTTAGTGACTTCTGCCGCGACATGGAGAAAGATAATTTGAATAAAAATATTTTCCACTGAATTCTAGAAGACGTGAACAGATGATAAGTTACATTTATGTCCAGAAGCAAAGCATGGTGCCATCTCAGCATTTGCTCAAATGATCAGGGAAACTGGACGAAAACCCTGATCGAGATGGGGGTCATTGACCCAGAAGCTGTGGTACAATACTTGTTACAGGTTGTTTAGAATTATACAGTCCAAATTGTAAATAATGCATTAAATATCAGTATTAAAATTAATGCCCATTTGATGCTCAGTATAGTAGCAATTGTATAGAAACAGTTACGCAGCAGATTTTACTTGGGAATTAAACTTTTTATCGAATTCAATCGATTAATGTCACATGGCAAAGTGTTGTAAAATAATGTTCATGTGTGTGAAATTTTTTTAGTAAGCTGTTGACAGTCATCTGATGAATATAACTACGTCGAGTTACAGACATTTCGTTTTCTGAAAATATATTACCGCCCTTAAGCAAGTCATTTTTGACAATCAATAGACAAGGTAATTGTAAAAATCGTAGATTAATAAAAAAGAGGCGTATAAGAATCATGTGGATGGGATTTGGTTATTCGTACTATTATTTTTTGTAATCTAAAAATGTGGGAGCTATAAGATTTCCCCAGAATAGTAGGCCATATCTCAAGCGGGAGTGAACATTCGCGAAATATACACGACGAGCAGTTTGAAAGACGACTGAATTTGAAACAATTCTGTACGCCTAGCACAATGAACTTAATTTTGTGTTCCATTCATTTAAATGGACGTTCCATTTGAGGTTTGATTGAATTGAGAGACCTAAAAATTTTGTTACCTTAACATCAGTAAATGGTGCACAGTCAGTTTTTGGAGTACAGAATTATTTTCAAGTGGAAAACTGCATTGAAACCGTTTTCTTTTCATTTCCTATTAATTTGTTATTACGGAACCAATTTGAAACAACTGATATTGTACTATTTATGGTTTCTTTATTGCAAAGAATGTTGGTATGATCCGCAAAGAGAACTGATCTTCCGTTCCGAATCGTCGGGGGCATATCGTTTATGTGTAGAGGGAAGAGAAAGGGGTCTAAAATCGTTCCCTGCGGGACTCCACGTGCAATTGGCAGAGTCGGAAGGGTGTGTACATAATGTTCCGTCATTCCAGTAAGGTATTTCTACTCTCTGAGAACGTTGTTTAAGGTACGAACGTAACCAATCTGGGGCAATACAACTGATTCCATATGAAGGTAATTTTGAAAGTAAAATGTCATGATCAATGACGTCAAAATCTTTTGAAAGATATAATAATCCAATAGGTCTTCGTTTTGATTTAATGATGAGGCAATATCTTTGAGAAAAGAAAATATGGCTGTTACCGTAGATTTTTATATTCGAAATCCATGTTGGCAAACTGAAAGTGCGCCGTGTTTACTGAGAAAGGTTTCCATTCGTACGTCAAAAATTGTTTCTCAAAGTGTTGATATATTCATTTCTCAAAGAGTTTGGTATATTATAAAGAGATATTTATTAAATTTTACGAACTTTTAATGGAATGACTTGTAAACAGAAATTGCAGTTATAAAAGCATTGATCATTACACCAAGGAAATATCGCACATTTATTCTTAGAGAATGCACTATATGAAAACCCTCAACACTATTTACAAATAAAGCACATGAAAATTTTTAAGAAAATAAATATAAACCAAAATATATACTAAATCAAGTTAAGTATTATATAAAAGACTTTCAGAAAAAAACTGACACTATTATTGAAAATTAGCATTTATAGAAATACGATGTGCATATCTTTCGTGTGAAAATCCGCGAAATAAAGGAACCTAAAAAATTATTAAGTAATGATGAATAGAAACTAAAAAACATGTATGAAAAGTCGAAATAAGTGCCCAAATGTAATTGAAACAGTGAGAATATGTAATAAATATGTAAAATCGGGTATATTATGTAATATTAAAATACACTAATTATAAAACATTTACATTTATCAAAAACTTTCTCAAAAATGTTTTAACATAATACAAAATTTTAAAAAGTATGTAGAGAGTACAAATTAATGCAAATTTTGCACCATACAACTTTCCCGCTAGTAGTAAAAGCTTCCTCTGTTGCTATCTAGGACCGTAGCCTTTGCTATCCTAGCCCTTGCCGTGCGCAACCGTGATCCGAGCACGCACGTGCTCCGTTTGACGGCCCTGACTAAGTCAATGTAGCGATTCTGATTTCTTCTTCTGTGCTACAACACCTTGTAGCCATTTTCTTTCACTCCGAGAAAGCTATTGACACCACCTGGAGGTAGGCGTTCGCATCCTGCATTTTTCGGAACGTAGGTGACGACTCCCATTGTTCTTAATCAATTTTCTTTCTTTAAGGCCTTTCCGCATCCGCCTTGGTGACAGGTTATCTTCCACCCATCAGTTGGAACACGGATGACCCTGGGGATCGATTGACTGCCACTCCAATTGCGATTGCTATCAACAGTATAGTGTCAGTTTGCAAAGAGAGTTTGTGAAAGGATCGCTCGTCGTCGATGGCTATGCCATTTTTTGCTCTTCCAGTATCATACAAGTAATCAAACGGCAATTGCAACTTGCCTTTGACAGATTGCTGATTGCAAGATACAACTGGATTTAAGTTTTCCCCCTCAAAATCCAACTGCATGCATTTCTGCAGAATTCATTCCCCGCATAACCCCCCAGATCGTTTTCTTGTGGGCCCCCCAACTTTCAAGTCAACAATTTGACTTCACTTTCCCAAGAGCTTAACTTGACGTAAATACATACAATCTGAAGACCCGATATGTATAGAAGGATTTTCCTAAGGAAGAGACAAAGTGACAGATCGCGGAACAAGTGAACATCCCGTGTAATTCAGAGAAGTATCCCTCCGCCGCGACAGCTGTTCAGCCACGCTCCTTCGTAAAGTGACAATGGCTCCTGTGAAAACATCTCTATGTAGAGGTCTTAGAGTTTCATTGAGGTATTTGTACGTACACGAGTCCGAGAAATATTTAAATTTAATTACGTGTGTGGAAGATCTCTTAACATGCTCTCACAATTAGTAAAAGAAAATGCCACGAATGTAAATAGGAAAAAAAAAATATTTTAAGCCGGAAACACGTGCACCGGTACGCATCACGCATTCAAGTCTCGGTTTTAAAATAAACATAATATTTATCACACAAAAATTAAATTTAATGTAAAATTTATAGAAAAAAGTATTATTTACAGAAGAGCACGTAACACTGCACTTCCTAAATTCCATTATTTCTCGCTGCGCTCTATATTTTTGTCGGACGAGGACATCACAAAAGGAAGCGTCAAAGCCAATTACAAATTAGCCAATTGCAAGCGAACTAATGCAGGGAGGGAGTCTGATGGGCTCGAGGGCACAATGACCACAGAACCTTCAGTTATATTGCCAGCACTAGCTGTCACCTTGGCTCATCCTTAGGAAAATCGTTCTATAGCTCATGGGATGCATCTCGAGTACTTGTATGCCTCCCGGTTGGCGGCACTACATGACCTCAGTTAATGCCATGAGCCAACTGTCCCGGTCAGCCGTTAAGGATTTCTTTAAGTCGGTCCCACGGGTAATGTTAACAATGTATTTAAATTTCATGTTGATATATTGGTTAGTTTATTTAAATCGGTTCATGCAGATGCACAGAAAGACAACATGATTTGACGTGACATGCGTTTTAGAAACCGAATAACAGATTTGAAAAAATGTTTAAAAATTGCAAATTGGAAAAGCACTTAAGACACGTCCGGTTCATTTATTTGTATTGATTCTATTTGTGACTAGAAGTGCTTCAAATGATTTTCAATAGTATCTCAAATCTAGTTTTCTGCAACAACACATTCATCAAATTAAAATCCTATCTGGGATTCAAATCCAGTTCCTTTTGACCGAAGCGGTCAATCCGTACACGCCGTAAATAGCTCAGCCATCCAGGTCGGATACGGGTTGTGCATTTCTGTATTAGCCAAGAGATAATTGTATCAGTTCTAGCGTTAGGAAGCTGAGAAACTGAGGCATTGGGCAGCCGGCAAGAGAAGAAGGCATACCCGAAAATATAGTGCGGACTAAAGAGATTAGAAATCTAACTAGTGCGAGAAAGTCTCTGCAATTCTAAAGCACCACTAGTTTATTTACCATACTTTGTTTTATTCGAGGAGAAACTTCAATGAAAAAATTTCGTGCGACTTTTCAGATTTTTTTTAAGAAATTGCATTAATTTCTGCCACTAATTAAGCGAAATCAGCTCGTTTTTTCAAAAATTTGTACATGACCTTTTTTAAAGAGCCGTTATTTTACCACATACTGTTTAAAGCAAAAATTACCCTCTCCAATTTTGTAGTTTTGAAATGTTCACTTTTTTGGCATTTTCGGAAAAAACGAGCAATTGCTGGAAATGGGGGACTAGCGCCATAAAAAAAATTGAAAAAGCCTCCTCATGGCATGCGCTGAGGAAGGAAAATCATTTAAAATTGTTAGTGCCGTCCGTCTCGCGCACGCGCTATAGAAGAAACTTATAGCAAACTGCAAGCTGTGGTGCGACAGAGGAATGGTATTCTTTTTGAAGCACGATCAGATGATCAAATCGACAGAATTATGAAAACAAAGCAAATTGTCGGCCTCCAGGTGTGACAACTCACCCAAGATTTAACCTTTGTAAGGGAGTGGTCAACCACGAGGGTTTTATCTATTTTGAAAATCACAAAATCTATTTTCCATAGCATTACATAACCTTTATGCTACTATAATACTCCCTGTGTATTCCCTTGTGTACTCATGTACGTATGTATACGAGAAATTAAAGTGTCTAAAATAAAAGTGCAGAGAGTGAGGAAGAATTAGTCTCCCTTTTTAAGAGCCAGGGTGTGACCGACGTCTACAGGAACAAGAGGGAGCATGGGCGAGAAATCCCCACTTCCACTCTTATTCTGACTTTCAATCTTCCATCTCTCCCTCGAAGGATCTCGTGTGGTTTTTATAACCTTCACGTACGGCAATACGTACCTAACCCTTTGCGGTGTTTTAAGTGCTAGAGGTTCGGTCATACACAAAAGCGGTGCATGGCAGATAACCCAGTGTGCGGAAAATCGATGCACGAAACTGAACCCTACGTTACACCACCGCATTGCGTCCATTGCGGAGGTGACCACTCGGCCAACTCCAAGCAAGCCCTACCTTTTCGAGGGGGAGAGAGATTCAGAAGATCAGTCGCTGAGAATGTGTCCTTTCCTGAGGCCAAACGTCGGTTGCAAGCGAGGAACCCTGTTGATCTTTCTCGATCATTTTCCAGCGCTCTGGTAGCTAAGACTCCGAAGGTCAGGTGTCTTTAGGGAACCTTCCTATTAATACCTCACCCCTACAAGGTGGAAAAGTGATCAACCCAACCAAATTCAAGAAAATGGACAAAAAAGCTCAGCCGTCGCAGACGACCAAATCGTTATCTAAGCCCCTTTCAATGGAATTTGATGTTAGTCGGGCATCTGCCTCAGACCCGGTAACTAAAAGCTCGTGATCAAAGCCCCGACTGATTACACCAAACTGTGCACTGTGCGAAAAAAGACAATACTTGGTTCCGCCATGGCCCTCATGTCATGGAATACTAATGGTTTCTCCTCGCGACATGATCTAAAAGTGTTGTCCCGTTACAATCTCCTGACAATTTGTCTACAAGAAACGCACCTCACCCCACCTCGCCCCTTGTCTCCTCGCGGGGTTTTCCTTTATAGGTTCGATATGGATGATGATGTCCGTGCTCATGGCGGAGTTGCTTCTCTGGTTCATGATTAGCTGCTGTCTACAGAGGTAGTTCTTCAGATCGATTTTCAAGCAATGTATGTGCAAGTCCATCTCCCATTCCTCACACTCACTGTATGTAACATTTACATCCCTTCAGGACCGAGTGTATCAGCAGATAAAAACTTTTGGGCTTTATAAACTAATTGCCCGTTCTTGATTGTCGGGGATGTAAACGTCCACAGCCCTCTCTGGGGCGCTTCCCGCACATGTCCGAGAGGCAACGTATTAGAATCAATAATAGACACTAGACTCTGTGAACTTGGATATTCTGGATTCCGGTGAACAAGCTCATTTTGCCGTTGTCACCAACTCCAGCACGTGGATCGATCTAGCTCTCTGCATCCCTTCTCTTGCAACCGTCCTGTAATGGTCCATTCTAGATGACGTATACGGAAGCGACCATTACTCCACTATCGTCCACATTGACGGACTTGCTCGTGGGTTGGCACGCCCTCAATGGTGTGTCCAACATGCTGAGGGCGAGTGTCAGTGTGGAAGAAATGGCAGCTCATTTTAACAGTGCTGTACTACAAGCTGAGGACGTTGCAATTCCCAAGCCGACCTTTAAATATCGACACCCCTTCGTCCCCTGGTGAAACTTGGCTTGCTCAAGGACTGTTGGTACTCGAAAGAAAGCGTTGGCGCGTCTTAAACTCTATCCAACCTCGGATAACCGAATTGACTACAAGAAGTGCAAAGCGAAGACGAGGAGAACCACTTTAGAAAGTAAAAATGCATCAAGGCGAGAATACGTCTCCTCTCTGAATTGCCATACGCCACCACGACTGGTATGAAGGAAGATGCGTCAAATTAAAGGATATCCTTCCCGAAAGTTAGTGCCAGGTCTTCTTAAAAATTGTCAGGTGAGTACAGCTCGAGACGCCATTGTAGAGGAACTTGCCACTCACTATGAAAATATGTCGAGTTCAGCAAATTGTTCCAAACTTTAGTTTGATTAAAAAGAGAATAGAAAACCGCGCTTTGGATTTTTCGAGCACATTATATGCGGACTATAATACCCCTTTCTCCATGTATGAAATGCGTTCTGTTCTAATGCTTGCGAAAAGAACCGCACCAGGTCCAGACGAAATCCACAACTTAATGCTGCAACATCTTCCCAAAACGGTCATACAATTTCTCCTCCGGCTCTATGACCGTATCTGGGAAGAGCACGCCATCCCTACTTTGTGTCGAGAAGCCAGCATCGTCCCAGTTTCCAAAGAAGGGAAAAATAGATCACTGCCATTAAGCTATCGACATATTTCACTCACAAGATGTGTATGCAAAATACTGGAACGCATGGTGAATCAGCTTTTGTTGTAGACCTTGTATAAAAATCAGTTATGCCAATCCAAAGCGGGTTTAGAAGAAACCGGCCAATCTTGGGCCACCACCTTGCGTTGGCATCAGCTCTCTACATCATTCGTCTTGAGACATCTTGTGGTCATATAATTTGGTATAGAAAAGGCCTACGACACCACTTGGAGGCATGGCATTCCGCAAACCCTGCACTCTTGTGGATTTAGGGGAAAGCTTCCTCTTTCCCTCCAAAACTTCCTTTCGAACAGATCCTTCCGTGTTCCTCATGGTGATTCGAGGCTGGTGAGTCTTCGAGATATTTTATTAACGTCTTATGGTGCAGGACTCTAATTATCCTTGTCGACAAATAATTATCTATCCTGAATATGAAACCTCGTATATTCTGTAAACATCGCTGCCTCAGCCTCCAGGTATTAGATTGAGAAATCTTTTGCGGGACCTTAATGTTGGTCTTCCCACCTCTGTGAACCCCCCCCCATGACACCCCATTGCCCCTTGGGAACTCTTCCGCACGAAGATTGATCTCAGACTCTCCAATCATCCCAAACAAACGACTAGTCTTTTCTTGTTTACCAGATACATTTTCAGGAAATGAGGCTAACCTATCCTGATCATGTATTCCTATACGCAGATGGTTCATCGTGCAATGACGCAGTGGCATGTAGTTTTTATTGCATCAAGGTCACCAAATCATATCGGCTACATTCTCAGTGCAGTACCTTCACTGCTAAAATGTACGCAATTCTTGAAACCCTAAAATACACCGAGTCTTTGCGCCGAGCTGTTGTCTGTTCTGATTCTCTCAGCTCACTGCAAGCTGTCCCCTGTTCTTCCTGAGACTACCCGACGGAATCAATTCAAAACCTCATTCATCGCCTTCTGTTTCGCCACTATGATCTGGTACTGAGTTGGATCCCAGGTCATGTGGGAATCATAGGGAACAAACTGGCTGACCAGGCTGCGAAATCGGCAGAAGACTCGTGTTGAGATTCCTTTTGTACCATCGTCCGATGTCAAGGCTTTTTTTAAAACGATCCATCTTTAGAGCGCAGCAAACAGTGTCACAATACCACCTGTAAAGTGTTATAAAGGATTCTATTAATCCCTGGCGTTCCTCATCCCGACCTTCTAGGCGTGAGAAAGTCATTTTAACCCGTCTGCGTGTCGAACACTGCCACTTTTCTCATAGTTTCCTCATTCGAGGTGAATCCTCCCACCTGTGATTCATACAGGACGGTTCTTTCTGTGAAACACGTCCTCCTGCATTGTATGAAATTTGTTAGCAGCCGACGAAGACATGGTCTGGGCAATTCTCTACGAGAGGTGCTCGGGGATAACGGATTCCGTGCTCTGAAAGTCTTTTGAAAGAAAGCGGAATATATAATTTTATCTGACAGATAAGGGCAATAACGTTATGTTTTCCTGGCCTCAGATTTACGTTTTTGAACTCTTGTCTTTTCTATTTGTATATTTTATGCGAAATGAAGCTTTATTTTTAGAGTTCGTATATGCTTTTAAATTAGCGGGTAAGTTGGATCTGGAACGCAAACTAGATCTTTAATTTATTTAAAAAATACTTTGACACGCGCCAATGACCTTAGTAGTTGAAGAAACTTCTAACCCTAATCAATCAATCAACACTTTGCTTTTGCGAAGTGCTCACGTCGACTTTTATGTTCCGCGACTGGAGTTATCGGGCCACTGTGACAGAGGTTATCCCAAGCCGCGCAACGCTCGGTCGCAAATTGCACTTCTGCAATTTTCAAAAATCTGACATTTCAACAAATGAGTCCCGCACTGTTCTCCTAATATGCTAATTGTATCAGAAAACTTACGAAGCCAAAATGCAATGAAGTCTCTGTTTATTTAACTTATCCAGGAAAATTTTGCAGTGTCTTGCCAGAAGGGAAGAGGGTGTTGGTTGTGAAACACTCTAGTAGACTTGCCTCATAAATAATATAATTTGACAAATGTGAGTAGTTGTGGATTAATGAGGGTTTACTGTATTTGTAAAATCATTGTGTATGTGTATTCCTGTATTCCCCTGCATGTTGCATGTAATGTGGAGGAATAAAAGCCTTCTCAAAGTTCCAATATCCAAGATGACAAAGAAAGTTGATATTCTGATCAGCTATATGTTGTAACAGGTTCTATTGAAATGCAGACAATTTAGTGTAATTGTTATGTTGGTGTTCCAGGTCCTACATTTTTTCGTTTTTTTGTAACATTTATTTTATTTTTATATAGTTATTACTTTAAAGTTTTTTTAAGATTTCAATTTCTCAAAAATTACTGTTTTCAGTTTTTAAGTTCTTGATTTGTTTTAATACTTCAGTCAATAATTTTTGCTGGTCTGAAAGTTTGTGTTTGTTGTATGTTTCAGTGTTTAGCTTCTGAAGAAGTGCATGCTTCTGGAGTCTCAAGTTCCAGCTTCATTGCCTGGATAATATGGACTTCCAAGTGCTCCTTGAATCATCGGAGTCAAGCATCCTATCATCCCTTTCCATTTATTGTAATGGCAGAGGGATGGTTCACTGAAACACACCTGTTGCAGTAAAGTTATTACCTATAAATATTTAAATTATTCCTATTAAATAAATTACTAAATTTGACATGTGTTTTATCCTTTTTTATTGTTCTGCAACCTCATACTGTGTCTTCTTGTGTGAATGTCTTGAAGTACATTATTGTATTCACACTACCAAATTTGAGGGAAATGGTGGATTTATGACTGTGATATAGTATATTGACCCTGAAAATGTTGATGTTAAGTTGCAGATGATGGAGACTGTTTCAGTTTACAGGTGGCTAGTGAACCATTACTTTTTCCCAAGCTCCCAATTACCTTCCCAGCTCATTGAATGCTCAGATGCATGTGTAAGAAATGAAAGGAGACAGTGATCATTGACATTTTAGTTCATAAAGCTTAACATTAACTATTGATATTTTTTTTTGTGAAAAAAGTGCTATCAGTGGACTTTAGTGTATGTTACAGTGGAGCTTATGAGTGCAAAATAAGGAATATGTATATCCTTACAGAGGATGTGTGAGTGTGATATATTCATGTGCGTTTTTGTTCAAGAAAACCATCTACTAATAAGTACGTATGCCACTCCAGCTTGAATATGGTTATTTTTTTTTCTTGTGCAATTTTCCAAATTGTTGCTGGGAAACATTGGTATTTACTCTTACATAATTTACTACTTCTGTAATAATTAAATTTGTTTTGGTTGTATGTATCACTCAGGAGTATATGCGAAGGCTTTAGCATCTGATACAGTGTTACAATCTTACAAAAGCATTATAGATTCTGTTATTTTATTACACTGGTAATAGCAGTGAATGTAAATATTGTGTGTTGAAGGGTTTTGTATATTGTGCCTAATGGTAAATTTGAATAAGCCTTGAAATATATGATGCTTATGTTTTGCCTTCCAGTAACATCTGGGAATTTTTACTTGGAATGCTTATAGTAATTAGATGAACCAAAGTTCCTAGCATTACTTTTCAGTTTTTATGTACCATTTGTTTCTTCCGTATTTTTTATAAACTTTTAGTGATCTTATTTTCTTAACTAGCAAAACAATAC
The DNA here is from genome assembly GCA_964035755.1 of Teleogryllus oceanicus. NCBI lineage: Eukaryota > Metazoa > Arthropoda > Insecta > Orthoptera > Gryllidae > Teleogryllus > Teleogryllus oceanicus. Next base: position 26,642,894 of record CAXIVR010000011.1, on the reverse strand, counting down.
TGCACATTTAAAAATTTGATTTGCTTTTTGTCAGAAGCACATGTGTTGGTAATGCATATACAAATTATACAAAATTTGTGCATTTCATTCCTTGCATTATACTCTTTGTTTTTATATAAAGGGGTTTTGAATTATCTCGAATGAGGCAAATTATGGCTACAACTTTCATGTTATTCTCTAACATGTGTGATGGATTTTCCTTCCTCTTAAGACAGCTACATACGTAATGCATGAGTGAGTGTTATTATCCCAAGAACTATTGTTTGCATTTGGAACAAATATCTATGAATAGGCATTGTGTGTTTCACAAATGATTGTTGCCACATTGTGAATGCAATTTTTTACTACTTCATTACCAGTCACTCATATTTAATTTGTTTATGAAAGTTTATTATTGCCAAAGACAAAATTTGGAATGGAGTGTGTATCCAATAGTTCTAGTTCTATTTATAAACATCTCTTGGTTTATGTGTATGTCTGCATTATGGAGAGTTAACAAGTACAGATTTCCTGTTAAGAGTATGGCCTAGATTTTTGTGTGGAATGAAGAAGAAAATGTGAAAATCTGTGAATTTTTGCAAATGTAGTGAACAAAAATCTGGACCATAATAGTTACATTTCTGTTTGTTTGCTGATTATTTTAAAAACAGTGTGTTGTGTGCTTTTTAAGAGCACAGTCCTAGCTGCAACTTTGATGGGGTTTCTTGTGTATCAGCATGAAAGGGGGGACAAGTTTTTTTGTTTGATGTAAATCAATACTCATAAAGATCAACAGTTGTATTGAGTTTTTATCTATGCACATGCTGAGTAGAAGAAACATATTTAGTGTTATCTAAATGAAGTCCTCTTTGACAGACTGAGCCTCTTATTTGATATTGGCAAATTATATGTGGTTGGCATAATAGATCTATTTCTTTATGTGATGTCCAGTCTCCATGTATGACATCAGTCTTGGTCTAAATCATGAGTGGCCCCAGGTTGGGTAAAGAAGTACTCAGGGACACGATTTCTTTGTAAGGTACAGTGTAGGAGTATTGAATTCTTACTAATTTTGAAAAATGTAATTTATGGTTCATTTGTTTTTGTTTGTTTTTTAATTTCTCAAAACAATTTGTACTGTCCTTGTTTCATAACTAATAATTTTTTTAAAAATATTGGGTCGTGTATTAAAGTGAATTTAGTTCTTATCCTCATACTGAACAGTATTTACTTTGGTTCACTTGGTTTTGTGAAAATTAATTATGTAAATTACAACGTTCCCTTATTTCCTAAATTTAGTATTTTTTTTACCTTTCTCTAATAATTTTATCCAAGGAGGTGTGTGCAGAATTCCCTCTTATTGTGCCTAGATATGTACAATTGGAGTTCTCATGCAGTTTGCAAGTTATGTAAATAGTTTAACTGGCACTTATGTTTTAGATTGTAGTTTGTATGTTGTATTCATAGTATGCTGCAGTTTGAATACATAGCTGAATGTAAATGAGAGTTGAAGAAAATGTTTTGGAAATTATACTTGGAAAGTTCCACATTGTCGAGCACGCCATCTTCTGTATAAGCTTCTGATGAAAATTCTGTCGTTTAACTTTCACAAGAGCGCACCCAAGTATCAATGGTTTATTAGAAAAAAAATTAATCACAAATTCATTTAACATGACAGTAAATCAAGTTTTTCGTTTTATGTAAATGAAGATAAGATAAAATTATTCAATTCTGACTACATATAACAACAATAATAATAGAAACTTAATCTTGTGGTGTCATTGAAGAAATGTTCTTTATTGCATATGCAAACAACTCATTACATAATTGGAAGATATTTGAAGAATGTTTGAGTGTGATTCATAAGTGCAAATTAGAGGATTTGATTTATTGTAAAAATGGTTTGTCTTAAGTGTTTGCTGAGAAGGATTTTCAGGTCATCCACCTATTAGTAAAAAAAAAAAAAGACAGATTAGTTACAGGTTTTCAGTAAATCAACATTGTCCATTAGCAGGCTGAGTCAGTTTCATTTTAATTGCATCAGTACATCAGCTGCTAATGATCTGGAGATGGTGGTGCGTTTTAAAAGAAATTTTTCCTGATCCCTGATGATCTCCAATAGAGAAAATGAATTTATCAAATAATTTGTATGTTTAATCATCCTTTTTTCCTCACTGTATCTGCCTCATAAAAAGCAAGAAACCTGTGATATGGTGGGAGATTTTCCTATTTAATTAGCTTTTACATTGAAGAGTATTCCTTCATATATCATCAACATCATTGTGAGCATGGTTTAATGATTTGCACATTACGCAGCATGTCACTGATACTAAAAGCTTTTTTTTTTCTTGAATACATATTGATATTTCAATGTTTATCTTGAAGGTAATTGGGATGGGGCCATTCACAGTAATTTTCTTGAAACTATTGAATGGAATTTTTGATATATTTAAAGTTATTTTCTTTTATACATTGTGTTTTCCTAAAGTGCTATAAGTTCCTTGTGAATTTTTGCCTGTCAGCTAGTTCAAAGGAAGTTTAGATTCCATTTTTTTCTATTTAGGAGAAAGTGATATATTTAAGGAGAGTAAGAAAGTGGAAAATGATTTTACTTTGGGGGGAGGGAATTAAGATTTTTAGCAATAATAAGTAAGATCTTTAAAGGGAGTCATTAAAAGGAAAATATAGGTTTGGGGTAATTGACAAGTGGAGGGATGCACATGTTTTTTGAGATGAAACCAAAATCTTCACACTAACGTACACTTGAGCATGAATTTCAAACCTAATTCGTCCTCAAGCCAACCATTTCAAACATTAAATATTTATTTAAAAAACCTGTAAGAAATGAAATACAAATGCCCATTTGCATGAAATTATTGGGAGTAGCAACATTAAAAATATTTCTTAGAGTGCATTTAAAGAAGAAGGGGAGGTGATTAACTTCTTGTGTCAAAATTTTGTGGAGGAAAGAGCAAAATTTGTCATGTTATTTTCATGTAGTTGTAATTTCTTTTGATGAAGTGGAATAATTTGAATATTGTATTAGTAGCCTATACACCTAGTTAAGAAATCTGCAGAAACCTCCGTAAATTACAAATGGGTTCATGGTGCCCGTGAAATAGTTGTGGTATTTGGCATCTTGTTATTTATCAAATCTTGAATCCAATGATTGTCAGATGAAATTTTGATGAACATTGATAAAACTGAATGGTGGCATAGGCCTATTATGGAAATTCGGATAAGAAGACTACGTTCCAGACCAGTTCTTAATAAGCGGCGCCGTTCTTAATAAGCCGAATTCGTTTACTACGCTCCGTGAAGTCACGAAGGTTAAGCGAATTCGAGACTCGCGGGTTCATGGTTGGGTGACCGGCTAGGAACCCCAGGATCTAACGGCGTCGAGCCCCTGGCCGGAGGGATAAAAGGCACTGACTGACTGCGACGAGACTTGACAAATATAGTAATTAATAGAGGATTACTCCAAAAATTCATCCAAGCACATTAATGGAGGATTACTCCCCAGTGCAAAGCGCTCAACACCCCTTAAGGAGCTTGAAGACGTGTTGCGTCAAGGTGTAGACGCAACAACAACAACAAAAAGTTTGCCATATACGAGCATGTATACGTTATCGGTGGGAAACAACTTGCTGCTCGCAGCTACTGGCAATCGGACGTACACCTCTACGGGATTTGTATTCCCGCCAAACAAGTGCCTTCCCAGCATACTCTCTGTTTCCCAGCTTTCATTTGTTAACGTGAAAATATGAGGAACGTGGTCACGCATTATCTTAATTATAATATCCTAACCAAAAATTCAGGCCGTATGAATAGAGGTTGGAGAAAAATGTTGACGAGTTAGGAACAATTGCGTAGGAACTATCATAATTAATGGATATTGGATTTTATTAATTTATGAATTTACTTGTCGAAAACGCGTTTGTTGCTCATATTTTTCGATAATTATAATGTAGCAGTTGAGTGTTTCAAGTTGCGTACGTTTGTTTCATTAAAAAAAAGAAAATATTTTTATTAAAGAGCGGAAACCAGTCGTGAACAAAGATCGCTTTCAGTGTAATGTTTCGAAGCAAAGGTTATTGACGTACTTGGAAGACCGTTCTGTTTTGACACACATATGTGAGCCCATACACACTTGTAGTTTATTGGTGTGCATGGCAAATCGAATGGTGTTGGTGTCACACTGAGCAAATCCTTATTTTTGTCCCCACATATTGCATCAGTTCATAAAGGTATAAGGACTTGATTGTAAACAACTACAAAGTGGTAACTAAATAAAGTGAAGTAGATAATCTGGAGTTCCCTGAACTATTCACCCTTAAGTTTTGAACAGTAAAATGTCTTCAATGAAACTAATTCAGTTTCCCAGTGTTTCAATGTTGAGGATTGTGAGATCAAGTGGCCATGTATGCTACAGCACCTCTGCTAATTCTTCCCCAGCAGAATACTGCATCGATTTGGTCAGGTATTACTCTGCTTTGTGGTTGACATGTTATTTTCAATTAAAACCATTGATGATAAATGAAGAGACAAATAATTAATGTATTTCTTCTCACAGAAAGTATGACTATGAAAATTTCTTAAGCTCATTACTTCTTCCCAAAGACATCCGAACTTCTGCTTTTGCAGTTAGAGCATTTAATATAGAAGTGGCAAGAGTGCAAGACAGTGTGAGTGAGACACGCATTGGTCAGATGAGAATTAAATTTTGGGAAGAAGCCATAGAGAAATTGTATAGAGACGAAGTGCCAAAGCATCCTGTTGCTGTTCAACTACATCGTGTATGTAACTGTTTTCAGCCATCCTAATTTTTCAACTTCTTTGTTTTTGGTATCTTAGAGAAATTGATTGTTCTACTGAATTTTTACCTAGGCAGTTAAAAACCATAAATTGTCCAAGAGGTACTTGAAGCGTTTAATAACCATTCGAGAGAACTACCTTGTGTCAAGAACATTTCCAAACTTTGCTGCCATGGAACATTATGCAGAACATTCTGCTTCATCAATTTTCTATCTCCTTTTAGAATCAGCAGGTATAATGTTTGTAGCTATTGCTATAAAATTCATATGTTATGCGAGGACTTGAGTTCTGTTTTCATATTGAAGCAAGAGCTCCCCCACTTTTTTTAACTTCACATCTTTTCTCAGCTTTTATTCTTTGCAGGAATAGAAAATCTTCATGCAGATCATGTTGCTAGTCATTTAGGGAAAGCTCAAGGCATCACAAATTTGATTCGTGGAACTGTTCACAATGCACAACAAAAGATACTTACGCTTCCACAAGATATTCTTCTACAGAATGATGTCTCCCATGAACAGATCTTCCGTGGGCAAAGTAGTGATGGTTTGAATGAAACAGTTTTTTATGTTGCAAAGGCTGCCATTCAACATCTTAGGAAGGTATGCTCCTGTATGAAATGTACTTTTTCTTTATGCTTGGAGGGCTCAATATTGAACTGGGGGTAAAATCAATTGTGTAGTGATAGTAGAGTGGAGTGAAGTATCCCAACCTTAGTCCATTATAATTTTATATGATTTTGCCAGTTCTTTGATGTAACAATCTATTTCTGTGGACATTGAACTCTTTTTTTAGGGAACACACTTTTGAATTTCCTTATTAAGTTGTGATCACTTTTGGCTTCCTCAATTGTCTTCAACATAGATCTTCTTTTATATTGTAGTATAAGTGATATGATTTGACAGAACCATTCAGACACTCCTTAATGATAGGCTCCTTGAATTGCGTGAACGAAGTAGCTTATTGCCACTAATAATAACTTTATTCCTTAATTTCTTTTTATTTATTTTCATTTCTAGAAATGCTTCATTTTGTGGTACTCTAAAATTTAATTTGTTTCAGGCAAAATCTATGAATAAACAAATTCCCAAAAATGCAGCAGTTGTGTTTCTGCCTGCTGTGACTGTGGAATCTTATCTCAGTAGACTACAAAGATCATGTTTCAATGTATTTGATGGGCCTCTACAGCGACGAAACCCCATTTTACCGTTAGCTCTTTATTGGAATAAAATATTTGCAAAGTATTGACTTGATAGTGTTGGTATTATCATGCTTTTGAAGAGTTTGAATAAAAGTGTCAGGCACCCTTTGTCTTGTTTACGTGTCTATTGGGTATTTGTATGGTAGAAACATCTTGCTCATAAAATATGTTGCTATATGTGGGTGGCTCTTGCCTCTTTTGTAAGATGTTTTGCAGTTGGTGGAGATATTAAAAAATATTATAGGTGATTCTAAAGAAATTTTTTAAATTGACATTACCCTATAAATATTATGGATTCTTGTTAATTTGGTATGGGTTCATTAAAAGAAGAATGTTTCTCATGAAACTCTGTTAAAGTATTGGTAGCAATTGTAATTTAACTTTAATTTCTGAAATTTACATTTGGTTAATCTAAGAACAAAACTCTTTATATTTGAAGGAAATTATCAAATCCAGAATTCTAGGAAGATGCTAAAACGTTAAGCAGATGGTTCTCTTGGAAGTATCAAGCAACCTTTGGAGGTTGTAACAAAAAACTAGTTTTTGAAACAAACACTAGTATTCATAGATTATCTGGCGTTATGTGACAGATAATGTGCCATTTGTCTTTTGTCTCGTAACATTGCAGTCAGTTTATTTCTTAACGTTGCAGTCAGCCTTTTATCCCTTCGGTCAGGGGCTTGGGCACTAACTATCGACATTTATATTTTCTGAGTTCTGAATTAAAAAATATTAAGAAAGGGTATATTATTGCGAGCTAATTTCTTTTGAAAATAATTTTATTTGAACCCATTGAAACCCAAATTAACATCCTTATTGGGTCTGTTAAAAAAATATGTCTCAATTGAGGTTATGATATTTACAGTCTGAACAAAGGAAAAAATATAAGAAAATATAAGGTAAATTGAAAAGAAATGGATGTCCTCAAATGAAGATGCTTAGGTCTTAATGGGTTAAGAAGTTGATTGATTAATTTAATAAGTTTATGAAATAGAAATCATCATTAGAAAACTTAATTGAAGGGTAATTTTTTGCAGCTATGTGCATGTGTTTTTAAGATTTATTTAAATACATTAAATTTTAATGTCATAGTTATATGAACATTGAAAAAATTTTTAAAATTTTTTTCAGGGCTTGATTTCTTGCAGAACACAATGGAAGGCGTTCCAATACCTTGGGAATAATTATTAAATTATACTATAAATATATCGTTATTTATATTAAATTAATAAGTAGGTTAGGGTGCATTCCTGGACCTAAAATTTTATAAATCAAGCACTGCGTTTTCAGTTAACGCAACTATTAACCCGGGACTCCTGATTTCGAAAACATGTTTTTTTTTCTTTTTTCCTTCCAAACTGCCTGTATGTGAATGAGTATATATGGGTCAGTATGTGAACATTACTAGCACCTAAACTATTCATACAATTTTTTCCAAAATGAATATTCATCGGTCGATCTGTCCCAACATGAAACACTGCAATTTTGAAAAACATTCTTTAAATTTTGGGAGTACTTTATGACTCGTATGGCAGCTGACTTTATGGCTCACTTTCTCAAAAATGGCTCCAAATTTTTTCTTTAAATTTCTTGTAAGATTTGTGTGAAATACACTTATGATGATGGCATAGGCCCAATTTTAACTGTAAACTCTAGAATTTCAGAAATTGCAAAAGTTGTTGTGTGCGAGTTTTTTTTTCCAGTGTCTTCCTACAATTTTGAAGGTAGAGATTATTGCTTCAAATTAATTTTTTTCTCAGCAATTAGATCTTTTATTAATATCATACTTTTTCCTTTTTAATTGTAGTTTTTGAGCTCAAAACACCTTTTTTTCGATAATGTCTCAAAATTTTTTCTTTCAATTTTTTTAACATGTAGTGCTAAATGGAGTGAATAACTTGACATAAATGTCACTGGATGTATTCTTTTGGTTTTTCAAAAACCACACAATTTTTTTATCTCACGCTGTTAATATTTATATTACTAGTGGTTTGTATAAATTATTGCATTCAGAAGCGTGATTTCAGATCTTTTATTGAGGGGGGAGCAAATTTGGGGGGTATTTAAAAAAAAATGTATATATTAATTTTATTAAAAATTTACGAAAAGCGGCACACATTATGCTTGTATTAAACAATTTACTTTTTAATAATCTATATAATATATTATATTGCAGTTACTTGGATTTTGTTTTATATTTTGAAATTTGGGCCATGGAATAATAAATGGGAAATACTCTTTCATTTTGAGAGTTAATTTGATTAACTTATGATTTTAGGTATGTAACTTTAATTTATAAGTAAATAACATTTAAAAGCAAAATATAATTGAAAGATGATTTATTGATACAGGATATTCACAGTAATGCTGAACATTATCCCGTGTGTCTTGTAATACTGAAGTAAACTTCACCAATTTATTAATGTATGTTATTAGCTTAGCTTAATAAAATTATTGTTTGCTTAATTATTATTAAATTTCTTCTCAAAATAGAGAAAAAAGTAAATCTTTTGTTATATAAATTAGAAGATCGGAAAATAATGAAATGTCTAAATATATTTTTTTTTATTGTCCCAACATTGGGGGGAGTTGCCCCTTCTGAATCCCGCCTATGATTGCATTTGTGAGTCAATGTACTTCAAATGATTTTCAGTGAAGTTTGTCCAAAACTCAAGAGCTTTTTGTGAAAAAGAGCTTCACATTTTGCATTTACAGAAACACCTAAACAATATTTTTGCAAAAAGTGCTCTAGATTATTCAACAAAAATTTCCATATAGGATGGTGTTTTGCTCTTCTACAATATTCTTAAATTCATTTATGAATCTCACCATTAGACGACCAAACAATTAAACTAATCTGAAAAACTGTACTATGGCCGGTGATAGATGGCAGCTCAGAGAGGGGGAGTCAAAGAAGATACCAGCCCATACCAGAGAAAGAAAATTAACTAGTATGAGACACTATATGCCATTCTGTAGCAACACTTGTTTATTTAAAATTGTTAATATAAGTTTGTAAAATTCATCAAACATTTGATAGTGCATAAAATTATTTTTTCTTTCATGTAATGCAAACGAAGTTCATGGTAAATATTAATTTGAGAATGTAATGTGTAAAGTTCAGGAATAAATACTACAATATTTACAAACAAACAATGGATGCAATTTGCAACCTTTTGTTTTCATGTAGTTTTTTGTGTTCAAGGAAGGCTTTGAGGTCCACATTTCTTTGAGAAATTTCAAATCTTGGCTTGCTAGTTTTCTCTCTTGGGATTTCTGATTCTTGTGTTTGTTCTGAATGCAAATATTGTGCAATTTTAGTTATATTATGCCCCCGTGGAAATCCTGTAAGCATTGATCTCAAAATAGAAAGGTACCTTCGTATACGAATAGTCAATACGATGCAAGTTTCCTTCTGCAATTTTTTTTCTGTCGATTAATGAAAGTATGAGTAATGTGTTTCACTCCTAAAATGTAAACATGATTTGTGCATAATGAAATGAGGTTGTCGCTAGGGCTCTGTGGACGATGCGCGATGAGCACTTCCTGGCAACGCGGGGCTGTAACAACAGGGCGCACGGGAGTTTTCGACAAGCATTTATGTACAAGTACAATGGCCTTTTTCACTTTCTCATACACGTACGTGTATACGGAGTATATAGAAAGTTATGGAATGCTGCGGAAAATCGATTTCGAGATTTCAACAGAAATGCACGTTTTGGGGTCCCCTGACACCGAAAAGTGTGTGTGTGTGTGTGTGTTTCTTCTCCCCCTTTCCTTCCCTTTCCTTTTAAAAGGTCCGTCTGTCTAATGTATGTGAATAACACTAAACCTAAACTACCCGTAAGATTGTTTTCCAAACTGAATAACCCCTGTCTATCTGGCCTGACTCGAAACTACGATTTTGAAAAACATTTTTTGAATGTAACTTAACAAGAAGCTCCCGTGACATTTTCAAAATTTCCAAAAAATGGTTTCAATTTTTTCTTTAAATTTCTTGGAGAAATAGATTGAAATTCACTTTAAAAAGTGGCAAGGGTCAGTATTTCACTGTTAACTCTGAATTTTTAAAAATTGCAAAAGTATGCATTTTTCGGCAACTTACTACAGCTACAATATTGAAGATTTTCGGTTCAAATGAAATTTGTTCTACATAATTAGTTCTTTCATTAATGTCATGCACATGTTTTAGAAACATTGAGTAGCTTTCGCGCAATTTTGTGTCGTGCAAAAAATAACAAAAACAAAATTTTCTTGAAACGGCTCGAAATTTTTCCTTTAAACTTTTGATAAGGGTGGTGTTAAATGCACTCTATAAGATAATATAAACGCCATATAGCCCTATTTTTCTTCAAAACTTACAAAAAAATAATTTTTTAACTTGTTTTCCACGTCGATAACATTTGCATTAGTTTCAATTTGTTAACATTATTGTGTTTACGAGTATATGCGGTTGAAGTAATGTCAGATAAAGTTTCTCGTAAAGTCAACAGTTTTCTGTGAAGATGAGCTCCACGTTCCGCATTTTCAGAAACGCTCAAACGCCGTTTTCAAAAACATTGTTCCAAATTTTATCTTCAAACTTTCCCAGCGGATAATGATAGTTGCGCTTTTGTATGTGACGTAGTTCATTTTGGGGCATTATTTCGTTGTTTTTTGTTTGTTTGTTTTTCTTTTCTTTTTTTTTCAAAAATATACAAATGTTATTTTTTAAATATCTTTCACGCCGTTAATATGCACCTTTCCTGGAAGTCGTATACAATAGGGAATTGAATGTATTGTAATAAAAAACGCAAAATATGTACATACATATGTCCTAATTTTTTTCAAAACATGTAAGAAAAAATAGAAAATTAAAATTTAAAATAACAATTTATTAATGTATTTATAATTGTTTTCTATAAGCATTTTCTGAGTCGCCGATCAGTTCTTAACAAGGATTCGGAGTGGCTGAAAGGTAGGTTTTACCTCTACAGAAATAATTGTACGCTAGACGTCACCACACACAGGAATGCCAGTGTGTTTTCGGGGTTAAGGTGAATTCACTCAATCCCCCCCCCCCAAAAAAAAACGAACTCGAACGCGGGATGACAATTTTCTGAGAAATATATTTGTTAGTTTTCGATCAATTAACGAATGGGCAAGTATGCGGTTGAAATTACTTTTGCTCACAAAAATCCGCTCATGTTTGACACCGAGTACGCAATATTGGAGGGGGGGGTAAGTTTGTCAATTCATGGTGAAGATACGGTGGTCATAGAAGCGCAGCAGCATTTCATTTCATTTGAAAGAAATATGTAACGTATATTGCAAACGCGCATCTGAAATGTTCCATTTCGATATATATATACATACACACACACAGATATATATATATATATATATATATATATATATATATATATATATATATATATATATATATATATATATATGAATTGATACGTAACGAAATTTATATATGCTAGTAGGTAATATGTAAAATAAGTAATAGGTAAATATGTAAAATAAAAATAGATCCAATTCATTCAGAATGTCTTGTAAACTCAAAAAAATTTATTGAAAGCAGGTATCTAGTTCCTGTAAAAACATGTAATTACATGGAAATCCGTTCCCTAGTAAACACTATTGCTTTTGTGAGTTAATGTTCTTCAAATGAAGTTTTTCGTAAACTCCAAAAATTTCGGTGCAAAAGAGTTACAAATTTCACATTTACAGTAATGCATGAACACCATTTTCTTAAAAATGGCTCCAAATTTTCCAATCAAAATTGTCATTTAGGGTATGGTTACACCCTTCTTTAATATTCTTAAAGTAATACATCGTTTATACTATTAGGAAACTAAGAAAGTGATAAAATGTTTTTAAAAAAATGTAATTTGGCCGGCGATAGATGGTAGCTGGCAAAGAGTATGTAACAAGCCGAATAGCTAGACCAGACAAAATAAAATAGAAAATTAATACGAGACAGTCTGTGCCATTCTGTAGCCCCACTTGTTCCTTTTTGTAACTGGGTGGGTGTGGGGGCAATCGCGCGTTTTGGGGGAAGGGGGTATTCAAAACGTCGCTTTGCTTTAAGTAATTTATGGGCGGCGCCTTTTACGAAAAACCTTATTTCTAAAACGAAAACGTTTGAAAATTAGTGGTGCTATTAACTTTCTCATACTAGTTAATTTCCTAATTTCTTTGGCTGGGGCTTTTCGGTTGTGTCCTATCCTCTTGTCAGCTACCATCCATCGTCGCACAAACATAGTTTTTCACATTTACTCAATTTTTGAGTTTCCTAATGGCAGAACCGAAATATTACTTTGAGAATATAATAGAGTAAAATGTCGTCCTGGACGAAAATTTTCGTTGAAAAATTTGGAACCGTTGTTACGAAAATGGCGTTTAAACGTTATTCTAAATGCGGAATTTAAAACTCTTATTAACAGAAAACAGTGTTTTCGAAACACTTTAAAATTGAACGTCATTTGAAGCATTTCCACTCACAAATGCAATAATGTATACAAAGATGGAAATGAGCATATTAAAGGCATGGGAGATATTTAAAAAAAAAATACATTTGTGCAATTTTAAGACATCTTAAACTGTGCATTTAGCGCTATTAAAAGGAAAAGTCTGAAAAAAACTTTGGAGCCGTTTTCGAGAAAATGGCATTTGAGCGTTTCTGAAAATGCGGAATTTTGAGTTCGTTTTCACAGAAAATTTTTGAGTTTTCGAGAAACTTTATAAGAAATTGTTTAAAACACATTTGACGAGCAACTAATCAAAACGCAATTGTTCACTGGTGGGAAAAATTTATTTTGATACGAAATTGTGTAGTTTTTAATGTTCTGTACGTTCCTCCTTTCAAATTTCTTCAAAACGCTTTTAATTTAATGCGTTTTGAGGAAATTTGAAAGCAGGAGCTTCTAGAGCATATTAAAAACTCAACAATTTCAGATTAAACATATTTTTTTTCTTCCAGTGGACGATATGCATTTTGATTAGTTGTTCCTCGTGTACTCATAAATGTAATAATGTGAGCAAATCGCCGCTAATGTAAATATTGACGACGGGGGAAACAAACAAAAAACAAAAAAAACAACATATTTATATTTTTTGAAAAACAAAAGAATAGAGAAAATGGCGTTTGTCATCTTATACTGTACATTTGGCACTATCCCTACCAAAGTTTAAAGAAACATTTTGGAACCGTTTTTGAAAAAAATCTTGTTTTTGCTATTTTTTAAAATTGCACATATTGCGCGAAAGGTACTAAAGGTTTTAAATATATAATATATATTCTTGACCTTAATGAAAGAACTAATTATGGCCAACAAATTTCTTTTGAAGGAAAAATCTCTCTTCAATTTTGTAGTTGAAATAAGACGCCGAAAAAATGTCAATCTTTACTTTTTACTCTATTCTTACAAGAAATGAAAAAAAATGTTGACCCATTTTTGAGAAAATTTTGAAAATATCTCAAGGACTTCATGTAAAGTACCTCCAGATTTTAAAGAATGGTTTCCAAAATCGCAAAGCTTCGAATCGAGCTAGATTGACTGGGGAACATCCATATTAAATTCTACGTATGGTTTATATACATTTATATGAAATGTACGAAAAAGTAAAAATGTACGTAACAGACGACTTACCAATACGAACTAAATATATACAATGAATGAAGAAAACAAAACTGTTGAAGTAAACGTTGATTTCACACTAGCTGACTAATGGAACAATATTTAATATTAACAGAAATAAATTAAACGTTTTACATATTAATAATTTATTCTTAGCCCATTAAAATGTATAAACATCATTTGTATTTCCTTCTCGTAAAATGTACGCCAGCAACAGTTGAGTCAGAAGTGACTTGTTTTCGTATTTTCTCCCATACCTTTCTTTACGTTTCGTGGGAAGTCATGCTTTAATGGCGTTGTCATCTTCATATTTCGTTCAGAATAGGTTCAATATCTTCCATTTTTAAATATTTCTTTATCCTCTAAATCATTATGGACACAATGCAAGGTCTACTAAAGTAGGTTTTTTTCAGAAGCAATATGACGTCATCGAATATATTTTTTCGAAAGGTAATGACGTGCTTAAGTTTATCAAAATTTAATTTATTCGTAGATGGAAACGAAAAAATGTTGTACGTAACAAGTCGATAAGGCGATATATATCATTGCAATAGAGATAAGAAATCTCGCTCCAATCGTCGCTCGTTTATTGAACATACCACTCGTGCAATTATACTTTTTATCCACTCATTTTGTTAATTACTATGATTAATGCCATGAATGTTTTTTGTACATAAAGAAGTTTTTGCGTAATTTTGAGTGAAGGGCAATATTAAAAAAAATTAAAAAAAGATATTTAAAAGTATGTCTGAATGAAGGTTTTTCGAAAACCATTAACATTTTGGTAAAAAATTAGCTCAGAATGGCGCATTTTAAAAGTTGACTGTGTGCTTCATAGTTCTTTCGTTGGTTTTTAATCAATAAAGTAAAAAATGAAACGTAATACATGTTGCAAGTTGAGTAAAAGCATATAGGATTTTCAAGGCAGTTGTAATCAACGCAGTGCTAAAAAACAATTTCTCATCGCAGCTAAATCGGAAGGAAAGGGAAATAAAAAGGAAAAAGATAATAAAAGCATTTTATTGCAAAGCCGTAAGAGTACAAAGGAAGGCGCCTTAAGTAAGTCAAGCAGAGGTACTACTCACGCAACTTTTCTTGAACGATGATTGAAGAAATGCGGGCGGAGTGGGGGTATTAGTTACACAGTCGGCCACTAGAGTATTTACAACAATGCCAACCTCTGGAAAATTAAAGTCAAATCCACTACATGTACGGCGAGATCATTGCTCTGGGTAGGTAACGACAGAGACACTAGATATAAGTTTTAGGTGCCTCCCTTGAAAGACCTGGACCTATCTCAGCCATTTCTTTAGGTAATAATAAGAAAGCTAAACAGAAGTTCTCGACTATGATAGCAACTAGCTTTGGCTAGCTTATGTTTCGGCCAACGAAGTTATAATGCTTGGAACGTTGTCATCAGTGCTCGTTGAGAGCTTTTCCCTTCAACTGCTTATTGCTAAAGGGAGGGGGAAGCAAGGTCATCGTTCAAGAAAAGTTGCGCGAGTAGTAGGTGGGGCTGGCTCAGCCCTTGATGCCTGGCCGGTGGGGCTGGGGGCGGGAAGCACGCACGGCCTCCACCCAGTTGGCGACCCGGCCGGGGCAAGGGGCCGATGTGCAGAAGGAGATCTCCGTGTCGCCCCGCTTGACGCCGCCGCACTGGCAGCTGCCCGACGCGACCACCGTCCGCACGTCCGTGTCGTCCAGCGCCCAGCGCGCGACGCCAGCGGATCGGGGGCGAGCGCAGCGATTGGCTCCCGCCGAGCCGCTGAAGGCTCTCCAGCCCGCTCAGGTCGCTGCCGCTCAGCGACTTGAGGAGGTTCAGCGA
The DNA here is from genome assembly GCA_964035755.1 of Teleogryllus oceanicus. Classification (NCBI taxonomy): domain Eukaryota; kingdom Metazoa; phylum Arthropoda; class Insecta; order Orthoptera; family Gryllidae; genus Teleogryllus; species Teleogryllus oceanicus. The sequence continues at coordinate 26,627,449 of CAXIVR010000011.1, read as the reverse complement.
CAAGTCCAAGAACCAGAGGGCCTGGACGTTGCGGAACAGCCCGGCCGGGATGCTTGCGAGCCGGTTGCCGCCCAGAGCCAGCGTATGCAAGGATCTGAACCCAGCCAGAAGATCGTTGGGAACGGTTGAGAGTTTGTTTCCGCTCAGGAAGATGTACTCCAAAGAGCGGAGGCCGGAAAATGGTTGCGAAGGAAGACTTTCCAAAAGATTGGCCTCCAAATGGATGGTTTGGAGAGCCTGAAGACCAGAGAATATACCGTGGGGAAGGTTCCTAAGGCGATTTTCACGTAGATTTAAACGCTTTAATTCGTTTAACTGAGCGAAGATGCCTTGTGGTAAGGAAGTGAGATTATTTCTGTTTAACTCAATGACTTCAACTTCTTTTAACCCGTTGAAGACGTTGGCAGGGAGGGAAGACAGGCGGTTGTTGTCCAGATGAAGCTGCTCCAACTCCTGGAGCTGTGAGAAAACGAGCGAAGGCAGCGTGGTGAGCCGGTTGCGCGAAAGGGTGAGGTTCTCCAGCTCTTTGAGGCCGTCGAAGGCGCCTTGCCCGACGCTCGAGAGCCCCGCGGACGCCAGCGAGAGCCGTTTCAGCCCGCGGAGGCCCGCGAGCGCGCCGCGCGGGAGCGATGGCTTGGGGGGCGCAGGGGGCCTTTCAGAACGAGCGTCTCGAGCGCGGAGAGCGAGCGCAGCTCGTCGCTCGAGTGGCCGATCTGGTTGAAGGACAGATCGAGCGTGCGCGTGTGGGCGTTGAGCGGCGGCGCGCGCGGGAGCGTGTGGAGCTGGTTGTGAGACACATTCACGCTGACGACGTGCGCCCCGGGCCAGTGGCGGCTGGGTCTGCGGTGCGGGCAGCTGGGCGCTCTTGGTGGACTGCGCGACGGCGGTCGCTGCCACGCACAGCGCCGCCAAGCACACGGCCATGGCCCTCGCAAGCACGCGCATCGCGATGTGTGAGGAGCCGCTGCGGGTCGCGCTGGGTTGGCCCGGGAGGTGGGTGCGCCCGAGGCAGGACGGAAGCGGCGGGAAACCCGGTCCACAAGGTACAGCTTGCGTCGATAGCGCGGCTTTGCGGTTGACAATAGATTAAGAAATTTCAGTTTTTTTTATAGATCTCAGCGAGGCAGTAAAATTAAATTAAATTACACTTCATATGATGCACCGTTTAATCATTTTTTATCGGCTCTTTCATTATTCTATCGACTTCAAGTTCTTAAAAAACTTATGTTATTATATCGGTTATTTCTTCAATGTAAAGGCGTGTACGACCTATATATCACAGTATCAGTATACAAATTTTGAATATTCACTTTCTGACATCTATGAAAGCTTTAACCGAAGTGTTTTCAAGCATGTTTCGTTACTGATTCTTTGTGCAAATATTTTTAAAAGCACTGACCGTATTATAACTCAGTCAAAATAAGAATATTGCCCCGTATGAGGCAAAGTCTTATGGCACGTGCGTACTGGTGATTGGGACGTCCAGGGATCCGATCCTGTTAGGTATTGTAAATTTGCCTGATACCTTTTATAGTCCAGGTAGCAAGTACTGAAAAATGGCGGTTACACGGAAAGATGTAATAAAGACTCATGTGTTTATTGATATACCGAAGTACGAATTAAAACCCCAAGATTTTGACTTTCCAGATCCTCTGCTTACTCCGGGAGTATCGAAAACATGTATTTTTCTGACTTGTTTCGGTTTTCTCATATACGCACGTATAGACGTAGTAATAAACGTATATTTATTTATGTAGTCAAAAACAGTCAAAAACTGTACGTGACGTATGGGGGAGAAAATCATCTGCGCACGCTTTCTTGAGTTTCAGAATTCCTTCCCAACAATTTAACTATTAATAGTTGAGAGATGAAAAATAATAATAATAAATTTAAAAAATCGAGAGATTAACATTTCAAAAACTAGATATTTTCGTTGCCGAATTATAGAAAACTTATTTTTAACGAAAGGAACGAACAGATTTGATTTTTGTGTATTGTTAACAAAATGGAAACTCACCCTAAGCTCTACTACCACTACAAGCAAAAGGAAAGTTCACAAAACGTGCGCATAGTGAAGCTACATTTACGTCCAGAACAAATAGCATTTGCTCATGGATCAGAAATTGGACAAAAACCCGATCGCGATGGGGGTCATTGACCCGGAAGCTGAAGTACATTACTTGTTACAGGCATATTGAGTCTTTTTAAAATTTTACAATGCAAATGTAAACTAATTCATTGTACTATATTATTGGTTTTGTTAAAGTAAACATTAGTTTTCTTTTTGATGATCAGTATTGTCTCTAACTGTATAGAAACAGTTTTGCAGCAGAAAAGATTTTACTTTTAATTTTGTTTACCAATTTTAATTGTTTAATTTCATCTGGCAATGTGTTGTAAAGTAACGTACATGTATTGTATGTGGATTTCTTGTAGTGATCTGTTGATACTGCCATTTGATGAACATGATTTCTACGTCGAGTGTTGTAACTATAAATATCATTATTACATGACAATAAGTTCCCACCGTTAAGTAAGTCAGTTTTGACAAATACTACAGACTCATAAATAAATAGGCAAGGCAATGGTAAGTTTCCCAAGCTCAGTGAAAAGAGGCTTGCACGGATCACGTGGATGGGATTTTTCATTATTCAGATAATTTTTTGGCAATCTAAATGTCTGGGCACTAAAGGATGAGTTTCCCCAGAATATTATACCATATCTCAGGGGGGAATGTAGTACATTTGAAAATACACGCAACGAGCTGCATGAAGGCTGACAGAATTAGAAAGAATTCTGAATGCATAACACAATGAGCTTAATTCAGTGTTTAATTCTGTTATATGTATATTCCATTTGAAGTTTGATTGAATTGAGAGACCTAGAAATTTTGCTACCTTAACATCAGCTAATTGCATATTGTTTATTTTCAATGGAGCATACAATTGCCGATTTGAAACGCAAAATTGAATTAAGACCATTTTCTCCGTTAACTATTAATTTGTTATTACAAAACCAATTTGAATTATCTGAAATTGTACTATTTATTGTTTCTTTTTGCAAAGAACATTCGTGTCATCGGGAAACAGAACTGTTCTTCCATTTTTAATAGATGAGGGTGTATCGTTTACGTACAACAGAAAGAGGATAGGCCCTAAGATCGAACCTTGTGGGCCCCATGTTCAATTGGCAAAGAATTGGAGACATAAGTAAATAATGTTATTTCGTGTGAGTACCGTATTTCTACTCTTTGAGATCGATGTTTAAGGTACGAGGTTCTAGGCAATACCACGAATTCCATAAGAAGGTAATTTTGGGAGCCAGATGTTATGCTTAATAACGTCAAAAGGTTTAAAGCCAGATGCTATGCTTAATAACGTCAAAAGGATCTAAAAATATCCCAATGGGTTCTTCGTTTTGGTCCATTGATGAAGTAACATCTTTAAGGAAAGAAAAAATGGCTTCGTAATAATAGAAAATTATGTAATCGTGCGCTGGAAAACGTCGAATTTTCGGCAGAAAAACTTTTTGTCGGGCACTGCTAACAAAAGACTGGATTACTTCCTCTTAACACGTATTATCAGAATCAATGTTTTGGGTGATTCTTTATTCCGAAAAACCAATTGACGGTAAAAGGTCCGTCAGTCTGTAGTCAACGCTAGCGCCTAAACCGTCCAGCCGATTTTCTCTAAAATTGATATTCCGTGATCGATCTGAACCAACTGGAGGCTTTGGGAATTTCAAAAGGATATTTTAATCGGACATTTTGAGGGACTTTACATGCAGCTTCATAAACATTTTCAAAATTTGCTAAAAAAATGGCTCCAAATGTTTTAGTTTAACTTTGTCCTTGGTTAGGGTAAAGAACGCTTAAGAGAATGGTGCAGATCACATAGTCGTTGACATCACTATTTTTCGAAAATTGCAAAAGTGCATTTGGGGTCTCTATTAAAGATAGAGATTTTTTCTTTAATATATCATTAATATACTTGTGTTCTTGTTAGATATATTGAAATAAGTTCATGTTCAATTTTTCGAAAATATACGTTGTTTTCGTACAATTTCATGCGAATTATAGGCAATTCTAATTTTTTTTCTCAAAAACCGCTTAAGTTTGTTTCCTTAATTTATTTTACAACGGTTAGAAGAAGGGACGCTTAAAAGAATGGCGCAGGTCTCATTTTCGTTGAACTTCTGAATTTCCGAAAATTGCAAATTTTGAATGAATGCGAGAAATTATGTGCTGTTGTGCACTAATTTTCTTTTCAAAGTTTCTGAGCAACAAAGATTGAAGACTATCTTCATCCTGAGTGAGGAGATGTGAACAAAACCGGGGCGGCTTCAGAAAGTATTTTAAGTGTGGGAAATGTCAGTTCGGAACCTCCATAAATAGTTTTGAAGTAAAATGTTTTTAATGACTTGACATAAAACATGTAGAAGATTATTCATACTGTGAATACTGCTTTGGATGTGATGATCTACATGTGGTTATTATTTTGAATCAATTGCGAAAGTGTGTGGGTGTGAGGGGGGCTTCGATTCACCGTTGAAAGAGAAGCGAATGTGGGGTTGGAACAAAAGTTGGTTCGGTCGTATTGCAGACGTTTAGCTGCCAGCGCCTGAGACTATGTTAGCTGTTGTTCAACGTATGTAATACAGTGCGCCAGGAAAGCCCCTCTGCTGCTGAGAGTGCTAGTAACAGAAATTATGTTGGTAGCAAGAGCTGCAGCTTGTAACGAATGAAAACGTAAATTGCGTACTCACCACAATCACAACAGTTGCTGGAAGTGTTCACCCTTACACTTGTTTCCCAGAGACAACGCTTCTACGAATATAAATGCAATTTGTAATAAGAGTCCCTGATTTGGCTCATTGCGAGAGTTGGATCGATGAGCCACGGGGGGTAACTGTCGAATAAGAGGAATTGGAGGTAATACGCAAGTTTCTTCGAAGTCATTAATCATTTTCAAGGTTTTTTGTTGCCAAATTTGACCTTAATAGTCGATAACACAGCAACCTTTCACTTTCCCTAAACAGTGCAATGAGTTGTAATTCATTTGCCACAACAGTATAGCCTAGGTTTTGTCAATTTACGGAGCAAACTTTCATTTTATCCTAATAAAATAACTCATACATTGCTGATAAAAGAATAATTACATTTATTGAATTTTGTAGAAAGAGGTTCGTTGTTTTCATTGGTTCAATGTTTCGTGGTTTTCTTAAACAATTTTGAATATCTGAAGACTGCTTTTTGTGGTAGCCTATTAATTCATCATTTAAGTATTGAAAAATCAAAAGAATTCTATAATTACCATTATTAATGTCGCAGCATAATAAATATGTTCTTTTGTTGGTATATAATGGGATCCAATGACCGATACAAACCTGGTGTAGCCCGATGATTCGCAACGGGAGAGAAAAGGGCCCTAGAAGAAAGAAGTAAGGATCACATTTCTTCATGATATTTAAATGCGTTTGATTACACTGTGTTTCCATTAGTAATTACGTTTCCGCATAAATATATTTAGAGAAAATAATTTAAGTTCAGAGATAATTTTAAGTTTTAAAAATTTTATTTGGTCCATTTACAGTACACCTACAGAAGTGTAAAATACGGTAGACATCTTCGCTTATGAGATAATACGTCTCTTTAGCGCTAGCTCCATTTAGAATTGGTGAAGTAACAGATTTGTTATTTCTTTTTATGTTATATATATATATCACAAATTAAGGAGAAATATCGTTTAGAATAACATGAAGTAATGATTGAAAAATAGTTTGCTTGTGTATTGAATTCGTTATGTGTATATAAAATACTATTTATATATTCTCGACTGCTGCGAAAGTCGTCTTGGAGATATTTACAACGTTCCATGCTTTAAAATAATTAGTTATAAAGACATCAACACTATTTTTAACATTCTTCGGAAGTAAAACTGCAACACTTGAGAAGGACGAGGACAAAGGAGCCGGCTGTTTCTTGCCCAGTGGTCTGTTATCACTAGGGGGCGGATTTTGTTGACCTAAAACATCGCCAAAAATGATCAATAAAATGTTCTTTAAACGGTTTAAAAACGATCTAAAAGCAAAGAAAAATGACGTAAAAAATGTTCACCGGCTCGGAAGAACAACTCAAGTTGTTGGACATGTTACTGGTGTAATCGAGGCTTTTTCTATTCACTCAAGTGAACTTAGCTTGTAAACTTTTAGTTTGGACTGTTCCTTTCCAAGAAATCTGTCTTTAGGTATCGCGAAAACGGCCGAACCGACAATGGCGCTGATTGGCGTCATAGGAACCTTAGATTACAAACTCACAGCGGCTGAAATTACAATTTCTGAGCGAAGAAATCGAATAGACTACTCAGAAATTCTTTGGACAACATTTGTTGCATGTCGTAAATATTATTTGAAGTAAGTACCTTTAAAACAAAAATGCCACAAAAATGGGTCAGTTCCATTTGTCGTAACAAAATTAATTTCTATTATTCTATTTCTAAAGTGAAAAGAAGAAAAGAATGACATTTCATCCGCCCCCTAAAGTGCGGTTTTTATAACTCTGCCTCTCCACGCCTGTCACCACGGTGGCATTATGGCACGGTTTTTCGTGTCTTTCTCGGTCGTTCCGCTAGAGTAGCTTTATCTACAGCACTGATTAATACGGTCGCGATCATACGACACGTAGCGGCACGACAGAGAAAGATGCCAAAAGCCGTGCCATAATGTCACCGTGGTGACAGGCGTGGAGAGGCAGAGTTATAAAATCCACCCCTAGTCAGTGGCGAAGCTTATGTTGGTGTAATCCCCCTAAATTAAATATAAAAATATCTATATCTGAATAGTTTATACATTATTTAATAAAAATACAAGCATACTTGCACGATATTAAAGATAATTTGTCAAATTTTTTATTAAGATTAACGATAAGATAAAATAATCGCCAAAATCTTGGACCACTGAAGAATTGGGGCTGACTACTTGTAGTTTCGCATTTTACTTTACATAATTTTTCTTTGCTTTCTTAGTATGTATGATTTAATTGTATAACTATTAAATTAATGTGTAATATATAATTAATACATAATTTTTAAATAAATCATTAAAATTATATAATTCGAACTAAATAATTTTATAATTGGTTTGTTTTTTTTTCGTCTTTCCGGGCGCGTCAACTGCTTTGGTCATTAGTCCCGTTAGTGTAGTGCATGTTTTTTCGGGAGATGGCGGGGATCTTCCCCCGCTGGATGGCGAGATCCGGCGCCGACCTACCGTCGGTTAGTGGGGTTTCCCCGTAACAAGAACTCTCCCATCAGCGGGCACCGCCCCAGTCGGACAAGCTCGAAGTTCCTGACCGGTCTTCCGAAATTTGTGGTAGTGTAGTGCATGTTAGTGTGTGTGTGTGTGTGTGTGTGTGTGTGTGTGTGAAGGGTGAGGATAGGACAAGGAAGAAGAAGGAACAGATCGCGCGCGGTCCGTGGCTCGTTTTGTAGGGTACTGCTCCGGCATTCGCCTGGTGCTGATCGGAGAAACCAGGGAAAAACTACCGATCAGAGCAGCCGGTCGTTTGAATTCTCCTCCAGACAGCAGCTGAATTCGACCTGGCTGAAAAGCTAGTGTCGAAAATCCTGCCGCCGTCAGGAGTGTAACCTAGGACCTCCCGGTCAGCCGCCCCCACCTCGAGGGGTGATGTGGCTAGGAGGGGGCGTGTCCGCGGCACACCCAGGGCAGGTCGGGCACGCGCTGCAGCTGCTGGCGCGTGGAGAGTGGCGGCCTGGCAGGCGTAGGCGCGCCCCGGCCCCAGCGCGGCGCCGCGCAGGGGTAGAAGTGCGGCATGTGCGTGCGCAGGAAGAGGTAGTCGGTGTCGTCGCGCCAGCGCAGCCCCTCGAACACCTGCACCCCGAAGTCGCACGCCGTGCAGTGCAGGTGGCTGCACGCCCTGCGAACCACACCCCCAGCACGTCATTGGGTTGGTTTTCTTTGGTTTGTTTTTTTCGTGTTTCCGGGCGCGTCAACTGCTTTGGTCATTAGTACCGTTAGTGTAGTGCATGCTTTTTTCTCGTGAGACGGTGGTGATCTTCCCTGACTGGATGGCGAGATCCAGCGCCGACCTACCGTCGGCTAGTGGGGTTTCCCCCTCACCAGGACTCTCCCACCAGCGGGGCACCGCCCCAGCCGGGACAAGCTCTAAGCTCCCGACCGGTCTCCCGGAATATGTGGTAGTGTAGTGCATGTTAGTGTAAGTGTGTGTGTGTAAGGGAGGAGGATAGGACAAGGGAAGAGGAAGGGTAGATCGCGCGCGGTCCGTGGCCCTTTTGTTAGGGTACTTCTCCGACATCTGCCTAGTGTCGATCAGAGAAACCACAGAAAACTACTGATCAGAGCAGCCGGCCGCTAGAATTCTCCTCCAGACAGTGACTGAATTCGACCTAGCTGAAAAGCTAGTGTCGAAGTTCGTAACGTGGCCGATGGCTTTAGGTCATTTTTACACCTCTTGCCTTATAAAATGAATCTTTATAACAGTGATAAGCACATGTGTGAAGCTATGGGCCCCGTTGAGAAGGACGTTTGCGAATTAATGAACAAGATTCCTTTTATAAGGCGGGAGGTGTAAAAATGATCTAATGTCATCGGCCACGTTACGAAAACGCAAGTATAGAATGTATTACTCGCGCAACTTTTATTGAATGATGACCTTGCTTCCCCCTTCCTAGGGCAAAAAACAGTTGAAGATCAAAGCTCGCAGCGCAGTGATGACAACATTCCGAACATATTTTCATTGGCGCGTGAGAAAATATACTTACTGTTGAAATCAGATCTCCTAGTCGTGGCGACACATCTCCATCTCCTAATGGTGGCGTGTAGATCTGTTGTTCTGAATCGACGTGTTGTCTGTAAAGGATCTTACTTCTATATTGTCGTTTATCTGTATTTAAATTATATTAGTGGTTATAATAATAATATTTACAATGCCTTCAGTATGTTCGGCATATAACTGTAAAAGTAGAAGCCATCAAACCACAAATATATCATTTTTCAAGTTTGCCGCCTTAATTCTGGTGTTTCTCTGCTTCTTATTGTAATAACATTCACTTTCAGGCGTTGTGGTAACTACAATGACATTTCAATAGCGTCCATTCTTATGACAATAACCGATACAGGAAGCAACGTGTTTTTTAAGTTTCTCAATTCGTTCTTCTTGCATCTTGTGACATCGTTTTTAAATGATGAAATTATAGGTTTATTTCAGACACAGGAAAATATTTACAAATTGCTCATTTTTATTTATTCCAGAAACTAGAAACAACGAATTTAGCATTCTCGCAAAGTGGAAGTAAAATTATAATCAAAGAATTCTTTTACATTTTTCATATTTACGAATAGTTTGCTGCCGTTTTTATTGAAATAATACTATTTGAACTTATTTAACTTTTAATAAATAACTATATCTCATGACTGGTTTTATATTTTAAACTAATTTTATTAGTGATGTGTAGTATCTGTGGCGTTTCGAGATTATGCTAGGTACTTACGTTACCTTTACATTGTCACTGTTAACTGACAAGTGTTTACACAACACTGACATGAAATTTCGATAAGTGGCTAGAAACACTGCCAAAGTAGAGGAACTTTAAGTCTGTAATGAATTAAATGTAATTAATTTTAAGTGGAAATTAAAAAAAAAATTAATTGGAGAAAAATTTGAAATTGCAAAAAAAAAAAAAATTTGGGAAAGGTTTTCCCCCCTTAAAATTTCGTTCCAAGACTGATTTCACCTGTGTGTTTTCATGTGCGTGTCTGAATGTCCGTGAGTATGCAGTGTGTTTTGGTGTCCATTGCCACATTAAAGTAAACTTTGCTTTTGTAAACTTCGCACTTCAGGAAAATGAATCGCCCGAGTCTTTGAAGTTCTAAAGTGTAGGTCGAAGATGTATGTTCAAGGAGAGAGAGAATGATACTTTCCACATAAGTTAAAGTAAAAGCACTAACCATATCTTTTCGTTTGCAATATTCAGTATCAATAATTTTTATCACAATATTTAATGAGCGTGAAATGCTCGCAAATGAAATGTTTATTTATTTGAATATTTATTAATTACTATTCTCCTGGAAACGTGACCAGATTTTATTACATCGCTATGATTTTTAATAATACTTAATTCTCAATTATATAATTATTAGATTAACTATTCCGCATGTTTCAATTAAGTAGTAAGTGTTCGACAATTTATAATGAAAGTTAGATGCTTATGCGTTCATTAATTTGGCGGGAAGTGTGGGTATTCACCGGTTTTTATAGTAAATAGTTCATGTGGAATCTGTATTAATTGAACGGACAAGATATGTTGTCATTTTGAATACATGGTTTTTTACATACTATCGTTGCAGACGCTTTGTTCAGACCAGTGGACAACGTTTTGAAAGGAAAACAGTTGAGCATCGCCGATGACCGAAATGCTCTAGGTAATGAATGTATTCTTCCGCCAATCAGATAAGCCGAGCGACAGCTGTTAATATTGTTCTTATTATTTAATGTCCAAATTGTGACGTACGGAGGAGAAGTGCACTTTTTCTTGAGCTTTGAAGTCCCTACCCTACCTTGTATAGTTCAAAGTATCTCACAATACATGTTACAAACTTTTAAGGCGTGTAGGGAACTGAAAATCACTTTCGCCAATGAACAGGTGGAGGTAAATTTCACATAACGAAGCTATTCATATGGCATTTGCTCCTGAATGATTGGCAACCCATCATTCAAATGTTTGGAAGCTTCCTTTTTGACACAATCAAAGAAATTTCGTGTACCCGCCAAACACTAATGCATGACACGTTGCATACCAATCAGGGGCAAATGACACGTGTAGAACTTCGTTAAAAGTCGGGGAGGATTTTGATGACCTAAAACATTGCCAAAAATAATCAATAAAATGCTATTAAAAAGGTTTTAAAAATACCTTAATCTCTTAAATGTTCAGATGATTAAATTACACTGATTTTGAGAGAAATAGTTAAAATATATAAAAATAAATTAGTTTTATTCATATTCAAATATACACATTTTCAACCAATCATGCCTGAGAAGATGAGATAAATTTAACACTGAAAAACTATAATTCTATATTAAAAAATACTTATAAGTTTTTATAAATTTCCAAATTATCTGTTTATGAAAGGAATATCTTGCATGATGCACCTGGTTCAAGAGTTCCAACAATAACATTATCAACATTCCGCCCCTCGACAACTGTAATTTCGTAAATTGAAACAAAACTTGGCTGGCAATCTTTTGATTTGAGCTGTTCTTGACCAGGAAATCTCTGGTTTCAGTTACCTTGGTCCGTGGTTTCAGTTGGCCGAACCGACAATGGCGCTGATATGCGTCCCAGAAACTTACGAGTAGATATGAATGATCTTGGCTGTCCGGGTGACGCCGCGACAAAGGCTGTGTTGCCGACGTTTCGACCATATTTTCGTGGTCTTCTTCAGGGCTGGTCTGCACTGAGCTGACTGCGCCCTGAGGAAGACCACGAAAAGATGGTCGAAACGTCGGCAACACAGCCATCGTCGCGGTGTCACCCGGACAGCCAAGATCATTCACATGACTCCGGCCGCGAAGCCTACGACTTTATGAGAAGATAGTATACAACGCCCGACTACAATTTCTGAGCGAAGAAATTGAATAGGTCACTCAGGAATTCTGTGGAGAACATTTGTTGCATCTCGTAAATATTATTTGAAGCAAGTACCATTAAAATGATATTAAAATTGATAAAATATAAAAACTTTTTTTCTTTTGTCACGACAAAATTAATGGCCGCTTGTTTTCCTATCTTCATGATATGAAATCAACGTCATTGTTCTATAATGAAAAGAAAAAAATTACATTTTATTCGAATCCGCCCCCTAGTTATAGGAAATTTCCTAACATGTTCACTGGCAAAAGTGATCAACTTTGATCCTCTACATATCCTGGAAGTTTGTTAAATTTATTTTTAGACAAGTTGAATTATGATAACAGATAGAAACGAGTGTTTTCGGTAAGATTTAGTAATAAATATTCTCTCTCGTGTAGGGAGCTGTAAAGGAATAGATGACATAAACGTCATTTTGCTCTATTCTTTCATTTTTACAATAATTGCACAATTATAATTTTTGACATCTCTTTCACGTCGTTAATATTTACATTACCAGCGATTTGTATACATTATTGCATTTATGAGTTCACGTGCATAAAATAATATCGTATAAAAGTTTCTAGAACTTTAAAGTTTTCTGCAAAAATGAGCTCAAAATTCCGCAATTTCAGAAACGTCCAAACGCCATTTTCTCGAAAATGGCTGCAATTTTCAAAATTTGTTGAACGGATAGAGCCAAATGAACTAAACACCTTGACAGCAATACCATTTTAACGTATTCTTTTGTTTTTTCAAAAATTACACAAGTGTATATTTTTTAAATATCTCTCACATCGTTAATATCGTCTTCCTACAACCACAATTATGAAGATAAAGATTTTTACCTTGATGAAATCTGTTACTTAAAGATATACTTTGAAAGGCGATGTACACGTTTTCGAAAATTTTGTTTTTCAAAACATACTTTCCTCTTTCCATATCTTCTCTCTCTTTCTTTGAATTTTCCCTCTCTCTTTCTCTCTCTTTCTCTCTCTCTCTCTCTCTCTTTCTCTCTCTCTCTGTCTCTTTCTCTCTCTCTCTTTTCCCTTTCCTCTTTCATACATTTACCCTCTTCTTCTCTCTCTGATTTCACTTTCTTATACACATCTCCCTCATGTCTCTCTCCCTCTTTCTCTCTCTCTCTCTCTCTCTCTCTCTCTCTCTTTCGTACACAGAGATACAAACACATTTGAAGGATATTTTACGAGATGTAACAGTCCAATCTTGTTTTTGACAATCACATTTTTATTACTTTTTAAAACGATTTTACGGATTTAAAATTAAAATGACGTTTCGGAGGTATCAATATTTGCCTCCATCTTTAGACCATCATTAAAACAACATAAAATTTAAAAAAAACACAGGCTCATAATATTTTGTTATAATAATGGTCTGAAGATGGAGGCAAATATTGATACCTCCATTTTAATTTTAAATTTATAAAGTTGGAAATTAATAAAAAGTTGATTGTCAAAAACCAAATTGGATTTTACACCTTGTAAAATATCCTTCGATGTACAACGGCAATCTGAACCTGTTTCTGCCGTATGCAACCAACCCATTTGTTCTCGCGGGCTGCGCATGCGTACCGGGGGCTGGCGACGGTGGAGAGGCCGCAGCCGACGTCGGCGCCGCTCACGTACAGCGGGAAGCACTTGGCGGGGCGCGGCGCGCGGGCGGGCGCGGCGGGCGGGGCGGCGGCGGGCGCGGCCTCCAGCGCCGCCGGGGGCGCCGCGTCGCCCATGTCGCGCAGGATCTCGTCCAGCGGCGGCAGCCCGTCGTCCCTGCGCCGACCACGCCCCCTCACGCGCTTCATACAACGCAGCTACGGGTGCGGGGAGAGGAGGGGTCTGCCTACGTCACAGCTTAACGTAAATCACCGGTAGCGGTGGCTCAGTGCATCAAATGATGTCACTGCAGCGCCTCTGACCGGAAGGCCCCAGGTTCCCACTCCCCATGGCGGCAGGATTTTCGACACTAGCTTGTCAGATAGGTCGAATTCAGTCGCTGTCTGGAGGAGAATTCTAGCGGCCAGCTGCTCTGATCGGTAGTTTTCCGTGGTTTCTCCGATCAACACCAGGCGAATGCCGGAGCAGTACCCTACCAAAACGGGCCACGGACCGCGCGCGATCTGTCCTTCCTCTTCCTTGTCCTATCCTCTCCCTTTACACACACACTTACACTAACATGCACTACACTACCCCATATTCCGGGAGACTGGTCGGGAGCTGAGAGCTTGTCCCGGCTGGGGCGGTGCCCGCTGATGGGAGAGTCCTAGTTAGGAAACCCCACTAGCCGACGGTAGGTCGGCGCCGGATATCACCATCCAGCGGGAAAGATCACCGCGCATATCCGAGAAAAACATGAACTACACTAACGAGACTAATGACCAAAGCAGTTGACGTGCTCGAAACACGAAAAATCAAATCAAATTAACGTAAAATATTCGTTAGATCAGACTTAGGTGAAGTACTGCCAAAAAAACTCTATTTTTCAAAATGGTAAGAAACGTTTGACCCTTTCCGGCATAATTTTTTAATTAAAGGAGTTTCAATTAGTACAGGCTCTTATGAAAAAACAAACTTTCGTGACATAGGTTTGAAGACTCCAAAACTTAAATAAATAAAATTGAATGATATCTTAAACTTTTATTCAATACGTAGTTAATTTTTCTGAGGAAGTAATTGATATTAAATGTGCCATACCTCAGCGAGCATTTTGAGACCGGAGACCGGGATTAAAGTATCATACTTCACCGAAAAAACCTAATTTGCGAAAGACTAAATTTATAAGTAAACATTATTTTTCTAGAGCAACTATTCAATGCTTCTCTTTCAACTATTTACAATTATTTAATTGTTTTGATCATCATTCTATTGTTAATATGTAGATGTAATGAATGGTCGAGTGTTTGATTAGCGACTGGCACGAACGTAACACCTCAGAAGGCCGTGCCAACTGTTGGTATGAACTCATCCCGCCAAAGCTTGATCTGAAAAATACTAGTTATTTTGATGGTAGGAAGTGGATGTTGGCAACATTGGTACGATCTGTTCCAAGTCGGACCTAAGTATCGCAGCGGGCCGTGCTATTCAGCGGTGAGCATGGACTAAGGAGACTATCAAGAAAACTTGCGAGAGCTACCTTCCTGCAGGGGTAGCGCGTCGGTTGTACTGGCGAAGATGGAAATGAACACCCTTTTGAGTTTCTCAGAGTCACCCACGCGCCGTTAGTGTCAAGGTGGGCTCAGTGAGCAGGTGATGTAAAGTTTTGTATCTCAGGTTGTCAATCCGGGTAGCCCCAAGTTGGTCCTCTCACCCGCCGACCGCAGGGGGATATTTTTAATTTGTTGCATCTACAACTTGGCGCAGCGCTGACCTGGCGGTCAGTTATCAAAGGACCGCCAGGTAGCATCTCCGCGTACGCGCCTCCTGCTACGCGCTCCTGCGTCACTAACTAGCGGTCAGAATTGGCCCGTTTGTTGTACTGCTCCGGTATTCACCTGGTGTTGATCGGAGAAATCATGGAAAACTAGCTATCAGAGCAGCTAGTCGCTAGAATTCTCCTCCTGACAGCGACTGAATTCGACCTAGCTGAAAAGCTAGTGTCGAAAAGCTGAGACTGGAACCTAGGACCTCCCGGTCAGAGGCATTGCAGTGACATCAGTTGATGCACTGAGCTACCGCTCCGGGCAACGAGGAGAGACCTTGGGGAGGCCCTTCAGCACGTGGGGTCACCGTTTTGGACTCGGTTTCGTCGAAATAGGCCCACCGTATACGTACTATTTACATAGTAGAGCTGCCCGTGTTAAATACCGTATAACGTGTTGGTGAGCGACCCTAGCAATCCGCGCGGCGACAAAGGTACTACTGGCGCAACTTTTCTTGAACGATGGCCTTGCTTCCCCTCCCTTGAGCAATAAACAGTTGAAGGGAAAAGCACGCAGCGAGCATTGATGACAACATTTCAAGCATTAAAACTTCGTTGGCGCGAAACAGAAGCTAACCAAAGCTAGTTGCCTTCCTAGTCGAGAATCTCTGTTCAGCTTTATTTTCATTATCTAAAGAAATGGCTGAGGTAGGTCCAGGTCCTTCAAGGAGGCACCCAAAATTCTATGTAGTGTTCCGGCTGTTGCCTACTCAGAGGGATGACCTAGCCGCACACATAGCAGGTTTGAATTTGATTTTGCAGAGGTTGGCATTGCTGTAAATATACTAGTGGCCGACTTTGTAACTAATAACCCCATTCCCACCGCGTTTCTTCAATCCATCGTTCAAGAAAAGTTGCGCGAGTAGTACACTACGCCGCCTTACCACTCACAATACATCATTGTTCTGCTAATTCTGGCTAAAATGAAAATTTTTATGTATTTTAAATTCCTCATGAATATAACTAGAACAAAATGAATTGAACAATTTTGGAGGAAAGAAATGATTTAAATCTAAAGTCATGCATTGAAAGTGTTCAATGGAATCACGATGAGGAACAAGTATTTCTTTGTTTTTCATGAAAATATCTAGAAATGTAAGTAATCTAAGTAATAATTGTGGTGAAACGAAATAGCAGGCCTCATGGCCTGAGTCTCGCCACGTAAAATGAGGCATTAATTCATTTAATAAAGGGTATCTAGAATGTAATATTTCTGTTGTGCTCGAACAACTTTTAGTCTTTCCTTCCTAGGTTTTTTTGAAAAGTAAAACAACATAACTCACGGTTCTTTCCTTTATTGTTGCCGCATGTAATTGCAGAACAAAGTGCCCATTTCGACACACACATTATTATTAATGTATAAGCTGGAAAAGTATAATAATTAAGTTGGTGCATATCGCTTGGGTCCCGATACATATCAAATAAATAATTAAAACGTTGGTTCTATGTAATTTTACATGTTATTTAAAGTCTTGCCTTTAGAGTCATAGGTTTATGAAACCACGAGGTCAAGAAACAACAGAAATTATTTTTGAGTTTTTAACTAGCACTTAATAAACGCGAATTCACAAATAAATCCGTATACTTCATTCGCAACTATCTTTAGTTTCAATTTGTCTCCGCCAGGGTAGCTAGCTACATGTGCGTATTCCTAACTAGCCAAAAACTGGAGAAGCTGCACTATTGAATGGTACATGTACTGCGGTATTGCCTTCCGCCCTAACTCAAGGGAAAGGAGAAGGTAGTATCTCCCTTCTATCTCCTCTTCTCCCTATATCAGTTATGTACCAATCTGGAGAGCTGGCATGATGCGAGCTGGAGAGAAGCCCGCCCAGGTTATGGGGCGATGTTCTTGAAAAGCGTTGCGTTCTGGCTTATTCGGAAGCAATTTTGACATATGAAGAGGTTGATAGAACGGAAGCGAAAGATGGAGATCCACACACACGTGATCCATAATCCTCAACACCGTCACCAAAATGGAAACCAATGGCTGGATATTGTGGGCTGATACTGTGATAAGCCAAGCACCTGGGAATTAATTTTTTAATGATAAAATTAACATTTAGTGTTGAAATATGGTTTCGTTTACAGTCAAAGAATACGCGTTGCTAGACAACGGATCACAAGGGTTAATATTCCATGCTTGATGTCAGATCGTGATACAAATGGACACGGCCCCGGACACATGATGTGCAGAAAATATGAAGAGGGCGTTGGAGGGTCGTGGTCGTCAGGAAGGAGGCATGAATTCATTCTCTAGAAAGATTTCGTAGCGAGCACACATTAGCGGTTAGTGAGGTGCGATCAAGTTTTCAACATAGGCTAGGTTTCATGCAGATTATAGTAAGCCGGGAATTGTTTAGTTGGAAGTTTGAGAACTTAGTCTCGTGTAAATGGTGATATTAAAGGGTAATTTGGAATTTTGATTAATATAGTGATGAAAAGTGAAATTAAATAGACTCCATTTTCGAGGAGATATACATCAGAATAAATTCGTAGATGGTAGAATTTTCCAATAATTAGATGAATATAGTCAGTCGCGGGTAGGTGTTTCATACGTAACACAGATAGGAAAGTCGCGACCGCGTGTTAGATTTGTGGGAATATTTAATCTAATTATAGCAATCGTTGAGGATGTACTGAAATATTTTTATTTAGGAAAAGTCACGATAAGTGGTTCGCCAAGGATCCCTGGGACTTCATTCTGCCAGCCAGCCGCCGAGAAACCAACAATCAAGGTTACGAACACAATTATGAACGTAAGCGTACGAATTATACTCAAACCCGTACGGTGTTTCAATGTTTAAAGTGAAAAGGAATTCACGTAAATTTGACAGAACTGCCATGTACAAATAATAAGAATAAATGTTACATTTTTATTATTGAAAAAGCGCTGATAATTCATAGTAGTTGCTATCAATCTAGTAATTGACTCCAATTAATAGAACTTCCAGGAATCGTGGTTCTGTATAGAATCACACGTCCACATGCAAAATGTAAGATGTGTACTATGTATGTCGAAACCAAGCTTAAAATTGGCAGGAAATTTCATAATTTAATAAATTAATAATAATCGATTTCAATCAATTGAACTTTTATAAATATATTCCAATACCGTTCTCTCCCGAGAAGTATAGACATTTGAACACTGAATCATGAAAAACATGAAAATAAAGACTGGATTGATCATATGCCAATTGTTACTTTTATTTGGTAGAATTATGGTGCGAATTTCTATGGTGAACATTTCTTCAAAGAGGAGTTCAAAAATAAATAAAAATGCGTGGGGCAATCATTACCAACCTGCATACATTTTCCACCCAAGAAAATATTTTTCCAATTTCTTATTACCTTTGAGCTTTTAACTTAAAATTAAAAATGGGCTATATTCATAACCATCATCATTAGAATGTTTTTAATATCGGCAGACCAATTAGAGTATAAACTTACTCCACTCACCGACTCCACTCTCAGTTATGAACTCTGCTATTTTACAGCTTATTTAACACACAACGTTAGCTAACCACCTCCACAAGCCCTAGTAGATGAGGCTACATTTCATCGTTCCCTGATCAATATGTTTACGCGACCCATTTTATTATGTGAAATTATCAGTACTATCTTTACTGAAAGAATGAAGTAACAATGTTGCTTAGTTTTACATTGATACATTGAGTGTAGAAAATACGAATTATTATGGTTTTGTCAATTGTTTAGCGCGATCTTTTTCACAAACGAAGAAGAGGTCAATAAGTCCTTGTCGTTATCACTTGAACACCAACCCTAGCAAGCTTCTCGCTATTCGTAAATGGTATACCTGTGTGGACTGCTACTCCACAACATTTCTACCAAGATTGCTTTCCGGTGTGGGCACCTAGGGTCTTTGGTCTTTATCCGCTTTTCCAGTGCAAGAACACCTTCAGGCTGGTATCCGGATTCCTCCGGAATGCAGTTACCCTTCACGCGAACCTCCTAAAATAAGCCTGGGGCCACTCTGCCAGGTCAGAGCTATTAGCTTTCCAGGCCCAACTCACAGACAAGTCCCACCTCAATTGTCCAAGCGCAGAGCATCAGCTGATGTCACTGCAGCGCCTCTGACCCGGAGGTCCTAGAGTTCGAGTCGTGACGGCGGCAGGATTTTCGACACTAGCTTTTCAGCTAGGTCAAATTCAGTCGCTGTCTGGAGGAGAATTCTAGCGGCCGGCTGCTCTGATCGGTAATTTTCCGATCAACACCAGGCGAATGCCAGAGAAGTACCCTAACAAGCGGGCCACGGATCGAGCGCGATCTTTCCTTCCTCTTCCTCGTCCTATCCTCTTCCCTTACACACACATACCCTTACACTAACCAACCACTACACTACCACATATTCCGGGAGACTGGTCGGGACCTTAGACCGGTCGGGGCAGTGCCCGCTCGTGGGAGAGTCCTGGTTAGGTGGAAACCCCACGGTAGGTCGGCGTCGGATCTCGCCATCCAGCGGAAGAAGATCACCGCTATCTCCCGATGAAAAAACATGCAGTACATTAACGGGACTAATGACCTAAGCTGTTGTCGCGCCCGGAATCACTAACCAACCAACCGAAAATCAATTGTCCATATGTATCGGGCACTGCCACAACAAAGCCAAGGGCCGAACTGGAGGTCGCTCGGACTAAGACTCGGATGGTTCTGGGCCCCAACCGGACTTCTCATTGCCTTGAAGCTGTCGACGTGAGTACCGACGCAACAGGTAACTTGACAGGCGTGTTCATACTCTCCGTCGAAATTTTATGTGTTGGATTGGGACGAATACCGCAACCATCCTGCCCAAGGGTCGGTGGCGAAACACTTTTCTGCCTCCAGCTTGAAGCTAACGACGTGAGTGCTGCCGAGTAACAGGTCCGAATAGACGTTTCCTTCTCCACAAGAGCCTCAGGCCCTGCCACCGTCTGCCTCCCCTCCCCCTTGCGGGGTCTTTTCTCAATGCTAATATTTCTATTTTGTGTGTCTTATCTGTTTCTGCCTTAGCCTTTCGTATCAACAAGACATATCGTATCAAGATACTCCGTACTTTCCCTCAAATTGTGGTATTGACAATTACGAATAGCGGAAGGTTTGCTGTGGCTTGTGTGAGTTATCTTGTTGCTGCCCCAACCCATTTAATTCATCATACCAATCTCCATTGGAAAGTAAGCTATTTTCACAAAACTGTTTTCACATTCACAGCTATTTCACAGTATTTTACTGCATCTGCTCTATGACGTCACCCAGTATCCCTGCATATATTCGTGTGAATGACTGATTGAACTACGTATTTATTACAGCGCCCAGCGAGATTTGGATCGACACGCCATCTAGACCCCACTTCCGTGATAGCACGTACGAATTACGCTGCTGAACAGACTCGTAAAGTGGGTTACGGGAAAAATTACTTTCACTTTCAAAATCCTGTCCAAACATGAAAAAGTAAATGAAAACATTACACAAAAGTATGCAGATTAATATATAGTTTTGTTATTAATGAAAACTATAATTTTAATGCGTAGATGAACAGAAAATTATCTGCCTTTATTTCATAACTCTTTTTATTAAAAGTATTAAAGCGTACTATTCTGTATTTTAAACGAGAATAAAAAATTGCTATAATATCCCTCCGACATTCATGATGACATCTTGACCCATCTTGGATTTTGATGACACGTCTCAACCCATCTTGGATTTGTTGTGAATCCTTTCTTCGATAGGTATAATTCAAACAGTTGTTTCAGTAAAAAAGTTCCATTTATAACAGTCTAATAATGCCTAGCGACAATTTGATCCACACTAATAAGGCAATTTCAGAAATATTGAATTGATTTCGTATCTTTTTCTCTTTGCCAAATGTGTATTCCCTTTCGTTTGTCGATCAATCAAAAACATATTGGTATTCGCTCATTAAAATAACTATTCACACTTTTATGTGAAATTTTATTTGCGGTGTAATCTACTTTCCATTGCTGAAAACCGAAATGATCTACCGTTAAATTTTAAATGTATAACTATAATATAATAAATTATAATAACGTTATTAATATGATAAAGAATTAATAGTTTATAATTTATTATTTTATCTTAAGAAACATTCCGTAAATTTAGCCTACTAAAATACACATACAGGATTTCCTTTTTCACTATATGCGATGTGTATATCTGATGTTCATTTACTGGAAGCTGAAGTAAAATCTTGTGAATAATAAAGAGCAAATCTCAAATTCTTAGAAGAAGTAGGGGCCAAACACATTAATAAAGCTATAAACATAAACTAGTGCATCTCTTAACGAAAATTTTTACATTTTTTCATTTTTACCTCCTCTTGTATGTAGGGAGTAATATATGTAGTATAGAGAAAGTTATGAAATGCTGCGAAAAATCGATTTCGAGATTGCAATGAAAATACACATTTTGGGGGTCTCCTGACATCGAAAAACGTTTTTTAAACGTCCGTCCTCGTTCGTTCATCTGTCCGTCTGTGAACAACACTAGATCCTAAACTATTCATAGTTGTTTTTACAAATTGAATATTCCCGGTCGACCTCAAATCTCTACGATTTTGAAAAGAAAATTTTGCACCACTTGTTCCTTTCACTAGAACTACTTAACAATGTTATATTTTATCGGTTCTCTTTTCTTGTCTACAGATTTTCAGTAAGACATTTTATTATTTTTTCTGGGGAGTTATATTAAACATTAAAAATATTACATTGCTAGCGTTAATGTCTATTATTAAAGCTAATAAACATTGATAAAAAAAATTGTAATATTATTAAATTAATAAAATATTTAATGTGACATAATGTTTTATTTTCCTATTATTAAAACTTTAATTTAGAACCAATTTAAAGAAACCATTTGGTGAAGTCCCCTGAATGGTGGTGCTTTGGGTTGCCGCCAAATCCGCCCGCCTCCTAATCCGCTCCTGTTGTGAGGTTACACGTCATATGCAACACTGAAGTCTCTACAGAAATTCCCTGGGGGTTTGTGACGCATCAAATCTTTCGTTTTTAACAGGAATTTATCTTTTATTTCCAAGCAATGCTCGTTAACTGAATGGAGACATACAAGTACTTATTGAGAGACGGAAAGATGATGTGTCGTACTTATTATTCTCAAAAATAGAAATACTTGCAGTTAATTCTCGAAGATAAAAAACCAAATCAGAATGACTTTGTATGATACGCAATTACACTGAGAAAGAATGCACACTATTTATTTTTCAAATTATGTCATAAGCAATTATGTCATAAGCCAGAAGTATGTCCACGACGTTTTATTTTACAGACAAAATATCGAGACGTTCTGATACTGAGGCTGAAGATGTAGTGTAACGATCAAATTGATTTCTCTATAAACTCCGTATCTTACATATTGAATCAAAATTGCCTTATTTTGAAAAAGATCCTGCAAACCATTCATATTATTCAATATACTTGGAGGAAAACATACATCATTTTTAGTGCAAATTCACTCATACAACATTACTACTGACCTATCTTTAACCAATTTCCAATGTGGCGGACAAAAGCCGGAGCAGCCGATTAAATTTGAAAAGCTGAATTTAAATTTAAAATAAAGAATTTACTGTTTTGTAATGTAGAAGTGTATTACACTGTCGGGTTGGATCGTGCGCTTCATTAAAAATACAGCACTATTTATTCCGTTACCTATCGTAATGAAACTATGAGGAACTTAACCTCAACTTTGGGTACTCACGACCAATCATCTTCATCGCACCGACTCTTTGGTCTTTAGTATGGAGGAGTTACTCTAAGAAACGACCACTTTGACATGTCCGGAAACAAGTGAATATCATGCAGGACGATGACATTGCAAAAGATAGTGATAATGCCATTTAAAAATGAGCTAACTGTAAACGAACGCACTGACAAAATTAGTGTATGGACATAACCTGCAGTTATGTTGCCAGCAGTGGCTGTCAAAGCGGTCCCTTCTTATAGTACTCGCTGTATGCCCAAGCACGCGTGCTTCTCACGGCGGTTGAGGGTCGCGGGACACGGAGACGCGTGCTGCTCACCCGAAGGACGGCGCCTTCTGCACCCTGTCCTTCCCGGGGCGCCTGGCGGGAGCGTCATGGCGCAGGAACTTGCTCTCCACCTCCTCCAGCAGCTCGTCCAGGTCGGCGTCCATGGCGGCGACCGCCTTCCGGCCGCCCCAGCAGCGCGTTCGTCGCAGGCTCGTATGCCCGCCGCGCCGGCTGGCGGCGCGCCGTCTGGTAAACGACGCGTTGCCATGGCGACGCGGTCACGTGCCCGCCAGGGGTCGCCGCCCGCCAGCATGCCCACCGCAACTGGCGGCGCAAGTGCCTGACCCCTAAATTCAATTTTTTGCGGTAATTTTATTCAAATTAGTCAAAACATTTCACCGTACATTAATGACATCGTATTCCAAAGGTGTATTTCCTTTGTAAACACATGTCGAAAAACTAGTGGTGCTAAAATAGCACGTACTTTCTCGCCCCTATTTTTACGCAAAATTACGCGAAAAGTACTCAAATGTCAAAAAAAAATGCATGGCCTTATTTCAAAATCCTTATTTAAGAAACACCTTTTATTAAGGGAAAAATCTATATCTTTAATATTTTAGTTGTAGGAAGACTCCCAATTTTTTTTGAACTTTTGTAATTTTCGAAAAATCCGGATTTTTAACGAACACAACGGCAACACAATTTCAGAGCACAATGGTCACTCGTTTCGAAGAGAAACGGGTCGAGAAATTTCGCGCGAAAGCGTAATCTGTAGTACATTAAGTAATCTGAGTAGTACATTATTAAGTCATTTGGAAGCGCACCATTATTAAGTCCGTAGGAAGTCTCACTCGAGCTATTAATTTGTTTTTTATAAATAAATCAGCAATACTTGCACATGTCTTATCTTTGTAATAAATAATAAAATAATAAATAAATAATAATTCTAATAAATCTAATAATTCCAATAAATAATAATAATAATAATAATAATAATAATAATAATAATAATAAAATATTTCAAAAAGCAGTTTATTCTTTTTCACGATATTGTCAACTTCTCTTTGATTTCCATTTCTTTGAGTTTTTACTGCTCTCTATAATATTTTCGACTTCATTCAACTTGCCCCCTTCCGTATGTGAAGAACGACGCGGCGTGCGATAAGACTTGGGAGCCAGTGGAGAAAAAAATGTTGACGTAATGAAAAATATACAGTGTGTCTCAGAATAAATGTAACAAACTTCCAAGATTTACAGGCGATCGAAGATGATCTGGTATTGCAAATGAACTTGTGGTGGAAAATGTAATACGACGAAGATATTCATGGAGTACTTTCCTATTATTCGTAGGCAACTCATGTTCGACAGGAACTTAGGGCCGAATTTATAAACCTCTGCCAGGGGCCTGCCAAACCTAGCAGGCTGCCATTGTTCGGTTTTGCGATTTATGAACGGCCCCCAGCCAATTCCAGACGCCCCTTGAGCTCCTAGCAAGTCCTCAGATGGCAGGCCCCTAAGAGTGCTGTTGCTTCATAAATACGACCCTTAATCTCTGTCAGAACGTGAACCGCGAAACACTAGTGCATGGAGGGTTACCTACCAAGAAGGGGCAAATGAGACGTGAAACTAAAATACTATATGAAATTTTCCACATCATGTGTATTGGCAAAGAACGTCAACCTTCGTCAACAATCGTCAACCTTCCTACAGACCCTATAAGTTTATAACATTTATTCCGAGACATTCTGTGTAGTTGTTTAAGCGCATAAAGCTCTAATGGAATATTTGAAAATAAGGTTGTAAGGTGAACTACAAAGCAAAGCAATAGCGCAATTAATCGGTCGAGTTCTTAACGCCTCATAGAGGACCTGTGACCCAATTTATTTTAAATTCCACTACATAATTTTAAAATACAAGATATAATATGTTGACATGAACTGGAAGCATTCCTTGTTCATGCCATTAGCGTTCCTGGACGCTAGCGTTATCATGGAATTGTTTAAAACCATCTATGGAACGTGGCTCTTGTATGATGGTGATGAAAGTTTCAAAACATATGTCTGAGTCCCGTAATTTCGTATAAATACACATGTATGCTTGAAAGTAAATGTATTTTCATTCGTGACGATGTGCTTTAGGAAGCAAAAGAGGCAAGCTCCCATTTAATGCCAACCAAGTTGAAAAGTACTTTTGCAAAGACGTGTAATTATTTTTGTGTTTGGCTTAAGCGGAGAAATGTTCAAGAATTCACCGAAAATGTAATATTAGCAAAACCAGAACAAGGGCTTTAAAGTTTTGACACATACTAGTTCGTGGTCGTACTTCAGTATGTTCAAAAAATGCAATAAGATACATGACATTATTTTCTTGACCAAGTACGTTACGTAATTTCCAATAATTTAGTTTAAGTTGTATTCTACTTGTAAGTAACGTAATTCTAATTGAAAATATTTACATAATATATAATAAAATTGCTGAAATATAAAAGGAATGCTATTGAGTACTGGCCAAAATAATAGAACGTGTTGACATAGGTTTGCAACGAATTAATTACTTTTAGTGGTTCATTTGGAAATTGTACATTTTATGTTAGTATGCCTAATAATGATAAAAAAAACTAATGTTCGGATTTCTTCAGCAAAGCGCAGTGTAGAACACAAAAGCATTTAATTGAACAATTGAAGAGCAATGCCAAAATTGATGAATGAATACAAATCAGAAGTCCGTCACACTTTTGTAACGTCTGCTGCACTTAATTAAATTTTAAATGACTCGTTGTTTTGGAACTAAATAAGTATATTTACTGTAAATACAAAAATAAATTTACAGTTCCATACCCATAGCCTTTGCAAGAGTTTACAATAGTGATATTTTTATTTTTATTTCTTTGTTCATAAAAGTTTGTCAGCCAACCAATCAAGTACGCATGAGTACACGTAAGGGCAGAGGGATTTTCTCTCCACAATTTCATAGGAGGTCCTTCTTAACAATTTTCAAAAGAGTGATTAATATTGTGAATATTGTAATAACTACTGTTTTGCAGACAAGTATAATCCAACTTGGTAATGTGCATTTCTGGTCTAGCACAGAATTTATCGGAAGCCAAAGAAAAGAAACGACAACACTTTTGTTCTCATTGCATGATGAGGTTAAAAGTTTAACTATTCCCCCCTCGTAGTAAGTACCGTGAGGAGTTTTAGACCACCTTTCACAATTAAAGATGAAATGATAATACCGCTACACTTCAATGATAGCCATCCTTTCACACGTCCAAAATAAACATCGTAGAATTTACTCAGAAATAAAAATGATCGGAACAGTGAACGCGTTACAGCTAAAGCCCGACGTGTGACAAATTTTGTAATTAGACGGTTAATTCGCATATTAGCCTGACGGTTTGAATAAAGCTGTTGGAATTTCAATGAACGGATCATTTTGGACATCATCCGGCTGTTGTTGGGGTAGCCTCAGGGTGCTGACTAAGTAAGATAATTATCTGCGTGTAACGCATTGTATGTTCGTGAGATGTATTTTGGCGTGAAAATGCATTGGAAATTGTGATTTGCACACACGAAAGATTGTTTTTATATCGCGCTGGCAGGAGAATCGTCACCCTAAATGCGTAGCAAAGTGTTAACTGTAGTATGTTAGGTTAGGCTAAGTAGGTGGTATCGTGCAAATAGAAGTTTACAACTGACACAGTGGAATCGAAACAACCTCTCAGCCTTTGAAACGTTCCACTAGCAGTCTCATTTCCTTTTATAAAATAATATTCTATTATTCGACACCGTAACGTACACACCTTTATCTACCTCACGTTCACTAATGTGCACTTTATCCAGCTAAAGTTCCACGTATGCATCAAAGCTGTTTCTATTTATTCTTATTACTTACACGTTTGTGCTTATTACTTACATGTTGTAAAAATTAACCAATACCGAATTGATTTGGCATTAGCGTAAGTAATGATCTGATTATGTTCGTAGAACTACAATATGTGTATGGAATGCAGCAAGAAGTGTGCTCACAAACTGAACAATGTCTGGATTTACATGAAATTCCTTTTCCCTTTCTCTTAGGGTAGAATCAGACAGGGGAGGCGCGACGCGGTAAGAACAAAATCGTGTAGAGGTATGAGCTTGCGCATATACATAGCAAGCGATGTGTAGATTTTTGGAATAGTCAGGTATCTTTCTTTTTTTGCACGAAAACTCGTGTGCAAACACAGTCACCGACTAGCATTTGACCAGTTTCGTGGATGGGGAACTGATGATAAGTGTATTTTCTAGGATGCAGATTTGGCGATCAATGAAAAAACATGATAATATTGGTCTTATTAACGAGATGTGAGACGAAACAGCGTAGGCAATGTTTACATTTACTATACCGACAAATTATTGTACTATAGGTCATGCAGCATTCCCCACTCTCGTATCTCCATTAACACAAGTCTTCAATCATCAACTCTCTTCGCATTTGGCTTTAAGTTTTCCATTTCAAATACGAAGTCTCATAAAGAAATACGCACCGCATCGAACGTTGTCCTTGTTTACCCTAGCAGATATTAGAAAAATGTCACGACTGTTAGAGGCAATTTCTGTCGCAAGTACCAATTGTTCGGAAACCTACGACTTTTCCTATCACTGGCACACAGGCGACGCTCGTAGGGCGCTTCCTCAGAGAAGGCTGCACATTCCGGCACTGGATTCCGGAAACGAAATATTGATCTTGCATGAAGCACACGTTGTGGACAAAGCAGATTTGAAGGTCTTCCTGGAGTTCGATTTTCTCCTTTCTTTTTCACTTGTCCCGTCTTGTCCATACGCTGTAAATGTTTTTAAAGGGATAGACCTAGGTGATTGTGAATTTATCCCGAATCATCAAATTTGTGGGGAACGTGAGGTGTTTATTATGACTAGGGAGCGGAATTTATTGTAATAAAAATGTATATATATATATATATATATATATATATAAAAATGTAAGAACAAATAGAAAATATGTAAAATAAAAATTCATTATTGATTTTAATTGTTCTTTATAAGCATTTTTTGAGCGTATAAGGTTGCCGATCAGTTGTTAACAAGGATTCGGAGTGGCTGAAAGTAGGTTCTACCTCTGCAGAAGTAATTGTATACTAGACCTCACCACACATAAGAATTATATTCGAAATATAAAATACGCTCATAGTATATTACCTTTACGAGAAGCAGGTGTTCAAGCGAATATTAGTAGCGTGTAGCCAGTGAAGGATTCCGGGGTACGGTGTTAAGGGGAATATTCCCCCCCCCCCAAAAAAAGAACTCTAACAACACGGTAAGACAATTTTCTGTAAAATATATTTCTTAGTTTTCTCTCAATTACCGAATGTCTGTTTGAAACAAGAGCAAGTACTCGGTTGAAATTAGTTTTGTTCACAAAAATCCGCTCATATTTGACTCCGAGTACGCAGTAAGTGGGGGGAGGGGGTAAGTTGGCCAATTCATGGTGATGATATGGTGATCAAAGAAGCGCAAGGGCATTTCATTTGTTTTGTAAGAAAGGTGTAACATATATCGCAAACGCGCATCTGAAATGTTCCGTTTCGACGTATAAATGAATTAAAATGGAACGAAATGTAAACTAATAGGTAAAACATGTAAAAATATGTAATTATACCAAAATATGTAAAATAAAAATAGTTTTAATTCATTAGAAAGGTCTCGTAAACTCAAAAAATGGTCATGGGCTACCTGCATTTATGTAACGATATGGGACACAGATGAGACCAAGAGCTTCCCAGGCGTAAAATTTGGGGAGCGTATGATTCGCAAATTTAAAATGCCAATATCTTCATTTTCCATTTCAATAATATTTTTGACTGTTTTACATATATATATATATATATATATATATATATATGATTTGCGATCATTGCGCTAATTTGGTGTTCCAGAGAATAAAGACTTTACAATAAAATGTTATGATTTATATTCAAAAAGACAGAAGATGGCAGCGCCGCGCGCAAACATTTTTTCTAAATTAACCGAATGCGCGGAAGAAAGTCAAATTTAACATTAACGTTCAATAGAGCATAATATTTAGAATTGTTAGAAAGAACAATCAGCAAAATCGGGCAAGGGGTTCACAAAATTTCGAAGATAATCGTGATCGTACATTTCACGTTAAAAAGCGTAAACATGGAGACCATTGTTGTTAGGGTAAAGTTGAGGAATAATATAGTTTCTAATAAATATTACGAAAGCGCCTGAAGGGATCGGGCTGGAACTTTATAGAACAGCGAGGTGAAATTTATGGACGTTTTCGAGACTAATCACGATTTTGGGAAATATCTAGAAAGCTAATTAAAATTAAATGTAGAAAAGTATAATCAAAATACATAGTAAAACAAGAGGCGCATCGTAGTGACGTCACGACGCCGTATCGAACTAAAAATTGTTGTGTTTAATGAAATAAGACAATGAAAGGAGAAATAGATAGTACAGTAATTAATTATCAGAGAAATTATAGACAGTATTGAGAACCGGTGACAAGGCCTAAGAACGTTTAAAACCAGAAAATTAAAAAAACATTCTGTAATCTTGTTTGTGGTCACGGGCGACCGACAGTAAGAGCTAATACGAACAGATTAATTTATTTTGGTTCGCGTAATGAAACAGTCTCTCTTCGCCGCGGGAACTTTAAATGTAGTGGAAACTTTGCGTTTCATCGCAAAACGTTTTGTAGTGGTTTTCTTAACCATGTGAGTTCGTGGTATATGTGGTCCTGGGAACTGGTGGAAGCAGAGGCGGTACCATTGCCGACGGCGACGCGTGATATGGCCACATGTTGCAGTGTTCATCCGGTATCAGGGAAGTGATGCATGGATATTTTTTTATTTATCTGGCAACTTCAAAGGCAGCTGTCGAAGACCAAGTCCTGTTAATTTATTATAGAATAAGAGGGTTAAAAATCTGAAACGACAGAATGCGCATTCGGTGTGGATGAATGTATTTTCGTATGTAATTTTGTACTATGTAATTTTAAGTGTGGTCATTATTTGTTCTTTTTTTGTGTTTTAGTATTAAGGGTATTGTTTGTTGGCTATGTTTTGTTTTGTGTGCCGTCAGAGGTCACTATCATTGTACATATGTTTGTCATTTTGGGACATCAGAGGAAAGGAAACAGTCCATAAAAGTAGCAAATAAATTGAGATGAATGCATTCGGGTTCATCAATAACCATTATAGAATGTGTTGTAATTAAGATAGATGCTGGTGCACGCGCGCGTTGCACGAGTACCACGAGGAGAATTCTAGCGGCCGGCTGCTCTGATCGGTAGTTTTCCGTGGTTTCTCCGATCAACACCAGGCGAATGCCGGAGCAGTGCCCTATCAAAACGGACTACAGACCGTGCGCGATCTGTCCTTCCTCTTCCTTGTCCTATCCTCTCCTCTTACACACACACTTACACTAACATGCACTACACTACCACATATTCCGGGAGACCGGTCGGGAGCTTAGAGCTTGTCCCGACTGGGGCGGTGCCCTGCTGGTGGGAGAGTCCTGGTTACGGGGAAACCCCACTAACCGACAGTAGGTCGGAGCCGGATCTCGTCATCGAGCGGGGGAAGATCACTGCCATCTCCCGAGAAGAAAACATGCACTACACTAACGGGACTAATGACCAAAGCAGTTGACGCGCCCGGAAACACGAAAAAAACCAATCAATCAATCAATCCGTTCTACGTTGCGGTCCGGTGCACCGGTGCGGGGCGGGCCTCTCGCCCTTCCCCTGGTGGCGCCTTCCGGCACTGCTCATTTACTGTCCCGTCGCAGTGCAGGCGCGTCGCCGGGGTGGCCACAGTGGGCCGCACCGCCTGTCTCCAGCACAGTGTGCCCACCGGGTCCAACCCCGCGCGCACAATGCTGTATACACAACAGAGGCCCTAGTTGGTCCCTTAGTCAACGATAGATGATGGGCAAGACTGGGTATCGGACAAAACTGAAAAGCTAGCCCTGACTTAAAGAAAGGGGGACTCATTACGAGACACCTGTGTCATTTTGTAGCATCACTAAGTTATCAGATTATAATTATGAAAAATAACACGAATCGCGCTAGAAGCGCTGACCTGGATCACTGCACGGGGTGTGTCAATATGGCACAACCGCCATGGCACAATCACAGCAAACCAAATGGAATATTTAGTACTAATTTATTACCAATTTATTTCACAGAAATTAAATTTATTACACTTGCCGTTAAAAAATGTGGTTGTGCTGGCACACCTAAAACTGTGAAGCTGGCACATCTAAATTTAAAGAATGGACACAATCAATTCAAACTAGTATGAATAATTAGTACTCAAAGTTTCGTACTCAAAAGAATACAGTAAAATGAATTTTATGGCATCTTATATTTGGCACTACCCGTTCGAAGAGTTGCAAGAAAAAATTTGGAGCCGTTTTTGAAAAAGTGGCGTTTGAAATTTTCTGAAAAATGCGGAAATTTGAGCTTTATTTCACAAAAACTTCTCATTTTTCGAGAATCAATTAAAGCACATGTATTCATAAATGTAATAATGTAAAGAAATCGCCGGTAATAAAAAAGAGTTGAGCCATACGACTTTAATCATCGGGTAGAGAACATTTAGCACTATCTCTAAAAAGAATTTACTATCCATTTAATTGTTTTAGTTTGTAACAGTTTGTTGTCTCTATTATCGTATTTTAAGTTCTGACATAGTTGGATAACTAAGATGCAGTGTTTAACAATATTTATTTAATACAGGGCAACATTAATTAATTTCTCTTTGGAGTACTAAAGTAGTATTGAATATGAATTGAATTATCTAATAAGTTTTATTTGTTTGAGCCCGTTCATACTCTTTAATTTAATACTCGAATGGCGTGCGTGGTTGCTTAACTATGAACTTTTTAACAATATTTATTTCATAAACCGGTAGAATAATAAACATAATTTTAAAGTGATAAATTAGTAATAAATGAGTACTAAATATTCGTATTAGTTTGAATCGATTGTGTCCATTTTTTAAAATGTGGTTGTGCCAGCTTGACGCTCCCCACAACACGGCAGCGAGCTCAGTTCG
This sequence comes from Teleogryllus oceanicus, assembly GCA_964035755.1. NCBI lineage: Eukaryota > Metazoa > Arthropoda > Insecta > Orthoptera > Gryllidae > Teleogryllus > Teleogryllus oceanicus. The sequence goes on along the minus strand of CAXIVR010000011.1, from coordinate 26,595,261 downwards.
CACCGACCGCATAGTCTTGAGGGGATCCTATAGTATCTTGAGCGCATAAGCGACGCTGACGGTTCAATGCGCTGTTGTCTCACATTACTACACTCGTCGCACCACCTACATGACAGATAAATGAAATATCAAAACATTTACACATACTCATAGGCTATGACACGTCTTGATATCATGTTCATAACCTTCGCCAAAGCCGAACTTTATCGCCTCCGCGACTTGGTGTGAGTCAGCTGAGCGACAACGCGGAACGCTGGCTTCGAGAAAGTAAACAAATCTTCGCAAGCTGATTGATTCAGAGCAGGTCACATGGCGTCCCACAGTACGTGGCGAGAGAACTGTTAGAGTCGCTTACTGTCGGCCGGTACTGTAGAGGAAATATGAGTTTCCCTCGCCAGCCACAAGGGAAGGATCAGTAGCCACCGCGCAGCCGGCCTCCCCTTCAGACTACTCCAGGAGCGGGCCGAAGTCGACCGGTTGCGCAGCCACGATGTCAACGCGACCGACACGGACGCGAGCTGTTCAACCTCAGAAGAACGGTACGTTTGCTCACACTAGGGAGTTTTAGCACCACCGAAAGGTAGCGACGTTATTGTGGCGTCAATCAGTACACAGACGAGAGTGGGTTGTAATAACAGCAGGTTTATTCACAATTTAGACCGTAGTCACAAATAACAAATGCACTGTATGCAATTAACTAACTAAATAGACCCTACTGCTAGGAGAGATATTGACATCGGCTACCACACCGCAACATACTACCTAATGTTTCGCCGTGCATAGTACCGCCTGCCCTGAGACCGACTACATGTCTCACTAGTCACGACAATAACTGCCGGCTTCTTGCGCCGCGTGCACGTTCGCACCTCTCTCGAACGACCTACGCTGCTGCCTCCAGGATCACAAAGAAGCAAGAGCTATTGTTCTCACGGTCCCCAAACAGCCCTCGCGACGCTGCCCGCCTCCACCATTGCCTCCGCCCTAGCGACGTGCACACCCTGTCAGAAAAACCCCTTGCGTCACCGCTTCTGCCTCTGTCCACGCATCCGGTGCACACCGCACCGCGTGCCCACGCTGGTTTTAGCGACACGACGCTACATTATGCACTAACAGTCACGTGACGGACCTTAAAGTCATAACGTCGTACCTTAGGCCTAAGGTACCGTCGTACCTTAGGCCTAAGGTACGACCTTATACCTTCATAAATAGTGCTCACCTAGAGGAGTCTCTACGGTTACCTTACAAGCGGCAAAATTGCCGCCCAAAAACAGGAAACGTTGAGATATTTCCATCTCTGACAAACCAATTCTCGTATGTGAGGCAGTTACAATATTCCTTACTAACTCTACAACGCTGGCAAGAATTAGCGGGAAATGTTGGAGAAATGATAGGAAAGAAATTCGCGAAAAAAAGTTGAAATCATATCTTCGGGATAGGTTATATCTTACTTTCATAATGAATGCTGTTTGAAAATATGCTACGTCCTCAAGAACAGTCGATTCAAAATTCCAAAATGCATACTCATCGCAGAGGTCCACAAAATCGAAAATTTCGAAGACAATGTACATTTATTATACTCTTGTCTGGTATCGTGTATTTAAGTCTCACCGCTAGCCTAGACCCTCTGATATATTATGCAGCTTCTCTATTCAACGCTTGAAATGCTTCTTTAGTTATAATGCATAACGCAATGTCGCAATTGCTAAAACTCTTCTGAACGTTGTTCAATATGACTGTATAAAGTCGTTAGTCACGTGATCAATAGAGTCTAAGAATGTCTCCTTACTTCTGGCGCTACAACTCCCTACTATAGCTGGTCGAGAGGTCCAGAGCATTAGTATGTTACTCCATAGGAGAGGAAATTGTGTTAGTTAATTTGTAGACAAAGTTTTGTCACATTTTTATTTTGGTTTTGCCAGAAGTTGTAGTAAATCATGATCATAGTTAACCTATTTATTTACTTGTATTTACAAATCGTCCCACCACCCCTTGGTCATAACAAACACGTTTACATATAATACGATCACGCGAGTAAGCCTCGTAAGACTTTTATGGATATGGGTTATGAATAAGGACTTTGGGCAGGGGGCCGGGAAAGGTGACTGATGTCACTGCAGTGCCTCTGACCGGGAGGTTCCAGTTTCGAGTCCCGATATTGGCAGGATTTTCGACACTAGCTAGATAGCTAAGTTGAGTTCTGTTACTATCTGGAGGAGAATTCTAGCAGCTGGCTGCTCTGATCGGTAGTTTTCCGTGGTTTCTCCGATCAACACCAGGTGAATGGTTGAGTAGCTCGCTAACAAACGACTCACGAACCGCAAGCGTTCTTTCCTTCCTCTTCCTTGTCCTATCCTGTCCCTTACACACACACTTACACTAAGATGCATCACACTATCGCATATTCCGGGACACCGGTCGGGAGCTTAGAGCTTGTCCCGGCTGGGGCGGTGCCCCGTTGGTGGAAGATTCTGGCGGGGGAAAAGCCCGCTAGCCGACGGTAGGACGTCGCCTGATCTCATCATCTAGCAGGAAAGACCACCACCACCTCTGCCGCGATCAAGTACGCACTGTACTTCACGGACTAATGACCTTACCAGTTGAAGCGCCCGGAATCATTAATCAACCAACCAACCAACTTGTGCAGACGAGCCCAAGTATGGTACATTAAGACAGAAGGTTCGAAAACAGAGTAAACATGAAGATTTCATTTGTGTTTCGAGAGGGCCATTACCTCGGGAATCCCATAAATAATATAATCTTTCTCCGATCTTTTGACCTGACCAGTACTTGCATGTGATATTGTGCGGCTCAAATGTGGGTTGTTAACAGTGACGGGGGGCGGCGCAATATTAACCAATTGCAGGAAAGTAGTTAAATTGTTCGGAGCAAGTTTATTAAAGAAGATATTTCAAACTTTAATCTTAGCTAAATTAAAGTATTTTGAATGAATGTTTACGGAACTATAGAAACTGATTGTGTCAAGTGATGTTTGATGATCATAAAATTGTTGAGAGATAACGTGGGCACCACTCAGCTAAAACTAGTTGTATGCGCTGTTTTTTGTATAACAGCATTATAAATTTTTAAAAGAATGAAACTTAATTTTGCGAAGCTGCTTTCTTGTGACTTCTTGGGTATTTGACAGCTGTGCGTGAAAACGTTGATTGTCTGTTCCGTTTACCGGCACCTCCCCGCATTTGGCTGAATGTCTGATGACACAATCATTCGTAGCGTAAAATGCTAATATGTCATCATTTGTGTCGCAAAATGCCCTTTTATGAACGATTTCTTGTAACAGAAAACATAGTTTTTGAGGCTAGCATACAAACATCGGTTTTATTGGTGTCATTGTTGTTCTTGCATCGAAAAAGTTTTTTCATAAACCATTGAGTTCTATTTTTTCGATACAGCATAATATATAACTAGCAGTACCCAGCTAGTTCGTTCTCTCTCTCTCTCTCTCTCTCTCTCTCTCTCTCTCTCTCTCTCCTTTAATTTCCCTTCCTCCTCTCTCTCTCTCCATCTGCCCGCTCCTCCTGTTTATCTCAACTTAAACCTTCTCCATGAAAAACACGTAATGTGCCAACTTTCATGAAGCCCGGACAAACGGTGACAAAACCTTTTGAGCCCAACATTTTGAGCTATTTTTTGAGAAAATTTTAAAAATGTCCTAGGAGCTTTCTGTAATGTACTCGCAAAAATGAAAACCCTTTTTCAAATTCGAGGTGACACAAAATCAGGCGGATCGACCAGGGAATATTCGCTTTGGTGAAATTCTATGAACGGTTTAGACGTTAGTGTTGTTCACAGACACAAACCTCTGATCGGTAGTTTTTCGTGTTTTCTCTTATCAGTACCAAGCGAATACTGGATCAGTACCATAACAATCGGGTCTTTACTGCGCGCAATCTTTCCTTTCTCTTTCTTGTCCTATTTTCACTCAGTAGTTACAGACACACTTGCAAGCCCTACAAAATCACATGACGGAAAACCAAACGGGAGCTTAGACCTTGACCCGGCTGGGAAGCAGCCCCGCTGCTGGGCAATACTTGGAGGGGAATCCCCGCTAGCCAAAGTGCAGGTCGGCGCCGGATCTCGGAATCCACAAGGGAAAGAACACTACATCTCCCGTGATTAAACATGCACCATACTTACGCAACTAATGACCATGTTAGCTGCTACCATTGATTTAACATGCACCAAGAATCGCGAAGAAGCCAATCAGTCAGAGAAGACAGACAATTTTCGGTATCAAGGATCTCCAGAATGTGGAATTTGACTTATTCTGCATATTCTGTATAAAATATCGACATACAACAATATCATCCTTTTTCCCTTATTCCAGCATTAAACAATATTCTTTAAGTATATTATATATAATATATATAACATATATTTGTGTGTATATATATATATAAATGTGTATATATATATATATATATATATATATATAAAAAAATTTTCGAATTGTTTATTAATTGGAAGTAAAGTAATAGTTGAATAATTATTACAGTAAATAAAAATTAAAATGGCTTTAATGTATTTTCTTGATAGATGTTTGCTGGGATGTGGCTCTGACGAAGAGATAATCTTTGAAGTTAGTTCTAACCCCGAGTGGTCGTTTGCGAGGAACACAATTCATTGTTTGCAAAAAAGACCATGTTGTGATGTGTAGCTCCGCCCACCTTGCTTATCGACCTGGCAGTTCGTTGGGTCGTAAAACGGACTATTCCTCCCGATCCAAATCTGGAAGCAGCGGCGGCGGCGACGTGGCAGGCGCCAGGTCACACGAAGCGCCTAGTGACGGCGCACGCGAATGCAGCGCCCCACTACCCCCGCGGAATAATTCACAACCACTAAGTGCGTGTTCGCTCCCGGGTCTATCGACCTGCACAGTAGGCGCTGAGAGATTCTCCGGTTGTCATAGAGAGAACTAACAGCGCCTTTGTGCCCTCATCTTCTTCTTAAAAGCACATTCAGTTCTGTCATTACCTATCCGTGACACTAGATTTTTTCCACATTAGTGGGGGGATGTGCCATTAGAGGGTGAGTGGTCAGCTCGTCCGTCATTCCTGAGTATTGGTCAGGATATAGGAGAATGAATCGCGCGAGGTTCCTGTCCCGTATTCTAGAGTGTCATTTGTCAGGATTGTGGAAACCTCGAAAACCACTGATGACTGCAGTCGGTTAACGAATTAGATTCAGGCGGACGCCAAAACTCTCAATCACCCACTCACATACACAGATACACATACAAACACGCGCGCATACTCATAAACTTCCGGTTCCTGACGGGAATCGATCCCAAGCCCTCCCTAACCAAAGTACTTTTCAGTCATAAGATGGTGCTGGTGGTAGTTCCTTAGGTCAGTATAATCTTTGGTGATCCATAAGTATATTCCCAGTAGTTAGGGCTTCCCCGTCATATTTTCGCTGTGGATGCGGTTACTAATCTCCATTTCCTGTGGCCAGCTGTCTTTTTTTATTTATTTTATTTTACGTCAAAAAACAGTTAAAAACTGCTTATGACGTGCTATGGGGAAAAGTGAATTGTGTGCACATTTTCAAAATTCTGTGATCCCTACACTAAGTCATATACTACTTAAATTTTGAATTTTTGAAAGGGAGAAAAAAAAACAAAAACTCCCATGTAATAAAATCTATTTTCAAGGATAAACAAGCAATAAATTTTGAATTTTGAAATTTTGAAATTTGTCACTTTCAAGATTCCTGTCCACGCTAAATTTATTGTTGTTTTTTTCGTCCTTCCAACTTGTTCTTCTTTTGCCTCTACAATCTTTGGTATTCCACAGCCTTGTCTTTTTCTAACGAATTTTCTCTTCTCGTAAGATAATCCAGTTTATGTCCTGTGGCTATGGCTACAAGCGAAGAGCCCGGCTTGATGTCTTCTAGTATCGATGCGTTGGTGCGCCTTGCAGTCCATGGTATCCTTAGTAGCTTTCTCCACGTCCATAATTTGAAAGCCTCTAATTTCTTTTTGTCTTTTTTTAAGACCAGCTTTTGCAACCGTACATACAGGGAATACCATACTTTTCGTGTTGTAAACTTTGTTATTCCTAGATATATCCGCACTTTCCATTATTTTCAATAGTCTAGCCAGTGCTTCTCTGCCCATACCAACTCTTCTTTTTATGTCTTGTCTTGAATTTCGTCACTGGTTATATGCACTGTTATACTCCTCTATAATCTTGATATTTTGACCCTGTATGGAGACGTTTGCTTCAGAACCGATGCTCATAACTGACGAATTGCTTATGTTAAGGTCACCCAAATTCCTTGATGTTGACTGCATTAAACTGGGTTTCTAGATGTTCATTTTTCGCAAGAAGTGTGGTGCCGTTTACATACCTCACATTATAAATTTTGTGCTCTGCTATTTTGTCTCCAATCTTCATTCGGTCTATACTTGCTACTGTCTTAATACTCGCCGCTTTTTGTGTTGGTCCGTCTCTGCCTTTTCGAAATTCCAATCCCGGTGTGGAGCACGTGAAGGGCTACGAGTTCATAGCTGGTTTTCTCAAGGCTCCCCGTTTGGCCTGCCCCTCTTTACACCATACCATCATTATTCCGCAATCGTTTATATCCACATCATCTAGGGGCGGATCGAGCCGATCATTTTGGGACAGGACAACGTACATTTTGGTTAAATAATAAACATATTTGTTATTATATTGTATAATACGTATGTCCTGTATACATGATACTATACAATATTATTGTTTAAATAATTAGATAATTCGAATATAAATATTTATATCAATTTTTCCAAATAAAGGAAGGTAAACGAAAACTCTAAGCCTGGGGGTGGCATGGCGCCCATGGCCCCCTGGATCCGCGATTGACATCATCATCATCATCATCATCATCATCATCACCATCAAATTACCTATCTACCATTCGCGCAACTTTTCTTGAACGATAGATTGACGAAATGCGGGCAGAGTGGGGGTATCAGTTACAAAGACAGCCACTAGAGTATTTTCATTAATGCCAACCTGTGGTAGATGAAGGTCAAACCTGCTACGTTTGCAGCCAGGTCATCGCTCTGGGTAGGCAATAGCAGGGACGCTAGATGACTTAAAATGTATTTAAGAGGTCGGCTTGTGTAGATATTTGCTAATTTTGACAAGCATTCTTGTCGAAATTACCCAGAACTCACCACGAGATGGTGTCTACACATCGAGTTCCCCACTTGCCTACTAAATCTTATTTTGTCAAATCTTGTTTTATTGCATTAATTGCTTCTTATAAATTGTGACAATCTAAAGAGTTACTAACAAGGTAAACATTAAAGTCTTAAAATACTATAAATCAGCCTTTCTTTGAAAGTGTAAAGTTGGTGGAAAAAGTATGTAAAAAATATAATTACAGAGAGTATGGTAAATGGGTTTACTTGAATATTACCTTTTTTATCGGGCGTTTCTGGGGATTGTGAGGGGTCTTTGGCTCTTTGCATCTTTATTCTACGTATAGTGTAAATACTAGCACCAGTACACGCAGAAGCCCGATCTACAGCATGACTGATAGGATGCAACAAAACCTTGTTCTCTTTTTCCACTTCACAAGATTTCACAACTTTTTCTATAATTTTGCGTTCGCAGCTACGATACGTCCTCTTAACTTTTCGGAGTTTTAGATGCCTCCTTGAAGGACCTGAACCTACCTCAGCCATTTATTCAGATACTGATAATAAACCTGAACAGACGTTCTTTTCTATGAAAGCTACTAGCTTATGTTTCACGCCAACGAAGTTTTAATGCTGGGAATGTTGTCATCAGTGCTCGCTGCGATCTTTTGCCTTCAGCTGTTTATGGCTCCAGGGAGGGGGAAGCAAGGTCATCGTTCAAGAAAAGGTGCGCGAGTAGTATCATACCATTCATCCCAAGAATGGTTGAAAAGACTCAGATATTGAGGATGATGATAATAATAAAGAAGATACTGTTGTAGAAAGGATCACAAAAGGTCGCAGCAACTATCAGCAGCGTCCAACTACACGGATGTGAAGGTTGCGAGTGGACTTTCCACGAAAGTCATGGGTCTATTCACCACCTTGTTGAGGGGTGGTTGGCGTCTCATGCCAACACGTGTTCAATATTCACCATTATACTAGTCGTAATCATTTATTTATCACAAGGGAGAGGAATCTTATGCCCTAAAATATGCTTTTAAAAATATGCATTTATGATCCAAAATTGTAAAATATGCACTTTAATATGCAATTAAAATTAACAATATTTCATTTTCGGCATATACCTTTCGAGGAAGCTTTTCGGATTATTGATGAAGAAACGGTACATCCGGTTACAACAAATGTTCTCATGCGAGTTAATGCTTGTCTTTTAGCAAATGGAAGGCATTTTGAACATTTTTATCGGGTTCGCTTGTTTTCGACACCAATTCTTCTTCATAATAAATAATGCCCTTTCCTTCTTTACCGATTAAACTAGCTAATTTTCCTAAACTACCATTCTTATTTTTGTTTGCAGGAAGTTTCCAAACCTTTTATCGTTAAGATTGAGATAAATGGGATGAAGAGCAAAGCTGTTATGTACGAACCAGCAATGCCTATGTTTCACAAACAATGTAAGCACTGATTATTATGCACTGATCACTGAGCCCGCTTTTCAAAACTATTTTTATTTAAAAAACATTTCAATAAATAATAATAATAATAATAATAATAATAATAATAATAATAATAATAATGACATCAAACATTTGTTCTGCGAATCTGGATTTAATAACCAATTAATATTTATTTAAAACAGCAAGAGAAAACAGCTGTACATTTCTGAAGCATATTTGTTGAGAAATTGAAACTAGCAAAACTTGTTATTAAATATCCCTAAATGTATATTTTACATGGCAAGCTTAGTTCACATTTAAATGATTTAACTAAAAAGCTTTGTTCTTCCCAATTGTCTGTCGACGTCAAAGAAACAGGCGCGTGCCTGCTTCTCTTTGAACTCGTGGCCATTGCTCTCCTCCTTAGGGGAGAGGGGATTAAGCGTACTTCCCGACAATTTACCAGCTTGAAATCACCAGCTACTATCCGACCCCTCAAAAGTAGTTGCCAGTGCAATTTGCTCTGCCTGCTGTGGGTTATATTATTACCGGTCAACCGGTATTACATAATGTAAAAGTGGCTGATAGCCCAAGACCCCATCTCAGTGTTTATACCACCGTTGTGAGTGTAGGAGCCAATTCTACCGTTTCCTTCAGGGCGTCAACTGATATCACTGCTGTGATACTGACCGGGAGGTCCTAGGGTTCGAATCCTGGCAGTGGCAGGATTTCGACAGTAGCAAGACAACTAGGTCGAGTGGAGGAGAAGTCTAGCCGCTGGCTGTTCTAATCGATAGCTTTCCGGAAGAGTACTCTAACGAGCGGCCCACGGACCGCGCGCTATCTTTCCTTCCTTTTCATTCTTCGATCTTCCTTTTCATTTTCCAACCTCTTACTTACACACACATACTCATGTGCATTACACTTGAAGCGGGAAGCATAGAAGTTGTCCCGGCTGGGCACGCTCGTGGTAGATATCTGCAGTAATATTGCGGTTCCACTTTAAGGAAACCGATAAACTGAGAAAATTTCAAACAAGTGTACTTTGTGCGGGATAGATGGCAGCTGGCAAGAGGATGGGGCAAATCCGAAACACTGGCTCAAACCAAAGGAATTAAAAAACTACTGTGGAAAGTCTACTAAGAGAGTCTGCGCCATTCTGTAGGAGCACTAGCTACTCACTCGTATGCACATGTAGTATGAGAAAGTTAAGTAATGCTCCGGAAAATCGGTTTCCGGATTTCAACGGATATACACACATTGGGGTCTCCTGTATAGAAAAAATTCTTCTGTGGATATAAATAGAATAGAATATAGAAAAAAAGAAGTATAGAAAAAGAATGTTTCCTTTTTGTGGAAATATCTAAAGTTTCTAACACTGAAAATATATAAATAATGCAAGAACGTGTGTGTTCTTGCACCACGAGATTAGAATATGTTTAGTTTAGATTAAAATGCAACAACTTACGAAGTGTGAGTTCTTAAAGGGTTAAATATTTGTCAAGATTCTAATTTTATTTCACCATTATTGATTGATAATTAAATTTAATTGAATGGAAATTGAAGATTATAGCATTCAAATATCATGAGGCCTTTCTTTGCTTTTTAAGTGATCAACTTTCTTAGTGCATGGTTTAATTTTAAAAGGCAGTCATTTTAATCAATGAATCTTTTGAGCTTCCACAGGGCAGGGGTACTTCCATCACATCATCCTTGCCCTAGATCTCTCCTGAAACAGAAATTTACATCAGTACATGAGCTTGCGCGTTAACGCGATGAAAAAAATAATTCGTAGGACGTCGACCTCAAGATCGATAGAAACCTAGCGGAGAATAAAAGCTTCCGGTTTCTTGCATTGGTTGTGAAGTAACACATTTAATTTCATATTTACCCTTCTGTTCTGAACCCTTATGAACAGGATGAACAGGAACCACTACGCTTTGTTGCTCAGTCTTAACAATGTTATATATATATATATATATATATATATATATATATATATATATATATATATATAAATAAACTATTGATGCTGCAGACTATATCGTAATTTTTTCTAATTTCCTTGGTGCGAACTGGCTTTATAGTCTTGCGCCATCATCTTGCCAGCTGCAATCTATCGTCGACCAAATTGCATTTTTTAACATTTTCTTCACTTTTCGGTTTCCTAATCGTGGGTATATGGAATTGTGGAATTTAAAGATTTGAAATATAAGTAAATATATTCCAAATAGTGGAACCGAAATGTTTCTTTAAGATTATTAAAGAAGAATAAAACCTCGTCCTAAATAACAATTTTCATTGAAAATTTGCAGCCATTTTAAGAAAATGGCGTTAAGCGTTAGTGTAAAAGCGAAATTTCAAGTTATTTTCTCAGTACTATTTCCAGTTTTTGAAAAAAATAATTTGAAGTCATTTGAAGCACTTAAACTCCTAAAAGCAGTATTGTTTTCAAATAGCTGAAAATGTGCATATTAATGGCATGAGAGATATTTAAAAAAAATAATTGTGTATAATTTTTGAAAAAAAAAAGAATACGCCAAAATGAACTATACATCATATTAAACAATGCAATTAGCACTATTCGTTGGAAAAGTTTGAAGGAAAAATATGAAGCCATTCTTGAGAAAATTTGAGCGTTTGAGCGTTTCTGAAAATGCGGATTTTTTTAATCTAATTTTCACAAGAAACTGTTGAGTTTACGAGAAATTTTAACTTTAGCGAGTTAACTGTAAAGATCGGACCTATGGCATCCTTATAAGTGTATTTTAATATAGTCTTACAATAAATTTAAAGAACAAATATGCAGCCGTTTTAGAGAAAAGTTTGCAAATGTCCCAGGAACGTCTTGTAAAGAACCCCCAAATTTTAAAGAATGTGTTTCAAATTTCGAATGGAGGATTCTTCATGTGGAGCCAGATCAACAAGGGTTTCTACGTTAGTTTAGGCGCTAGTGGTATTCACAGACGGACAGACGGAAGACAAACGGACGGACAGACGGAAGGACGGACGGACGGACAGACGGAAGGACGGACGGACGTACCTTTTGAAAAAAATATAAAAAAGAACAACTGTTTTTCTGTATCAGAGGATCCCAAAACGTACATTCCTGTTAAAATCTCGAAATCGATTTTCCGCAGCATTATATAACTTTATCTGTACTACGTCCGTATATCCGTACGTATACGACAAAGTAAAATCGAAAAAACACGAATTTTTATTACGACAACGCCGATTACTTCTGTCCCTTGAAATTCATTTTAACGAGAGTTTGCTGTAATTGAAATACTCATGTTAACTTATCGGTTTACCACAATTTAATTTATAATTTAATGTCACTACTGATATGAAGTTTAATTTATCAGAATGTACAAAGAGTTTACTTTGCCGAAAGTCCTCTGCACTTTCTTTTAGCGCATCCGAAGTATTTGAAAAAGAAATATCAGTATATAATTTGAATTAAATTTTCCTTTCAGTAAATAATGCCATAAAAGTATCATGTCGTATGTAATTGCCGTATCTCATAAACAATGTATGCAGGGAAAAACTATTCTATCTTACATGTTCATTTATCTCTCTTATGACGTGCATTGGAAGTTTCACTAGGACTTTTTAGTAACACGCTGTTTTATAGATGTCAGTTCTTATCTAATCAATGCATTTATTTGTGTTCTACAACTGAATAAGGCCTTCCTGTTTTCTTATCGCAGTTCTTTTCGTTAGCTTCCTAGTTGTTACTTCTAGAAACAAATTTTTAATTAATGTTAAAATTCAATACAACTTTTTCATATACTCGTATATTTGAACCTGAAAGAAATATACATGCTACAATTATGCAGTTATCGCATTGCCGTGTAGATATTATATATAACACAGACAAACATTAAATTCTTAGCGAATTTTAAAGAATAGTGTGAAATGCTTTCTTTTCACGCTCGAAGTTGTAGCTTTTTGTAAAATATCTTGGTCTATTATATTATTTTTATTATTGTGATACTATTTCGACAAACATCTAATACTATGACAGGGATTACTTCCACTGCTATTGTTAATATCGTTATTTCTACCGTTCCCCTACTGTGCTCACAAATTGTCTCATGTTCACACTAAATTATTAAACTTACTTTCAATTTAATCAGGGGTTTGACGTACAACACATTACTCCTTACCTGTTGCATGTGGACGTATAATCCTTTCCAGAATCGCGATTCCTGGAAGTTCTATTGATTGAAACCAATTATTAGAATGATGGCAACTAATATAAATTATCAGCCTTTTTCAACAATAAAAATTTAACATTTATTCTAATGTATATTACAAATTCTATTGATCTCATGAGAATTCCTTTTTCAATGTAGAACATTAAAGCACCGTACGGGTTTGAATAAAGTTCGTAAGCTTACTATACCATCTTGCTAGAAGGCTTCTCAGCTGACTAGCAGAATGTTGTCCTTGGAATACCGATTTACGCGTCCTTGCCTAAATTAAAAATGTTCCAGAATATCCTCAACGAATTGCTATTAATAGGACTTAATATTTCATTATATTTTAAATTAATACGCAGTCGCGACTTTCCCTATCTGTGTTTCGTATGAAACATCTACTCGCCATAGTTATATTCAGCTACTTATGGAAAATTCCTTCCATGTACGGAGCTCCCCTAATATGCATCCCCTCAAAACACGGAGTCTATTTTAATTCGAAATTCCAACTACTACATTCATAAAATTTCCAATTTCAACTTAATACTACAATTTAAACAATACTAAGCTTTCAAACCTCAAACTAAATTTTCGCCTATCATTTAAATAATAGCCAGTCTATGCTGAAAATCCGTTTGCACCTCACCAACCACTTACATGAGTTCACAACAAGATCTCTTTACAGAATCATTTCTTGCGTTCTTCCACAAGATCACGGCTTTTAATGCCCCCTGTACACCTTTTTAATATGTGTTCATATGTATTCTTTGACTTCTAATTTGCATACGATGTCTTTATTCCTAACGATGGATGCCGATTCAACTAAACTCAGGGTTCGTGGCTTATCACAATAGAGAATGTTGCAGTTTATATGGAATTCAAAGTAAATATTTCATTTCATTGTCTCCTGTAAATATCAGGGAAGTCAATGAACAGAGAACTGACAAGTTTTTTTAACATTTCCTTCAGATTAGGAAGTTGATAATACAAGTATGAGCACATCCATGAATATTCCTGCTATTCAAGTTTCACTCATTGCTTTATATAAACAATTTAAGTATTGATGAATAAAATTAAGAATTTTAGAGCAGTCGCATCAACATCTAGGTCATTAGCGACACTATTGGAGTTAACGTTATGGTAACTCTGAAGATTTATTTTATTTATTTATTTATTTATTTTACGTAAAAAACAGTTAAAAACTGCGTATGACGTGCTATGGGGAAAAGTGAATTGTGTACACATTTTCAAAATTCTGTGATCCCTACACTAAGTCATATACTACTTAAATTTTGATTTTTGAAAGGAGATAAAGAAACAAAACTCCCATGTAATAAAATCTATTTTCAAGGATAAACAAGCAATAAATTTTGAATTTTGAAAGGGAAAAAAAAAAAACAAAAAACTCCCATGTAATAAAATCTATTTTCAAAGATAAATAAGCAATAAATTTTGGCTCTTATTACTTCCTGCCGCGACAACATGGAAACGATAATTTGAATAATTGTATTTCCCACTGAATTCTAGAAGACGTGCACAGAAAATTAACTCCATGAAGAAAATGAAGAAAATGTCCAGAAGCAAAACAAGGGGCCATCTCAGCATTTGCTCAATGGATCAGGAAACTGGACGAAAAACCTAATCGAGATGGGGTCATTGACACGGAAGCTGTAGTACAATAGTTGTTACAGATTTTTATACTCATTTATGAAGTCAAATGGTAAATAATGCATTATGTATCATTGTTAAAATTAATGTTACTTTTCTTGTGATGCTCAGTATGAAACGATATGGTGATGATATTGATATGATATTGTGATATATGATATTGTGATGCTCAGTATGAAACGATATGGTGATGATAACAGGTGGAAGGACGAATAGAAATACAAGGGCCCGGGCCCGAGGCGGGACTCGAAACCGCAATCCTTGGGTTCGAGATCACTACGACACAATTGAAAGATATCTTTATGTTTCTCATTATAGCTCGAAATATTGGATGTCCACGTTTGTGATTCAATGGTACAGAAAATGAGATATGGTAATTTTTCAAGTGACTAGTAGTAATAAGAAGCTCCCAAAATCCACTTATCTCTATATTAGCACACCGTTTCCAAGAAATGTTTCCCTTCTTCTGTATGTAAACTCTTTCTGCTTCTTGGTTAGTGTATTTCGTGATGTCACTCAAAACAACAATCTCTGATATAATTTTTATCTGGTGGAAGGGACTCGTTCGATGTTGCAGCCTTTATTATGTTGCTGGCTCTAATTTTTAAATTAGGTGGAGGATTATTTATCTATTTCTGCATTTTTTTTCCAGGAAAATGAATCATTTTCATTGTTTGGAATGGTATTGTCTTCACACTCAATGGTGTTGCTATAGTTACTACTGCCAATAATATTATCTTTTTCACTCGAATCATTTTCGGGATTCTAATCGATATCTTCCCTTCCCGAAAACAATCCATCAAATACATATTCATCATCTAAATCGAAGCACGCCTCAATCTCAACATCACTCAGCCTAGACGTATTGATAAATACACAAATGAAAGTATTGGATTCAAGAAAAGGTGTAAACTCTCACGATTCCACACAAGAATCACGCACTGAAACAACAATGGATACAACCAAGAATGGTGTGTGTAATCGTATCAAAAATCTATGACAAGCAATAAATGTGTACAAAATTCTTTAAAACCGGGAAAAAAAAATACTAAACTACAAATAAGTCTACCAGACTCACCTCAGGCTTCTGTGGCCTGAAAATATGTTTGTCGCAATATGTGAATAAAAATTACAAAACATTGAGAGAGATTTTTGTATAACAATTAGAAGGTATATTTAAAACAATACCTAAGAGGGGCATAAATTAATTTTTCCAATAAGATTATTAGCATAGAAAGATGGAAGAGAGCCGTTGGATTACATTTTTAAAAAAATTTTTTAATTAGAAGGTATATTTAAAACAATACCTCGGAATGCAATGTTAAATATGAGGGAATGTAGTGGAGAAAATAAAATGAAACTTGACTTTTTATACGCTCATTTTGGCTGGTCAAAACGCTTCTTGAGTCAGAAATGTTTTTACTTAGACCAAACATATAACTCGTGTTTATTGCATCAACTTTCTATCCTTAAGCGTTGACAAAATAAGTCTTTAAAAGACTAGAATAAGTTTTATTTGGGTGTAAAAACTTTAACTATATCAAATGAAGGTTTATGATTTTACTTTAAATTGTACATAAATTGCATTAAAAAAACGGTACAAATGCTTTCTGGCCTCCAATGGTATCTAACACCGATTGTGTTAGTTGATAGTATATACTCTAGTATCTTTTAAGACTGGAAAATAAATCTTCTTTTTTACTAACTAACATAGAGATATAGAAAACTACACATAAGAACTATGGTGTTAAAACAGCACGTAATTTATAGTAGTATTAGAAACCGATATAATTGTGTCCTATGAATTCTTCAAATATGTTGTAAAACATTTCCTTCCGCTAGAAAAACACAGAGAATTCGAATTTGCAATTTAGAAAATTTGCTTCTCTTTAAATCCAAATGTTTTAAAGGAAGTCGTACATATGTCAAATTCATATGCGCACATCACGCTTTGAGGAAAAAATATTACGCATCCAATGTTAGTAATCGAACCGTGCTTTCCAGGTTCGTAGGTCCAAACTTAAGACGTTACGCTACAACAGCTGGAAAAAGCAGTTAGTATGGCACAACAGACGAACATTAACAAACCTAAAAAATGCTCATGATGAAACTTAAATATTTATAAATCTCGCCTCTGCTCTATTTAATTAAAATATTCCACATCCAAAGAAAATTGCAAAAGTCGTCCTCGTGATTTCATGAAATGCACTCCAAAAAAAAAAAAAAAAAAAAACCCGTTTGAAGTTCAAGAGACCAGATTACCTAGGGATATGTCCCTTTTGGTCAAATATTTTGTATGGTTTAGGCGCCAGTGTTGTAGACATGTGGGGAGAAATGAACAGATGTTTTCCTGAAACCACATTTTTCTTATTAAAGGCCATCCAAAACATAAATGACGATTACGCTGTGCATTCGATAATAGTAATTTGCTACATATTCAAGCCGGAAAACTAATTTTTACAGTATCAGGAACGCGAAATATGTATTTTTCTGTTGAATAATCGGCAATTTTACGAATTAGATATGTGCAAGCAGAAAGGATGTTAAAACTCGTGTGCATTTACGGAAATTTAGATGGACGCTTCCGGTGAGTGGACGGAGCGCGTTCTAAAGCAGACCCGCTCGCTAGTAACAATAACACAGGCGTACAAAAAAGTTATCACACCCTAAGAAGACTTGACTCATGTTTTTATATGTATTTTGACGGGCTGAATCCGAATGTGTAACCAAAATTGCGACACCACCCTCGAATTTTTTTAAACTGTAAAAAGCACCATATAATTTACAATTTCACGGTAGTTTTTCGCGATTTAAAAAGCTGTAGGGTGGTGGCGAGATTCAGACTTTTGTTTCGGATTTAACGCGTTGACATACATAGAGAAACATGTGTCAAGTCTTCAGCTCTGACAACTTTTTCCTTTTCATATACATACGGAGTAATATTCGTAGTATAGAGAAAGTTACGAAATGCTGAAAAACTGCGGTTTTTTGGCGAAAAA
The DNA here is from genome assembly GCA_964035755.1 of Teleogryllus oceanicus. Classification (NCBI taxonomy): domain Eukaryota; kingdom Metazoa; phylum Arthropoda; class Insecta; order Orthoptera; family Gryllidae; genus Teleogryllus; species Teleogryllus oceanicus. The sequence continues at coordinate 26,577,806 of CAXIVR010000011.1, read as the reverse complement.
CGAATTCATGCCCTGATAACGAAAAAGTAGATAACTCCATTGTATAAATTTATAAAAAAAATCTTCTAACACATGGTGTAGCCAGAATTCCTCTTTTGTGGATCCTTGATGCCGAAAAACCAATTGTCTGTCCTGTCCGTCTGTCGGTATGTCTGTGGTATGTGAACAAACATAGCGCCTAAACTATGCGTAGCATTTTTTCTAAATTGAAGAATCCCCTATCGTTTTTGCGTGTGCTGAATGTCTGCGATTTTGAAAAAATTTCATTAATTTTTGGGGGGACTTTATATGAAGCCCTAGGAATATTTTCAAAATTTTCTAAAAAATAGCACCAATTTTTTTCTTTAAATTTCTAGTAAGAATAGAGTTAAATACACTTATAAAGGCGCCATAGGTCCGATTTTCAGAATTAACTCTGAATGTTCAGAAATTGTAAAAATATGGATTTTTTTCGGCAACTGCTTACAACTGCAATATTGAAGATAAAGACTTTTCCTTCAAATGAAAGTTGATGACCTTAAATAGTTCTTTCATTGAGGTCAATTTTAAAAAATTACAAAAACAAGATTTTCTTGTTTTTGTAACGGAAAATGGATTCAAAGTTGTTGTTTTTTCAATTTTTGGTAGGAGTAATATCAAATATACCCTATTCGATGACATAAAGATCATATAGCTCTATTCTTTTGTTTTTCAAAACTTACAAAAATGCTATTTCTTTGGCTGGTCTCTTACGTCGGTAATTTTTATATTAGAGGCGATTTCTTTACATTATTATATTGATGAGTGCATGTGCTTTAATGTCAAATAAAGTTTCTAGAAAACTCAAACTTTTTGGAAAAATGAGCTCTAAATTACGCATTTTCAGTAACGCTCAAGCGCCATTTTCTCAAAAATGGCTCCAAATGTTTTTTTCAAAATTTTCCAATGGTAAATGCTAATTCCACTGTTTAATGTGAAGTAAAGTTCATTTAGGTGTATTCTTTTCTTTTTTCAAAAATTACACAAATGTAATTTTTTTAAATATCTCTCTCGCCGTTAAAACGTACTTTTTAATTTGTATACATTATTACATTTGCGAAATTCAAAATACTTCAAATAAAGTTTTTCGAATTATCAAAGGGTTCCTGTGAAAAAGACTTCAAATGTCGCATTTACAGTAATGCTTAATCGCCTTTTCTAAAAACAGCTTAAATTTTTCAAAGAAAATTTCTATTTAGGTCGAGATTATACTCTTCTTTAATATTCTTGAAGTAATATTTCGGTTCTACTATTAGGAAAGCAAAAAGTCGAGAAAATGTCAAAAACTGTACTTTGAGCGACGATAGAAGACAGCTGTCCGGAGAATGGGACAAGACCTTAAAATCAGCCCTCAGTAAGGAAATTAGAAACATTTGTGCCATTCTGTAGCACCTCCGTTTTTTTTGTGTGTGTCTGTGTAATCGATGCAGCGGCAATCGATCATTGCAGGGGGTTTATTGATTGATTTATCAGTGTGTGCGGGTGCCTGTACAGAGACCTTTAGTCTGTAAGTGTAGTGCAAATTTTATCCTGAGAGGTGGCGGTGATCTTCCCCCGCTGGATGGCGAGATCCGCCGCCGACCTATAGGTCGACTAGCGGGGTTTTCCCAACCAGGTATCTCCCACCAGCTGGTCATCGCCCCAGCCAAGACAACTTATAAGCTCCTGAATGAGGTAGTGTGGTGCATATATGTAGCACTGTGAGCGTTTTCATCAGTAAATTTCTACAATGCAAAACTGGAACTAAGGCAAGTGTAGTTCTAATATGTTGGCTGACTTCTGTTAGACCAAGAAGAAAGATGTTCCAAATACAGCACATGCCCGAAAACCCACATTACCACTTTCAAGGTACAGAATGAGAATTCTAAATGTAAGTCAGGACGAGCAGTATACCATTTAGAGTTGGATAGCTAGTTACTGATTTTTTTTAAATTATAAAAATTCCAATGAACATTACACAAAACTCCTGCCTGATGAGAAAAAACTGAAATGGTATTTGAATTCAGTATGAAAAATACTTCTAGAAATTGTTATTTTCATTCTTCTCAATGAAACAATGTTTATTTTTATGGACCAGTGTTACAGACCAAGTTGTCAGGCCCAAAGACACATGACACATGCTTCTCCATGCACGATGACGCGCTCAATCTGAATCTGAAGCCAGACTTGCCCCACAATCCTCCAGTTTTTTAACTGCGAGAGAACACCGTGAAATTGTAAATTGTAAATTTCAAGGCGTGTTTTTTTTCGAATTGAAAAAAATCGAGGGTGGGGTCGCAATTCTAGTTGGTTTAACACCCTTTTCTTCACATTCGGACGACTTTGAACACCCTTTTGGCTTTCACATATCTACTTCGTAAAAAATGGCCGATTTTTCGACAACAAACAGTTTTTTAATGTCCCTGACACCGTAAAAAACTGTTTTTCGGCTCGAATACGCAGGGAATTACTATTTCCGAAAGCACAGCGTAATTATCTCTGTTTTGTTTGGTCGAATACCGAAAAAATGGTTTCCGGAAAATTTCTGTTTATTCCTCTCCTCATGTCTGTGAACAACACAAGCGCTTCAACCGTACAAAAGATTTCTCCACCAATACATCTAGCTGATATCGTCTCTTGAATTTCAAACGGATTTTTTAGAGTGCTTTTCATGAAACCACGAGGACAACTTAGGCAATTTTCTCAAGAGTGTCGAATATTTTGCTCAAAAAGAGTAGAATCGAGACTCATATTAAAATTCTTCAAACTTAATAAACATTCAGCAGAACAATTTCGTAATTCAACTTCGGAATTTTATAAAATTACAAATGTTTAAAATTGTTTCACACATTTTCTACATAATTAATATTGAAGCTAAAGAATTCTTTCTTATCATATGTAGCGTCATGCACAAACGCAATTGTAACGAACGGCCGCGTGGCATAGGCGACGCTAAGGCACCACGTGTCAGCCTTTGTTTACGAGCGGATGTGACGTCGGCGTGAAACCCTAGGAGGCAGCGTGGTGGGGAAGGGCGAGCGTCAGCCCTGGCGAGCGGCGGAACGCTCTCTTGGTTACGGGTCGCGGTGCGGCACGGATCGAGTCTGGGTGGGCGCGGGCCCGCGAGCTGTGCAAGGGCCGGCAATGTGTTGCTGTACAGAGGCTGACTCGATGTAGAGTCGTAGGTGGGTTGCGGCGCTTCACGCCATCTAATGCTTAAGATTAGTGTGTAGTGGTGTGGTAGCCGTAACGGGAAATTACTCCGTGTAGGGATATTAGTAATTACGTTATTTGTAATAAGGTGGTGGTCTGTTAATAAACCTCTAAATTACTAAACCCACACTCGTCTATGTTATTATTGCAACTGCATGACGCCACACATATCATAGTTCTCATGTCATTGCATGTACAATTTCTTGAGATATTAGTATTAAATACCCGGGGTGGACCAAAACCAGCGAAGAGGAAGAAGAGGACGTCAACGGCTCTGAAGAAGGAAGAGATGCTTGAGAGCTCTCCAACGGCAGAAGAGGCGGAAGACTTTAATACCTCTCTTTTCTCAAGAAACTGCTTCCTTCAGGTGATGATGTCTCATCAAAAAGTTTAGAGGAAGGAAACCTCGAGAAAAAAAATCCCTGGTCCTCCACATTGGGAGTTGAGATGTTGGGCCTACACCCCATCGCTCAGAAAAAACTCAATATGTACGAGTCCCAAGCAATAAGCCTCGGAATCATGCTAGTCTACGACGACGACACTTGGCCTTTGGAATAGGTATATGAATTTTGGAACTTGGAACGTGAAAGGCATAGCCACAAAGGAATAGATAATTGGACAGATTAAATTTAGATGTTGCTGCCCTATCTGAAACTAAAAAGAAAGGGAAGGGTTTGGAAGAGATTCAAAATTACGTTCACATATACAGCGGAGTAAATAAAGAAAACAGTGCAAAGAAAGTAGTATCCATTGCCATACGCACATCTTTAAAACATCACATAAATAATGGGATGGTGTAAATGAAAACCTACCACGAGTTTATCTGCGTCTGAATGGGTGCGGTATGATCGTAATTGCCGCCTATGCGCCCTCGGACCGTGCAACTGATACCGAAAAATTTGAATTTTTTACCAACTTGACGAATCTTCTGGACCAAATTTGAAACAAGAAGGAAATATATTTAATGGGCGACTTTAATGGAAAAGTAGAAAGACAATATGGAATAAATGTAGTAGGGAAATTTGGAGAAGATGCAAATAACGGGAATGGGGAAAGACTGAAAGATGTGTGCGAGCAAAATGAACTGAACATATTGAATGGTTTTTTTCAGCGCAAAAATATCCATAAATATACCTGGTATCAACCATCAAGGAAATTATACTCAATAATAGATTACATTATTGGTTAACAGAGTAATAAGACCAGAGTGGAGGAATGTAGAGAATATACAGAGTGCGTATCTGACCTCTTCCTTTTGGAAGCCAAATGTCTTTTCCCCTTCCAAAATGGAAAAGTAAAAAATCAAATAAAAAAAGGAGACTAGAAGAAAGGGCATAGATATTAAGTACAAAGTAGGTTACTAGAATCATCAATCCTATTCTTGTATAAGGTAAGGCTCAGTGGGAAGTTACAAAATGTGGATGACTCCTCTCTAGAAGCAATGTACAGAGATATAACAAAATACATACATGAAGCGGCATACGAAAGTTTGGGGAAAATTGAAAGGAAGCAGCAGAGAACTGGGACAAATTTGATTTGTCACTCCACTGAAAGGGTACGGGAGAAGACAAACGCCTGCCAAAGGTGGCTGACGACCAGTGATCTAGAAGATAGAAAAACTTACACACGAATATGTAGAGAAGTAAAAAAGGAAATTATAAAAGCCAAAAGTGATATGTGCGACATAAAGTATCAAGAAATTAGTAACACCATTGGAAGCTCAAGATCACTGGAGGCGTGGAAATTATTGAAACAACTGAGAACAAATGAAGTGAGATATGGACATTTGCAGCTTATAAGCCTAGACAACTGGGCAAAGTATTACAAAGAACTTCTGCAGGAACAGCGTGCAGAATACCGCACTCTATATCAGCTGAAGGATACATCTGACAATCAGGTAGAAGATATATCACCAACTGAAGTTGAGAAAGTGGTGAAAAGTTTCAAAAGTGGTAAAGCTCCCGGACCCGGTGGGATAAACATATAACTAATAAAATCAGCTCCATCGGTATTGTTTGAACAAATTTCAAAATTATTTAATGCGTGCCTCATGGGCCGTGGGATACCTGAAGTCTTTAAAGATGGTAACATCTCCAATATATTTAAAAGGGGATTATGCTCCAATTACCGTGGTATAACCGTCCTGAGTTCCCTTGGTAAAATATACGGTAAAATTATTAAAAACAGATTGAAAAATGAAATAAATGAAATGGAAGAACAGAGTGATTTTTGAGCAGGTAGATATATTTACCATCTGGCAAGTTACAGATCAGCGGCTGGCGCATAAGCTTGAGACACATCTAGTCTATATTGACTTGCAAAAGGCGTACGACTGTGTCCCCCTTACAAAATTATGGATGGCCATTGATAACCAACATATTAATAGCATATATACTAAGGCCATTAGAGAGTTATATACGAACAAAATCGCTTATGTCTAATTAGGAAATAGCGTATCGAAAGAAATAAAGATAAGTAAAGGGCTAAGACAGGCGTGTTGGATTGCACCAACCCTCTTCAAAATATATCTAGGGGCTCTAAAAAATTGGAGATAAAATGTGAAAGGATGGGAATAAAATTAAATGATATGTTATATTCATTAAATTTTGCAGATGACCAAGCCAGAGGAGAAGACGATAAGCATTATATGTTAAGGAAATTAAATGAGGAATATGGAAAATAAGGCTTGAAAATCAATTTCAAGAAGACAGTATATGGTGGTAGGAGTGACACGAAAAGATTTAGTAATGGAAGATGGCTCGGTTGTTAAGTGTTGCCAGACGTATAGGTATTTAGGAACAATTTTAACAGACCCAGTGAAGAGTAAAATGAACATCGCATTTGGCAAGGAAAATCTAATATTCGGCAATTGCATTCAATAATATAGAATAAAAATATTTCTATTAAAGTGAAAATTAGAATTTATAAGCCACTTGTGGAAAGTATATCACTGTATGGTGATGGTTGTGGGAGATCTCAAACAGCAATGAGAAAATGTTAAAGGCTATGGAAATGGATTTATGGAGATGCAGCTGTAGTGTAACGTTAATGAAAAGAATTAGGAATGAAAATAAAAAGCAGCAAATGAGTGTCATTTCGGATATAATGGATACAATAGAAGGGAGAAGGTTAAAATGGTATGGTCATCTTAGAAGAATTCTGAAGGAAAGATGGCCATTAAAAACTTGGAGGTGGCAGGTGCCAATGCACAGAAAAAGAGGTAGACCAAGACCCACGTGGTATGATGATGTGCGACAGACAATGATAGATCGTCACATTGAAGATGATGATTGGCAAGATAGAAGAAGATGGGAAGAAGACTTGGGTGCGAGAGACGCATTAAACAGCGCAATTAGCAATTAGCAGCAACAATGCAATTGGAAAAATGTGAAGAAAAATTTGGAGCCAGTTTTGAAAAAATGGAGTTTGATCGTTTCTGAAAATGTGGAATTTAGAACTCATTTTTACAGAAAACTGTTGAGTTTTCGAGAAACTTTACTCGACATTATTTAAAGCACATCTACTCATAAATCTATTGAAGAGAAGAAATCGCTTCTAGTGTAAATATTTCAGACGTGAGAGACAAGTAAAAAATATTATTTTTTGTAATTTTTGAAAAAAGAAAAGAATAGAGCAATATGGTGTTTGTCATCGGATAGGGTGCATTTGGTACTAACCCTACCAAAAACTTAAAGAAAAAAATTGTAGCTATTTATGTGTAAATCTTGTTTTTGTTATTTTTTAAAATTGCAAATATTCAAGCACTATTGCACGAAAACTACAAAAATTTTCAAAAAATCTTCATGACCTAAATGATATTTTTACAACAAATTTGATTTGTAGGAATAATTTCTATCTTCAATTTTATAGTTGTAGGAAGACGTCGGAAAAAATTGTAACTTTTGCAATTTTCGAAAATTCAGTTAACCGTGTAAATTGCACCTATGCCACTTTTATAGGTATATTTTACTCTGTTGTTACAAGAAGTTTAAGGAAAAAATTTGGAGTTGTTTTAAGAAAATTTTAAATATGTCCGGGGAACTTCATGTAAAGTACCCCCAAATTGTAAAGAATGTTTTTCAAAATTTCAAAGCTTCAACTAAAGCAAGATGGACAGGGGTTTCTTTAATTTGGAAAAGATCGTGCGTGTAGTTTTGGCGCTAGGTTTGTTCACATACGAGAGACGGATGGACGGGGGGACATACTGACAGACGAACAGACAGACGACCAGACGGACGGACGATTTGAAAAATAACACTTTCTCGGTATCAGGGAACCCCTAATGTGGATTTCCCTTGAAATCTCGAAATCGATATTCCGCAGCATTACATAACTTTCTCTATACTACGTATATTCCCCTTATGTACGTATGTATGCGAGAAATTAAAAATAACAAAAATAAGCTTTTCTCGAGAACGGCATCAAATTCTGTTTTTAAGGGGTAACAGAATGGGTATATGGTAAAAAAACCATTTTTTGTTTTTATTTATTTTAAATTCTTTGAAGTTTTCTGCGTAATTTGATATTTGAATTATTTCAAAATCTTATATAGAAGTATTTTATTTTAATTTTTTTTTTCGAGTTCCGACGGCGAGAATCCTGCTCCTTTTAAATCAATATGGCGTCTGGGTTAGCTGCCAAAGTTTAACATTCAATTATAGTCGTACAATATTACTTTTAAATTTGCCGCCAAAGACAATTGTGTGTTCATCTGCACTAGCTTGGCGTCTTCAGAACATTCTACGTATTTCATTTGTTTGTTTTGTTTGATGTGCGAAGTATATGTGAGTCTACACGTGCATTTGTTGTGAGTTGTTTTTTGCGGGTTTGTTTTGGCGGTAATCGGCTTTGACAATGCCTGGATTTAGCAATAAAGTATTTAAAAAACGTGTGTCTTGGCCAAAGAGGAAGGGTATAGTGTTGTGGAAGAATGTGTTTCAAAGACGCCTCCCTCCAATCTCAACAGGGCTGGAACGCCAAATTCTTCTCAGAGAAAACTACTGGGTAGATCGGGAGAATAGCTACCCCCCTGCTCCAAAGCCCCCTGTACGTATAAATCTCCGTAGCAACGTACTCTCATGAAGTGAACTGATTATTCGTATTTTTCACGCTACAAATTTAATTTTATAACCTACACAATTCTTTAACCAACGCATTTTTTTTTACCAACTGGTCCGCGACGTGCTATCGCACGTCGCTACCCGACGGATTCAACGTGCTACGTTCGCGAGGGCCTTCCGGCCCTCGCTCTCGAGACCTGGTTCGCGCCTCTGCTGTCGCTCCGGCGCTCACGCTGTATTATATACCTCCCTCAATTTTAATAGAATTTATTTTAAAGGAAACACTCACTTTCAAGAAAATTTCGTTTAGAGAGAATATTAAGTAAATAGACATTAAAATATGTCATTTCCTACAAAGAAAATTTAAAAAAATATAAAAGTAAAAAATATTGTACTCATGTCCAGTCTTTTTGTGAAGTTCCGTAAATTGATAATATAGATGTTAAGAATTTCCACATAATGTCACTAATACTTTTTTAACATGTTTTTTTCTCCACATATATTCAAAAAGATAAGTCTTAAATTGGTCTTTGACGCCATGCCGAGGCAATTGGCGCTTAATTGCACTCCAAGTGCTTTCGATTGTATGGGTGTGCTCATTATTTTCAGGATCCTTGAAGTGCAAAGAGTGGTTGACGTAAAAGAAATGCAATTAAAGAATAATTTCAAATTTACCTTTATCAATACGAGCATAAAGCAAATGACTTTCATTAAATCAAACAAACGAATGAAAAAAATTGCTTAGAAACGTATGTGACTTAATGTAGCCTTGACATAGGGGAGTAACTATTCTCTAGTAGAAAAAAGCTAGTAGAAAAAAAACATGTTAAAAAAGTATTAGTGACATTATGTGGAAATTCTTATCATCTATAGTATCAATTTACGGAACTTCACAAAAAGACTGGGCGTGAGTACAATATTTTTTACTTTTATATTTTAAAATTTTCTTAGTAGGAAATGACATATTTTAATGTCTATTTATTTAATATTCCCTCTAAAAGAAATTTTCTTCAAAGTGAGTGTTTCCTTTAAAATAAATTCTATTAAAAGTGAGGAGGTATATAATACAGCGTGAGCGCCGGAGCGACAGCGGAGGCGCGAACCAGGTCTCTAGAGCGAGGGCCGGAAGGCACTCGCGAACGTAGCACGTTGGATCCGTCGGGTAGCGACGTGCGGTAGCACGTCGCGGACCACTTGGTGAAAAAAATGCTTTGGTTAAAGAATTGTAAAGGTTATAAAATTAAATTTGAGCGTGAAAAATTCGAATAATCAGTTCACTTCATGAGAGTTCGTTGCTACGGAGATTTATACGTACAGGGGGCTTTGGAGTAGGGGGTAGCTATTCTCCCGATCTACCCAATTTTGAATAAACATGTATTGTGTAAACAGTGTGCCTCAAGTGGGTTGGATTTACATGTACATAGGCATATGGGACTTGCTGCGGATATGGTATTAGTTTGTAAAGATTGTACGGATAGTGCTAAATGCGCCCTATAAGATAACATAAATGCCTTATTGATCTATTCTTTTGTATTTTCAAAAATTACAAATAATTAATTTTTTGACTTGTCTCCGACGCATGGGAGACCGACGTCAATTCCCGACGTCGCACGTTTTGTTTGAGACATCCAGCTGGCCAAAATCCATTTTTCGAAGTTCCACGTTTTGGTAATGTGCAGAACTAAATTATTCAGCAATTATCAGATCAGGAATATAATTTTATTTTAATTTCTAAGTGAGGATGTGATGGAAGTAGTGCTCAGAAACGTTTCAAGCAAACTTTTGCAGACTCGGTTCGTAGTGATGATTGTTTAGTGTATCGCTGATACCATTACAATTCTATGCGGAAACGCCGAATAGTGGAAGAAAGGTTACTTTATGGCAAAACCTCACGCCTTCGTACTCATGTTACTGCAGACTTTTTAATTCATGTCCACTAAAAAAACAGCTGTCATTAAAAAAGATGTCACTAACTAAATTAATTCCCTCATGCCTACACAGGTTGTTAATATCCTTTGATCCGTATATTTCCAGCTTGGGAAAAAGCCCAAAAAGAAAAGTGTTTTATCAGAGGAAGTGCAAAACCTTTTAGCAACTCCATCTTTATCTGAGGAATGTGAACACACCTATGATACGGACTAATTTCAAAATGACTAGTAAGTTCGAAGCCAAAAGAGTATAATATTAGAGCTCAAATAATACATTTGTTTAACGAATTCTGAGAGCCTTATATACTTATATTTATATATTAATTTACTAACAAATAACATTGTAGTAAGTTATACAAATGCATAAAGGAGTACTCTGTTAATTCTTTCTTATTGCTTCACTCAGTATAATTATTAATTCTATTACTCATTGTTTTATTGCATATGATATTTTAAACTCTGATAGTTTTGTAGGAAAATGTAAAGATACATATTATATATTTAAAACATATGTTTAAGTACTTCGTACAAATGCGTGTGCAAAATTTCATAAAACTCTAACCAGTAGTTTTCGAGATATTAGTTTTGGCCAATCAGATGTGCCAAACAAAACACCGTGCGTCGTGACGTTGGTAATATTTACATTAGAGTCGATTTTTTCACGTTATTGTATCTATGTGTGCATGTGCTTTAAACAATGTGCAATCAACTTTCTCGAAACCCCATGATTTTTTAGTTAAAATAAGCTCAAAATTCCGCATTTTCAGAAACGTGCAAACGCTATTTTCTCGTCTTCAAATTTTTTCTTCTAACTTTTAAAATTGATACGGCAAATTGCAGTGTTTCATATGACATGTAGTTATTTGAGGGTACTATTTCGTTTTTGCAAAAATTATATAAATGTAATTTTGTTTTATATATCTCTCACGCCGTAAATGCGAACATGTGCGGCCATCAGTAAACACGATTGCGTTTGTGAGTTAAAGTTGTTCAAATTACTACAAAGGAAGTTTTTCGAAAGCTCAAAACTTTTCTGTGAAAAAGAGCTTCAAATTTCGTATTTACAGTAATACTTAACCACCATTTTCCTGAAAATGGTTTTAAAAATGTTTCAATGAAAGTATCTATTTAGGAATCGGTTTTAATCTTCTTTTGTATTCTTAAAGTAATATTTCTGTTCTGCTATTAGGAAATTGAAAAGTTGAGAAAATAACAGAAAAATTTACTTTGGGCGGTAATTCATGGCAGCTGGAAGAAGATGGAACAAGACGGTAAAGCCAGTCCACACCGAGGAAAATAGAACACTTTAGTACGAGAAAGTCTGTGCCGTTCTGTAGAACCACTAGTTCGAGCTGTTTGTTTGTTTGTTTGTTTATTTATTTATTTTACGTCAAAACTGTTAAAACTGTGTATGACGTGCTATGGGGAGAAGTGAATTTTGTGCACATTTTCAAAATTTTGTGATCCCTACACTAAGTCATATACTACTGGAATTTTGAATGAAAAAGAAATCTGTTGCAGTGTAACCTCTAAAGTTTGGACCTATGAACCTGGAAACCACGGTTTCATTACTACCATTGAATTAGTAATATTTTCTCCTCTAATTGTGAAGTGCGCATATGAATTTGACATATGTAAGATTTCCTTTTAAAACATGTGAATTTAAAGAAATGCAAATTTTCTAAATTGCAAATTCGAATTCTCTGTGCTTTTCTTGCGGAAGGAAATGTTTTACAAAGTATTTGAAGAATTTATAGGACACAATTATAACCCTTTCTAATAATACTATAAATTACGTGCTGTTTTAACACCATAGTGCTAATGTGTAGTTTTCCATATCTCTGTGTTTGTTAGTAAAAAAGATTTATTGCCCAGTTTTAAAAGACATTAGAGTATATACTCTCAATTAACACAATCGGTGTTAGATACCAATGGAAACCAGAAAGCTTTACTATCGTACGTAAATGCAATTTATGTACAATTTAAAGTAAAATCATAAGACCTTCACTTGATATAGTTAATAGATAAAATGTATTGTAGTCTTTTAAAGAGTTGTTTTTGCCAACGCCTAGAGAAAGCTGATGCAATAATGTCTGCGATAAAGCAACCTTAAGATACTATCAACAAAATTCTAATTGTTTACTTATATCTTTAAAGTTTTTAATTGTATATAGTCCACGAACACGGATTACATTTTTGGTCTAAGTGAAAACATTTTTGACCGAAGAAGCGTTTTATCCAGCCAGAATGTGCGCATAAAAACTCGTTAGTTGCATTTTATATTCTCCAATATATTCCCTCATATTTAACATTCAATTCCTGTTATTCGCCTTTGCAAAATGTGCGAACAAGTTATTTTTCAAATTGTTTTTTTCGAAAATCTTATTTTTTCATCAATACTTAACTTGTTTTCATAAAGCAATGGGTGAAACTTGAATAGCAGGAATATTCATGGATGTGCTTATACTTGTATTATCATGAGTGAGCGGGCTTAGGGACGAAACTAATATCATTCTTCTGTCAAACATTTCAAAAGCTATTTTATCAAAACTTTAATCTCGAGCATATGCCCATATCCGTTTACTGCATAACTATATCATTTCCTGATTTTCCAGGTTGGTCATAACTTTGATAACGATAATCATTTTGATGTGTCCATAAAACACAAAACAGAAATCGAGTTTGATGAAAATTTTGAAATAAAGTATATATTGGTTTCCGTTAGGGCACATCGAAGGGTTATAAGTCACGAATATATTTTTTAAGATAGATAAATGTGTCATATACATTTCAGATGAGTCAGCAATTATTGTTGTTTCTCTAAGTGGACACAAAACAATATATTGTCAAAAATTCATGTTAATATATAAAACGTCAGAATAAACCGTGACCTTCCAATTGTTTTTTATGTAATTGATTGCTTAATTCGTTAATAAAACTAGCGATGAAGAGTGTTCTGAAACCGTATTCTACTCATAAAATATTTGTTAAGGATAATTATATACATTTAAAATTTTTAAATTCATCTTTCAATTGGGCGATCTTAGAGTTTCGGGGACCCAAAATTGATGCCTTCATCGCTGACGACCCCAGCGCAACAATAAGACGCAACAACGGCCGGGCACGATAAGCGGCGCCGTCTCCCCGGAAAGTCCGTGGGCTGCGAGGCACAGGGCAAGCGGCAGGCGGTCCGTCTCGCTGCGACGGAGAGCGTCTGGAGGAGACGAAGAGCGAGGCATTTAGCCTCCGCTGGTGGGTCCACACTTCCCTTCGGCACGCGAGCACAATTATCCATCAGCGAACGACAGCGCACACGCTTGCAATATCACCCGCCGCACACAGACACCTACCATATTACGTTTGTCTGAAAGTAGTTGGATAAAATTGATTTTTGCCTGTATTGGATCAAATGTGATTAAGGCCAATAAAACAGACATTTATTGCATAATCAAATCATCAGTTTAATAATAATCGTATAAAATAATATTAATCATCACGAATTTAATTATTATATATAGTATGTCTGTTTTATTAGCCTCCATCACATTTCAAAGTAGTTGGGTTACATGAGGTATTAGTTAGGAGGATGACTAAAAGAGTAAAGCACATACTGAATATAAAAAGGTACATTTGCAGCAATAAATACTAAAAATAAATATGAAAGTATTTTTATATTTTGTACATGAGTTTTTGTGTTTTTCGCTGAAGTCATGAAATCGATGACATAAGTTTCTCTACTGTGAATATTACTCCGTACATACTCGTACGTATATATATACGAGAAAAAAGCTATGTATGCGCTTCCTTATCGTTGATCCGAACTGATAAAACTTTGTCAACTTATTACTTGCACTTGCGCCAAAGTTATAGGCATAGTACAATGGGAATGTGCGTATGTCTGTCGCACATAGAGGCAAAATGGAGGCGTTGTTTATGATTTATACGTTTATGATGACTAAAGTGCCCCTGAACAGAAGCTCTACGCAACCCGCCGCACCCTCAAGTATTAAGCGCGTCTTCGCTGCACATTCTGCTCTTTACGATTGTGAAATATCGGCCGGAATTATTAGTTGAACGTTATCTTGGACCAGTAAATGAAATTTCTCCAAGACAGTGCCATAGTCAATGCATCCTCAAACTTGACGGAGAACGATTTAACAATACGACACTTGATAACCATGTCCAAACCAGAACACGAAGAAACGAATACTAGCGAGAAAGACTTTTATACTTTAAAATTTTTGCAGAGCGTTGTGATTAACAATCACGTAACAGTAGCATGTTAAATGTAACACTTTGCAATAGCAAAACATTTCTGGGTCCATTAGTTACTGATAAATTAATCCACCACCATCAAGTTGTTTTAAATTCTAAAAGATTCAAATGTTGTTTTTTTTTGAGGCTACAATGGGAATACATGTAAATGTGGCGTAGCGTCTCCAAACTAACACATTCACATCTATTACAAGACCTTTTGGTAGGTGATCATAGCACAGGGCTTTACAATCAATTGTGAATTTTGTGTTTTATATTCTATTTGCACTTTTTAGCATTCATAATTTCATACATCTTAAAACAGAAATATGGGTATTTTACTACCCATCTACTCAGACCAGCATAGGTGGCTCATGGCATCAACTGATTGCACTGCGGTGCCTCGGACCAGGAGATTCTACAGTTCGAGTCCCGACAGCGGCAGGATTTTTGACACTAGATTGCAGCTAGGTCGAATTCAGCCGGTCTGGAGGAGAATCCTAACGGTCAGTAGTTTTCGTGGTTTCTTCGAACAACACCAGACGAATGCCTAGGTATTCAGCATAGGCGTTTTCTTTGAATTGGTTTGGTTTGTATTATATTAGCATTATTTCTAATATTTTACTTGAAAGAAAAATTGAAAAAATGGAGTTCTATTAATTTTTACGAACATTTTAATTTTTAATTACTACCTACGCTGCCTTGTGATACAATGCAGCGATATTCGACAAGTTCATTGTTGAACGGCAACAATATATGATAATTAAATGTAAAATTCTTTTGAATATTTCTCTTTGTTAATAATTGACGTGCAACCATTAAGAGTCTTTCTTTTATTTATTTATTTTATTTAATTTGTCAAAAACAGAAAACGGAGTGTGATGTACTATGGGGAGAAATGTATTCTGTGAACGTTATCGTAAATTCTGGTATCTCTACCCTAACCCATTTATATGTTTAATTATGAATGCAGATAGAAACAAAACATTTGTTCTTCTATTAATAAAGACAATTTGGGGAAATTTTCTTAAGTGTGAAAACGTTAGCATTACATATTCAGACAAGGAGTCACGTATAATTCGTAATAAAAGGAGCATATTTGGAGCATTCGAGTATCACAATACTATAGTGTTTAATATTTGAAATTAATTTTTTTTATCTATTTGACCGCGAGCGGTAGCTCAGTCCATCAACTGATGTCACTGCAGCGCCTCTGACCGGGAGGTCCTAGGTTCGAGTCCTGACGGCGGCAGGATTTTCGACTCTAGCTTATCGGTTAGGTCGAATTCAGTCGGTCTGGAGCAGAATTCTAGCGACCAGCTGCTCTGATCGCTAGTTTTCCGTGGTTTCTCCGATCAACACCAGGCGAATGCCGGAGCAGTACCCTACCAAACGGGCCACGGACCGCGCGCGATCTGTCCTTCCTCTTCTTTGTCCTATCCTCTTCCCTTACTCACATACACACTTACACTAACATGCTCTACACTACCACATATTCTGGGAGACCGGTCGGGAGCTTAGAGCTTGTTCCGGCTGGTGCGGTGCTCCGCTGGTGGGAGAGTCCTGGTTAGGGGGAAACCCCACTAGCCGACGGTAGGTCGGTGCCGGATCTCGCCATCCAGCGGGGGATGATCACCGCCGTCTCCCGAGAAAAAGCATGCACTACACTAACGGGACTAATGACCAAAGCAGTTGACGCGCCCGGAAACACGAAAAAATCAATCAATCACTGATCTATTTGCATTTGTTTGCCAACGCAATCAGTGATACTGCGTTTTAAAATGCACATGTCAACCGTCTAAGGATTGGAAACTGCGCGCTGAAGCGTAAGTCAATCTTGCAGCCACCGCCGTCGCCGCTGGTGGATCGTATTATTTATTAACTTTTAATTATTTTACTTTCTCGCATACTGCTTACGCAAAATATTGTAAGACTAATATTCGTGCGAAAGCCAAATTGTTTCTCTTTTTCAAGATCTAGCTGACGAAGTTGACGCGGGTGGGAGGGTGGATGCAATCGTAATTCGACTTTGCGAAAGCATTCGACGTAGTACCGCATAATCTACTTATCAGGAAATTATTAACTTCAGGAATTGATGCTAGAGTGGTGAAGTGGGTAAGCGAATTTCTTAGAGACAGGAAACAAAAAGTTCGAATTGGCACTCAGTTTTCGACTACGGAATTGCTACTTCAGGGTTCCACAGGAAGTGTTTTAGGGCCATTACTTTTCTTAGCGTACGTAAATGATCTCCATGTTAACATACAATCAAAGGTGCGTTTATTTGCAGACGATTGTGTTATATACCGAAAAATCAAAAGTAGCACTGACGAACAAATATTACAGCAGGATTTAGAACATTTACGTGATTGGGCTGAAAAAAAATGACATGGGAATTAACCGATCGAAAAGCAAAATAATAACGTTCGGGTGGGGACGAAATTATGAGGAATCAGACTATCGTTTAGGTAAGGTCGTCATCCCAAGAGTCGCATCATGCAAGTACTTAGGCATTCATCTAGATAGTAAATTAGGGTGGGAGAAGCATATAGATAGTAAGGTCAGGTAGTAAGAAAAACGTGGAAGACCTTGCATTTTGTAATGCGAATTCTAAAGAAAAGTTCTGCAAACGCCAAAGAATTAGCATATCTTTCGCTGGTTCGCTCTCTCATGGAATACGGAGTGGCATGTTGGGATCCATACAGAAAGTCGCACCGGAAAAATCTAGATAGAATACAGAGGAAAGCGAATAAGTTTACCTATAGAACTAACGCAATAAAAAAGGCATGGGAGCCGCTAGAAACGAGAACATGGGCGCGGCTTTGTGCACTTTATAAATCGTACGTAGGTCAACCAGCTTGGAAGGAAATTCAGGTTAGACTAGAAAAACCAAATTATTTTGCCGAAGCGATCACACAAAATTCGAACAAGGAAACAAAATTCAGATCTTGGGAAATTTTCCTTTTGTAACAGAACAAAGATTGTAACAGTTTACCCGCAGCAATTTTCAAAGCTTTTCCTCTTAAGTGTCCGAAGCTTTAGAAATAAGTTAGAACAATATGAGTGTAATAGACATTAAATGAGTAAGTGCTGTGAAGTGCGGTGAAGTGCTGTGAAGTGCCGGTAAGCGTAATTCAAAGCAAAAATAGTGTAGTGTAGTGTAGTACAGTGCAGTTAAGTGTAGTGAACACATTCAAGTTAATAAGTTAAGTTCAATTAAATTTAGCATCACCGACATACACTGATTGGATATCATGACAGAGTTGAAATATTTGTTATAATACTTAATATTAGTGATAGTATGATTATTGCATGTTCGGCTTGTACTGTGCTAATTTATTATTATTATTATTATTATTATTATTATTATTATTATTATTATATTTTTTAAAATTATTTATTTAAGGTCGCCTTATAAACAGCTAGGTCATTGGCGACCACAGTTACAAAAATACAGCATTTACAAATTCACATACTAGTTACTCATTTTCATGGGATACACATACAGAAATCCTAAATCAAGATGTTATATATAGGGCAGACAATGTATAGTCACTAGCTATACATTGTCTGCCCTATTAATATTGTTATTATTATTGTAATTATTGTTATTTAACTGCCACCGGGTGATACCCCATTTGCAGTTCAAATAAATGTATGTATGCATGTGTAAAAAACCTATCAGATGTGTTCGTATATTCACTGCATACCTTATGCAATGAATTCAATGTCAGAAATATATTTTCATTTAAAGTTCAGAAAAAATCAGAAAAAAGAAAACTCTTTTTGCCGGGCCCTGGTAACGAAAAGTTGAATAAATTCAGTTACTTAATTTAGAAAACAATCCTCTTACTCGTGGATTCGTCAGAATCCATATTCTGTGGGTCGCTGATCCCGAAAATTAGAATTGACGGCAAAACGTCTGTCTGTAAACAATGCTAGTGGCTAAACCGTTCAGCTGATTTTCTCGAAAATTTATATTCCTCAATCGATCTGTCTGATGTCTTGGCCTCTTTAAATCTTTTTTGAAACCTTATATTTTCAGCCGTTGAGTCTTTTATCATTCAGCCGATTTTCTTGAAAATTGATATTCCTCAAATGATCTGACTGATGTCTTGGCTCCTTGAAACTCTTTTGAAACCCCTGATATTTTAATTTTGGAGTTACTTTACATGAACCCCCTGGGACATTTCCCAAAGTTTTAAAAAAATGGCTCATACATTTTTTATTAAATTTTGTTGTTGGATAGTGTGAAGTACATTTAAAAGTGATACAGGTATCATTTTAGTTGAAAACTCTAATTTTTCGAAAATGTAAAAATTATTTTTTTCGGTTCCAAGGTTTGACCCTTCGAAATTTTGCGCTTCCTGAACTTAATTTGAGATCTGCTTGTAAGCAGTTGAATTCTACATGACTTAGATTTTGTAAACTATTTCATATTTCTTTGTGCGTTTCTAACATATGATCTTTTGTTTTACGTTTAGAAATTGATCTTTTAGAAATTATTTAAAATCTATTTGATAATCCATATTTTTGTCCGTGTTGCGAGGAATGTATTTGCATTCTCAATGTATTGATGTGTTTTCTTTCAAGTAATCCGCAAAGAATTGAAATTATCTAAATTAGGTTTTCTCTCTTTAAAAATCAATTTAAATGTAATATAAAAAATTACTAGCCCTCAAGAAATATATTGCAGAGCGACAATGGTATTCCGCTCCGCGAGGTGGCAGATCCAATCGTGGATTATCATTGTTAGGAGTTGATTTAGCAGTATGAAACAGTGAGCAGTATTTGTCGAATTTGTGCTGATATTTTATGGAAAATATTTAGTTTTTCACCTAATGTTATATGTTCCCGGGGGAATTCTCCTGATTCTTTTTAGAGGATGATTGTCGAACTGACGCCGTGGTAAACATTCAAGTTTTATGGGCTCTTGCAGCCCTCGGCCAGCTGGGCAGAATTACGTAATTAATGGCAAAAAGGACGTGGCGAGGGAGCGTCGTCTAGCATGAAGCGAGTTTCGAGGGGGGGGCGATGTCTTGGGCGACCTTACATCGCATAAGTTTTGTTTCAAGATTTTGAGAGTATTGTTTTCTTGCTATTAACCTCTGAATTGTTGAACCACCTTAATTGTTGATTTAGCAGAGGCTTATTGTCAATTTGTGCAAAATATTGAATTATTTAATATTTATTTTTAATTTTTATTGATCACTGTTGATTCTAGTAATAATATAAGTAATAAAAGAACATAAAATGTTTGATGTTCAAATGATTGATGTTCAATTTTTTGTTTTGTAAAACAGTCCACGAAATGTATTTTCTGTACTTGTGAAAGGGCAAAATTATTAGTTCAACTATCACTACTGAAAGTAAAATAGCTATAGAAAGTAAAATATAAAATATTTAGATTAATAACAAATAAATCCTGAGAATACTAGGGATACAACCATTAATTTTGAAATTACATTAATTAAAATATCAATACAAGACATTTAAAGTTTTGTGCAATATCTTAAAGCGAAACTCAAGTATTCTAATCATCTTCCAGGAATAATAAATAAACACAATATGAGATTTTCGTAATGGGGAACAGAGGAGTACGAAATGTTCATCGACGGAGAAAGAAGTGCTCATTGAATGTAAGAGAAAGTACATTTCTATTATAGAAAATAAAGTGAAAATGGGGCAACAATCCGACAACAAATGATACCTGAGGGGAAATTGAAATACCTGGGGATAGGAATTGATTTTAAAGGAACGAGAGCTACAAGATGAAATATAACAAACACTAAATACAGTTTTGGAGATTGTTAGATTTAGGTGAAAAAAGGAAACAAAAAAATAATATATGTAAAAATTGGAACTTGAGAATACACACGGGACAACGTAAACATAATCTACAAATCACTAGCTATTAGGCAAAATTGATACTTGCAAGTCAATTATGTACCAAAAAAAAAAAAAATTACGGAAAAAATATTGAAATGCTCATTTCGTTACTTAAAACGAGAGGTAGCTCAGTGCATAAACTGATGCCATTTCAACGCCTTTGACCGGAAGGTCCTAATTTTGAGTCCTGTCGGCGGCAGGATTTTCAACACCTGGTTAGGTGGAAACCCCTTTAGCCGACAGTAGATCGGATATTTTCAACACTAGCTTGTCAGCTAGATTGAATTCAGTCGCTGTCTGGAGGAGAAACCTAGCGACCGGTTGCTCTGATCGGTAGTTTTCCATAATTTCTCCGATCAATGCCAGGTGACTACCGGAGCAGTACCCTACCAAACGGGCCACGGACCGCGCGCGATCTGTCCTTCTTCCTTGTCCTATCCTCTCCCCTTACACACACACTTACACTAACATACACTACACTATCACATGTTCCAAGAGTCCGGTCTGGAGATTAGAGCTTGTCCCGGCTGGGGCGATGCCCAGCTTGTGGGAGAGTCCTGGTTAGGTGGAAACCCACTAGCCGACGGTAGGTCGGCACCGGATCTCGCCATCCAGCGGGGGAAGATCACCGCCATCTCCCAAGAAAAACATACACTACACTCACGGGAATTATTACCAAAGCAGTTGACACGCCCGGAAACACGAAAAAATCAAATCAAATTCCCTCGCTGCCACCGGATGGCGCTGTCGATTTGAGTGTCACCCGGAAACTTGGCAACCGCGCGGAAGTTTTAATACCCATCCCGGGCTATTGTCGAAGTCCAAAAATTCACCCCTTTGAGTATGATAATTTCAGTCACAAAACCTGACTGTCAGTTCCCTTTCACACGGAAATTCGCTATTCAGCGCGTGTGCCTCGCGAGCACGGAGCAGGGGAAGTGCGCATCATGTTATGTTTTGGTACCCCGGTAGCCGACAGTATGTCGGCGCTGGATCTCGCCATCCTTCGGTGGAAGATCACCCCCATTTCCCGAGGGAAAAACCCGCACTACACTTACGGGACTAATGACCTAAACTGTTGACGCGCCTGGTATCACTAACAATCAACCAACCATCGAGCTTTTCGAAACATTCAGATCGTTCATGGATTCACCTCGACCTGCGAGATGGCTCCTCAGAGCTTTTTATCTTCACAATTGTCTCAGCAATCACTATCACTCTATCACGGCAACACTCCAGGATACGCATATGAACTGTGCTTACGACTTAAAATGAATAAGCATGGCTTAAACTGAATAAATGTAGATAAGAGGTTTGCTTATTTTTTAAGTTTGCTTCAAAGGTGAGGGTTAAACGAAAACGTCTCCTAAGTCTATCTTAAAATCCATAAGGCGTACTTAGAATTTTAAGTAATAGTGGTGAAACCGGCCGTTAAGTCCGTATTTTTAGGTATTTTAAGGATTTTAAGAGCCGTAACGTACCGTATATGGTGTATTTTCACTCCGTTTTGTTGTTACAATATTTGAGACGTCCATTGTGAGGAAGCTAACACACACAATAAAAAAATTAAGTTTTCCGCATTTTAAATACCTTTTAATTTTTCATTTTCTTCGTAAATTACGTACATGTATTACAATTATATATTTGCTTCTTATTTTATATTGAACTTTTAAAATTGAAGACTTGTACTCTTACTTGAAGACTTACCCTTTATGTCCTGGCTGGGGCGATTTCCTGGTGGCTTTATATATATATATATATATATATATATATATATATTATATATATATATATATATAATTTATTTATTGAGCGATTGGATATAACACAGATCAGTACTAAATTACTATCTCATGTGCATTTGCTGGCTTACATTGTAAGGTATACTAAACTTAACACTAAAAACTTAAAACTAAACTACCTTACTATAGGTGTAGGAAACTACAAGAGTCCCTACTATGAACAATTAGTAGAGAAAATGTTCAAGAACGCTTCGGAAGGAAATCTATTCTTAATTCTAGTAAGGAAGTCAATTATAGTGGCCAGGTTGTAGTGGACGGCTCGGTTAATTGTATTTAGGTTGGAGTAAAAATTATTGGAAAGATGGGCAATATGTTTGATGATCGGTGATATATTCAGTTCTTTATGAAGTTGGGCGTTAGAGATGAACCTCCTGGTGGCTGATGTACCTCGAGAGTCATGATGTACCCCATAAATCACGTGTCGGATTTCATCTTTAGTGGGGAAGGAAAACTACTACCTCCAGGAGTTTATCATGCACCTACGAGATTAGTGACTGCAGCACTTGACGCGTCCGGAAAGAAAATAATCAATGGATTCGCGTGTGTCAGATAGCTCGCAGAACATTGGCAAGAACTCGCTCGTGATCTGATGAAGTGGAGAAGACAAGAAGTAAATAGGAAGAAAAAAGTGGAGAAGAATACGTTAGCTACAAGAAAGGGCTAACAACGCTGTTGCTGGGAATGCGATTTACGACTCAATACGTCCAACCTCAAATGCGAACATCACACGCTAGCGGACGATGAAAACCGCACAATATTTTTGAATTTTACAAAATCAATAACAACATGCGAAACAACTCACTGCGAGGACAGAATACAGTCAAAATTATTGAATGTTGGAGTAATCACATAAGGTATCAATCGATAGTTTGGTGAAGAAATCTTACATTAAAGATATAGAATTTCTAAAATATTTCTTGAATCCCTACATCATGTTTTACCAACTAAACAAGTTTGATATTTTGAAGCTAATAAGGAAACATATCTCCTTTATTGAATAAATAATTGATGAAAGAACCGAACGTATAAATTAATTTATTTCAATGTGGATGCAAAGAATTGCATTTTGAGGCCGCTCAGAAAGAAAAGATTGCAAAATGAAGAGAGTAGTCCATATTTTGACAAAAAATACTAAAACACACCAAAATAGTTGTATAAATGTTTATTACATCTTTAGATTAACAATAGATACTTGTTAATGTGAATTTAAATAGTTATTTGTAAATAGTTACTGTAATAGAAGTATGGAATTGTTACTCTATATGAAAACAGTTTAAATATTAAACTTAGTCTCTCATATATTTTTAATTTCATTAGTTGGCAGTACCTAGGTTTAGTTGACTTGGGCTCCACACTTTTCTTTCTTTCTGCACTGAATATCATTTAACATTGATTACATTGAAAATGAATTATCGTAAAAATGTGGGGTTGAGTAATTTTTAAGTTAACCCAGTTTTCGATCTTACACAAAGAGAAACAGTGTTGACAAGAGCAAATTTCTACAGCATAACTTGTAGGCCGAAAGTCAATTCTTTCAGTTGCCATGAATTTCGTAGCGGTTTTTATCAATTATTCCTTAGTACGCCCAGAGAGCATGTGACTTGTACATTTAATGTATTCTGATTCCTCAAAAAAATTACTATGAATCGAGTAAAAGCAAAAGGGCTGTAAAGGCAATAGCACTGTAAAAGCAAAACCTAACAAAATTATGCCCCCGAAAGGTTTTCATAAGAGACTGAACTAATTAAAACTTAGTTTCACAAACTAGGTTGGTAGGTAGAAATGTTTTCTTACTATCTCGAACAGGGAGTTTACTTTCATTTAATGTACTTTGGGGATACTCATGGTCGATCGAAAGAACATTTAACTTTAAGGATTTTGAAGGTAAAATACAAAACGAGAAGGAGAAATGTGTTAAACAGCAGAGAGAAAAAAATAAGTATTCGGTAGCCAGAAAGAAGGAACCGAAGGTATCATAAATGTGATATTTCACTTAGTTCCTCGTTGATCAAATTCGAATAAAAAATGTACACACTTTTAAACAATTAATTAACTTCATGTCTATAAGTTTTACTGAATGTTAATTTTACCTTCCCAAACTCTCTCTCCAAGTTATGCCCATAATAACGGGATTTTGTGCGAGTAGCCGTCGAAATGACATTGTAGAGGCCATGGCGGCGACGGCGACAGCAGCGGCGGAGGCTGAAGCAAAGATTCGGCAGTCGGAGATGGAGGCGGAAGAATTGCGGAGGCAGAGAGAGAGAGAGAGAGAGAGAGATGGAGGTGGAGGCGGAGGCGGAGGCGAAGGTGAAGTCAGAGGCGGAGGCGCAGGCGAAGGCGGAGGCGGAAGGGGAGGCGGAGACGGAGGCGAAGGTGAAGGCAGAGGCGGAGACGAAGGCGGAAGGGGGAGGCGGAGACGGAGGCAGTGGCGGAGGTGGAGGTAGTGGCAGAGGCGGAGGCGTTGGCTGAGATGGCAGCGGTGGGAGGGGCGAAGATGGAGATGGTGATGGTAGCGAAGAGGTAACGACGGCGGCGCCTACCGCTTACGCCAGCGGTCCATCGCCGCGGGCGGGTCGAGGGCGGGGCTGTGGGCTGGGCTCGGCACAGCCAATGCGCGGCCGCGCCGCGACGCCCCGCCCCGCGCCCCGCGCCAAGCGTCCCTCCGCTCCACGCCCCGCGGCGCCGCGCCAAGGAGAGCGACCGGCCTCCGCCGCGCGGTGGGCCAAACGCACACACCTCACAAACGCTCTCACTAACAGGGCATAACACTCATGCTCACACACGGGGCTCAAATTGCATAACGCTGCTCATTTTGGGGGATGACTTGGTTCATTTTTCATCTCCCATTTCCATTCTATTAAAGATGTGAGAATTTCAGGGTTGTCCATTTTTGGAGTATTAATCAATATTATTACATCATGCCATCCAGTACTCAACTTTTTATTTTTTTTATTTCTCATTGTTTTGCAATAGACGTATACGTTTATTAAACGGTCCTAGGACTTCGCTTCCTGCTGATCATTTTCATGTTTTGTTAAATAAGTTGATTGCATCCCGAAGGATTTTGACGCCATCCGCTTGAAATACACTACTCTGAACCTCAACTCTGTACGAAATTATTCTCTTCATTGTCAAAGAGTAAAGTTAATGGATACAGTTTGGATATGAGAATTATTAAATGTATCAATATCCATCTACGCGTGAAATTTCATTCGTACAGTTTTCGGTTATAATGTGCATGGCACTACGAAAATTGCGGTAAGTTGCTTGGGTAAAGTTGTGGAATCGATTGAAACATGTAAAAATATTATTTGTGTAGTCTATTTAGAACAAAAAGTATTTCTCAACATGTACAAGTGTCACTCGTGATCATTTTGATAAAACACCTCCGACCTACGTTTTTTAAATATCTTCTCTTGCCACACTCATCAAAAACGTAAACATTGCCACGCTAGTGACTTTTTGCGCGTGTTTTCACAGCATAAATTCATCGTGATTTCAACGCACGACATGGAAAATAACCGAGAAGCTAACCGTATTTGATTCCGTTGATACTGACGAAAATCCAATGATTTTACACTAATAAACGTTTTTACAGCTGGGCTCCTTTGCGTCTGCCAGCGGAGATACGCTGTACGACTGAAACGCAGTGTCAACATCCTGTGCAGGGCCAGATCCAGGTATCGGTTCAGAGCAAAGGAAGAACATTTCAGTTCTCCGCTCCCTACCTCAACATTTTTTAAAATAATAGTATATATATCCCATTCACAAAAGTAGATTTTGATTTTCTCACTGTTTTGTGGCATTGATTTTCTTAGCCGTTCATGTGTTCTTGAACTAGAAAATGAACTGTACTCAAAACTACATGAATGTGTCTTGTAAACTAAATGAATGTCTCACATTCATGTACTCAAAACTACATGAATGTGTTTGCTAAGCTCATCAATTATTGGATTAGGGAGTCTGGAGGGCCCCTGCCCCTTGCAGCCCCACTGGACTCAAGCGGCTTTTTCAATGAAAATTGCCATATATTACGAGGTTTTACTCTTCTTTAATATTCTTAAACTAATATTTCGGTTCTTCTATTAGTAAACCGAAAAATTGATAAAAAGTAAAAAAAATATATACTTTGGACGGCGATAGACGGCATCTGGCAAGAGGATGGGGCAAGACCGTAAAGCCAGTTCACACCAAGAAAATTAGAAAACTTTACTACGAGAAAGTCTTCTTCAACATCAAAGATTAGGTTTGTAGGCCTGTTCCATCCTCTTCAACATTGAAATCATCAATCCACAGAGTCTTTGGACTTCCAACTCCTCTACTGCCAGTCAGTACATAATTTATTATTCGTTTAGGGGGTCTGGCTTCGTTCATTCTTATAATATGGGCATACCAATTTTGTTTTTGTTTCTCGACTCTTTCTAAGAGGTTACGAGTACTACGTCTCTGACATTTTATAATACCACTAGTTTAAACAATTATCTTTGTTCGATAATACAATATATTTCAAAGGGTTGATGTAAATTCAATAATAAACAGAGCGTATCAAAGAAAGCTTACAAAAGTAACCTCAGAGCATTCTACTATAATATGTAAGTTTGAATAATTTGGCCGCCAGGTGGCGATCGGGTAGGGACCACTGCACGCCTTTTCTCAGCGGCGACCTGGGCACCTCGAGACAGGTTTGCGATCCGCGAAAACATCACGCCACACCGGCCAATCTGTTTACTCATTCCAGCGACACTCCTGCGTTGCGAAACCCCGTCCTTTCCTCGAAGCCCTACGCAGATCCTGCACTAACACACATTTTCCGTTTGATTCAACTGCGTATGATGTAGCAGGTACGCCCCTCCAGGGCCAACCATACTACGTCTTTACATTCATTCCTTCTGAAAGAGATACGGAAAGTCGTACGAGGAAGAGTTGACACACATGTGAAGACTAAGAAATGGCCATCAGATGTGAAAAGTTACATATCAAAATATGTTATTTTTTCGAGATTAATATGACAGCCGAAACTCAACAACTCATTACGTTGAGAATCCTTGTTAATTTCTTGAATTCGCGGATCCTGCATTAACATACATTTTACGTACACCCTTGTGTTAATACAAACAATATCTGTTTGATTAACACGTCTTGTATTTTTTAAATGAAACTCGTCACAATTTTAAATACTGAAGTGTAGAGTACTCGACTTCCTAACTTGGAACGAAAATCCCCCTGGAAGTTTTTGAAGATGCTTGGCAGCAAATTCTGAGAACTGTGTTAACCAATGTACTGTACCAATGTAGCTGTGACTACTACGTAGTGTAGTTCATAAGTTCAGTGAATTCTCAACAACACGTACTCACTCAACACGAATTTCGCCGTGACTCGAGCAAAATAGGGCAACGACAAAGAATAATATATTCTTCAACGAGCGCATAATGATAGCTGTTGTTATTCACGAGTTGATGTTTACAACACGAGCGACGTAGGAGCGAGTGTCGGAATTTCTGCGAGTGAGAAATATCCATTCTACGCAAGGAGAAGACTATAATTTCTCTACAACCTTGTAATATTCAGAATAGATTTTAAACATTTTGTTTTATTTGAAACTCAAGTGCAAGAATTACCTGTAACAGTGTTGTAATATTCATTATCAAATATATAATAAATAACAAATACATAATCAAATACATAAATAAGTCTGAATTTATTTTCCCCCAAAATTACTAGTGAAATTGCTGCAGTAAGAAATATTTATCACTGATTTTGTTGACTCTTCATCAAAATTGACATCAGTACTAGTATGCGATGATGTTGGAAAGGTTTTTTTGCAATATTTTGTTCTTCTATTCATAGACCCATCAAAACGAAGTCTGAAAGCTGTTTTGGTACACGATAGCAATATGTAAGGCTCATTCACAATGCAATCTCAAACATAAGCATAACACATAGACATAGACATTAACATAAGCGAAGAGTTAGCGTATTCACAATGTCGAACATAAACATAAGCAAAATGAGAGTTTCTATTGGCTATGAGACATACTAGTTTACTATTGGTCGGATATGAGAATCGATTTCGAGATATCAAAACAAATACGACAAACACAACCACGCAGCACACGAATAGTTCGCCTATCGACTTCCATACTCGAGTTTGAGTTATCGAACTGTGATTGGCTCATTCCTTATGTCTGACATAAGCATAAGCACAGAAGCTTGAAGCTTGCAAGCTCTTAAGTTAACGTCTTACGTGTTATGCTTATGCGAACGCATTGTGAATGAGTCCACTTGTAGACGTAGTCCTAACTTTTATGTTAACGCCATGCTTATGCTTATGTTTGCATTGTGAATGGGCCTTTACGCTTCTGTTCCAGTTGGCCATGGCGGTGTATTTAAAGGAAACATACTATTTCATATTAGTTCTCGTACGAAGTCGTTATAATGAGCGGAATTGGTTGATTTGTGGAGGCTTCAAAGCCGTCACCATACTCTTAGGTCAACAATCAGAGCACACAAAGTTTCTTTGCTTTTATGCTTATGGGGTAGCTGTGACAGAAATTCCCACTGGAACAACAAAGACTGGCACAGCATCACGGGAAGCTCTGTGGCCAGGCAAAAAACTGTAATTAGGAAAAGTATGATCCCTTCTGACTGAATCCTGCTACCTTGTCTATACACACAGCTAGGGCTGATAAAGCAATTCGTTAAGTCACTCAATGAAGAAGGTGAATGTTTCAAGTACTTATGCTCCAGGTTTCTTGGTTTAAGTGACGCTAAGATAAATGAAGAAATCTTTGTAGGCCCAGACATCAGAAAACTTGCCTCATATTCACATTTTGCTCAGTCCATGGATGAGAAGTGTAAGGAAGCCTGAAATTTTTTAAAGAGCTTGTTGACTAAATCCTTGGTAATCTAAAGGATCCTGACTACAGATGTAAGAGCCCAAAATGTATTGCTTATTTATCCTTGAAAATAGATTTTATTATATGGGAGCTGTGTTTTTTCTTCAAAATTCAAATAGTATATGACTTAGTGTAGGGATCACAGAATTTTCAAAATGTGCACACAATTCACTTCTCCCCATAGCACGTCGTACGCAATTTCAACTGTTTTTTTACGTAAAAATAAATAAAAAATATCGTGGAACGCATTTTGAAGGCTTTTCAAATACTATGTTACCATGTGAGTTTGAAGGTTGACCTCCTACACTCGCATGTGGACTATTTTCCGGAAACTTGGGGAACGTCAATAAAAAACAAGGAGAAAGGTTTCATTAGGACATCAAGAAGATGGAACACAGGCGTCAGGGTCAGTGAAACGTGAACATGATGGCGGACTATTGCTGGATGCTTGATTGATTGATTGATTTTCTCGTGTTTCCAGGCGCGTCAACTGCTTCGGTCATTAGTCCCGTTAGTGCAGTGCATGTTTTTTCTCGGGAGATGGCAGTGATTTTCCCCTCGCTGGATGGCGAGATCCGACACCGACCTACCGTCGGCTAGTGGGATTTCCCCCTAACCAGGACTTCTGAAAATTCTAGAAATGTGTTTGGTTGACAGGCCGTGGATTCCGAACTGGAATACATTTCCACTATGAACTGGAATACACGGGGTGTGTAATCGATGTCATTCGTCGATTAAATATACAATGGAAATACATATATTATTAAATGATCGTAGAGAATCGAAATCATACTTATGATAACACAAATACTGATTGTTTCACTTCCATGGAATTCGTGTCAACGAGAGTTTACAGTTATGTCTCAATAAGATGACAAACTTTCACGGTATGTTGTCAGTAAAAGGCTTGCATTACACTTGTAGCAGCAGTCAAACGAAGAGCTGGCCATATCGCGAAAATTTCCTTTCATTCCAACGTCTCAACTCCCGGAAGCGATGCCAGTTTTCTGAAGTGATTTGAATATCACCCGCTTCGTCGTATTCAACTCTCGTACCATAAGTACTTTTGTCCATCAATACACCACCCACACCATACACCTGGAGTTATTCCGGACCTCAATTTTCTCGACAGTTGGAACTGGTAAACATGAATATAGAAGCTGATAAAAGGAGTATATATATTATCATCATAATGAACATCGTAAGCATTTTATTAGCAAGTTATTTTCAATAATATAACAAATACAATTTATAAATAGAAAATATGTTATTTAAAGGCTCACTAGCACAATACGTAATCTCTATTTTTGATACTTAATGCTTCAGAGATATATATAAAAGTATATGAAAGCTTTTCGAAAAGCAGAAACCCAAGGCATACTAAATTTTCCAAAAAGTTTGATAAAATCTACCTTTAAGGAACATATTTCATTAAAGGAATAATGTCTACCTTTACAATTGTAATTGTAGGAAGATGCAAAAAAAGTTTGAATTTTTACACTTTTCGATTGATTGATTTCTTCGTGTTTCCCGGCGCGTCAACTGCTTCGGTCATTAGCCCCGTTAGTATAGTGCATTTTCTTTTTTCTCGGGAGATGGCGGTTATCTTCCCCCACTGGATGGCGAGATCCGGCACCGACCTACCGTCGGGTTTCCCCCTAACCAGGACTCTCCCACCAGCGGGGCACCGCCCCAGCCGGGCCAGCCCTAAACTCCCGACCGGTCTCCCGGAATATGTGATAGTGTGATGCATGTTAGTGTAAGTGTGTGTATAAGAGGAAAGGATAGGACAAGGAAGAGGAAGGACAGATCGCGCGCGGTCCGTGGCCCATTTAGTAGGGCTTGTTCCGGCATTCGCCTGGTGTTGATCGGAGAAACCACGGAAAACTACCGATCTGAGCAGCCGGCCGCTAGAATTCTCTTCCAGACCGCGACTGAATTAGACCTAGCTGAAAAGCTAGTGTCGAAAATCCTTCCGCCGTCAGGACTCGAACCGAGGACCTCCCGGTCAGAGGCGCTGCAGTGACACCAGTTGATATTATTATTATTATTATTATTATTATTATTATTATTATTATTATTATTATTATTATTACTGAGCTACCGCTACCGGTACAATTTTCGAAAAACCAGGGTTTTCGACGATAATGAAACCTGAACCATTCTCTTAAACGTTCTTCACACTATCCATTAGCACAATTTAATAAAAAACGATTGAGCATTTCTTTTAATTTTGAGATTGTCCAAGAAGATTAATGTAAAGTACCCTTTAAAATTAAAATATCAATTTCAAATTTGGGGCCACTACATCAGCTAGATTGATTGGGGAATATCCATTTTTAAGATAATCGGCTGAACAGTTTAGCCACTAGAGTTCTTTACACTCAGACAGACGTTTTGCTGTCAATTGATTTTTCTGTACCAGGACCCAAATTCTGGCTACCCAGTTTTTAGAGGATTCTTTTCTAAATTATGCAACTGGATTTATCCACTCTTTCGTTTCCAGAGTCCAGGGTCCTGTAATTAGAGTTTTCTGCCGAAAATTCGCCGTTTTGCGGGCAGCACTATGGTATTTTAATGTTTATGTATAAACATTTTTTATGAGCTCAATAGAATTTGTAATATTTATAAGAATAAATATTACATTTTTATTGTTGTGAAAGACTGATAATTTATATTAGTTTCCATCAATCTAATAATAGGTTTCAATCAGTGAAACGTCCAGGAATCGTGATTCTGTGTAGAATTACATGTTCACATGCAACAGGTAGAGTAAAATGTATGTCGACCGCATGATTAAATTGAAAGTAAATTTAATAAATTAGTGTTAACATTGAGGGAATTTATGAGCGTAGCAGAGCAACCGTAGAAATAACTATTTTTTTTTTTTGTTATTATTATTATTATTATTATTATTATTATTATTATTATTATTATTATAATTTCGCGTAGTGGAGTTTTTTTCAAACTAAAAGACGATTGTGATATACCGTGTGAACTCGTAATTCAGCTTGTTTTTAAATATTATTATCATTAGAAAGAACTAATTAGGAAGCAATATAAAGACAAATTTTAAAGTAAGCCATAAACGACTTAACATATAATGTGAGTGGGGATTAGACAACCCCATAATGCCACCAACAGCTACGAAAAGAAGCCCACGAAGAGAGGAGTAGTGTACGCGGCGGAGCGATGGCTTGTAAACGCACCATCTACCCACAGCTTTTCGAACTCTGACGCCCGAACTAGCGAATAATGTTTTCCCATTCGCTCGGCAGCAGTGGTCGAGGCAACATCGTGTGCCCGCTCAGTAGTGCCCCGCGGTCTGTGACTTGTTTACGTGTTTTCATCGAACACAAGAAGTTAAAGTGTCAGTGTAAAGTAAGCAGTCTACTTCAGTGCATATAATTGTTCTGATTTCGATCGACCTGCTTCTCATTGTGAATGGGGAACAGAAAATAAATGGCGGATGCCGAAGCCGCTACCCGAGGGCAGGCCTCTGACTACAGGAGCCAGCCCGCTGAAGGAAACCACACCGGCCGTCCAAGTTACAACAGAGTCGTTCTCAATGCCATGTACCCGGAGAAGGAACAAGGTATTATAATTGAAGGCAAAGACCACAGCACACCCCTCGAAAGGTACGTAGAAGCCTTAGCATTGATTGTTCCGCCTAGTCACATCACGTATGCTTCAAAATTTCAAATAACAGGGTGTGTGTACTTTTGAGCAGTAAGCAGTTAGTGGACGAATTAACAGAGAAGCACAAGACTATTAATATTGAGGGCTCCTCCCAAAATATTCGGTCTCTTGTGAGTAGACAGAAACGTATAGTTATTTCAAATGTTTACCCTATGATTCCTAATGCAGTAATTGAAGACGAACTAGACAAATTAAAAGTGATACGCAGCTCTCAAGTGTCGTTTCTCAGAGCTGGTTTTGGTAAAGAACAGTTCACTCATATCTTAAGTTTTCGGAGACAGGTGTTCTTTCCCGAAGACTCAGTAAATTTGATACCTGAAGCCATACATATCACATACAAAGGAGAAAGAAACTGGATTTACATGTCAAGTGGTATCATTAAGTGCTTTCACTGCAAGGAAGAAGGTCATATTGCCAAAAACTGTAAAAATGTAGGAGACATTAACCTCAACCAACCGGAAGACATAATTGATAACAATGTAGCCGTTGATAACGAACAAAGAGATAAGGTTCCTAGTTACCAAGAATTTCCCACTTGACCAAGGCAAGCCTGTTAAGAGGGCTTTATCTCAGATCACAAGTATTCCCAGCAACAATTCAAGCGAAGTTCAGGAAGAACAATACAACCGTCCCCAAGGAAAAATTAACGGTGCGCAAAACAAACTAAGAAAAGAAAAGGAAAGTATCCAAGGAGAACACCATTAGTAGCGTCTGCAATAAGAAAAGCATAGTGGAGCAACTAGCCCCAGCGAAAGAAAGAATAGAAGGATCCAACAATGTACTAACGTATGAGCAACTAAAAGACTTTCTGGAAAATACTTATGCGTAAGTAACCCTTCAAATATCTCTTTGTTACACCAAAGAGACAGGCAGGCTAATTGAAATGCTTAAAGAAATATATCCATTACTGTCTGATAGAGGAATAAAATCAAGATTTACGAGAATTATGAAGATTCCAAAAAATGCTGACAACGACGAATTAACAAGCGAAGATCTTCAAATATGAAGATTAAAATTTTACAAAGCTGAAGGACCCAGTCCTCTCAGATTCCTCAAAGGTTTAATACTGTGATCCAAGAAACCAATTTCAAAAATAAATACCATTTTAGTATAAAGGTTATCAATGTTTTTATAAAAACCGAGTGATATGTGGAAATGCCAGTGGCGGAGTTGCCATCTATGTTCGTACGTCTATCAAGTGTAGTGAATGCGCGATTATAAGTGACCTAGAAGTATGTGTAATACGGCTGCATATTGGAGGTAGTAGTTTTAATCTGTGTAACGTATACATTCCTAATGCGTTTCAGCTAGAATATCACCACCTAGACAACTTATATGCACAAATATCTGGCCCGGTACTGATAGTGGGCGATTTTAACAGTCACAACTTGATTTGGGGATCAAGAAGAACAGATCGAAGAGGAAAATTGTTGGTGAATTTGCAACAATGAAGATCTTATAGTCTTGAATGATTGCAGAAAATCTACATACTTCAATGCGGGTAGGCGGAACACATCTTGCATCGACCTAAGCATCTGCACTCCAACTTTGGGAGATATCTAAAATGGAACGTAATGGAGGACCTTCACAACAGTGATCATTATCCTATAGCATTATCATATGAGAATTCGATTATTCCTGAAGACATCTATATGCCCAGATGGATATTTAAAAAGGCCAACTGGAAGTCGTACCAAGACATCATTGCGAGCAAAGTTCAGAACCTTAAGAAATTGAACATCGACGACTCAGTGCAAATAAACGATATTCTTTACAGACCTTATACTGTCGACAGCGGATGTGACTATACCCAAAACAAAAATACTAAAAGTAAGAAGAAACTACCTTGGTGGACAAAGGAATGTGAAGAAGCGGTTATGAATTACAAGCACTGGTTTAATGTTTTTAAGAAACATAACACAAATGAAAATAAATTCACGTTTAAATCAGCACGGGCCAGGGCAAGAAGAATCATAAAACAATCTAAGAGGAGCTGCTGGAAGGAATATATATCATCCTTAAACAGTAAACTGAACTACACAGAGGCTTGGAAGAAAATAAATGCTATCGATGGAAAATGCAGAACAAATTACCGAAGTCTATGTATACGCCAGACGGACAATTCATTCAGGACCCGTGCGATATTGCAAGTAGCTTTGGAAAGTTTTCGCCTCCAATCTAGTGATGCGAACCTTGCGGATAGCTTCACGAAACATAAAGAAGAAACTGAGAGATCTCCCCTAAATCTGGAAGTAGAAGAAAATGAAATAGATGATTCCAAACAACTGAATGTACCCATTACGCTCCGAGAACTTAAGGTAAATATACGTCAACTAAAAGACACCAGCGCCGGTCCCGACGGAATACCTAACATATTTATCCGGATGCTCCTGAAGAAGCTATCAGGGTTCTTTTAGACATTTACAATTATCTATATTTAAACAATGTCTTCCACAAAATGGTCAGAAGCAGTTATTGTTCCAATTCACAAGCCTGGTAAGGACAAATTTTTAGTAGACAGCTACAGGCCTATTGCCTAACGTGTTGTCTGTGTAAATTACTTGAGAAGGTAGTGAACCACAGACTTAAATGGTACCTAGAAAACATCAGCTAATATCGCCTCACCAAAGTGGTTTTCGCAAGAACGATCTGCCTTAGACAGCATTGCAATAATTGAGAACGCTATCTACAATGGATTCGCCAATAACATGTTCACAGTGGTACTAAGCCTCGACATTGAAAAGGCATATGAGATGGTTTGGCGACGGCGTGTTATGGACATAATAACGAAACATGGAATTAAAGGCAACATAGCTAAGTTCTGTCATAACTTTATTAAATAACTTTATATTAATTTCAGAGTAAGAGTAGCCTTATCATATATATATATGCTGACAAATGGAGTACGCAGGGCTCAGTGCTTAGTGTGACCTTGTTTCTGTTGATAATAAATGAACTGCAGACCAAAATCAAACCTCCCGCGCTAGTAAGCATGTATGCGGATGACTGTAATATATGCATCACTGGAAAACATCTGTCCTCCATAGCAGTTATAGCGCAAAACATCTTAGACACCATCCTCGAATTCTCCAATGAAGTTGGTCTAAAATTCTCCAAGACGAAATCCACATTCATTATTTTCTCCAGGAAGCGATCCACTGAGAAGACTCTATCCCTGAATATCGGTGAACACAAGATAAAACAATGTAAAACCTTAAAAGTCTTAGGCCTGATACTTGACGAAAGATTATCCTGGATACCTCATATTAAAAGCCTGAAAGTGGAATGCACGAAAAGACTAAACTTGATGAAAATCATAAGTCATTCGGCGTGGGGGGCCGATTATACAGTGCTTAGAAGAACATACCAGGCATTGATCAGGGCTAAAATGGATTATGGCAGCATATTCTACGATGCTGCAAATAGAATATTAAAAGAATACTCGACCCTATCAATAACACTGGTGCCAGGCTTATATGCGGTGCATATAGAACAAGTCCGGTGATAAGCATGTTACAGGAAGCTAATTTACCACCCCTGGATAAAAGAAGAAGAAATCTAATTGTAGGATATATAATCAAAGTTACAGCTAACTGCAGCAACCCTGTGAACCAAATTTACCAGCTTACATACAGAAATAGGAAGCAATTATGTTTCAAAAAGAAACTACCAAAACCAATCAGTGTACGGGCTATACAAATACTAAGCACAATGTCAGAAAAAATTCCCCCTCTTAAACCTATTAGTATCACTGACTATGCACCATGGACCATGCAGGACATTAAAGCTGAGGAGCTGATAAACAATCCTAAGAAGTCAAAAATTAACAACCAAGAGATAAGAGCCAGAATAGGACAAGAAATAGTCAAATATGAGAACTACAACAAAATATATACAGATGGCTCGAAAAGTAGCAACTTGGTGGGATGTGCCGCTGTAACGTCAACAAGTGTAATATCAACCAAACTGCCCGACAAGTACTCAGTCCTGTCCAGCGAATTATATGCCATCATCAAATATGAGAACACAGCACTAGACTACATTCTCGAAGACAGTGAACGTAAATTTTGATAGTAACAGACTCCAAATTGGCTCTGTCGACTATTGGAAATGTCTTTATTCAGGAAACTCCTAGCTGTAGACATTGTTGGTAAGATTAGAAACTTGAACTTTAAAGGTAAAGATATGGTTTTGGATGGATCCCGGCTCATGTGGGTATCAAGGAGAATGAGCTGGCAGACAGATCCGCAAAAGAGGCGTCACAACTTGATGAAAGAAGTAACCTCCCCATAATACCACAGGACTATCATGCCAATATCAAGAGAAAATTACAAGAATTGGACAGACAGGAATGGAATAACAACGCCCGATGTAAATTAAGAAGTATATGTGAATACGATGATTATAATCCAGCCACATTCTTCTGCAGAGCTGACCAGGTTGTGTTAACTAGATGCAGAATAGGTCACACCAAGCTCACACATGCCCATCTGATCACAGGAAAAACAGCTGTTATGTGTAATGTGTGTAATGTTTCTATGTATGTTAATCACCTATTTATGTGCCCCAGGTTTGAGACTGACTGAGAGACATGGTGTTGAGAACGACATGCCAAGTGTGCTGAAGGACAGAGAAAAATGTAATCGGTTTCTCAATTTTCTGAAGACCATAAAATTGTACGGGGACATATAAGACAAGTGTATAAACTTTATTAATGGGATGTGAATGTTTCTATAAATGTCATAACTCCCCATGTACAAAATATTAATGTGATTGTATAGATGTCGCTAATAACCTTTGCAGTTGATGCGACATAAAATAAAATAAATAAAAAAAAAAAAAATGTTTCTCCGGGAGGTCATGAAAAGAAGAGAATATTCACCCCTCCAAAAATTGCCCCAGGCGCGAGTACCATAAGTATCGCGGCGCGCCTCGGAGGAGCTATCTTTGATTGCAGCAGCGACGGCGACTAGACTGAGCTCTTTGATTGCAGCAGCGACGGCAACTAGACTGAGCTCTTTGATTGCAGCAGCGACGGTAACTAGACTGAGTTCTGAAGGCGATTGTAACTTGATAGCATAGGAGTTTATTTTAACTTGGTAGTTAAAAGTTAGCTTGAGAAGCGTATCTTCGAAAATGAGGTAATTAAGAAGTGGAGTGCACAAACATTCTTCGCATTCACAATATTTTTGAGAGAGCAAGGAAGTGATTGTTTGACTCCGAAATAATTTCAAATTTGTAAAATTCGCGCGGAAGGACATTAACTAAATCCAGCATCACATATTGCACGCTGAGACCACATATGCCCAAAGTGTGGTTGGTAGGCCGTGCATTTAAAGCATAACTTCAGCAACATTAATTATTCGAGGCTGGAAGCGCAAACAAACTTGGACGAGGCGCGGCAGAAGAAGAAGGACGACCCCAGGAAGAGCGAAGCGTAGGTGAGAAAATTTGGACTGGAACGAGAATCGTACGAGTCCGGAGAAAAGGAGAAGGTGTGGAAATTGTAGGCGTACCGGTGTCCAGAGTTCGAGGGAAGGAAACTGGGAACGTCGGGACAGCAAGCGGAGACGGGTGGCAACGCGAGGCTGCGAGCGGCAGAAAATCCCAAGCTTACCACAGGCGAGCGATGCGGAGCTGTTGAGGTAAAAGAACTGGCAACTTTTATGCGGCGATCAGTTGGGGAAAGAGAATAGCAGTAAATACACGACAATTCGTGTTAAAAGTGGGTGAAAAGTCCAGAATAGGTGGGAGAAGTATTCCGAACGATGTGAGTGGCAGTTTCAAGTTCATTTACTGCGCGTGTTATTAAATTCATTCAAAGAGGCCATACCTTGTACAATGTTACTTAAATAATTCATGATTTTCATATGTTGTACAGTTCATGTTATCTGGAAAAGTAATAGTTTATTGTATTGTGTTAAAAGTAATTGCTTTCTGTGATATGTAAAGGGGTCAGATTTAAGTAACGTGTATGTTACGTTTTATTGTTCTTTCTCTTTAAAGTTCACAGTGTTATAGTGAGTGCGAAGCTCAAGGCTAGCACCTCTGAACGGGATACCTTAGAAAAAGTGTAAAACTCATTTTAAAAGCCGTGAACGGAAAAAACTAGAAAGTTGAAAGAGTAAAACAATGTAGGTAAAAATTCAGAAAGAGGAATGAGCAAATTGTAAATTGTAATTGGTGAAAGTATGTTCAGGGAGTCGTGGTGACGCCAATGTTTTGTTTTGCCTTGTTTTCTGGTTGTTTTTTTCAGTGACCAACTATTTAAAGTGCATAATCCTATTGTATGATTGTGCCACTGAAATGTTTTCATTGAATATATGCTCGTTTTATTCGTATTTTATCTGATTCATTGTGTCAAGGGTTTTATTTTTCCCGTAGGATTGCGCCACTCGGCTTCATTTTTTTGATAAGTTTTTATTTCCTTGTTCGACATTGTTATGTCTTTCAAGGGTTTGATGATACATAGTATACAATTTTGTTGTAATTACATTTCGTCATGCATGAACCATGGTAGAAGACTAATATTTACAATAACACAATAACAACTAAGGATACCCAGGAAGGGTCCTTCAGAAAAAATGCATACAATTTGAATTAAATAATAAATATTTAATTTATAAATGTTGGACCCTGCTTTACAGCTAATTAAGGAGGATGTAGTAGGTCTTTAGAATATCTTGATTTTATTTGTGGAAAAAGATTGGCTGATTTATCTAGAGTGTACAAAGGAGTGGCTGGGCAAGATGAAAGAGAAGAGTAGAAATTAGAAGAAAGTTTTAAAATCCAAGTTTTCAGAGGTTCTATAGATAGTTATTTTAAAATTTGATCATTTCTGATATACCATGGAGCTTTTAAAACATTTCTTAAAAATTTATTTTGCAATACTTCCAGTTTTTGAAGGGTGCTTTTAGCGGCACCTCCCCAGATTGGGCAGGCGTAGGTCAGCATAAGGTATTTAAATATTATTAATGCTGAGTCTATTGAGAATTTTGATTTTCTATTTATGAATGGGTACAATTTTAATATTTTTATATGTGTGTTATTAGCTATTGATGTTATATGATTTTTCCAGGTTAATTTGGTATCTATTTGAAGTTCAAGATATTTAACAGGAGTGTCATTTGGAAGCCACTTAACTGCATGGTTATTTATTAAGGGATATGTGGGAAGAATCTGTTTTAAGGAGAAAATTTTTGCTTGAGATTTTTGGTGATTTATTTTTATTTGCCAATCATTGAACCAAGACATGAGGATATTTAGGTCATCTTGGAGATTGTCTCTACCTAAAAGAAGATCAGTATGAGTGGTCGTCCGCAAATAAGGCAATATCTGAGTGTAAGAGGTAAGGCATATCAGAAATAAAAACATTAAAAAGCATAGGACAAAGGAGTGATAGTGATAAAGGAGATCCTTGGGGACGTTCAGCTTGTATATTGTGATCAGTTCAGAGAGTGTTATTTATTTGAAGTTTGAATCGTCGATTAACTATCGGCCTCGTGTCGCAACCTTTCCTACTCGCAAAACAAAATGTCACTTTTACCCCTTGTATCATAAATAACGATTTCACGCTGAGAGTAATACTTTCTGACAAATGGAGTTATTTTCTTGGGACAAAGGAATTTATATTTCAACTTAATTTTATGTTGCAGATAGAATTTGTTTGAGGTCTTCACCTACTCGCGTCAAATATGATGTACAGTAATGTTCACAGTATTTAAAAGAAAATGTAACACACGTTCATGAAATATATCATTTTTGTTAGTGAATGTCATAGCTTTGAAATTTCCTTTTGCTGTTCCCGATAGATGCAAATTTATGCAACGTATTATCAATCCCGCGCAAACTGATGACGTTCGTTAGATATTACGTGTGCGTGGAACAATTTAAAATTTGTTTATTAGTAATGCTTCATCATCAATATCAAGATAAGTTCAATTTGGCGTGAACTACGTGAAAAGGAGGAAACCCAGAATAACTAATGAAATATGTTTTCCTCTTTCTACGTACAGTAATTACAAAGAATCGACAATGTAAAAGATAAAATTGAAAAAATTAATTTTGCCAACATCGAACCATGAGAAAGAAAAACACGGGGAAAGTCATTCAAAATAAAGGAAATACGTATAAGGAAAACCTTTAGAATATTCATGACATTATTTCTATATGCGCAGAGATTAAGTTGGAATTTGGAGAAAGAGATAATGATTGATTATCTCTTGTTACCGGGCACGCCAACTGCTATGGTAATTAGTTACGTAAGTGAAGTGTGTATTTTTATCACGGTGCACATCACACATTTAGCAATGGCGGTGTTCTTTCCCCACTGGATGGCGAGATCCGACGTTAAATTACACGTCGACTTGCGGGATTTCAGGTTTTTCGATCAGGTTTTTCGTCCAGTTTCCCTGATCCATTGAGCAAATGCTGAGATGGCCCCTTGTTTTGCTTCTGGACATAAATGTAACTTCATTTTCTGTGCACGTCTTCTAGAATTCAGTGGGAAATACAATTATTCAAATTATCATTTCCATGTTGTCGCGGCAGGAAGTAATAAGAGCCAAAATTTATTGCTTATTTATCCTTGAAAATAGATTTTATTACATGGGAGTTTTTTTCTCCCTTTCAAAATTCAAAATTTATTGCTTATTTATCCTTGAAAATAGATTTTACTACATGGGAGTTTTTTGCCCTTTCAAAATTCAAAATTTAAGTAGTTAAGACTTAGTGTAGGATCACAGAATTTTGAAAATGTGCACACAATTCACTTTTCCCCATAGCACGTCATACGCAGTTTTTAACTGTTTTTTGACGTAAAATAAATAAATAAATAAATAATAAATAAATTTCCTCGTCCAGGTATCTTTCCCCAACGGTGCAATGACCTAGTCGGAACCGTGAGCTCCCAACTGATCTCCCGACATCTGTAGTAGCGTAGAGCATGCATGTCTGTGCGTACGTAAAGGGTGAAGATGGACAAGGAAGAGGACGGACAGATCGCGCGCAATCCGTGTCGCGTTTGTTAGGCCACTGCTACGGCATTCGGCTGGTATTGATCGGAGAAACAACGGAAACTTCCGATCAGTGCAACCGGGCACTACAATTCTTCTTCAAATAGCAGCTGGAAACTG
Source organism: Teleogryllus oceanicus (assembly GCA_964035755.1). Classification (NCBI taxonomy): domain Eukaryota; kingdom Metazoa; phylum Arthropoda; class Insecta; order Orthoptera; family Gryllidae; genus Teleogryllus; species Teleogryllus oceanicus. The sequence continues at coordinate 26,535,937 of CAXIVR010000011.1, read as the reverse complement.
CCTAGCTACGTAGATAGGTTCGAAAATCCTGCCACCGTACGAATTCGAACCCTAGGGTCTCCCAATAGGAGGTACTGTAGTGACATCAGGGCAGAAAGAAACACCAAGTGTTCAGTACTAGAGAGGAGCTTGTGAATTGTGATGGGGATAGAGAAAAGTATGTCGTTGGAAATGATAGAAACAAAAACGATGGAGAAGGAAATTCAAGTGGGAACAGTAATAGTACGTTAGAAAGCAAATTAGATTTAGTAATACAAGATATCATTGAAATTAAAAATAAACAGCAAAGTATAGATACATTGAAAGAAATTGTTAGAGAAGTAGTTTTGGAAGAAATAAATATTATAAAAGTACAGATGGCAGAAATACTAAAAACGGTAAATGTAATTAACAAGGAGTCCCAAACAGTGACATATGCCGAAATAGCTAGAAAGAAAAAAACATTTGTAATAAGACCGAAAATACCACAAGATAGTAATATAACGAAACAAATTCCCAGGGAAAATGTTAATATTAATAAACTCCCTGTACGAGTACATGAAGAAGGAAATAAGGGAGCAGTGATTGTATAATGTAACAATGAGAAAGGGGAAAGAAGAATTGAAAAAGGAACTGGAGGAAAAATTAAACAAAGAAGTAGATGTTGTCATTCCAAAGAATATTAAACTTAAACTTAAAATTATAGGAGTTCGAAAAGAGGAGTTTGAATTAGAAGGAAAACAATTGATTAAGGTAATTAAGATGCAAAATGAAATAGAAACGAGTGAAGATAATAACATGAAAGTTATAAAAAGATACAATACTATTCAAGGTAGTAGAAAAAATGAAACCGGTAATATTATTGTAGACAGAGATGCAGGGATATTTAAATTAATGGAAAATGGCAAAGTAAACTTGGGATGGAAGAGGTGTCCGGTATACGAGTTCGTAAGCGTTGTCAGATGTTTCAAGTGTTGGGGTTATAATCATTTTAGTGAAGATCGTAAAAAATATAGCTAACAAATTCAATAAATATTTTTAAGTAGCATTAAAAGATTAGTACAAAATGCTGACGCAGGGAATCAAAATATTTACAAGCAAGGTGAAAGTTGGTTGGACGATGTATTTTATAAATTTAAATTGATAAAAAAGGAAGAATTGTTTCTATGGATTACCAAACAAAAAGGAGCAGACGAGGGTATTACGACAAAAATGCTAAAAGAAAATTATGAAATATTAGAACAAGTATTATTGAAAATAATAAATAATTCCCTAGAAAAAGGGATTTTCCCGGAGTCATGGAAAACTTCCACAGTAATACCAATTCCAAAAGTGACAAATACAATGAGAGCAGCTGAATTAGGCCAATAAAAAAAGGAAAAAAGGGGTTTAAAAAAAGGAAGATGAAACTATGAGGAAATTATTGAGAAAACGCACAAATACGGAATCAAAGGCGACGTTAAAAAGTGATTTACTTCATATCTTTACAAGAGAAAGCAAAAAGTAAAATATAATAATATTCTCTGAAATGAAATTAGCGTAGACTTAGGTGTTCCGCAAGGGTCAGTTTTGGGTCCAATATTGTTTATAATTTACATTAATGACTTAATCAAGTATATGATAAACCTTTTTGGGAATGACACTTTATTGTAATGCAAGAATGGTAATTGGAGAAACCGAAGCTGAAATTGAATTTAAATTTCAAGAGTGTATTTATCGCAATACAAAGGTTAAGGGAAAAAATTAATAATGAAAGTTGAAAAATCTTTTTATATAGTGGAAGAAAAAGAAAGAGAAACTATTATAAAAAAATTTGGAATTGTCGATAGTAATATAAATTTTAAAGATTATATAGAGTACATAGTAAAGAAAACTCTAAAAAAGAATAATATTTTAAACCGAATTAGGCAATATATAAATGACTATACAATATATTTGCAACCCATTTTGATTACTGTGCAACAATACTAGTTGGAGTCCATAAAACTGAAATTTAAAAAACTTCATATACAACAAAATAGAGCCATGAGGATAATAATTCAACGCACTCCAGTGCTAGACACTTTGAAATTTATGTAAAAAAAGAGAAAATTCATTACAAGATTTTAATTTTAATTTTTAAATTAATTAAAAATCATATAACAGGAAATTTAGTAAACAAAATCCAAAGAGTGAAAGATAAAACAAGGGAAACAAGACAAGCACAATACTTAGTAATTAATTTCAGTCAAACTGCACAGGCAAAAAATACACTATTTGACAAAGGATTTGAATTATATAATAGATTCCCATTAGAAATAAAAAAAATTGTGAACAAGTTAAAGAATTTAAAAGAAAAATTATACAATATATCAAAGTATAACATTAATTTTGTAAATAGAGTATACCTATAGTTTGTATCATTGTTATATAAACAATGTATGTAAATATGTATTTTGTGTAAGTAATAGCCGAGACGGCTAAAATAAACAAACAAACTCATTCATCAGTTGATACCCTAAGACACCTCAGACGTTATGAGTTTAGTAGTCGATGATAAACAGGGACCGGTTTTGTATGTAATGATAAAGTGTCAAATATAGGTATTACGTTGAAACGAACATATTGAGATGTGTTTTTCCATCTATTTTCAGGTTTGATAAAATTAAATAGATATAAATAACCAAATAAACACAGCTAATTAAAATGGACAATAACTGTCCAAGTCTAGTTTAACATGCTCACTGAAACGCGCTGAAGTCGAGGTATCATTTTATAACATGTTCTATCCGATATTAATTACCTCAACAAAGTTAATTTCTCATTACGAAAATAGTATATTACTCCTTCCGCACTCGCTCGATCATAAATGCTTAATAATTATGACTGGGAATTCGTGATTTTGCGTGGCTAATGACAATTTCTTACAGAGTCCTGGACCTACAAAAATTATTTTGTGTTTTCCATTTTATGGCACTCGTTGCCCAAATTGGTCCAATAAAAAATCTTGGCGGTAAATTTGTCGCTTATCGGCATGTACAGTTTGAACAGAGAGAACCAGTGAAATCATGTTTGTTTTTTGTTTTAATGTCATGAATTCCGTGTTAGTGTTAAATAACACTAACGACATAAGCTCTAGATAGAACGATGTAAGCTCCAAAAGTGCTCTCTTTATTGCTAAAATCCAAGTGTCTAGGGACACGATTTTACACAACTCTGCACATTCAAAGTCGTGCCGTGAAAAGTAGGGTAATTTCATTTAACCATGGTTAACTTGGCTGTCGGAGACGCCGCGTCAGGGCACAGGTGCCAACGTTTCGGTCGCCATTCTGCGACCTTCCTCAGGGCGTAGTACTGCCAATGGAGGAACGGTCGCAGAATGGCGACCGAAACGTTGGCACCTGTGCCCTGGACGCGGCGTCTCCCGGATAGCCAAGTTAACCATGACTCCGGCCGCGGAAGCCTACGCTCTCATTTCATTTAACCACTTATTCACTGCTAATACAGATTTAGATGAAATGATAAGTAATGCATGTGAAATTTCCGAAGAATCAAAGGAATTTTTTCCTCATCAGTCTCACACCTCGTAAAGAAGTAGTACTACTACTACGCAACTTTTCTTGAACGATGATTGAAGAAAAACGGGCGGAGTGGGGGTATTAGTTACAAAGTCAGCCACTAGAGTATTTACAGTAATACTAACCTCTGGAAAATCAAAGTCAACATGCTAAGCTTGCGGCCAGGTCATCGCTCTGGTAGGCAACAGCAGGGCCACTAGATAGGGGTTTTAGGTGTCTCCCTTGAAGGACCTGGACCTGCCTCAGCCATTTCTTTAGATAATGGTAATAAAGCTGATCAGAAGTTCTCGACAATAAAAGAAACTAGCTTTGACTAGCTTCTGTTTCGCGCCAACAAAGTTTTAATGCTTGGAATGTTGTCATCAGTGCTCGCTGGGAGCTTTCGCCTTCAACTGTTCCTTAATCAAGAGAGAGGGAAGCAAGGTCATCGTTCAAGAAAAATTGCGCGAGTAGTAATGTTTTCATACGCTTTATTTTATTCACACATTCACACAGGCGTTTATTTTATTTTTATTTTTTTAGTATTTTATTCACAAAATTTAACATCAGACGTCTCGCCTAATTTTTGACCCGATGTTTTTGTTTCGATATTTTATATGAATTTTTCAAAATAATCAGCTAGCCTAAACTAGTGGGAATGCGCCGCCTACAAAAACATTTCGTCCTCTGTGTCATTACTAAACAATTAATCAGATACTTAAAAACAAGTGCATGGTATAATTAAAAAATGTGCAATCGCCTCCTGTATTATTTCAGTAGTATAGATACCTTTGCGGCTTTCACGTGCAACCAATCTTTATAATGCGGTCTCTAAAGAAAGAGAATTTCACGGAGACGTGACAAATTGCATTTTGACTTTAAGAATATGAAGGATTTGTTTAAAAAATGCATATAAATATCCATATCAAATATAACCCGCTACACTCAGCCGTGTTTGTGAATCTGCATCGTTTAATAACTCCTAAACAAAGCGTATAAGGGCATTAAAAATAGAAGTATTGAGGCCAAAGGCCTCAAATTCCTCACACTGCAATTCCTCACACTGTAATCTTCGGGATGAGATTTTCTTGAACATTCTACTACATTTTTGCTGGTTCGACGCTTCTCGATTCTATCCCACTTATTCAGAGCCTGTAGAATCTGGAACTGTATGTGGAAATAAACTAGTTACTCGATATTCTACGATTTTAATTACAAGGGTGTACCTCTCTGCCCGGTAATAACGTTAAATAAGCAAAGTTTGTATTGACAAGCGACAAGTTATCAATTACAAGAAGACATATAGAACAAGTGACGGATCTAGAAGAAATAAATACATTACAGGCTTAATAAGTAAATGGAAAAATAGGGAAGAGGGCGGTTTAATATGCAAGAGTTCTCGCAAGGATACGCTATTTGCATAAATTGATGTAAAAACATGCAAGCCACAAGAATCAATAAGGTTGAGGGGAAAAGTCTACTTACTTTAATAGATCGATTACAAATCACATTGTGATAATCAAAAAATTACAGCAGATAAGCGTTCATTTACTTAATTTATTTTAATTTCACTGAAAGGGAAAATCATGAAATTGTGTTTGAGTCACGGAATTAATTGCGTTGAATGGTCCAACCTTTCTAAAAGAAAACTCTTAGTGTTTTAATTATAATATATTTTCAGTTTTTTTTAAAAAATAGAAGAAAAAAGTTTCTTCTATACGAAAAAAATTCAAGAAAAAATAATCAGCCGTTTTTCAGAAAATGTTGAAAATTTCCTGTTTAGATGATTCAGATAACTCATACTCTTTTCTACATACAAATGGAAACCTTTCTCAGTTACTGTAATGAATTCGTCTCCTTCGTCTGTTAAATACGTTAGTAGCCCTATGTAGCGTTAGTAGCCCGTTAATAGCACGTCATTAAACTTCTATACGATGCTAATTATGAAGATGTTATGTGCGCTGCAGAACGATCAGCAAGGAAATCATTCCGAGGTGTGATCAAAACCTTTCTTGGTAACAAAGGATTAATATTACAAACAAATGGTGAATAGAATGTTTCTTTCTTTCCAAGATTTAGGCTGCAAAATGAGATTAAACGTGCACATGTTACATTCACATCTGGACTAATTCACGGAATGCTGGGCAAATAGCAAAGAGAAAGATCTCACCAGGATTTAAAAGGATGGAGACGCAGACATATAGAGAAATAGAACAAACACATGCTTGCATATTACTGTTGGTTTCCAAAGAGGGACGATCTAACTACATCTCATAGTGTTTAAATAACTAACAGTAATTAGAAAGAAGCATTCCTTACATATGATAATTAATTGTAAACTTGCCTGTGTGTAATGTGTAAACTTGTGTGTCTCATATTTCTCGTACTTTCATTTTGCAAAACAAAAAAGTGTTATCACAGCAGTTGATGCGCCGGGAAATCAATCCATCAGCTATATTTTTTCTAGTAGTTATACATCTGTACCTACTAGTACATCCAATCATCACCAGTACATCTGCACATCTACTACTCCAATATTTTTCCAGATTTCACGTTTATCTGCCTGCCAGATCAGTGTCACCGTGCTGGATACTCAGATTGACTAAAGATTTTAGCAGCTTGTTCTTCAGTATCTTTCAAAACCCATAATTATTTTAGCGCTATGAAGCATTGCAAATAGTTTTTGCCACAATTAATCTTGGAACCTTTCACGACCTGCCGCCTATAGAAGTACGGAAGTCGGCCCTACCGCCGGTCCTGCGGCCGTTTACTCTATAAGCCGCGCCATCGCTATCAGCCTAACTGTCAAAAGGGTGTCCATTGCCTCAGATAGCATGCAGGACAAAATTAATGTTTAGATGGCAGGTTCAGAAAGACGAGAAGGTTGAATTAATCAACTTGAATGAATAATCCAAAATACAGTTATTACAAAAATTGGTTCCTGAAAATGTTATCTTGAAATTATATCAATAAATAATAAATAAAATTAATTTTACATTTTAGAAACAAAATGTTCACATAATGGGGTCTAATTAAAAAGTGTCAAAACAGTGTCAAGCGCACCGTAGGTAAGTTTCTTTTTCAGTTCTCTTAAAAATAACATTAGTTTACGATATCCTTGCAACTGACTTGGGTAGAATTTGTTAAGAAGGCTGCTTGTCACTGTGCATTTCCACCTAGAAAGAGATCAATAGTATGGCATTTGCCTTCAGTTGTGAAAGAACGAACGAGCTAGAAAACTGACATCGGTTGATAACGTCACAACGTTTCTGGCGCTGACGATGCAAAAGGTTTGCCCGCTGCGTAAAGCGCAGAGGTCATAGAAAAACGCCGCTAAAACACTCTTTCTACTCCACTTCAAAATTTGGATGTGTGTTTTCCACATTGTCGTCTAATAACTGTATGGCATGTTACCTACTGAATGATTCAGTATTGTAGGGCGGAAATAGTACAAATTATTAGTGTTCGTATATTGTTGAGGCTGCAAAATAGCTTCAATAAATTGTTTGGGAGACCCACAGAATGCTGGATTGAGGTACCTACTAAGGTACCCACCACTTTCTAGCTTGCCACAAGGTAAAAGTCTGAAAGGCAATTATTTGAGAACTATTAGAGAATTATTATGTTACCTTGATGTCAATAATTCTTTAGACAAACAGAACATTGTTTTCTGTTTTAATTCGTGTGACATACAATTTCAGCTCACTACCAGCTCTTACGCGCCTAAAACACATGCTGCTGCCACCAGTAAAAAAATCTAATTTCTTCAATGCCTCCGAGAGGTGAATTACCACGGCTTTTTACTGACAACTTTTGTGTAAACGCACGGGTGTAAACTTCTCCAACAATTACCTCTCATGGCGTCATATGAATATATAGTCATATTTCTCCGAACTCTCAACAATGGGTGCGAATTTGAGCACAAATATTTCTCAGCTGAGGTTGCAATATCAACCCTACATAATTCAATTGATCATAGGTAGCATATATACGTGCATCTTAACGGTGTCGAGCGAGGCGAGTCGCCGCGAAACTCTGTTCAGCCACCTTCTTTTTAAATAATGTGATTCTATCGCGCCTTCATTTGGAAAGACGTTTAATACTAGGAATGTTGACACTCCTCATTGTTCCAGTATCAGGCGCGATCTCGCGAGTGTCTACGAAAGCAGTTCAACTGTTTATCCTTCCAAAGAGTTTGATACTAAAGATGTCTTTTTTCTTTCTCTCTGGAAGCAATCGCTCCGTTTTTGGAGAAAAAATATAAGTCCGACGCGGAACGTCTAAAATGCATGCTCTTTTCTGTTAATTATCGTCAAGGAATTGTATTAGATACATGTCGAAGTACGGCCCCAAATTTGAATTAATTTTCGCCGCCGATGTGCTAACAGATATTGTTATAGGCGTACAAGGGGGCGAGTTTTTTAAATTTTCTGTCTAGATTAAATTTTTACACTTATACAAAATGTTTATAAACATATTAATTACAAATATCAAAAACGTTTTAAAACATTTGTGTTACAATGAATCAATTCAAGCAGTAGAAAGTTGTGAAACGAGAATCGAGTCATGAATATTTTCAAAGAGATTCCCGTTTCCCTGCCCAGAAATAAACTTCTGTTCTCGGAAGCGCCGTGTCAGCCGCCGCTTCGTAAAAGCAGGAGGGCAGCGCGTTGCCTAGACAGTTTCCGGAGGTCAGCGTTTTGACCCACGGACATCTATAGCGTCTCCCATCATTGGGTCAGCGCTCAGAGGCCAAAGCACTCGACACATCCCAGGGTATCAATTTCTTTTCGCAGTGTGGAGCATTCAAATGTGAGCGACGGATGTTTGGCCGTTTTGCTCCAGGAAATTTTCTGACGAATGTGTGTGTGTGTGTGTGTGTGAGAGAGAGAGAGAGAGAGAGAGAGAGAGAGAGAAAGAGAGGGAGAGGGAGGGAGTGAGGGACGAAGAGAGAGGGAAGGGAGGGAGAGGTCACACTTGAGTTGGCGCATGCGAGCGGGTGTGCGTGCATAATTTATTTCATTTTAATAATAACCGTCTCGCAAAATGATTAACAAAAGGAAGTTAATATTTTCTCTGTGTGGATGGTGGAACATTATTTTCGATTCAAAATACCGGTATACCCTTATTGACGTACCCGTATTGACACATTTCGACCCGCACGTTCGACCCACAAGCCAACACAAAAAGTTTCAAAAAACTTTTTTAATCTTCATAGCTGATTTTTATATTTTTTTGGATGCTGAATCTGCATCTAAACTCTATTCATTTCCATTACTCACAGTTTAGTCACAATTTCATCTAGTAATCTCTAAAGTTGGTACTGAAGTGATATATTCTTTTCCAGGAAGGAATTAAATCCCAGGTCGTATTTCCTATAACCGAGGTTCACTACAACCCGTTTAGGATCACTAAATCTGAATTTCTTATGCTTATTTGTATTGTAGGTGAAACAGGACCTGTGACTGAAGTTCACTATCACCGAGGATTCACTACACCCGAGTTCACTATAACTGGAGTCAATTGAATATTCTCACAATCCGGCGCTCCTGCTTCAATTATGTTAGAGAAGGTAAATGCGCGTCAACGACTGAGATCATTTTCACCTTCAGGTCTGAAAAGAATCACCGACGGCGTGTTTCGTGACATTTATCCTTGAAACGTTGGTGATCGCCGACTTTTAACACTGCGATTAGAATGACGCACGCCGCAGAGGTCGTTTGTTGGTCGTAGATAATATCTATCACCTGATATCACCAGTTTGTACGATTACTTCTATTGCTTCTAGTCTTTCTGCTACATTAACGGTCCTGGATAGCAATAGATGTAGCTTTTACTGCTGTCAGGAAAACTGTTTGCTGCAAAGTGTTTATCAACGTGGCTCTTCAATTGATATTTAAAACATTTGTATTATTTTTTAAATTATTTAGGATTTTTTATATCTGTAATTTCGTATTATGTATATGTGTGTTATACATAATTAATATATTTTAATATTACATATTATATCCGAATTTACATATTTATTACTTACTCTTACTGTTTTTAATACACATTTTGACATTTCATACTACATTTTTCCGGTCTCTTCTTATAAGTATTGAAGATAGTCCCATTGACCGCCTTACAAGAAGGGAACGGAGGCATAATTGAGAAAGAACTACTATGCACGGGCGTGGTCACTTGGTTAACGCACTTCCAGGCATCTGCTTTGAATTGATGGGAAGAAACCACGGAAAAGTGTTTTACGTAGGTGGTGTCAAAAAACTAAAAACGAACCTTCATGACTCAAACGTATGATAACTTTTAATTAAGCCATACATGTACACTTCAACTACTTAAGCTATCGCACCACCTACTGCACTCATGTAAATGTAATTACTATGTCAATTTGATTATAGAATCTAAATTATAAATTAACATTATTGGGGTTAGTCAGTTTTGATTGATGAAAATGGATGGCACTCAGAGTTAAGTGGGAATGACATTGAAGCTACTATCATCGGAATGTCTCTTCCTTGGAGTGATTCCGGGCGTGTCAACTGCTAAGGTCATTTGTGACGCCATGGTAGTAACCTTTTTTTATCTCAGGAGGTGGTGGTGATATTTCCCCACTAGATGGTGAGATCCCGTTGTTTTAATCCATGGTCCCAATTTTGTAATTTGGTTTTTGGTTTCCTGGCGAATCAGAGAAACTCAAACCTTAAATCCATGAACCATCAACAATTATAAATAAGTATGATAGGATGATATCCATGAACCATCAACAATTATAAATAAGTATGATAGGATGATATATATAGGATAATAGTACTAGTATATAGGATAGTAGTATAAATAGGATGATTTTCTCCCCCATACGTCACATACAGTTTTTTGACTGTTTTTGACTAAATAAATAAATAAATAAATAAATAAATAAATAAATAAATAAATAAATAAATAAATAAATAAATAAATAAATAAATAAATAAATAAATAAATAAAAATTGTTTGACTAAATAAATAAATAAATAAATAAATAAATAAATAAATAAATAAATAAATAAATAAATAAATAAATAAATAAATAAATAAATAAATAAATAAATAAATAAATAAATAAATAAAAATAAATAAATAAATAAATAAATAAATAAATAAATAAATAAATAAATAAATAAATAAATAAATAAATAAATAAATAAATAAATAAATAAATAAATAAATAAATAAATAAAATAAATAAATAAATAAATAAATAAAATAAATAAATAAATAATAAATAAATAAATAAATAAATAAATAAATAAATAAATAAATAAATAAATAAATAAATAAATAAATAAATAAATAAATAAATAAATAAATAAATAAATAAATAAATAAATAAATAAATAAATAAATAAATAAATAAATAAATAAATAGGTATTGGAACTCGAAAATATCACTGAGAAAACGCAAGCATGAATTGAAAGCGGTGAAGTCATCATTTTATCTCAGTCACATTATAAGTCGTTGAAAACAGACTAAAAGGAAAGTGTAGTGATTATTGTAATGTACATATTTTGCTTAACATTATTCCTTCGCTAGCCAAGAGTCAACCATAGAGTCCACTTGGTTAAACACACCGATTTGTTGTTATAATGTAGGCGAAATATTTACATTGTAAGTCAGGGATTTCCCAAATTTTTCTTTCATCCACTCCTTTTAAAAGAATTGTTTGCTCCATCAATGTTAGTCCGGCCGGTGCTAGTCCTGCCTTTCCGTTATCCTCTATAATACAGGATACATAATCATAATACAAAGAATTGCAAGTAAATGTACCGGTAGCGGTAGCTCAGTGCATAAACTGATGTCACTACGACGCTTCTAACCGGGAGGTCCTAGGTTCGAGTCCTGACGGCGGCAAGATTTTCGACACTAGCTTTTAAGGTAGGTCGAATTCAGTTGCTGTCTGGAGGAGAATTCTAGCGGCCGCCTGCTCTGTTCGGTCGTTTTCCGTGGTTTATCCGATCAACACCAGGCGAATGCCGGAGCAGTACCCTAACAAACGGGACACGGACCGCGCTCTATCTTTTCTTCCTCTTCCTTGTCCTATCCTCTCCCCTTACACACACATGCACTACACTGCCACATATTCTGGGAGACCGGTCGGGAGCTTAGAGCTTGTCCCGGCTGGGGCGGTGCCCCGCTGGTGGGAGAGTCCTGGTTAGGGAGAAACCCCACTAGCCGACGGTAGTTCGGTGCCGGATCTCGCCATCCAGCAGGGGAAGATCACCGCCGTCTCACGAGAAAAAAACATGCACTACACTAACGGGACTAATGACCGAAGCAGTTGACGCGCCCGGAAACACGAAAAAATCAATCAATCAATCAAAATGCAAGTAAATGTCTTGATGACAAACATTTCATTGACCAGTATTTTGGTAAATATCTAGGTTTTTTGTAGAGAGTAGTGCAGAGTAGCTGCTTTTGTACTCTTCATGGCTGTGCAATGGTTACAAAGAGTTGAGCGTTTTTTTAACTGACTATAACATTTCTCCAGTGTATTGGAGGGAGTATTTTCTTCCGCAATATATTATCGTTGTGTATCGTTGGAAATTTCTTAAAATCTTTTGGTCGGATCCGAAAACAAGTTTTCAGTTCCCTATCAGGAGAACGAGACGCATCGAATGTCACCTCATATGTCTCGTTTGGTGCACGGGAAATGGTCAAGGTGACGGAATCGTGCACACGCACACTCGCAGTTTACTCAAATACTGTATAGAGATTGTAGTGTTAACGAGAGTTGTTCTTCAAGCAGCTCAGCAGTGTGTGTACTACATTGGAAAACGATTTTGAGTGATTTTGTTTAGCAGCGTTTTTGCCACTAGTATCTACTAATATCAGTTAGACCATGAATCACTGTCGTATGTCATTTGTCAATTAGGAAACCTTGTGAACATTCATGCGTCACACTATTTGTATTGCAGCAAGTCCAGTAATTATCATGTCACATTGATAATAGCTAGGACACCGCCTAGGAGGAGGGGGACGGGCAGAAGAAGAATGAGAAGAATAAGTTGAAGGATAAAGAAAGAGATGACAAATTAGATTAGGTAAAGAAACTGAAAGGGGAAGGGTAGGAAAAGTAAGAAGACACGTTGGCACACGTTTCATTCCACCGACTATCGACATATTATTTCAATTAGACTTTCTGATACCAAATGTATTCTCGTCAATTTAAATAATGATTCTGTCCCGTATTCTGACCGTGTGTGGACTCATAACTATTTAATTACGCTCTAAACTTTTAAAGTCATACTGTCGATATTTTGTCATTATATGCGTGATTCAGTCAGCAATCACAGAAGAATATCAAATGATGTAAGTTATTTCTTGCTAATGAATGCATTGAACGTTTAAATATATTTCTTTTGATATCCAGACACACCATATAATTAATTAATTACTCTCCCAAAAATCTTCATCTCTGATGACTGTATTCTGCTCCTTTCTCTTTGTTTCAAAATATAGCAATAGCTACCTTTTAGCAAGGTTGGTATTGTCATTTGCTTTATAGGTTTTTACTGTGTTTCTTTTCGGTTTTTCTTGCCAGAAGTTCTTCTAATGGTTCCACACATTAGCTGAAACCACGAGAATTTCTTCTCGATGTCTCTGTCGTAGTTATACGATGTACAGTTTCCTAGATAATTAAAATTGCTTACTTGTTTTAGAGCCTAGTTTTCTACTATTATCTTAGATCTCACTGGTTCACTCCCGAAAAATGCCTTAATTTGGGTTTTAGATATGGATATTTCACAGTTATAATATCTAGCTACCTTGCTGTGCTTGTATATATTGAGCTCCATCTTTATTTCAGCAATCAAACCTTGATTGTCTGCCTATAAGGTGGAATTTATAGAAGTTTTTTTATCAAATAGCATTACCACAAGAGACATAACAATTCCATTCATTCAGCATTTCATCTATATATAAATTAAACAGTTGCTGATATGCTACAACCCTGTCGATCTCCAAGTTTTATATTCAGAAAATTTTTGCCAGTTTTGAAACCAGTATCGATGCATATTTTTATTCCACCATTCAGGCTTTTAATTTCTTCAATGAGATGGTGAGGAGAGTTCCCTTTTTTATTAACATTTCCCATAGAAATAGTCGTCTTACTTCATCAAACGCTTTCACATAGTCAATAAAGACTATGTAAGTCTCAAGATTGTATTATCTTATTCTTTCAATTAGTTTTTTTAGTGTTACGCTATCTGAGAAATATAGTCCTTTTCTAAATCTGTTTTTTGTTCACTGATGATGGTGTCAGCTATTGGTTTTATTCTATCGAAGAGTATTCTAGTGTATAGTTTATAACCAGAAGTTAGCAAACTTATTCCTCTATAATTTCCACAGACTGACTTATCACATCTTTTATAAATGGGTTTTACAATAGCCACTTTCCACTCTTTTGATATTTGACAATAGCTTAAGCTAATGGCATACAGCAATCTCGATATCAAATCAGAGCCACCGTATTTCAATAATTCAATATTCGTATTGTCTATTCCAACAGCTTTTCTATTTCTACTTATTTTCAATGCACATTCTGATTCGTTCATACTTATAGGATCTATATTTTCCGGGACGCAATTTTCCTGAATACCTCCTTTGTCCTCTACATCACACCATAGTTCTTTATAGCGCAACCAAACTTGTTCTTTGATAACATTTATATGGGCTGTGTCTTTTTCTGCTTTATTAAAAGTTTCTACACTTTGTAAGCATATTCTTGTCGTCCATGTGTATCATCTGCAATACAACTTGTGTAATAATTCCAACTTTCCCGTTAAGCTTCTCTAATATTTTTCGTTGCTTTTGCACATTTTCTTTTATAATCAATTTTTCCCTTGTGAGTCTAAAGCATTTTCTTTTAGGCATTCTTCCTTTCTTTTACAGCTTCTTGAAAATACTCGGTTCAGATTTTGATGCCTGTTCTTCTATTGATTATACATAAACCCTAGGGAATCTTCTGCTGACGTCTCTAAATATCTTTTTATATTTGTCCATTTTTCTATCTTAATGCTGGGTAAATTCATCGTCAAATGATGGTTAATACGATTTTTATGTTATGATCTCTTAATTTAATAACTTTATATGTTACTCGTTTCTCCTGAATATTTCCTTTTCTATTCGTTCCTTTCCAGGGAGCCTTGATGTTGCATGTATCATAAAATGGTCAGAATTGATATCTGCTCCTCCAAACACAAGGACAAATCTTTCACCACATTTTTTTGTTTTCTTATTTACAATAATGTAAATAATGAAGCTACGTGTTTCTATTACTGCCCAAATAAATTTATGAATATCTTTTTTTCCGAAGAATGTGTTAGTTTTCTTATCTCATTGAAAGCAGAATTCAATTAACCTTCGTCCAATATTAACTGTTGTTTCACCAAAGGTTCCTAAAACATCAAACACTGGTTGTGAGTCTTCACTTAAATTGACATCTTTTACAAGTATGACATAATCATTTACATTTATTGTGTTTATCTCATTTTGCATATCGTTGTGCTTATCTTTGCTTCACTATCTTCGTTTCTACCTTCATCCGGAGCATATGTTCCAATTATTGTTATATAACCACTTGGCACTTTTAAACGCAACAATATTATTCAATCGTCGATAAACCTATGTCTCCTGATAAGACCTTCCCATTTTCATCTATTAGAATAGCTACAACATTACTAGCGTGCCTTGTATGAGCAACTCCAGACCACAACATACTCATATCGTGGAAAACGCGTGATAAATATTATTTGGGCGAATAGAATGAGTGACAGAAATGAGGCGATTATGAGATGCTAATTTTTTAAAAACAATTGCATCCCTCGAGAACAAAAGACGATAGTACTGATCGGATTGCGGAAATTTGTACTGCCTCACGCCACTCAGAAGAGACAATTAACAATTTTTTCAAAGGGTATAGACGAATAAGGCGGTGAAAAATGCCCCCAAACCAAATCGATAATCGCGATGCTCATATGAAAGAGAATATAAATTGACGCAGATTCACAAAAATCAGCCTCGTAGGGCAATCTGTTGCAAAGATACAACGAGAAACGTGTTTTGCATGTTTTATTTTTTCTCAGCATCTATTGCGCCAATCAGGCAGAAAAAATTGTGTTGGTTAAATTTTAAAAAATGATTTTAATTTTTTTTCACCGCCGTCCATATTGTTTAAAAACCTCAAAAAATATATGTTATAGAATGTTACAGGGCCCCTTTGAGGGGAAAAAAGAGACTGTAACCGCCCATATGTCGGTTACATTGATTTTTGAGAAGCACCCGAGAACGTCAAGACACGACAAGTTGCAATTATAGTGTTACCAAATTGCAAGAAATCACGCCAACAGTGAAGGGTATCATTTTGCGAGAATTTATTAAAGTTTCTGAACGCACTCACGTAGAATGGAGCGACAACCAATCAAAAATCACCCTTGGAAATATCAGCACTAGTGCAAAGCACCGCTACGAAAAGCTTTCTCTTGTGCTGCCGACCGCCGATCTGTACACACCGGAATTGTTCGTGCTGGACGGAGAGGAGAATTCACCGTATTTCGACGATAAGAAGCTTGAAAAAGGTAATTCGTCTCATTATGTTAAAATAACGATACTATGTATGAAAGAATTGAGAATTTTAAATAGTGAATATTCTGATAAATTTACGTGAACGCATTACGCAGAAATATACTATTTTTCTATCAACGAGGAAATAATATATTTCAACGTTCAAGAACGTATACTGAAGTGGAAAGCATGTGCTATAGGAAATGTTTCTTTCTATTTTCAGCTTTTTTGGTCTTTCGTCTTGGCTTACCACGTAAGAAATTCATTACGCGGAGATATTGCAGTCATATTGTATAAAATTCGAAGGTCTGTGGTAGCGATTCACCAGAGCACGTGTTCGCCGAAGCAAAGGGGTTGCCACGACCTTCAAAGGATCTGGGTCGCCGTCGCCGCTCCAAGCTGTGGAAATGTTTCTTCGAGACGTGTTGTGTGTTAGAAAACTTCACTAGAAATTCTCAACAAAAAAAAGATGTTTAAAGAAGCGAGAATTATTATACAGAGATAGAATTCACCTCACTTACAGACGTAGATAGTCGAGTAATTATATTAAAATAATTTAAACGTAATCTTTTACAATATTGCAATCGTAAAAGGAAGCCAGATAACTAATTCCTGTAAAGAATTGTAAAAACCTATTTTTTTGATTGTTCTATTAACGATAATATTTGTTCTTTTAGCGTGTTTTCAATTTAGTGTTTAATCGTTTTCAAATTGTTCAAAACCAATAATTAGTCGTAGGTTCATTGCATAACGACATTTTCTTTCTTTGCTGCCTAAATTGTATAAGGTAATAATCTACGGGAAAGTGAAACATCTGGTACATATTTTTAATTTTTTAAAAAAGGGTTTTTTTTTTTTTTTTTGTAAGGTATTTTATTGTGTTTTTTTGTGAAGTGAAGGGTAATATAATTTTATGTTTAGTGTTTATGCGAGTGTTAAAACGCAACTGCAGTTTTAGGTAATCACGTAATTGCTAAAGGTAGAGCAAGTGATTGATTTTTTTAATGCAATGTGAAAATGCTAGATTAGAATTGTATTCAAGTATTTAACAGAATATATCTAGAACTCGATTCATACTTAAAAGATTAACTTGCCTACGTTTCTTGTATTACAAAAGCAGGTTAAAAGACGAACCCACTCCTGTAGGGCAGTTAGGACATTTAAAACCATTCCTAATTCTTGGTGTGATATTGTCATAACAAGTCACAGGTCAAGTAATACTACTAGGTTACGTGAGTGATCCGCTTGAGGCCTTTTAGAGAATAGTGGAAAGGTAGAGCGGTCACAAGACATTGAAAAAATTGATGGTCATTTTGTATTATCTTTCATATGAGCATCACGATTATCGATTTGGTTTGGAGGCACTTTTCACCGCCTTATCTATACTAATAAAAGTGCATTCAGCGACATGTAATGAAAAGAGAGAGGAAAAAGAAAGTTAAAAGAGACCAGGAAGAAGGGTGAAAAGCGAGTACGGGGAAAGAATGAGTAGGGTAAAAGAGAGAGGGATAAAGGGAGTGGAAAGAGATAGAAAGCAAAAAAGACAGGGAAGAAATAGGGAAAGAGAGGAAAAGGGGGAGAAAGGGGAGAGAAGGAAAAAGAAAAAGAGAAGGAAAAAGGAGAGAGGGAAAAAAAGAGGGGGGAAAAGCGAGGAGGAAGGAGAGATGAAAAAAGAGGGAGAGAGAATGAGGGAAAAAGAGAGTGAAGGAAGAGAGAGCAGGACGTCTGCCTGGTTCTGCTAGTACTCTTATAAATGCACTTTTCACCGCGTTATATCCTTTATAAATAATATTCCAACTTTTGCGAATATAAAGTGGAGAGAATCTTCAATGTCACAGGGTCAAAAATCCCCAATTAACAGTTTTTCAACAATTAACAATTTTAATATACAATTCTGAAATATACGCCAGAACGGCCTGGAAGAATCCGGAAAATAGTGACTGAGTTGAAAATTTCAAAGTAGCAGTTCTGACAGGAATTGCAAATTGATTCCTAAAAGTTAGAATAATTGTTGCTCAAGTGCTAAATATTCAGTGATTTATTGACACAAATACTCGACATAAAACACCCGCTCAGATATATTTTTCCGTCACGGCGTACGCACAGGTAAAATCTGTCCATCGACAGAGATGACGCAAGAGATGAAGGTTTTTCCGCCTTGTATATAAACAAAGGAAGTCCCGATCCCGGACAGTGTCTCTGCCACCCCTTTAAAGTTTGCACGAATCATGTAGACACTACGATTCTAACTGCTAGTAATTGGTGAACGCACTATCCCTCGGATTAAAGGGTATTCAAGTGAGTCTGCACGGATGGGAAGCTACAATTTTTTTTCTTTGGGCAAGAGTACATATTGTGCTGTGTTTTGACTTGAGTGAGTCTGACCGAGAGCGGTAGCGCAGTGCATCAACTGATGTCACTGCAGCGCCTCTGATCGGCAGGTCCTAGATTCGAGTCCTGACGGCGGCAGGATTTTCGACACCAGCTTTTCAGCTACGTGGAATTCAGTCGCTGTCTGGAGGAGAATTCTAGCGACCGGCTGCTCTGATCGGTAGTTTTCCGTGGTTTCTCCGATCAACACCAAGCGAATGCTGGAGCAGTACCCTAACAAACGGGCCACGGACCGCGAGCGATCTTTCCTTCCTCTTCCTTGTCCTATCCTCTCCCTTACACACACACTTACACTAACATGCACTACACTATCACCTATTCTGGAAGACCGGTCGGGAGCTTAGAGCTTGTCCCGACTGGGGCGGTGCCCCGCTGGTGGGAGAGTCCTGGTTAGGGGGAAACCCCACTAGCCGACGGTAGGTCGGTGCCGGATCTCGCCATCCAGCGGGGGAAGATCACCACCATCTCCCGAGAAAAAACATGCACTACACTAACGGGACTAATGACCGAAGCAGTTGACGCGCCCGGAAACACGAAAAAATCAATCAATCTTTGACTTACAAGACGAAGGAGTAAACAAGATGGTGCCGAGCCGGGCCGGGCTTACGTTGTGCGTCGCGGCAGAGACGGGGATCCAGAGAGTATATAGTCTGAGAGGGGACCTGTCTGAAAGAGTCGTTTTAGAGTAGAGGCTACAGGCCCTTCGGGGAACGCGTTGGCGGCAGCCGGGGGCGGGAGGGAGGCAAGCTGTGGGAGCGCAAATGCGGAAATGCACTACACTAACGGAACTAATGACCAAAGTAGTTGACGCACCCGGAAACACGAAAAAATCAATCAATCAATCATTGAGTGAGTCTGGAAAACGCGTGTCTCAATGGGTGAATATTGAATCAGTGATATAATGAGAGGAAATGATATTATGGAAACGGGGTGTAGTCTAGAACCATGATACAGTGCATGTTTTATCCTATTTGAAAGGCTTCATTCTGGGAAAATAAAACAAATTCCCTCTCCCAGTAGTCTATTCATGGGCGAGTCTCGTTGATGCCAAAACCCCCTCGAGATCCTGCAAATTGAATGGGGTGCAAACGAATTTGGTATATAAATTTGGAGTATTTTTTTGTTTGACATGAAAGGAAAGATTAGTGTAATAATACTTTCCTCGAAATTAAATACCATTTCATTGAAATAATTCGCATTATTCAGGTAACATTATCATTTCGTTTGTTAACGATTAAATCGCAATTGAAAGACGAATCAAGAACATGTATTCTGACAGTTTGTGTTCCAGAATAGGTAGATATTCATTATCTGACGTATCATGACGTCTCCGGAGATTAAGGTTTAAATCACAATTTGACTTCACATTGATCTATCTCTTTTTGAAATACTATAAGGAGAAGAGAGAAAAGAATTGTCATTAGTATGAAGATGAAATCGTTAAATTCATATTCTTTAACTGTCCTAGAGACCAAAAGCAGGAGTTGCAAGTTTTGGCCATATGTTGTATGTAAATGTTCACGTCCATTGTCCTGCAGACCATGGAGTTTCTAACGTTAAGTGAGCGACCATTTAGATATTCGAAGCGAAAAATCTTAATATAATGACTATTCCACTCGTTAAATTAAAACCAGTAGTGTTTAACTATAAATACAAAATGCCACAGTAAGGGAGTTGTATCTCAAAACGTTTATCGCTTTTTCTATCCGATTTTTGAAACCGCTTCTCCTTACTGGCCAATCATAAACTGACTCATCTATCATAGGATGCGATCTACATCGGTCTCTATGTCGATGTCAAATAAATCGCGTATGTACTGTAACATAACTGTAACAAATCTTTTATTATATTATATTATATACTATATTATATACTATATTATATTATTATATTTATGTACTGTAACATAACCTCTTTTATTTTACAATAGCCTTTACTTATTTTCAATATTTGGCGCATTTTGGAACTCTGTGGGACATAATTTCATTCGTGGAATAGTTTTCTATTAAAATCACTCGCGCTTTGGAAATTCTCAGATAAATCCCTTCCTCGCTTCGCGAGTGGGGATTTATCGACAATTTCCAAAGCACTCGAGGTATTACCTATGATAACATTAACTATTACCTATCAACTATTATCTATTACCTATCAACATTGTTAAATTGTCTGAAGCAGATTTTGTAATGAACAAAAGAATTGATAAGGATTTTTATTTTAAAATGCAAAAGTAATGCTCCCCGCTCAATGAGACACCCAGCACTCATGGATGGAGCAATCGGAGGTGTCCTAAGAAGCTTCAGATTTACAATGTGCGGAGAAAAATGTCAAAGGCAACAAGTGTTACAAAATAAAAATATGAATTACAAATAGCCAAATAATGAAAGTGTTCAAATGTAAATGGTCAGTTTCATTTTAAAAAAGTGACCAATAATTGTAATAATATATTTGTTCTATACATATGGCTAGTTAAAAGTGTTATGGATGGGACACTTGTTTTAATACAATATTACATGGCACGGAGATATTAATGTTATGTCTCAAGACGAAAGTCAAGCATTTTGAAAATATTTAGTCAATTGTGAATGTTATAATATGTTACGAGCCATTTCCTTGATTTCAAAATTGTAAACTTCAAGATAAAATTGTGAATTAAATACAATTTATTTTTAGTTGCGAAAAAGAAAAATATTTACATGATATTGTGATATTTTACGAAGTTATATTGCGTACAGTTAATAGGCGTTTTCTAAGAAACTGTAAATGCTGTTTGATCAGCATCCATAATTTGTGGGATTGGAATTGTGATTTTCTGAATAAACCGTTATCAATTATTCGGAATTGGAAAAAGCTACCTTGAATTAGACAATCCAAACAATACGATCGTTCATGTTGTTGAAAATCTGAAAATTGATTTATTTTAAGAAGAATAGGAAGAAAAATAACTACGCTACCATTGGCTTGGAGAAACCAATACTTTCTTACTTGAACAATTTGTGTACTTATTGCGCAACATTTTTTACTTATTTATGAAAAAGGTTTTACCTATTTGTGCAATAAGAATACAAAGAACGGACGCAGGGAAATTCTCCTTTGTAAACACGACTATAGTAGATTGGAACGATTTGCCTGCGGCAGTTTTCTAGCCCTTTCCATGCTCAGCGCGAGGTTTTTGAAAAAAAAATGTAAGAAATTAGTCAATAAGGTGAAAATGTATAGTGAAGTGAAGTGAAAGGTGCGATTATGCATAGTCTACAGTAAAAAGTATTGAACAGTTAATACTTAGATAAAGTGATATGCAGTGCAGTAACGTGAAGTGAAGGGAAGTGATTTCATTTCTTTCTGTTAGTTTCGTTAGTCGAAAACGTCTTTCTACAGGGTATGCTGACGTTCATTAATTTATTTTTTTATGGTGACGAGTATTTTAAGAATTCGAAATGTAATAATTATTATGTGTTTTATATTATTACACTGTGGTGCTAGGTAAAAAAGTGTTTACCCCTCTTTGTCTGAATGTGAGCGAATGGGTGCAGATTGGTGTGAATGCGAGGGTTCTTTGGTCTGTCTATGTATCTACGCATGTATGTTTGGATGGATGTATGTATATTTGTGTACTATGTAAGTTTATTTATCTATATGTTAGTATATATGTATTTTCATTTGTAGTATAGGAATGCAAATGCCATGTGCATATCTAGGAAAGAACACAAACAATTTGTTTTATATGGATTTTTATACATTATTACGTTATTTGTAATTGTAACTGTACTTTCGTATTTCTGCATTCTGCCACCGGGCATCGTCTGCTCAATTGTAGAATAAATATCTATCTATCTATCTATCTATCTATCTATCTATCTATCTATCTATCTATCTATCTATCTACCTATCTATCTATCTATCTATCTATCTATCTATCTATCTATCTATCTATCTATCTATCTATCTATCTATCTATCTATCTATCTATCTACCTATCTATCTATCTATCTATCTATCTATCTATCTATCTATCTATCTATCTATCTGTATATCTATCTATCTATCTATCTAATATTTTTACTTATTTGTGCAAACTTTTTAACTTTTTTGTTCAAAATGTTGCTCCCTCGGAACGTCGATAGCTGGGCTCCGATTTGTAGCGAACTTTGGAGGACGTAAAGAGAAGAAAAAGAATGTGGTCCTGTGTCACGTCCTGCGAAGTTCGTGACAAATCGCAGTGCCACTCTCGGCTATCGGCCGCTGGCCCTCGGGCAGCCCACCGTGTGCCCGCAAATTCAGGGGAATTCGGGATTTTCGACTCTTTAGCTCTCTGAAATGACACTTAAATTGGTTCGCAGGAATCAGCGATGTGATTCTGTTGTATAAGATGTGATATTATACATCAATAGCCTTATCAGGGAGCTATAATATCGCAACATCATTACTACATGAATTACTCCTTACGTCCAGAACTTCAAATGAGCTCTCCTAGCCCAATCCCAATACGAAGAATGAGCGTAGTACTCGTTGTACGTGGGATCCATAAACGTATCTTTTGGAATTGTTTTGTAAGTGGACTCACATTTGTAAGTACCAACCTCCCAGCCATCTACATTTGCCGTTAACTTTTCCTCCTCATCTCTGTTACGCCTTAGCTGCTTCAAGAACTCTCGGTCTCTTTCAGCCAAAAGCAAAGGATAAATAGCAATTTTTGCACTTCTTGCTTCAATTTGATCTCTAATTACTTTCCTTTTGTTCAAATAAAACATATAACAGGCACCGACAGTGATACCAGGATAGCCCGCAATCATCGTATAACTACGTATAACGTAACGTTTTGTATATGATTTGGCCGGAATTCTTTCAAAATGAATTTTTTGATACCCTCCTTCAGGAGGCATATCTTGAATGTGAGGAGCCATTTCAGTCGATTCGAATTGTCATAAACAGATACTTTTATTATTTATAATTGCGAGTTGTAAACTTAAGATGTTAAAGACATTACGTAAAAAGCCTGTCGACACACAAGAGTTCTCAGGAAGTAATCCGAAATGTACTTCCTAAATGACCCCAACCAAAGAGTACATCCGATTTACTCTTTGGGTCACTCCACATATCCTGTTGTAATAGAGAATAAACCAGGTGTCTCCGGAAAAATATGACGGACGGGTGGCTCATGTAAGAGGAGACGTAAACGATAACTTTTTGCAAGTGAATAAGTAGTTTGAAAGTTCACGCAACGAAGTTCCACTGTGGTTTTTGGCCCTGATTGGAAGACAACTCATCACGCACTGGTGTTTGGCGGCTCCGTTCTGTCGTAGTCAATGGTTCGCCTGACAGTAATGTCTTCTCCACATACATCACTGGATGTTTAATTGCCTACCAATGAGGAACACATATCACATATGTAACTTCGTTACATAAAATTTTCCACCACAACTTAATTGGCAAGATGTGATGATCTCCATCCTCCTAAACGCCCTACAAGTTTGTAATATTTACTCTGAGATATTTATAGAATGGCCCTCGCGGATTGCTCATTGGTCAGCATGCTCGCTTTCTTTGACGCGACCCCGGGTTCGATACCCGGTTGGGGTAGATTATAGTGTTCGTTTTCCTTACAATGCTCCAATATATGTTTATTTATTTTACGTCAAAAAAACAGTTAAAAACTGCGTATGACGTGCTATGGGTAAAAGTGAATTGTGTGCACATTTTCAAAATTCTGTGATCCTACACTAAGTCATATACTACTTAAATTTTGAATTTTGAATTTTGAAAGGAGAAAAAACTCCCATGTAATAAAATCTATTTTCAAGGATAAACAAGCAATAAGTTTTGAATTTTGAAAGGGGGAAAAACACTCCCATGTAATAAAATCTATTTTCAAAGATAAATAAGCAATAAATTTGGGCTCTTATTACTTCCTGCCGCGACAACATGGAAACGATATTTTGAATAATTGTATTTCCCACTGAATTCTAGAAGACGTGCACAGAAAATGAAGTTACATTTATGTCCAGAAGCAAAACAAGGGGCCATCTCAGCATTTGCTCAATGGATCAGGAAACTGGACGAAAAACCTGATCGAGATGGGGGTCATTGATCGAGATGGGGTCATGTTGCTGTGTGACGATGAAAACCCCACTTCTCACGTTGAGAAGACCAGGGCACGACGTAGGGTTGCCTACGTGCTAACCATACGTACCCGTAACGCATGGTCGCAAATACATTTATTTATTATATATAAATAAATAAAATGATTCCACACCACAATGAGCAAAGATGATTATATGATGAAAACTATCGTATTCAGTTGCTAGTCCTGCCTACAGCCTGAAGTCCTTTACCATGTGTGAGGTTTTCAGAGCAGATGGATGCAGCGCTGCGGTCGGGCAATAGGTTCGGCTGATAGCTCGTCTTCTCCACATACATCGATGGATGTTGAGTGGCCTCCCAATGAGGAACAAATATCACATATGTAACTTCGTTACATTAAATTTTCAACCACAACTTAATTGGCATAAAGTGATGGTCTTCGACCTTCTGTATGCCCTACAAGTTTGCAATGCAGTAAACCTTTGTTAGCACGAACTCACTTAAAACGAATTTCGCCATACTACGAACAAAACTTCGGTCCCTTCAAGGGATTACGGGACATTTATAATAATCCGTTAACACGAATTTTTATATAAACGAACTCTGGTCCCTTGGAATTCGTATTAATGAGAAGTACTTATTCTGAGACACCTATACAACGCCATTAAGAGCAAACATGATATCATGGAACGTGTCGTGTTCAGTTGCTGGTCCTGCCCGTGTGAAGCCCTGTGGCATGTGTGAGGTGTTGAGAGCAGCCCACGGCGCCGCCTGTGGGTCGCATGGTGGGGCGCCCTCGTGCGGCCGGACGACCGCCGGGCGTCGCTGGCCGGTGGGGTGGGGCGGGCGGGCGTGGCGGGGCGCCGCCGCCGCCGTCGCCGCCAGCGCCTCCGCCTGCGCCGGCGCCCCTGGAGGGTGCCGGCCTCCGCCACCGCCCGACGCACCGTCAACCCCATCCGCGCCCTCGTCGACGGCCTCGCCCTCGAGCCCAACCCCGACAAGCCCGTCATCGCGCTCTCCATCGGTGAGTAGATCGCCCGGCCCCGCGCCCCCGGCGGCCAGCGAGGCGCGTTCACTTCAAGGCGCGGGAGCAGCTCCAAGTGCTTTCAACTACTTTCGGGGTGAGGGCCGTTCAGTTGATGGCACCAGCGACCAGCGAGGGCGTGTTCAGTTCATGCCACCGGAAGCCAGCTCCAAGTACCTTCGTCTACTTTTGGGGTGAGGGCGCGTTCAGTTGATGGCACCAGCGACCAGCGAGGGCGCGTTCAGTTCATGGCACTGGGAGCCAGCTCCAAGTGCCTTCGTTCTGTTCATGGCACCGGGAGGTAGCGCCACATGCCTTAGTTTATTTTTGGGGTGAGGGCGCGTTCAGTTCATGGCATCGGGACCCAGCTCCACCAAACCCAGTGCCTTCGAGGCGATCTTGACTAATGTGAAGACCAGCATTTCAACGTGACAGTTTAACAATTTACTTAATGCAGGTGCTGCCAACAGATTCCAGCATTGAAGTTTGAGGAAGACGCAGGAGTATTGTTGTCACAAGAAACCTCTTGAATGAAACCTTTCAGTATTTTGCTTGTGTCTTGACAGTTCGACAAAACCTAATATGCCATTCAGAGCTGTAGCGAGAACTCTTTCACGGAAGATATAAGATATACTAACAAGTCTGAACTGAATTGAAGAATACCTTTTGGCGTAACATTACCATTTAAATGTGCCATTTTTACAATATCTAACAGAGGTAGCGCCGCGGTCAAATTTTCTTTTTGGGAGAGTTCTTGTAATGGAGAATCAGGAGTAAATTGATAAAATCGATTTATTTACCAGTTTTCAAAAAATATCGCGCTTTTTGCGCTAAAACATGTAAAAACTGAGAAATATTTTGACATTTATTTAGATTGAATATATTAATTCTTTTACCATTCTGAAATCAGAAGAGGCATAGATACGGATCGCACATAGGATATTTTTATTTCGGGAAAAATTAAGTTCCTCGATCGATAGTTACACGTGTACCTCCAGATGAGAAACGGAGAATTCAAGATGGCGGACCACTGAAATTGTCTATTTGAGTATTTTATGGTAATGAGTAGGGGCGGACTTTGATGACCTAAAACATCGCCAAAAATGATCAATAAAATTCTCTTAAAATGCTTTAAAAATGTCGTAAAACCAAAGAAAAATGACTTAAAAATCTTATTAAATCCAGTTGGGATGGACAACTCAAGCTGTTGGGTACGTTACTGATGTAATCGAGGTATCTTTCATTCGTTGGAGAGAACTCGGCTTGCAAACGTTTGATTTGGACTGTTCTTTACCAGGAAATCTGTTTCTTTAGTTATCCCCAAATCGGCCGAACCGGCAATGGCGCTGATATACGTCACAAGAATACACAACGTGAAAACTATTTCTGAGCGAACAAATCTAATAGGCCGCTGAGTAATTCTGTGAAGAACATTTGTTTCATCTTGTACATATTATTTGAAGCAAGTTTCATTTAAAACGACATTAAAATCGATGAAATGAGTAAAAATGGATTAAAAATTACGTTAAATGATAAAAAATAACTTATTAGTCGAAATCGACAAAAAATGCAAAATAATGACCTACAAAAATGGGTCATTTCCTTCCTTCATAACATAAAAAAATGTCTATACTAAACGACATTGTTCAAAAGTGAAAAGAAAAAAACAGTTCATTAAAATCCGCCCCCTAGTAATGAGCAACGCCTCAGCTTAAGATAATCTGTTCACGTGCTCGTTAAGAAAGATTAATAAAAATATTCATATCGATTTAATTTTATACAAAATATGTCCTCTACTTCAAGAAATAATTTAATTAAATTTTCACTCCATTTAGAGAACCATATAGATGGTTTCTGGACTGATTTTATTACATCTGAATTTCTAACAGCAACTGTGAAGGAGGTTCGTTTCTTTAAGAGAAAGTTGATCGCGGAAGAAATATACGATCTGGGCGGGCAGAAGCGTCATAAACTATTAGCAAAACGCACCTTGCTTTGAATTAATTTCAAGACGTATTTTTGAGCACAAGTCATACAAATTGAATATCGATATACCTAGAAATTGTTTAGTGGTAAAATGTATCTGTGTGAATTACAGGCGTAGAGCAGTGATGTAATGAAAATGATGTAAGGACTAAAGCGTTTATGTTTTATAATTCACAACTGAATAATATGCGTCAAGTGAATAAGAAAAGTATATATTTAAACTATTTGAAATATCGTTAATTGATTATCAATTTCCATACTCAATCATGTTTAGAAAATTGTATGAACAATAAAAAATTCGTATAATTATAATTTCTCAGGAATTTTTAAAAACTACTAAATCGCACTGAACGGAATCAAAAATTAAGTAAAAACACTCACTGTTTAAAAATAAACAATTTTAACAATAACATACGAATAACTATAAGAAAACTAGTCTACAAGTCTCGCAAATAATAATTTGTTTTCAGCCATTAAAGAATGTGTATGCTTATTTCAAATACATTAGCCTGCTGTGAAATTATCAAAAGAGGGTTTATTCCCAAGATTGCACCGCGACCTTGAGCCGATGGTAATTTAATGGCGGAAGAGTTGAAAGGTTTTTGGAGATATGAAGTAATTTCGCGTCATTAGTCGTGGAAGGCGGGAAAGCCCCTGTATTTTAGACACTTTTCTTCGAGAAAAGGTGCATGTAATCCAACTGTTGGCGCTTTTCCGTCGCCGCCTCTCTCTCTCTCTCTCTCTCTCTCTCTCTCTCTCTCTCTCTCTCTCTCCTCTCTCTCTCTCTCTCTCTCTCTCTCTCTGGGGCGCACATGATAACTATCACCCACGTCTCCGTCTTAGAGAATTCTTATCTTGATTCCCGTTCTTTCTGACGTACTATACTACGTATGTACAGAAAGCAAATGAATAATTATATAAATTATTGTTATATCTTGCATAATTCTTCGATACATGAAGCACGGCAATTAATATTGAAATACAGGTGTCAGGGCAGAAAACGTCGAAACGTTGAAAATAAGTTCTCAAGACAATCTGAAGCATATTTTATCTAATAAACTACTTGGATATTCCGAATGGCTGAGCCGAAATTAGCACTCAAAGGTTGGTTTGAAAAAATGCTAGTCAAAAAGTTGCATTGCAGAAGCATAGAAAAACTCTGGAAACATGAAAATTGTTTATTTTTTACAAAAGAAATTAATTTTTCTTCCGGAACAAATAAATTAACACAGAAATAAAAACGCACCCAATTTACACAAATCGACTGTTTTTTTAATTGTTGGGTTAATTTTCTTTTTTTTTTACTTATTTATCATCTCTTAAGTTTTACATCTTTAGAAATGTAAGAAAATTGTTTAATGTAATACGGTATTCAAGAATGTGGTTTAGTATGTATTTTTAAACTGGACGGTGTCTTCTGTTTTGAAAACTTTAAACACAAGGGAGAGTATTCTATGAAGATCCATTATATTGTACATATAATAACTTTATCAAATGTTTCACTGGAATTACGAAGATATTGAAACAAACTGTCCAATTTCCATTTTTAAATTTAATATTTCCTCTGCCCTTCTAATATAATTTAATATTAATTCAACGTAACCCGGGTCAAATTTATACAAGAATATGGGCACCAGGAAAATATTACGTTAATTCAATTATTAAAATTAATCTTCAATTGCTATTTCCAATAAATTTAAATCCGGCTAATTGGGTCGATGGGTCTTATAAAAAATAATCGCTATTGCCTACTAATAGCCAACTCCAGCAACTCATTTGCTGGAATTGGCTAAATGAAAATCATCTTTTCTATTCACAGAAACTTGTAAGTTTATTCAATGTGCATTGGTAACAATACGAAACGTACTTTCGGTCATGAACAGTCTCAAACCTTATATTGCAGTACCCGTCTTCGCTCGCTCTTGACCGATGTCACCACGTAGAACCATTTTCAATCTTTCCCGGTGTCGATGTCGGAATAACTCCATATTCCCCTCTTTCAGCCCTTCAAAACTCGGTCCATACTTTCCACTGTTTCTTGTCAGAAAAATTTTCAATCCTAGCCAATCCCTAAATTACTTACAAATTCAACTAGCCGCGCCCCAGACTGTCATTGCTTTCTCGGCCAATCCCCAAACAGTTTACTTTATCAACTAGCCGCACCCCGTGGTTCAAAGCAATAAAGTTTGTTGACCTTGACGACAACTCGTCCGCCGTTGCCAGGCCTCCCATTTTCATATGTCTATCCTTACCATTCACCCTTTTTACAATAAATGTGACGCCATACAATGTCCCACATATTGGTATGTCGTAAAATATTATCTCAGACAGGTTGTATTATCATAGTTTCAAAACATTCGGAGAGCGCTTTGACGTTAAATTCTGTTACATGTGGATAGATCGATGAGTGACGAAAAGCAAGCCAAACGATACTGGAAGTGGACAGAGAACACACGAACATTCCTGTTCAATGCAATTTCGCCATTCTCAACTTATCGCCATGTCTCGGTAATACACAAAAATACAATCAAAACATCTCAAGAAAAAATGTCCGAATGGAAAATAATTCGGCAATTCAATTAGGAAGTACACTGAAAGTAACTCAGACTGTGAGAGTTTGAACTTACACTGATACTTACACTGATACTGATACTGAGTTCTAATTCCACTGATTCAAACTGTGTTAATTCAAATACGATTCTCATTGTCGTTTAACAATATACATTCACCTGCAAAACTTTATAAATCGGCTTTGAATTGCCCATGCCGAATGTTCAGTTTTGTTTGTTTTTAAATGAAAACTCTACGATACTGGCATTTAGGATATTACAACGCAAAATAAATCTATAAATTTCAACTAGTAGTCAGTGACGTAGACTGGTACCACTGCACGAGGCATCAACACCCTTGCGAAATCTGGAATCAAGAGAACGCGAGGTGCTCCGCGGCACCTCACACGAGAGCCAAGGAGTAAACATTCTCGCCCTTGGTCAGGCCCTCCAACACCGACTCGCTTGCTCTCGAAAGCAAATTAACTTCAAAACTCTTTTTAAAAAGTAGAAAGGAAAGAGATTGGACTACTGGACCCCGTATTAGATTAGTACGCGTACTTACAAGACCGAGACAAAAACAGTAATTTTTTTTTTAAAGAAATTCAATGATTCATTGATTGTTAGTGATTTCGGGCGTGTCAACTACTGAGGACATTAGTCCCGTAAGTGTAGTGCATGGTTTTTATAGGGAGATGGCGATGATCTTCCTCCGCTGAATAGCGAGATCCGGCGGCGATCTACTGTCGACTAGCGGGGGTTTCCTCAACCAGGTATCTCCCACTAGCGAGGCACCACCCCAGCCAGGACAAGTTATAAGTCCTCAGCCGGTCTCCCGAGATGTGTGGTGGTGTAGTGAATGTTAGCGTACGTGTATGTGTAAGGCGTGAGGATAGGACAAGGAAGAGGAAGGGAAGATCGCGCGCGGTCCGTGGCCCGTTTGTTACGGTACTCCTCCGGCATTCATCTGGTGTTGATCAGAGAAACCACGAAAAACTACCGATCAGAGCAGCCGGCCTCTATAATTCTCCTCCAGACAGCGACTGAACTGGACCTAGCTATCTAGCTAGTGTCGGAAAACGTTCCATCTTCGAAAATAATAGTCTGGGTCCTCCCGGTCAGAGGCAGTGCAGTGACATCTATTCGTACTCTGAGCCACCTAAACCGGTCCAAGAAATAATCCTCAGGTTCTTTCAAGCATTCAAATGCCGAGAAAAGCGCCACTATTTACAGTATTTCCCATAATGTAATCAATTATTTCCTGCGTCACTACGCACACGGCTCGCAAACAACATTCTCTTTTTGTTGTTGTTGTTGAGATAGTAAGATGGCGGCGCGCGTTGCCAAATTCCACGGGCCGGCGTCCTTGGCGACGGGCGGTTGAAGGACTGCGCAGGCGGACGCAGGCTGCGCACGTGGCGCCCTCCATGCGCTGCGCAGATGGCTCTGCGCACGGGATTCTGCAGCGGGTCAGCACAGGCAGGGCAGATTCGCTCTCGCGGTCAGGGATGCCATATTGGGCGGAATACCGCCAATTGGGCGAAAAACAAGCTTCGACTTGCGAAAGGAAAATGCAATCGTGTTCAATTCCACCCATTGAGTGGAATCCGTTGTTTCCTGGAAGAATTTTAGGCGATATGCTTTTTTTTTCTTTCATAAATCATCAATAATACTCACATTTCCCCGCAAATTGTACAAGTATTCATGGCTTCTGAAAGAAATGGCCTATGCATAAGTGTTTAATTTTGAACATCTTATAAACATGCAGATATTATGAAAATATGTCAGAGCCCGTTTTTTCTTGTTTAGACATGTACTTTGCTCTTTTTTCTAGAAGTTGTACAAGTATTTAAGTCATACGACTAGAATTAATAGGAAATATTTTGCACAGGAGTATTTAGTTTTAAACATATTGGGAACGTGCAGCTATTTTGAAATGATCAACCCAATGTCAGTCAGCTTCATTCCTCGATCACCTTTTTTTCCACCAGGTTATTTGGCGGAAGTTAGCAGATTCTTTTCTTTCCGATGACGGACTTCCGCCGAATGGATCTGGCAACCCTGCCCGCGGTGTCTCCCAACGCGCTTCATTCAATCACACACGATATTTGGGGGCCTTGTCAGAGACGGAACCAGAAAGTATTAACGAAATTAAGCACTCCCATCAATATTTTTGAAATACGAAGAAAAGGGTTAGCTTAAAATCTAAGAAACCTTTACTCATAATGGGAATATTTTTTTACGATGATGGGATGAATAAGGGGTAATTGTTTTGAATAAATCGAGCTGAATTTAAAATAAATGTTTGTCTTTGAAAGGGGCTTCCATGCTCCCGTCTAGGTCCGCTACCTGGTAATATCATTAATATTCTATTACAGTGTAATCTCTCTAATCGAACGTCTTCATAAAAAAAATTCGTTTGTTCGAAAATATTGCACGCGTTTGATTGGTTAATCTTAATTATATAACCCATACTTTGATATCCTCTCTCCCCTACGAAAATTCTCTCAAAAAAAGTATTCAATCTTTTGAATTCAGATTGAATGTGAGTTCATTGTACCTGTTGGTTTAGTGGTGAGTTGTGGTTAACATTTAGATTATTGAAATGATTGAAGGCGTTGTCATTGTCAACAATATTATTTAACAACAATATATTGTTGACAATGACAACGCCTTCAATCATTTCAATCACTGTACCTGACTGTGAGTGGCCTCGTCTGGATAAGTGTATGAAACGCGAGGTTCAAACCGTGATGGTATGGGAGCCCTGATGGAATAAGAGGTACCGGAAACGAAATAACTCCGAGAACCCCTTCTGCAAGTACACTGAGTGGACCGGGATTGGAATTCAGGGTTTGCAGAGATGGAAAGTGCAGGTCGCTCTGCTTCATATTGACTGACAACTATATAACGAGGGCGGAGTAAATGCGGTGGGCAAATGTTCGCGTTGGGTGACGTCAGCATAGGACCAGTACGTCATCACTCATACGATTATCCCGACTTCATTGATAAATATCAGCAATCCTCAAATGTTACAAAAATAAGGAACTTAGAAAAATTACTGATGCAAATGGATTGTGCCCACAAAAAACTAGGAATTCAAACAATGTACTGTATCCTACAACTCTTAAATACTCCATTTTTTATAACATTTGACAAATTTCCAACCCTGTATGCAAAACTTTAACAATGGAATTTCTAAATCGACGCGACGTGTAAAAATGAAATTCTGAGAGGAAGCAGTATCCTGACAACAATAATTCACAGAAAGGCCATTTTAACCAGCTCAATTGAAAGTAATTAAATATATTAAAATTTTGTCACTAACGGCACAAGCTAGAGTTCAAGACCAATGAACTGCATTTAAAACATATTTAAAATATTATTTTGTGTAACACCCACATATAAAGCTACTTGGGCGAATAATAGTATATGCGGTGTCATACGCCAATATTGAGTTAAATAATCATGCAGTACTTTGTGTTCGGTTTCAAAACTCCCTCGTTTCCAAGACGCACCACACGACATGCGGGGCCGTAGTGTTCATTGGCTCACTCTTTGGAGGTGCGTAGTGTTACATCATACAGGAAAGATATTCGTCTCCCCTCCCCTTACGGTTACATCTTCCTCCTATTGGAGTCGTGAACAGCTTAGACGGGGAAAGATATCTTCGAATTCATATATATATATATATATATATATATATATATATATATATATATATATATATATATATATCTTTGAATTAATATATCTATATATATATATAGATATAGATATCTTTGAATTAATATATATATATATATATTAATTCAAAGATATCTTTCCCCGTCTAAGCTGTTCACGACTCAATAGGAGGAAGATGTAACTGCAAGGAGAGGAGACGAATATATTTCCTGTATGATGTAACACTACGCACCTCCAAAGAGTGAGCCAATGAACACTATCTAGAAAGATATCTTCGAATTCATATATATATATATATATATATATATATATATATATATATATATATATATATTAATTCGAAGATATCTTTCCCGTCTAAGCTGTTCACGACTCATATATATATATATATATATATATATATATATATATATATATATATTCGAATTCCTCACAGAATCTTTCTAATGATTGCTAATGAATTTTGATTCGCACCGAGTGAAGATCATTTGTAAGACATCAGAGACATTTTAATGACTAGTTTGAATCTTTATAAGTGACTAACTTTGGATCTTTGAATAATGAACTTGTTCTTAAAATTTTATCTGTCTAACTACCATTTCGACATACGCTAAAATTAACTTAACTACATCTTCTTTAAATATTTAGAAGTAAAAGAGATTTTTAATGCTTTTAACAAATTCGTGTTTATTTGTTCTGTAAAGGAGTACCCACTTTAAGTTAACTCAATTATTTTAAAATTAAGGTACTCTTTAAGCTGTGTGAGATAACGTAGCAACCTGTTTCAGCCAAACGTTATCAAAAAATTTGACAACTGTTCACTCGTTAACATGTTACTCATTAACTCATTATTCTTTATCTTGTATGCTTAATAACTGAGCGCAACGTTTTTGAGCTAACAGTGGCTAGGTCACCGTGATAGTCATGGAACGGCCGAGGCGTCATGAGTGTACTGTGTGGTGACACTGCGCCTGTGTATGTACGGCAAATGCTCTCAAACATTTTTGGTTACCGGTACGTTGTTTCGTCATTAAAAATAAAAGAAAACGCGAGCAACTTTTTACAATGGATGAAGAATTACGAGTGCATTTGTATGCAGTTCCTACCCGTTTGGATATTTCATGCAAAAGTAAACAATACCACATTAAATTAAATTAAATATTACAATTCGGGAATACTATTTTTTAATCGATCACATTGTATCAGAGTTATGTAATCTTAGAGTCTCAATGTTAAATGCGCTCATACTTTCATTCCAACTTCCCAATTACATTATGAACTCGGCATTGCTCCAATCTCCATTCACTTGTCCCTCATATCCTCAGTTCTATTCCAAAATTCAACAGATTCTTTCAGCCGTCCATTTCAAAATTGGTAAGCATATACCTCACCATCAAACGAATAAAACGAAAACTCTACGTCAATTCTTGCGACTCATCTTAATTGGCTTTAACCCAACATGGTTTTCACATCTAAATTAAATAACTCTTGTATGAAATCAGTAATATTCGAACATGTCATATTTTCATTGATGCATTCTATATGAAGCTAATTTGTAAACAAATGCTATAATAGCTATGAATATATGAATTCTGTATGAAGCTAATTTGTAATGAAGCTATCATAGAAATGTATAGTCATTGGGTATTTTTTATGATTTTTTGCCATTTTTAATTTTTATGTCATTTCTCTGCACCTTTGCGTCATTTTTGTTTTTTTTAACGCACTTTTTTCTTTTCGTTCTTTTTCTTGGAGAACGTTCAAGAATTTGCAATGACACGCTAAAACAATGTTGGTATCGTATTATGTTCATTCACTACTGCAATGGACTCTGTTTTTCGAATTCTCAAAATTACAAGGATCTTCGATAACTTCTCCGACCTTTCTAAACTGACGGTTGGAAGATAGCAGCTAAGGATTACATTGCCTCCTACAATAAAGACTTCATATTAAATATAATATTCATTTTCCTGCTTCATATATATATATAAAGGGAAAATGACCTATTTTTTTAAATATATATATATATATATAATTTAAAATTGTGAAATTCATTAAATAAATAAATAAACATTCATTCAAATATTCCAATATTAAATATTTTCAATCTTTTTTTAAAAAATAGGTCATTTTCCCCTAATTTTTAAGTCATTTTATGAGTCATTTTCAAAGAATTTTCAGGTCATCAGAATTCGATCCCTGAAAGAATGTAAAATCTCAAACAAAACTCGTCCCCTGTTGCTGAGGGGACCTACTAGCGAAGCGGGAATAAAGTTTTAAAGAAACCGTTTCCTTATTCAATGCTTTTCGCGTCGCGAGTGCCCTTTGAGAGGCACCGGAGCGGCGGCGGCCGCTTCCGTCCGCGGCGTGGGCAGCGTAGCCTCGGCCTTCGTCGGCCTCGCTCTGCGTCCGCCGCGAAGCCAGTTCAGAGACAGCGCTCCGAGGGGCGAGGGACGAGTCCACCTGCCCGACGCCTCGGCCGCTCGCCGGGTCCCCATGGCAACTGGGGAGCCGGCTCCGGCGCGACGGGCGAGGTGTGCACTCATGGCGTAAGAGTTGTGTATCAAATGCGAATCGTAAGATGTGACGATACGACTATCACGTAACGTTTTATCCACTTTGTGAATATTCTAGTGTACTATTATTTTAGATTAAATTTGAGTATTCATCCTGCGAAAGACCGTTGTTGCTAATACTTAGCAGATGGTCTGGGTTAAATAAATATATGTTCTAAAATAGACCGTTCTTGCTAATAGTTAGCAGAAGGTCTGGGTTATTAGAAAATCTATGTTCTAATAAAAAAATATATTACGAAATCGATTATTTTTATTAGTAGTGGGCCTTGGATTATTAGAGCAGGTGTGTTATTACAACATTGACTTCGGCACTGAGATCGGTTTCGTGAAGTATGATTTTAGACAATCAAAATGGATAAATACTTGCTTGTGATGCTCTCACTTGGCTGAGGTTCAATCAACAATTGCATTGCTACTGAATCTGATTCACATAGAAAAAATGCACAAAAGAAAGAAAAACGCTCTTCAAATATAAATCTCTTTTAAATATAATTTTAATTGAAAAATGAAAATGAATTTCAATCTTCTAAATCGTATAGCTGTATTTAATTAAAATATTGCCTAATTTTGGGTAACGATACCACTGGTTGACTTTCTTCCTTTTACATTAGAGATACAGAAATCTTCATATATTTATTTTCACTACGGTATCGGGCAGGCAGGTCGCTTTAACTCGTGAAATTGCCACAATAAATTATTCTTTAAGGACACTTTCGAATTAGCAAATGTACAATAAAAACAAATCAACAGGCAACACTTGCAATTAATAACATTAAAGTAAATTTCCAAACACATTTTTAGAGCAGTTTTTCAAAATCTACGAAACTGTTTTGACCTTGAGGATTCGTCGAAAGACTAATGAATTCGAAGCAAAAAGCATTGACACATGATATGGCGTGGCGAGTAAACCATCCTGTTTTCCAAGTAATCACATAAATAGAACACCACTTCATACTTGTCCAGGAAATTAGTGTATCGGTTCTTTATCGCCCACATTTCGTTAGAGAATTTACAACAAAATGTAATTATGCTATGGTGACTCCAGTCGAATTTCGTTATTCCGTTTCACGATTAAGTTGAATTGGTAACGTTTGCGACACACCATTACGTTTAACATAATTTTTCAAAAAAAAAAGCCCCAAAATTTTCATATTAAAAATTTCGCTAATGTGCAGTGTCAAAACTGCCTATACAATTTTGAAGGCGTTGCCCCTACATAAAAAAATTGTTAACAAGCGTTTTAAAAATTCTGTTCGAACAATTTTTATTCCGTTGTATTATTTCTGCCATACTACAATTTGCCCTCCCACGCCCAGACCGTTCGTCAGCTTCTTCCTAATCCTGTCCCGCGGGCGGCAGACCGGCAGCGCCGGCCGAAACGCTGCATCCGAGGATGACCCCGGGAATTTTCCACGATGGCACCACGCTCGGCCTGGAATCTGGAACTCTCTCTCCCTGGGTGCGGATGCAGCCTCCCGACCCCAGCAGGAAGTGGCGAGCCGTTGCAACACTCCCAGCGAGCGGTGAACAAATTCAGAGGGCGCCGCATTGCCACCTCCGAGGGGGGAACATACAGCTTACAACATTTCAGTTTTTATTATTTTTACACTTTTTTCTCTGTTAAAATCGCACTCCACAGCAGTGAAAATGAACTGAAACACAGAAATTTCTTTCTTCTGCAAGGAAAAATTTGCTTTTAACTTTTTAAAAAAGTTTGTTTGTTTTTTGTTGAAAAATCAAAATTCATCGGTTTTTTCATGCACTGACTTAGTGTTTCCTGATAACTCAAATATTTTTGATAACTTTTACAAATTTCTTTTTAAATCGATCGATGATACTCGATCATTTAGATCTCTGGTTAAATAAGATTTTTAATTTGAATCCAAAATTAATATATTGATTATTAAAAGTTTTTTCAGTTTTATAATTTTTATTACAAAATTATTGATCTAAAGTGTAAAAGGATGTTTTGCAGTAATACTTAGTTAAATCCGTACTAAAAGTTTCATAGCTTTAAAATTATTAATTTTTGAGTTATATGGGAAACGGATCTTAAAACGGTAATTCTGGAAAACAAGGGACAAAGTTAGTCATGAGATATGCTTCCTTATTACTCTAATAGACGCATGATGCAGCGACATACCTTTTAATTCGTAACTTGAAAACTATTGCAGATATCGAAATATTTTTTAACAAAATATTCCTGAACAATTAATGCATAGGAATTTTTTTCATAAATCGAATTTTTAAGGTTTTAAGGTGTATTTTCTCCCTTAAAACGTGTATTTCTTCTGATACATTGTTTGTTATTTCCTTCGATTCAGATCTCGACATACACTGCATACCTCATTTGGATCGAGAGAATCGTGGTTACGAGGAAAATCTGGAAACAGTTGAATGTTGCTACATGTTCTCTTATGCAGCGAATTATGAAAGGGAATTATGGGAGGGAAATATGAAAAGACCAACAGTGTCAAGTTAACGCCTAGTTAATTAGTAAATAAGTACATCTAAATCAATATAATTATGTTAAAATGAGAGCATGTATGTACCACGGGAGTTAACTGGATGTGATGATCAAGCGGTGACGAAAAGCCCGAGGGTCTTTGGCCCGAGGACTTTTTGCCGCCGCTCGATCTTTAGAACCCTTTGGTGCAGAAATAACTATTAATAGCCAGATTTCTTCAAGAAAATATGAACAAGAGAGTTCTAGCTTTAGATAAATTGCGAGAATTCGTATTTCAAGAAACGACATTTCATATCTTTAGATGTTTTCTTATAAGGTGATATTTCGAAAAACATTGAACAACATGCGGCCGATAGCACAGCGAATGACTTTGTTAGTTAATCTCGACTATCGCCACAAATATCAGCCGCGTACGTAATTTGCTCTAATTAGGCCGAATGACGTTAACATATATTCGGTAATACCGTACTGTTATTACAACTTAACACAACCAAATAAGGGAATGAAAAATCAATATTAACGGCCAGCATCCGTTAATGATTTAACAGCCTTACGTCCCTTAAGAAAAAATATAAACAAATTAGTTGTAGTTAAAGATGGCGTATGAATGTGAATACCCTTGAGTATGAATACAGTCATTCCAAGAAATGATATTTCTTGTTTATATTATGTTTTCTATTCGACGATGGTACTACGAAAATTAATGAACGAAACAGGACCGATAACACAAAAAACAAACTCGGTTGTTATTTGCTGTGTATGCGCCTAACCAGTGTTGGCCGAGCCGAATTCCCACCGGGAGAGGTGGCTTAAGGCATCAACTGAGGTCACTGCAGTGCCTCTGACCGGATGGTCCTAGGTTCAAGTCCCGACGAGGCAGGACTATCGACACTGGCTATTTAGCCAGGTCGAGTTCAATCGTTATCTGGAGGAGAATTCTAGCGGCCGGCTGCTCTGATCGGTAATTTTCCGTGGCTTGTCCCATCAACACCAGGCACAGATTACCAAAGCATTGCCCTAACAAACGGGCCACGGACAGCGCACGATCTTTCCTTCCTCCTCCTTTTCTTATCCTCACCCTTACTTACAGTACCCTAACTATCCTAACACACATGCCGGGAGACCGAGTGGGAGTTCAGAGTTTGTCCCAGCTGGGGCGATGCTCCGCTGGTGGGAGACACCTGGTTTTGTTGAGAAACTCCGTTATCCGACGGTAGGTCGGCGTCGGATTTCACCAACCAGCGGGAAAATATCACCGCCACCTCTTGGAGAAAGCATGCACTACAGTTGCGGACTAAAGACCTTAGTAGTTGACGCGCCCGGATTCACTAATCGATCAATTAATCAGCCGGATTCCACCAACCAGCGGGGGAAGATCACCGCCACCTCTCGAAGAAAGCATGCACTACAGTTGCGGGGCTAAAGACCTTAGCAGTTGACGCGCCCGGAATCATTAATGAATCAATTAATCGATCAAAGCGAGTCGACTCCCCATCCTTGCTCCACAGCTGCGCCGCGCCGCGCGGGGCTTGAGCCCTAGCCGCCCGCGGCCAAGGACGCAGGGCGCGGTCGCTGGCAGGCTGCCCCTCCCGAGGACTCGCGTCGAAGCCCGCCGCCGCCAGCGGAGAATTCCACGCCACTTTCATCACCCCGAGCACGACTGCGCCGCGTGTTGCCACGCGCACGGGACATGTCGCTCTCCACCGACAGCAAAAATGCCCATGAACAGGGCTCGGATTCTGATGATATAAAAAGTCTTTGAAAATGGCTTATAAAGTGGTTTGAAAATAAGAGGAAAATGACGTATAAAATGACTTAAAATTAAGGGAATGACTTAATTTTAAAAAATTATATAAATGTTTATTTATTTAATGAATTTTACAACTTTAAATAAAATTTACGTATATAAAGGCTTTATTTTAGGAGGAAGTGTAATCCTTAGCTCCGATAATTCAATTGTCGGTTTAGAAAGGTGAAGGAAGTTAGAGAAGATCCGTGAAAGTTTGAGAGTTCACACAAAAGCATAGTCCACTACTTCTAGGGCCACACTGTGGCGTTGCCAACGGGACCACATGCAAAACTTCAATCTCAGTTGTGAGTGGACAATGGGGGTTTCGACACCATTCGTTCAACAAGGCGCCCTTGACTCAAAATGTTCTCTCAGATTTCCATTTAAAGAATTCTTATTTCGTGTTTTCCTATTAATATTTACTGGTAATGTACGCAAGTTACTAGTTTATAAAGAGTTTCGCACACGGTCTTTTTGACTGAGCTCGATTAATATTTAACTCGTGTATCTAAATCATCCCTGTTCTGCCGTTCCACTCCACAATACCTTCCATTCAACTCATTTAAAATAACAAGTAGTTGCTGCTTAACACTTTGTTGCTGCTCGGTTTATATTTAAGTGGAGTATCAAACCAAACACCTCTAAACATTCCCAGACCGGCTGAGTTTTAGCTCAGGACCACTGCTGCACTGCGGCTGTCTTTGCACCAACTCTGTTCGGAAGGTTCGTGGTTTTGAGTTTTCACGGTGACGGATTTTCGACAGTAGCTGTGCGTATAGGTAGGACGAATCCAGCCGTTCTCTGGAGGAGAATTCTGCGGGCTAGAAGCTCTGATCGAAATTTTTCCGTAGTTTCCCTGAAAACAAAGTCGCTGTAGTAGCTTAACAAACGGGTCATGGACCACGCGAGATCATTCCTTCCTCTTCCTTGTCCAATCCTCACCCGGTATTAGGGTTTCCAACCGTCCTTCATTTCGGAGGACAGTTCCCCATTGACGTCAATTGTCCTCTCTACCTCCTTTGTATTTTAAACGTTCTCATTTTACTAATTTTTAATATTTGTTGTCATTTATATTATTAGATAACTA
This sequence comes from Teleogryllus oceanicus, assembly GCA_964035755.1. Classification (NCBI taxonomy): domain Eukaryota; kingdom Metazoa; phylum Arthropoda; class Insecta; order Orthoptera; family Gryllidae; genus Teleogryllus; species Teleogryllus oceanicus. Next base: position 26,494,187 of record CAXIVR010000011.1, on the reverse strand, counting down.
ACATCTACCACATTGTATTGTTTATTGTTTAATACAGAATAGAAAACATAAATATCCTTTTTCTGAACGCTAACGCACGCACATGATATGCATGCATGATAGAGTCTCTGACTAGCAATTATAATAAAAAAAGAAACGCTCAGATCATCTTCATCTGCATTTTGCGAACGAATCTTTTCACTTGAATCGCAAATAGAGAGAAGAAAGCAATAGAGCTGATGGTAGCGTAAATTAAATATTTATAAAAATAAATGTGTTAATGCGTTTTTTTTGGGGGGGGGGCTTATCTAGTGTGCTCCTTTTTCGGCCACCCTACCCCTCACACACACACACACACACACACACACACACACACACACACACAACTTACATGAATTACACAAGTACAAATGTCACATTACACAACGACTAGTCGATATATCTTTGAGCTTGTCTCGACTGAACGGTACTTTGCGTGGGGAAAATACGTGGAGTTGGAAAACACTGCAAGCACTGCAAGTCAACGTGTAGGTTGGCGACGGGACTCACCTTCCACTGGGAACGTAATCACCGTAGCCTCCCGAGAAAAAGACCTTCACTACCCTAACAGGACAAATTACAGTAGCCAGGAATTGTGTCAGGAAATATCAATCAGCAAACAATACCGATCGTTTCAAACGTGCGCATATCTTTGCACTAGTCGTCCCCTGAGCCCACACGCTAAAGAGTGACTCAAGTGCAGAGTTAAAAAATTGCCGATATGTTAGTTTTGTTCTCGGAACTCCATTTATATACTGTCCACCCGACAGACAGTGTTGTTGTGTGACTTTAATATATTTTTCATTTGAGTATGACAATTTCATTGGGTATTTATTCGCAGCTCTGTCTCCTGATCTTACTACGTTCAAATATAGATTAAGAGGAAAGGAAATGGAATCTTGAAGGCAGTTCCAAAAAAGAATCGCATAGTTTCGTATCATCAATACACTGTGAATCAGATGGGAAAAACGAGATACTCGAACGGCAGAACAATGTCACTCATTTTACTCGTGAAATAATCTTACTTACTTAATCTTCGAGCTTTTGTAATTTTTTAATAACTGCCCTCTTCGTGGATGCAAAAGCACGCCTGATATTAACAACGATAAGCCCTTTAAAAATGTAAACAAAACGTCTAACGTAAAGGCACTGATGTATAACAAAACATTGCACTAAAGCCGCAATATACACGTATTCAGTTGCAAAACAAAGCTTGTTTCGTGTAGTTTTACTGTTGAAGGAAACACTGAATAACGATAAAGAAGTTAATAATCAGGAACAATACCCGACCACAACACTTGGGCGAAGAACAAGGAAGCTTGCTCTTTAAGTACTTCGTTTAAGTAACAGGATAATGCAGATAATCCTTGCCTATCTTTACGTAAATTGTCTCGGGCATAATAGACCTTGACACTGAAGTACGTCAGTTGTGAATGAAGGTAATGAAATTCCCACTTCGACCGATAAAAGCGTACCTATGCCATCTACTATGTAATTCCAAATTATTTAGGAAAGTTCGAATGTAGTTTTTTGCATCCAGGCCAATTGAATTTAAAGACACATATAACAAAGAAAATCACTTATTTTTTAGTCTAATATGTAGTATGATGCAAATTCTTTAGGAAACTTATTCATTAATTAAACTTCAAAATGAAAAATACATTTCACTTAAGGCAAACTTAAGTGTAAATAAATTTAAACTAAGTGAATGATGACTTACAAGTTTATAATTGGAGTAATTTAGTGTAGAAGAATGGAGCATAGAAAATCAGGAAAGTCAATCAAATTATTTTTTGGAGTGATTTTAAGTATTGATATATCATTACGATATTGTTTAATTGGTGAACTGTGGTATAAGCTAACTTGGTAAGTCCAAGAGATCCAACATAATTTTATGGCCATACAAGTTATTTCATTACATACACATTTTGACATTCTCTTCAAACGCTTCAGCATGTTTTACAAAATTATGTCTGACAATTTTTGAATATAAAATAAAATGATCAAGCTTTTTCTCGTGCAAAAAAAAGTTCACAAAAACAAACTAATCGTTGGAGCGTTCTTGACTTTTTGGTCATGTTTCAGACGCCTTTAGATATTCGCTCCTTAGCAGTTGCCAGGCTCCAGTTATTGGCCAGCTAAGAAAGCTTGAGCGCGAATCCTTTCGCGAGGCTAAACCGGTATGCCCGACGTAGTAAACAACTTCCATCAGGCAGCGTAGAGGTGACCCAAGAGCGCATGAGGACTTTGGGCACACCTTCGAACATTGAGCTCAAGACAACTATCACGTTAAAACCCTATGCATTTGGGCGAAATGTGTGGAGAGTGTGACTTCAGTAGGCTGGTTGATGCTATGAGGTTCCTTTACCTTCTCCTGGGAAAAGAGTAAGGGCTTTGGCGGGGCGTGGGACGGGAAGGGGAGGGGACCAAGTTGGCGCTGGTCCAGCTATCACGTGACACGCGCCTGGACACTACGCCGCCGTCGCCACAGCAACCACCGACCACCTTCCACGCGAAGCGGAACCTCACACGCACTATATTCAAGCAAGACTCTCTCTCTCCGTTCTTCTTTCAGCAGCCCAGAAATTCAGTCAGAGAATCCTAGAATTTGAGAAGTCCCCAACGGGATATTGGCGATGAAATGTAGACAACGTATTATTGGCTATCCTAGGTAGTTACGATGTACTGAATTTAGATTAAGATAAGCACTAGCTTCTATGTGTCCTGGTGGCCTAGGACTTGGTGTTGGTGCTTCCAAGAGATGCGGGTCCGAGTGACGAGTATGACGTGGATGTTTTCACCATGAGCTTGGCCCGGAGTTGGCTTCTTACTCTGTCATGTACTCCATTTGAACTCTCACCCGATCCATAATCGTCCAGTTCTCAACATCACTCCTTAATCACCCTCACCATGATCTCTCCAGTGGAACGCGTTGGTAAGTGTACACTGTGAGGAACTGCCCGGGAAGGGGAGATGAGTAAGTCTACACACGTGGATCGTGTGTAGCGTTCGTCATCTTCATAGAATAAATGGTGGTTTTCTTGATCCATCTCGTGAAAATAGCGGAAAACAAACATGCCTTACGCGGTATTCGAAACCGCAACCGTAATACAGAACTGAAAACCGCAGACGAGTGCGTTATGTATAGTTTCTTCTTTCTTTTGTAAGGAGGAAATTAAGGTCTTTAAGGAGGAAATTAAGGCCGTCTTGCTTCACTAAACGTATTTTCCCACAACGGCCCGATGTTAACTATCTATTGCTATTTTTGGAGACTGTATTCCCGAGTTGCCAAAAAAGTCAAAATTAGAGTTAACTGGCGAAATCGAAAAAGATATTCCAATCAATTTAGTATATTCTTAATATTTTTATTAGTATATACATTGCATGTTACTAATAACTGTGAGCCTTCACCGCAATACACGATTAGTAACTACATATTCTTTATCGATACTCAAGTAAGTTCACTATAGATTATTTTATAATGACATTCAAACGTGTGCAGAGAAGGGCAAATAAATGGATCAGACAGTTTTCTAAATGACCGAGACACATGTTAAAATTATTTTTATTGGTAACAAGCTTCTGTAACATGATTAAGTTGCGTAACATTAAGTTCCTAAGAACTGCTTCAACTTAGATTTACGGATAGTGTTGCATTCGAACATACAAAGTTTAGATATAAAACAAATCACGTAGGTTACTCAACATTGATCATGTAATCACTGATTATCTAAAACAATTGTCATCCCATTCTGTAAGCCAACCAGCATTCTCTGATAGGTGTTGAGTTAAAATCTCAGTTTATCCGTGTGCTAACAGAAATAGACAAGTAGACAAGATGGTTTCGCTGGAGAATTTCTCAGCCGACTATCACGTCTCTGATTTATATTTTCATCTCCAGTTTTCTTCATCACCAATATAAAGCATATGTGTAAAAATATCTTTTGCTATTTTGCTCATATTTTGCTACACAACCTCCAGAAAATGGTTTCCAACATTTTCTTACGTTCGTAATTTCCAGTATTTTAAATGCGGATAAATCAGTTCCAGATGGATTAATCAATATCATCATGTAGAAATATTGCATTAAAACACACAATAATAATAACATTTATGCGATGTAATAATATATTTGGTTAACACACATTTGAGGATGATTTCATAAGATTCATTGAAGCACAAAGGCGTTATCATCGTAGGTGTGCGCAGAGGATGAGATAGGGGGCCATGTTCTTCTAAACATTTCAAAAGGAGCCCCATAGCCATACCTGATAAAACATTTTTTCCGTAAATATTTTCAATCCCTTGTTTTCCCTTTCTTTAACTGATCATAAGTGACTTTTTTAAAATTTTGTTTGCTTTAGAAGAGAATTTGGAGGTCATTAGCAACCAGGATTATTTTATTCTTAGGTGACATAATTTTAAGAAATGATAATAAACATAGAAAAATTGAATACAATAATTTTTCACAATAATATAAATTAGTTATACCAGCATCTGACATGTACATGTATCTAGGGATTTGTTATATCTCCAGGTCTGACAACCTTCAAAATAGTTCAACATAAAACCATTTGTATTTATTAACAGTAATAATTTAAGTTATAACTAATCCTCTTTGTAACATATTTTATTTATTTACTAGAAAAATATGTCGTATAACATACGTTTAATGGGAAAACGGGACCCAGAAATGTAGTTGAATCCCCTAGTTTTTTATGCTGCGCAGGCCTATGATTATCACTTAATTATAGCACATGTACTACATAAAAAGAGTTGATTGGCTGTTTTTAATTTCAAATTACTGCGGTTTTTACTAAAATAGTCACTCAGTTCAAAACGATATCCGAAAAAACTAATTTAAACTGAATAATATTCCTTAATAGTTGGATTCCTAAAAACACTAATATTGCCACTTCATCATTCACGGGATGCATATTATTTCATTTGAAACATTTTCACATAATGTTAATCTGTCATCTAAATGATGACTTTGATGTTTTTACAAATGTTAATTTAAATATATCAGATAACAGATCACACAAAGATATGAACACATTTATTTTCATCGATATAACAATATCTCACAGGTCTTTATCACAAAGAATTTTCCGCCAATATTGAATTCGTGTTTCTTGGCATTCGTTATGCAATAAAATATTACAGTAAAAGGTTTTACACGTTAGGTGGAAAGAATGAAGTGATAATTTCTTTCCAATACTAGGAGGAAGTCACTGAGGTATGATGTGCGCGTGGTTTCTCGTTATCTGTTTTTTATGAACTCATTTAATTACGAAAGGCGCTGTGAACAAAGAAATGAATAATATGAAGAATAGTAAATAAACGTCTGAATAAGATTATATTGCAAGCAAATCATAAAATTACGAACATTTAAGCGGTAACTACACTTCTATTAGCGAAACGTAGAGGAATAATTTATTACTACGCAGATAACTACCGTCAGTTAATGAATGTAGATGCAAGCAATCAAATATAATTTTTCTGTTTTAATTATTTGTTTTAAAAAGAGGAATATTGAAATGGACATGAAAGAGACATGAAATTTCTTCAGATTGAAATATCTTCATCAAAATTTTAAACAAATCTAAAAAAAAAATTATTAAACAAATTTTTTAGAACTTGTACATGATATTTTCTGTTTGCAATTAACACTTATTTAAAAAATTCTTATTATCAACTTCCATAGAGAAGACTCATTCTCATACGTCAGTGAATCCTATACATAACACAAGACAAGTTATAACTTTGTGATCAAAAATTTGTTTAAGAAATATTCTCAGTACTTATAAAACACCATGGGAAGATGAAGGTTCTGTACCATTTATATGAAACCATCGGCACATAACCCCATAAGCGTGTAACTAATGGATAACAAATTACCCCCGGTCCAGCAACAAACAGTTCTGAGACGAAAAAGAAGTTCGCGGATTATGAATCAAGAGAAAATGCAGACGTGTATGCAATCCGCAAGACACGTTGCACCGCCACACACGCTACCTACCATTGGGCATTATACAAATCGTCTGAGTCTAGAACTACGACGTTCATGAAGTAACGTTTGACGTTTATCAAAATAATTATCGTTATCGTCAATAGAGTTGTAGCTTTCCTCAGAGTTGTCTAAGATGTATAGCGAAGGAAAGCTCAGACAGGAGGGGTGCGCTAGTTACTATAAAAGGGGCCAAATGCGCGTCTTATACGCCATGTTCGCCAAATGCGCGTCTTCCCCCCCCCCCCGCATAGGAATTAAACAAGGCCCAGGCATGGAGGTCACCGTAAGTTAGCCGTCAAAGTCGTTCAGTCGACCTAAAATGTCAAATTCATAAATACCAACAGTATAATTTCCTTTGTTTTATACACTCACTCAATGCAATTATTAATGAGAATTTGTAATATCTGAATGTCGCACCTGTTACGTGGATTGTTGATAGCTGTGAAATGATTGTATGGTATGGTAGGGTGACCTGACATATTTTAAAGTTCATATAGGATCCAGCGCCAAGATTAATATTGTTTGACATACTACTTGTGATTTAAAAACTATTTTGAGAGAAAAACTACTGACAATGAAGTAGTTTATCTGTAAAATTTAAAAGTATATCTATATTTCAAAAAAATAAAAAAATTACATTATTTAAATTTTAAAAAATGAAAAGAAATCAGTGCCATTAGGTCTGACGATGTTTTTGTTTCTTCATAATTTCTTTTTTACTTTTACAACTTTTTTCTCATATTAACAAACCAATACATTTTGAATATTTGCCCAATTTTGTCAATACAGTATTTTATAAGCAAGAAAGTAATATTTAACATTTTAGTCCTGATGTCTATGTTTGCAAATCGCTCGTTAGGAAAGTGCTAATACAGCGATTGTGACAAACGTTACGAAGAAACCGAGTGAGAATGCGTGGACTTAGAAACAAACGTACTGATGAAGAGAGTGGGGATTAGAGACAGAAAATCAGAATAAGTAAGCGCGGTTAGAAGCAGAGCCCGAAATAGAAAGAAAAGAGGTATACGGGAGGGGGCGGGGCGGTGGCTGCCCCAACCTGTTCTTGTGGCGTCGCAGCGAGGGGCCCGCGGAGAGGGGGGAGGCGCCAGGCGACCGGCCCTGGCCACGGGAGCTGCGCCGGGGCCCCTCGCAGCCACGTGCCGTCGCTTCGGGCAGCCGCCGCCGCCATCGCCACTGGCACTGCCCCCCTCCCCCGCCGCCACCCCCCTCCGCCTCTGCCATCTCCAGCACTGCCACCGGCACCGCCACCGCCTCTGCCATCTCCACCATTGCCGCCGGCACCACCACCTTCACTGCCACCGCCTCTGCCATCTCCAGCACTGCCACCGGCACCGCCACCTCCACTGCCTCCGCCTCTGCCATCTCCCCGTCAACCACTGCCACCGGCACCGGGACATTCACTGTCACCGCTTGACAGCTACGTCGAATTCAGTCGCTGTCTGAAGGAGAATTCTAGCGGTCGGCTTCTGTGGTCGGTAGTTTTCCGTGGTTTCTACGATCAATACCAGGCGAATGCCGGGACAGTACCATAACAAACGGGCCGTGCACCGCGCATGATCCTTCCTACCTCTTCCTCGTCCTACCCTAACCTTACACACACACACACACACATATACTAACATGCACTACACTACCATACATGCCGGGAGACCGGTTGGGGACTTAGCACTTGTACCGACTGGGTCGGTGCCCCGCTGGTGGGAGATACCGGGTTGGGGAATACTCCGCTAGTCGACGGTAGGTCGGCGCCGGATCTCGCCATCCAGTGAGGGAAGATCACCGCCACCTCTCGTTGAAAAACCATGCACTACACTTACGGTAGTAATGCCTTATCAGTCGACGCGCCCGGAATCACTAACAATCAATCAGAGAAGAAATAAAAGAGGTCATCTTCGTCAACATATTAGTATGTTGTACTAATATGTACTAATATGTTGACGAAGATGACCTCTTTTATTTCATCTCATAATAAAGTCAACAACAACCACATCAGAATTCCCACAACAATCAATCAAGTATTTCACGGCCTCCGCCTGTGTCGCTGTCACCGCCACTTCCACCGCCCTCGCCGTCGTGGAACCCCCCCCCCCCGCCGCCGCTACCACCGCCACCTCCACTTCCACCACCGCCACCCTTTCCACCGCCACCGTCGTCGTGTGCCCCTCCACCGCTGGACCTGACCGCGAGTCACCTCCCAGAGGCTCCCGGCGTCGTGGCAGGTCGTGGCGGCCGCCAGCGGCTCGTGACGTCACTGTACGGGGTTCGTTGTGGCGCTGCGCCGCGCCGGCGGGAGGGAGTCTGGGGCAAACGCCTCGTGCGAAAAAAACGCTCAATGCTATACTTGGGTTTTTCTAACGAGGCATCTGAGGAGAGTATTTCCAAGATGGAATATGGCTCGGCTTTTCGCGTCTTTCTCGACCGTGCTGCTAGATCGGCAGCACTGTTTGATACGGTCGCGATCACGCGACATTTTGCGGCTGGACCGCGAAAGACGCAAAAATCGTGCGATATTCCATCTTGGACATATTACCCTCTGATACCGCGTTAGAAAAAAACAAGTATATGTAACGTGAACTATTGTTACAGTGACGCTGGAGGCATACAGCAATAAAGCTTCTCGCGTATTAGACAACCCAGTAAAACAAAAGTAAAACAATTTTTACGTTATTTCCGAACCCGATGCAGTCCAATTCGCTACTTGGCCACCATCTACGTGCACTGCCAGAGTTGTTCTACTACGTGGGATTTGGGCTGTATGGGAACGAAGAATCAGCCTAACCCATGCCTTAAGGATGATGGTGGGGTCAGGTTTGGGAAAGGAGGGTAGAGCACGGTGCATCGTCCGTTGATTAAGGCACTGCACTGACATCGAATTAGCACATTATTATTCCATTATTATCTAGTGGAAACGGTATCACCAATAGCGCTGCACAGATTAATTATTTCACATTAGATATGAAAGCAACATTGTATTTAACGTTGAATTTTTTTTTCCTTAATTTTTAAAAAAAAACTTTTAATTTTCTTTAAAATTAAATTTAGAACCGGGGTTTGCGAATCTTAAATAGAATGGTCTCCGACAGTTTAGTTTTCGTTGATACAAATGTTTCATTCGAGAGTTCCCTGAAGAAACAAAATAATGTTTTTGGCATAACTGTTACGTCAAAAGATGGTCACGATTTCTGTTGCTGTTGTTGTTTTTTCTAAAAAGCCGCATCATTCTCTCAGTATATTGTTATATCAATGTCAAATTTTTCTTCTCTATTACGAAATATACTACATCAAATTGGTCATACTTTATCCTGTAGAATTAAAATTCATTTCAGGAATATTATTACGGTTAGGCGGAAGAGCAGGCCTTAAGGCCTGAGCCTCGCCACAAATAAAGGCATTTTATTATTATTATTATTATTATTATTATTATTATTATTATTATTACTATTATTATTGTTTGACTTTTATTTAGAATATAACTTAATTTTTCAGTGAATCTCTCGTACTACACAAATCAAGCATTCAATGAAATCCAGTTGTCAAAATACTTCTAGAAATCTGTTCTCTATAAAATGCTCCAAAAATTATACAATAAACCCAAACATTTAAATTTGCAATTTGCCAATGAATTAACGAATGAACGAACTAGTAAGTGATTGTGGGAAAATTCCTTTTTTTATCTAGCAACATTAGAAGAAAATTCACCTCCTTATCAACCAGAATGCATACTTTCACCATACAAGTATTACCTGTTACAAATAGTTACATTTCCCATACTTCCACAACACTTCACTCAACTATTACTTGAATATCGAATACTCTTCTCTGAACGAACGGAAGAAAATAGTATTGTCATATCGTTTGGCTACATTGATGTAACTCATCTTTGATGATCTGATATTCCGAAATCAATTTTTTGGTTCTTCATTTACAGGTTTACAAGTGAGTTCACACAAGATTCATGATTCACTTGTTGATTCTGCCAGTATTCCAATACGTATGATTTATATTCACGAATATGCACTCTACTTCTATCAGTATATGACTTCACAACGAGATGTCTGCGGTCTCACCTAAAAGAATGCGATTAATAATGTTCATACTATTCAGATTTTCTAAGAGTAAATGTAAGCTTAAGAAATTACTAATACTCTAAACAATCGTTTTATCTTTGAATTTCATGAATGGTGTAATCACAATATTTAGACAATTACTAATATCTTAAATCAAAGGAGAGTTTACTTATTCTCTCCTCACACCGTTTCATAAGTCATGATAGAAAGAAATATGTCAAATATTTCGGTACTTCTGAATATAGCACAGCTACTTCATTACATCATTTGAATAAAAATATTGCGAAAAGTTTGCATATAAAACCACAATATGAAAAGAATCAAAATGCGTAATTTCTTATATGTTTTCCTTTTAATACTTGTTGCTAATGAAGCTATTCGGAAAACTATCTGCTAAGAATGTTTTCTTAAAAATAACGTTCCCTTTACTTCTAAATGAATATGAAATTATGACCATTTAGATAAATTAATTTCGATAATAAATGGATAAGAGAATAGATCTCATCTCAGAGGAAAGTTGAAAATAAATAAATCTCAGCAACTTATTTTAATATTAATTATTTCTGGCCTTTTTAGAGAGAGACACTTTTTGAGTAATTTTTTTAGACCCTTATTGGAACCTTTTTAAATAAAATTGTCTCCAGTTGACGAGAAGTTTTCAATATTTTTTGGTCCATAGACTCATAGTTTTTAACAACTACCTTTTAATAACGACAATATTTCAATCAAATGTAATTCAATAGTTTTTAACTTTTAATAATGTTTTATGTCATTGACTCAGATTCATTCTTTTGAAAAAGATTCCGATAATGGGCAAAACGTCAATTAAATTGCTTTAAAAAGTGTAAAAGGGTCTGTTTAAAAATATGAGAAACAATTCACTCTAATAACTACACAGCAGACGACAGCATATTCCTTAAAATCAGAGATTAATTGTAGCCCGATAACGACATGAATTTGAACATTAAATCTTCAACAATAATCAATTAAATAATTCTATTGTACTTTACATTCGTAATTATTGTTTCGTGACAAAAGATTTCGTACTAACTCTAAATGTTTTTTCTGGCCCATTCGAGCGCGATTCTACTTTTTTAGATTTCTGATCTTAATTTAAAACCTTTTTTTTTTTTTTTTTTTTTGTTTTTTTAATTTCATACGTATAAAATATTTTATTTGAAGTAACAAAAAGTTAAGGATCGTGTATTTTACTGTTGAATTCTGTTATTGAACCTTTAGTAACTGTATTGAAATTTGACTTGATCAGCAATAGATATCTTATATTTCTGCTCCATCACTTATTTTTCTACTTCTGAAACAATGCAATATTTTTTTAAACAATGACTTCTAAACAATAAATAATTTCGGGTGTATATCACGACTCAATAATTTGGAAGATTGCCTTTATTCCTCATAACTTCATAATGAATCATAACAGACAGGCATGATTTAGTTATTTGTGGTAACAATCATAAGAGTCGGAAAGTGTATGAGCAGACCTAAGGGTTCATTCATTCATTCATTCAGGGGTTCCAACCTCGACTGTAATTAAATTATTACTATTATCATTATTATTATTAGTATTATTATTATTATTATCATTATTAATAATAATATTATTATTATCATTATTAATAATAATATTATTATTATATTATATTAATTTTTTTTTGTAATATTTTTAATAGCAATATCTCCCATTTACTTCAAATACTCAGATACCGCCCTTTGCCATAATTTGTAATTCGGTTGCTTAGTGATAGAAAAAACGCAATCATGCATTGTTATATGTAGATGTTTTCTACTCTAATCCACGCATATCTGAAAAAATATTTTATATTATGAATACTCAAATTGCTTAATACCTATCAGAAAAACAGTAATCAGTGGGTAAAATTACTGAAATCAAATGAAGTAATTTTAACAATTGCAATTGTAGCCAATTTGTTTGAATATCAACCGCCCACTAGGGTGACTAGGAAACAATATTATCAGTATTATCAATGTAGTCATCAGTATTATTAATGTAGAGGCAAATGTGTGAAACTTCCAACAGTGATCGTCTCTTGAATAAAAAAAAATAACCGGCATGAAAACTCGACGAATAGCATCTCCCGGCAAGGCTTGGCGGACAACGCGCGGAACACTGTAACTTCACTGGTGCGGTCTTCATCACTGGCGGTGAAGATGCCCGCTGCGAGTCCTCTTGCTGCGTGCCGGCGGGTGCGTGGTGCGTGGCCGTTGGCGGCGGAGACTCCTCTAGCTCGCACGCGCGTCCTCTGCCTCACTGAGGGCCCCTCGCCCAGCCCTCGCGCCCCGAACTCCGCCGCCGCCGCCGCCGCCGCCGCCTCCGAGCGGCTGATGCAACTGGGGGCACCATCTCGTCACCCGCTCCCACCGCCGCCCCTCCCACGCGGAGATTCCCTCCTGCAAGACGGTAAAGTTCATTTTCGGCAGAACCCTCCCCCCACCATTTTCGTGATTGTTAGTCATTCCGGACGCGTCAACTACTAGGACTATTAGTCCCGTAAGTGACCCTCCCAATGGAGATTCCCTCCTGCAAGACGGACTGGACTATTAGTCCCGTAAGTGACCCTCCCAATGGAGATTCCCTCCTGCAAGACGGTAAAGTTCATTTTCGGCGGAACCCCACGTTTTTCATGATCGTTAGTCATTCCGGACGCGTCAACTACTGGGACTATTAATCCCGTAAGTGAAGTGCATGTTTTGAATCTGTACGTGACGATGCCGTCGGCGTCCGGCGCCGACCTACCGTCGACGAGCGGGGTTTTCCCCAACCAGGTATCTCCCACTCTCGCCGGGACCAACTCTAAGCCTCTTATCGGTCTCCCGACATGTGTGGTAGTGTAGTACATGTTAGTGTAAGACGCATGTTTTTAAAATCTTAACGTTTTGTCCAATAATGATTAGCTAATTAAACACTAACTTCAACTCAAAAATAAAAAAGGTCGTCCCGCACCACGCATCAGATCGTTCAAAAATCGCTGTTAAAATGTGGGGATGCTGTCATGACCATCTCCACTAACTCCACTTTTTTTTAAATACGATTTCTTTTATGTTTTATATGCCGACGTTTTTAAAATTTTGGGCTCAAATTAGTTTTGACACCTACGGGGCGGTATCTTGGCGCTCTACCGGCCATTTTCTGAACCCTCTCCCCGAACTCCGCCACCGCCGCTGCCACCGCCATCTGTGCGGCTGATGCAACCGAAACCACCGTCTCGTCACCCGCTCCTTCAACCCTTTCCCACCAGACTCACTCCGCCCTCCTGCGGGACGAAGACGTTAGTATTTGTTACAATCCTTGTACAAAAAAATCCTTGTACCGTCGGGTGTCGAACCCTAGGACCTCAAGATCACAGTCGCAGTAATGCAACCTCATCCGGTAGTTAGTTCGACGTTTTAATGGTTGCGAAGAAAAAAATCTAATATTAGATCTTACAGGTATCGTCTACTTACGAAGGCATTTCAACGAAGAGGTAATTCCTCGAATTTGTTTTTAGAAAGGAACATTAGTTAATTCTATAATATGTTTCATCAACATGCCTCTTGTGTACTTAACAGCATACTCAGAAATCAATGTCCTTTAAATTCGATATGATTTAATACACAGAAATAAGATATTAATACACAGAAATAATTGTGTCCGTCTGATCCGTCTTGCCAGCTCATCTTCATAGACGAATATATCACGAACGTACCTGAACAAACCTCGCTGATGCAATCGTGCAAGAGCTTTCATCACATGCAGTTGCGGATTTGACACTTCCCTCTGGGGACCAAACGTTTTGCTCCTTTCCTCAGTCCTTGAAAGTACTAAAAGGAATGATAGAAAGCCGATTACGTTTTCCAAATTAAACGTCAACTTCACCACCTTGGCACGTCCTCTGTTTGCCCCTTATTGTATCGTCCAATCAAATATTTTACACTCCTAGCTGAAAATGCTGTTTACTTTTATTGTACGTCATGAAAAAGTAAAATAAAATGTTAAGTTGGCGCAAGAAATACAGTAACTTCTAAGAAGCCTTTCAATAGTTTGAAACACTAACTTGCTAGCAATAACGCCGAAATGGCAAAATGATTTGAGACAATTGATTTCATTTATAAGTAACGATATCATTAGTGAATTGATTGTAATAAATTTAACTATTATCCACAATAAAGAACAAGAAGTTTAACATCTAAAATGTTACCACATTACACCACATATTTTCATGGGAATTAATCTTTCTTTAAAAGAGTCTTAAAGGTTTCTTTTCATTACTCACCTGTCTTTCTACCTCAAAGTCTAATATTCACATTCTTTCAACTTTAAGTGAATGTGGTGGAAGGAGAAATACGTCGTTTGAAAATCCTTCGCGGCAATCTGTTGCAGAGGACCTATCACAAAGATATGCTAGAGGGTAGGCAACCACCTCGCCTGTTTCGTATGACGGGTCAGCCTACCTCGCAGGGGACACCTTCCCCTCCAGCATCATGTACCAGTGGTCATGGCATGGCAACTTCATCACGCATACTAATTATTTCATTACTAAATGCAATAAACGTTCGTATTATGATCAAGGTTGCGCTTCATTGCGAAGAATCATGTAATTGCGAATGATTGAAAGAAAGGTGCAATGAATGTAACACTCGCCCCAAACATTTCAGTTTAAAAAATGCTTTAACGTCAGATGATTTCGACTCAAACCCCACTCAGCAGTAGCTCCGGCAATTGCCTGGTGTAGATTGGAGAAACCACGGAATACTGTCGATCAGAATGCCGTTAGAATACTCCTCCAGACCGCGACTGAAACCTACCCAGCTAACAAGCGAGAATTGAAAATCTTTCCACCGTCGGGATTCGAACCCTAGGACCTTCCGATCAGAGGCACTCCAGTGACATGAGGCCATACCCTGAGCCACCTCTCCCGATCCTTTCGCAATGGAAAATGTAGTGGCGGTTAAATCTTAGTTACGCCCTCCGCCACTCTTGCCCCTGGCGGCGCTACGTCACCGCCAGGCATGGAACGCCGAGACGGCGCCCGAGAAGTGGCAGTGGTCGTGGTGGAGGGGTGACATGTGCCCCCTCTTCCATTTACCCCCCCCCCCAGACGAGGGCTGCTGGGCGGAGACTGAGTGGGTCTTCACCCCACTTTCGAACTTACGTTCGATAACGTTTAACAGTGATAGTGATGTGATGAACCCATCCTGCCGCCACGGCAACACACGCATGCGCGCAATGCGCGCAGCTCGCGTCTGGGTACCTCACAAAGGGGAATACCGTCACACCGAAGTGCGTCGGTAATCAGCTGACAGGTGTGCGCGTTAAATTTATCAATGAAGGGCGCCAAACGGGCACTTACCTGTCAACTGGCACCGGCATTCGAGAACCTCAAGGGGGTAGGCACTCTTGAATGAGGGCATGCACGGGGTTTGCTATTACTACCACTACTTTACAATAATCACAAAGTTTTGTAACTTTAAGTGTCAATCACCTGAATGGCAAGAACACATTTATTGCATTTGATTCTATAATACAATTTGGTAAGAATTCCCCTTAAACTAAATTATGTTATTTACATTAAATGACACCTTTCCTATTTTTACTGTCTTTGGAATGATTACAAAATGAAAGTCTTTCGTTCACCTCTTTCGATGATTGCACAATCCGTAGTCGTCCTCGAAGCAGTCGCTGTCGCGAGCCGCACCACGGCAGGGCGCAGCCAACCGGAAGCAGCAGTGCGTGCGGTGCTAGTGCTCCTGGCTCCGATCGATGATTATTGGAGGAAGTCGTCTGACGCCACCCACTCCTCACCAGGCCAGCCTCAATGACTCGGCTGCACAATCATTCCTTCCGGAGGCGCCGGCCGTTGAAATCGGAATAAATTCCTAATTGTCTTTTATAATGGGCGGCCTGCACTATGTTGGTCGACCCCAAGTCACTGCTCCACTACCTCTCATCAACACTGCCGTCTCAATTCTGTGTGTCGTTCTCTCGCCTTCTATCCGTCTTCTGCCAAAAATCCGCTGCTCTCCAGCTTCCTGCGTCGCATCCCCACCCTTTTTCCAAGTTTCGCCCATCGCTCCTTCACGTGATTGGAATTTTGAATATTATTGGCCGAAATCTTAGTTTTCAAAATATTCGACGCGAGTCGGGAAACCGATAGGGTATTTTCAAATTAACCTCATTTTCTGGGCGCCTGATTGGTGGTCTTTGTTGTGCGTGTGTACACCGGAGATGAACAAAGCAGTGCTTTCTGCTGTCTTCGTGACGCTTATATGGGTCCTACGGGAACTCTTCAACAGTAGCCGGGATCTCTATAATTTGCTTGTTCCGGTGCCTAGCCGTGCACGTGTACTGGCCGCCGGTTGCCTGAAGGGCTGTCCCGAGGACAATTGCACCCTAATCGTAAATCTTTTGAATCTTCTGACACGCGTTCGCGCGTCTTGCGCTGAGCCGTGTCAAATCAGGGACCTTCCTAATCGGCGTGACAGAGGGGGAAGTTTTGGGTCCGGCGACTAGCAATGACCTCATTGCAGTGTTGTTAGTCTGACCGCTACCTGTTTATACTTTGTATTCTCTATTGTTATATTCTGTCTCTATCCGGCTCAGTTTCTAACTGCTACTGGATTATTGCGACTTGGCTTGTGACGATACATCTACTTGGATTTTTGTGAGTCTTGTCTTCCCTGGTACGATTTCGGAAGCTAATTATAATACATATGATTAAACATTTTTTATTGTAGGTTTTGACTTTATTACCATTTACCATGAATTTGCTGATCTTGAATGTTCTGCTGATGTGGTAATTCAATGGGATAGCGTTCCCTCATTAAGTTTAGCACCTGAAGATGTAACAAAACGAGTTACGAAACGTTGTGAAATTACTGAATAAATGATTGTCATAAAAAACTTTGGATACTTTTATTTGTAAACGTAATTCAAGATGGCGCTGGGCGCAGCGATGGGTGTGCCTGCCCACCCTCCTGCCCGCAGCGGCTGACGCAAGGCGCGCCTCTGTTGCAGGAGACCCCACCCTCTTCGGCAACTTCGGGCCGCCGCCAGAGGCCGTGGCGGCCGTGCGGGAGAGCCTGGACTCGGGGCGCTACAACGGTTACGCCCCCTGCGTAGGTGAGTCAGCGTCTGGGCTTCTTGCAGGCCAGTGGGGGATTTTAGACAGGTTCTAAAGCAGTTTAACATCGCCGAATGTAGCTTGGCTGTTCCAAATGATTCGTGTGTCTGATGTTAATACCCATAAATAGTCACTCTAGGGCATGCAGTGAGAGGTTAGGGATATTTTTCAAAAGGTATTTACATTGTTTCCATATTTTCACTAAAAGGAATACTGTAAGAACTGATACAAATCACATGAAAAAACAGACGAGATTATGTGTGCGTGAGAATTAAGTCGTCAAGCACAGTAAATGGACAGGCCATAAACAGAATTTCAAAGAGCCCAAGTTGTTTTATTTTAATTAAGATTTTAATTAAATTCACAGTAGTCTATGTTTTAAACAACGAGTTAAATACGTAAATAAATTTATTAATAAGAATGTTTTATGTGTTCTTTTATTGCGTTGTAGTTACGTGAATACATTGACTTCGTACATTCTCTAGATGGTGAAATGACAAAAATAATTGGGAGCATCACAGCCCCAATACAGGTTAACTAAGATTTATGAAATGAATGAGAATCATTTCTACTCACCAACCATGCCAAAGCAGTTTACGGAAAAACAAAAAAATTGAATTGAGGCTCTTGCAGCTAGAAATACTAGACATTACCCGTTTAAATAAGAGGGTAAATAATTTCACAGCATGGATCATTGCATTAGACGCCCAGGCATCAATCGCACGCCACATCGTCCTCACTGTGCAATAGCAGTCTGCAACCTTCCCCCTAAAGCTGCATACCCCCCACTCCTTGCACTTTCACCACTCTCGCGGCTAGGTTCGAGTCCTGACCGCGGCAGGATTTTCGACACTAGCTTGTCAGCTGAGTCGAATTCAGTCGCTGCCTGGAGAAGAATTCTAGTGGCCGGCTGCTCTGATCGGTAGTTTTCCGTGGTTTCTCCGATCAACACCAGGCGATCCTTCTATCTATCCTTCCTCTTCCTTGTCCTATCCTCTCCCTTACACACACACTTACACCAACATGCACTACACTACCACATATTCCGGAAGACCGGTCGAGGACTTAGAACATGTCCCGACTGGGGCGGTGCCCCGCTGGTTGGAGAGTCCTGGTTAGGGGGAAACCCCACTATCCGATGGTAGGTCGGCGCCGGATCTCGCCATCCAGCGGGGGAAGACCACCGCCATCTCCCGAGAAAAAACATGCACTACTAATGACCAAATCAGTTGACGCGCCCGGAAACACGAAAAAACCAAACCAAACCACTCTCGCGGGTAGACGTCCGTCGCTTGAGTGCAGAATGCCCGCAGAAACATGCTTATCAAACAATATTTTTTTGATAATTATGTTCAATTTTAAAACACCTTCAATATCATAGTATTTTTTTAAATTAAAATCTTGAGAAATATATTTATAATCTGTTTAAGTTTCATTATATTTTATTTTTTCTCGTTCAGCCGTTCCCTGCCCTTTTCTATTCGAGTCACCTTCTCCTCCTTATCAACATCGGCGGTTGACGTGAACGCAAGGCCATTGGGGCGTATTTTCGCGGACCGCCCAGTTACACAGTTGCGTCATGTCAGTTACGCGCGCGTCACGCTGTGGAGGCCTTGCCCAAAGTGAGTGTGTGGCGCCTCTATTGGTGGAGTAAGCTGGTTCGTAGAGATGTGTTTTGGAACGTGCCGGTGGACACTACTCCAAGGCCACCCGTTTGTTTCCTTGAGGCCTTGTGTTGAACACTAGTAATTCCTTCATGTTTTATAGAAAAGCATTTCGCGAGTATGGTGGTATAACAGTTAGCATATCGGACTGTTGTTCCTAAGTTGGCGCGTTCATATACGATCGAAGCCTTGAAATTTAAGAAAGAAAAATCCTTCTTACGTCTTCCTCCGATAGAGAAGTAAAGCCGGCTGACTCATATTGTAGATTTACTGCTTGTAAAAGATTCTCAAGTCTATAAAAAACCCCTGAGCTACATTCAGATCGTCTCTTTCGCCGGCCGAGTAATACCTCCTAGCTCACACAATCTTTCTCCTCTGGATGGTAAAAAGATCGTCGAAAAATCGTCTCGTCTGTCGGTCCGTCAATGTTAGCACCTAAACCGTTTAGAATTTCCTTCAAAGCGAATCATCATGGATTGTTTTGGAAGTGCTCCAGGTCCTACGAATATAAACGGATCTTTTTATTTTGGAGGTGTATTAGATGAAGTCTATAGTAAATTTTGAAAATGTTTGATGATCCTCAAGAATCTTCTTTAGATTTTCGTCGATTTTTTCTCTTTACAAATATCTTTGCGACTAATTAGTATTAAAATGTGCCCGTCGCGTATTTTTGACACTGTAGATTTATGTAGCTTGTTCTTGAAGATAAAACAAGTGATTTTTCATTAGTTAAAAAATTTCATAGTAGAGAAATAATGGAGTAATTCTCTTCCATTGAGTAACTTTCCACCATTTTAAGAGGATATAAACACTTATGCCTTCACACACGTTTAACATTCTGTCCTTTGTCTACAGGGTACAAAGAAGCAAGAGAAGCTGTCGCGAAATATGTGTCATGTCCAAATGCCGAAGTGGAGTTTAAGGTGAGTACTACTTAAAAGGACAGCATAAAATGGTTAATATGTGCAAGGGTACACTAAGGAATGAAAGAAATAGGCTAGTGATCAGCAGCAACTAAAATGCTGCTGAACAAAACCACAAAATATATTTTTGCACTGCTCGATAATAACAAATAAAACACTATTGTATAACACTACAACAAATTGGATATTTAAAAATGTCTTCACAAATACAGCAAGAACAATAAAGCTTCTACAGTGCAACAGTTCTTTACATACCAAGAAAATAAAAAAGTTGCTGTTTCATAACACAACACGTAAGTAGCAAATATTAAATGGTGGACGACCTCTTCCATGGAGCTTTGCTGTCGTGCGACGTCAGATGTGTCGTAAAAAGTAACTCACTGAGTATGAGAATTCAGTCGGTGTGTGAAGTGTGAGAATAGGCAGAAAATCACAATCATATATTTGCATTTTCAGTCAAAATCGAAACTAATTCATTGTTTGGATTATTCCCGTATTCCTGGGTACCTAACAAAACTGCAGACAGCTCCCACATGGCCATAAACTGCATAGTTTTCTCTCAATATCTGTGCCCTTTGTAAATTAGTAAAATACTTGTAGATAACGAGAAGCAGATACAAGGTTGTCTGATGGTTCTTATAATGAACAGTCAAATGCGTTACAGCGTTGTGAAGTTGTCCACATCTAACAACTGCTAAGTGAAATGAAGATTTCATACTTTCTTTCCTAAATCCCCCCATTAACTAACGCGTCTTTCTTAAAGTGATAACATTGACGACCTCCAGATAATAACCCAACCGTCCTCACATTTTCAGTTAGAAGTAAGACGGTAAGCTCGTATCATATGCTGAAATATCAAATGAATGGGGAAATGTCAAAACCCTTAAAATCCACCTCCAAAGCTTTCTATGCAGGAAAGTGATTGTGAACTTTTCCTCAACAAGGTATCTCCCTCCAACGGGGCACAGCCCCAGCCGAGACAAGCTCTATGCTCCCGACCGGTCTCTCGGCATATGTGTTAGTGTAGTGCGTGAATGTGTGTGTAAGTAAGAGGTGAGGATAGGACAAGGCAGAGGAAGGAAAGACTGCGCGCGGTCCGTGGCCCGTTTTTAAGGTACTGCTCCGGAATTTGCTTCGTGTAGGTCAAAATTATCACGGAAAACTACCGATCAGAGCGACTGGCCATTATAATTCTTCTCCGGCCAGCGGCTGAATTCGACCTAGCTGTGTAGGTAGTGCCAAAAATCCTGCCACTGTCGAGACTCGTCAGCGCCTCTGACCGGGAGGTTCTAGGTCCATCCTAGTCCTGATGGCGGCAGGATTTTCGACAGTAGCTTTTCAGCTAGGTCGAATTCAGTCGCTGTCTGGAGGAGAATTCGAGCGGCCGGCTGCTCTGATCGGTAGTTTTCTGTGGTTTCTCCCATCAACACCAGGCGAATGCCGGAGCAGTACCCTACCAAACGGGCCACGGAACACGCGCGTTCTGTCCTTCCTCTTCCTTGTCCTATCCTCTCCCCTTACACACACACTTACACTAACATGCACTACACTACCACATATTCCGCAAGACCGGTCGGGAGTTTAGAGCTTGTCCCGGCTGGGGCGGTGCCCCGCTGGTGGGAGAGTCCTGGTTAGAGGGAAACCCCACCAGCCGACGGTAGGTCGGCGCCGGATCTCGCCATCCAGCTGGGGAAGACCACCGCCGTCTCCCGATAAACAAACATGCACAACACTAATGGGACTAATGACCAAATCAGTTGACGAGCCCGGAAACACGAAAAAAAAAAAAAAAAAAACCAAACCAATCGAGACTCGAACCCCAGGACCTCGCGGCCAGAGACTCCCCAGTGACACTAGTGGATGCCTTGAGCCACTCGCCCCAGAGTGTGAGAGCGTGGTCGCATTGCTGCGCAGGACGTGTTGCTGGTGAGCGGCTGCTCGTCCGCGCTGGAGATGTGCATCACGGCGCTGTGCGACCCCGGGCAGAACCTCTTGGTCCCGCGGCCCGGCTTCCCGCTCTACCGCACGCTCGCCGAGTCCATCGGCGTGCACATCCGCTCCTACAACTTGATGGTGAGACTACAACAATAATTTATATACTACAATATTACGACCTTTCATTTAATGTAGATAGCCGACTGTGGTTTATAAAATAAATACCGCTGTTCACTTTATTTGTAAATATTAACTAATATTGTACTGTACGTACAAGTGTGATGGTCAAGGTAGTTAAAAGAACAAACTTTAATGACAAAAATATTCAATGGTTCTTGACCCGATGTAATTATCTGTCTACTGGTTCTTGAGATTGGGTCACAAGAAAGAAAACGACATTTTTTTACATTGCCGACGTTTCGCATCAGGCTAGAGAACAGATAAAATTTATATACAAAGATATGTACAGTAGTTACATCACTTAATCTATATTTGCAGTTGAACAATTGTTTATGAACAGAATAATTATTGTATTAATTTACCTGTAGTGTTCTTAGTTATACATACTAAACATCCTTATTGCCTATTTTTTTCCACTATTCTATACATTATAATGTATCCTTATTGCCTATTTTTTCCACTATTCTATACATTATAATATATAGAATAGTGGAAAAAAAATAGGCAATAAGGATGTTTAGTATGTATAACTAAGAACACTACAGGTAAATTAATACAATAATTATTCTGTTCATAAACAATTGTTCAACTGCAAATATAGATTAAGTGATGTAACTACTGTACATATCTTTGTATATAAATTTTATCTGTTCTCTAGCCCTGATGAAGGCCAAATATACGGCCGAAACGTCGGCAATGTAAAAAAATGTCGTTTTCTTTCTTGTGACCCAATCTCAAGAACCAGCAGACAGACATTTAATGACAAATAATAATTGATATAAATTATGTCTTGTCTGTTCAAAGCATTGACTGCCTTAGCCAAAAATTGTACCCAAATCTCCCGGTATACGCCTCGTTGCTCTAACCATTTGAAATACTGAGCTTATTGGTCAACGTAACTCAGTGTAAAAGTATACCGGAGTTTCTGGTTAGATTCCTCACTGCGGCAGACAATTCTCGGAACAATAGAAACATATTTACAATAATTATATCATACTTAGTAGCCATGGGATTGTAACGGTAGTTGACAATTGTGAAAAGGAAAGCGTGTTCCCACATAATTAATAAACTTCCAACTATATATTCCCATGATGCTATATATTCCTATGATACATATCATAGGCACCAGTTTGCCTTACAATATTAACGGGAATATTAAATACAACCAGATACCAAAATTATAACCTTGTTAAAAGGCATTAACACGTATATATGAAGCATTTATTTTAAATATTGCATATTATACTACACCTTCATCGTGTTATTTTTGGATAGTGAGAGTTGAAAATTGTCACTTTACGCCACTTTCAAAATGTCTCTGAACATTTCTCGCCCTCCATGCAGCATTGCGACTACCGTCTGGTCTGGCTTTTCAAACGAAGAGTCCGTGGTTCGTGGTTCGTGACCCAAACTGGTGCTGCGCAGAACGAGCAAAAATCTTTGAGCCGGAGTAGCTCACCCACATCTTTCTACCATGATTTGGACCTAAACCTTTGTGCAAAACCTCTTTCTCGACTTCACTTATCTCGATATTACCGTCCATTGCTACGATTGCTGCGGAGTCAAACCCGATCAAAGGCGTGTATTTTTAAGGGCGAAAAATCCTTCGTACGTCTTCCTTCGGAAGGGAAGTAAAGTTAGTTGTTCCATGTAATAGATTTACTGAATGTAAAAGATCCTCAAGCCTAAAAGAAGCCTCTGAGCTCAATTCAAATCGCATGTTTCGTCGCCCAAGATAGTACCTTCTTTCTCCGCTAGATGGTGAAAGGAGCGTAGCTAAATATGCGGTTTGAGTCCGGACGGCGGCAGGATTTTCGACACTAGCTTTTCAGCTAGGTCGAATTCAGTCGCTGTCTGGAGGAGAATTCAAGAGGCCGGCTGCTCTGATCGGTAGTTTTCCGTGGTTTCTCCGATCAACGCCAGGCGAATGCCGGAGCAGTACCCTACCAAACGGGCCATGGACCGCGCGCGATCTCTCCTTCCTCTTTCTTGTCCTCTCCTCTTACACTCACACTTACACTAACATGCACCACACTACCACATATTCCGGGAGATCGGTCGGGAGCTTAGAGCTTGTCCCGGCTGGGGCGGTGCCCCCGTTGGTGGGAGAGTCCTGGTTAGGGGGAAACCCCGCTATCCGATGGAAGGTCGGCACCGGATCTCACCGTCCAGCGGGGGAAGATCACCGCCATCTCCCGAGAAAAAACGTGCAGTACACTAACGGGACTAATGACCAAACCAGTTGACACGCCCGGAAACACGAAAAAAACACCTAAACCAATTCACTGCGAATGGGCACAGGGCAAGTGGTAACACATTCCTGTAGCCAATCCAAACCTCCCTTCCATAGGGTCAGCGTCCTAATCAGGTCTAGTCAAAATGGCTATCTGTACGGCCTGGCACGTTTACCTCTTAACATCCACGATTCTCAAGGTAACCAGTTCTTAGGTGGTCGTTCCCCACACGAAAAACTCAAATCAAATCAAATCTAAATTTGCGTGGTCCGTCGTGCAAAAAGGTGCTCATGTTGTGCACGTGGGCGTGGTGTTGCGCAGCCGGAGCGCGACTGGGAAGTGGACCTGCGCCACCTGGAGCAGCAAGTGGACTCGCGCACCGCCGCGCTGCTCATCAACAACCCGTCCAACCCCTGCGGCTCCGTGTGGCGGCCGCAGCACCTGCGCGACCTGCTGCAGCTGGCGCGCCGCCTGCGCCTGCCCGTCATCGCCGACGAGATCTACGAGCACCTGGTGAGCCCCACTTCACCCTTAGGATTTGGTGAGGCAGGGAGTTCGGCCCCAGCAGATCCCAAATGATCGGCTTCCCTTCAATGCTTCCTTCACTCAGTCGCTAATTGGTGAGGTAGCTCCACTTCATCCTTGAATATTTCTCGTTCATTCAGAAACTGGTGAGACAGGAGAACTGCCTCACCACATCCAGAATGATCGGCTTCCCCTTCAATGCTTCCTTCACTCATTGGTGAGGCAGCCCCCACTCCACCCTTTCGCATTAGGATTTGGTGAGGCAAGGGAGTTCGGCCCCAGCAGATCCCAAATGATCGGCTTCCCCTTCAATGCTTCCTTCACTCACTCGCTCATTGGTGAGGTAGCCCCACTTCACCCTTGAATATTTCTCGATCATTCAGAAACTGGTGAGACAGGGAGAACTGCCTCACCAGATCCCGAATGATTACCCCCTTTAACGCCTCCTTCACTTACTCGCTCATTGGTGAGGTAGCCCCACTTCACCCTTGAGGATTTGGTGAGGCAGGGAGTTCGGCCCCAGCAGATCCCAAATGATCGGCTTCCCTTCAATGCTTCCTTCACTCAGTCGCTAATTGGTGAGGTAGCTCCACTTCATCCTTGAATATTTCTCGTTCATTCAGGATTTCGTGAGGCAGGGAGTTCGGCCCCAGCAGATCCCGAATGATCAGCTTCCCTTCAACTCCTTCACTCGATCGCTCATTGGTGAGGCAGCCTCCCCTTCACCCATGAACATTTCTCGTTCATTCAAGATTTGGTAAGGCAAGGAGTACTGCCTTACTAGATCCCGAATGATCAGCTTCCCCTTCAACGTCTGCTTCACTCATTGGTGAGGCAGCCCCCACTTCGCCCTTGAACACTAACTCATTCATCCACTGACCGCCTACTGAAGCAGTGCACACCTCGCTTTTGACCTTTCATTGAATACATGGTGAGACACCGCTTCTACATTCCCCTTTGGAGAATAAAATCACTCATTCATTCATTAAATCAGCAATCGGTGAGGCATCTCCCACTTCACCCTTTAACATTTTTTCAATTTTCAGGATCTTTTGAGACAGAGCTCCCTACCTACTCTTCTTCGCACTTCAATCACGCATTCATCCACTATGCACCTCCTGAACCAGCCCGCTATCCTCTGTGAACATTCATGGACGATGTGGTAAAGCAGCGCTCCCTATAAACACCTTTAAACCCTGAAATCACTCACTCATTCATTCACGCACTAATTCATTCATCCATCGAGTTTCTGTAGATGTAGCTCCTTCTGTTACCTCGAGCATTTCTTTCACTCAGTCTGTCACTCATTTAGCGCTTAATGAGACCCTTTTCGCCCTAAATTCATTCTCTATTTACTACTCCTGTTTATTAACTCATTCATTGCTCGCCTATTGCTTGATCTTTCATTGATCCCCTATTTATGTCATTTGTCCTTTAATTTATTAAGTTTTGTTTATAGGTTGCACGAAAATATTTTGTTAAATTCTGACGAACTATATAAATTCTTAGTGATTCTTCGCATTATTTATATTTGATTAATTACTCAAAAATAAGTCAATTCTAATTACTAGGGAGCCGATTTCTATGATTTTGCATATTTTTATCCGTTGCTTCAGGGCATAGTTAAGTGTAAATTCTTGACATTTGGTTAGAATTGAATGCTTTGTAGTTAAATATGTTAGTGCATATTGGCGAATATTTGCTACATTTTCCTGTTGGATTATATTCGTGGAATTATAGGTGAATATTTTGCATATTTTGTCGATTTTTCTTGTTGAAGAATATTCGTATAATTATAGGTGCATATTTTGCATATCTGAAGATAATTCAAAGGAGACACGAAAAGTTCATAGTTTTATCTTCTGAGCCAGCAGACTTTGGAGAAAACACAGGAACAAGAGACCAAATTGCAAACTTGAGATGGATAATTAAAGCTGCAAAGGAATTTAAAAAGAAATTTTTCATTTCCTTTATTGATTACGCCAAAGCATTTGATTGTGTCGACCAATACAAAATGCAGGAAGCTATGAGGTACATGGGAATTCCTAAACACTTGATAATCCTAGTGAATAAGCTGTAATCAGCTGGTTAAAGTTAGGACAGAGCAAGGCGACACTTTCTTGATCAGTTTGAACAAAGGCGTGCGACAACGTTTCATATTATTTCCCAGTTTATTTTATATATACATAGAGAACATCATTAATCAAGCAGGTATAGACCAGAGCTCCAGATGAATATTGGAGTGAATATAGCATGACGAAAAATTAATAATCTGAGGTATGCAGACGACACCACACTTCTCGCGGAAAATGAATAACGTTTATAAACCCTGTTAAATAGAGTCAACAAAGTGAGCAAGGATTTCGGGTTACATCTAAACATCAGCAAGACGTCAGTTATGAGTATCGGCGATGAAGCAAATATCTCCATAAAGGGCCAAAATATCAAGATTGTAGAGGAGTACATTTTTCTAGGGTCGCATTTAACCAGTGACGGAAGTTCAAAACAAGACATGAAAAGAAGGTTCTCCTAATAGTCAAAGGTTCCTAATGAAATAATTCTTTAAAATGATTCTCGTTTATTTGATTTTCTGTTTATATGTTACCCTTCACCCAGAAATACGCCTAAAATTTAGTTAATGAAACATCGTTTCCAAAGTTGTAGGAAGTTTATAAAAAGCAATGTCTTACGTTTAACATTATGTTATCTTGAATTTGCATTGTCTCTTATTAGCAATCTCTCCCCCTTCCCTTGAAGTTCGTTCCTATGGCTTCACTGACTTCTGATGTGCCCATTCTCTCTTGTGGAGGTCTCACAAAGAGGTATGTAAAATTGAAATATGCTTCAACCTGTAACTTTAATTAAACTAATAACTGGAAAATTGCTACAATATCAACTTCCTCGAACAAACCCAACACCCATGATCAATTCTACATATGAATTTTTAAATATGTTTTAAACAGTTATCCCTGTCAAATTCATAAAGTTTAAACAATCAATATGCATTTTAAATGTTAAATAACAATTCGTTTTTTCTCATTTCTGATTTTCATTTATTTAGCTTTATACATTTATGGTATTTCTATAAACATGTTTTAGGTATCATATCACATTCGTGATAGCTAGTCTTTCGTTCGTTTACCCTTCTCGCATGTTCTCTTATCGACGCTCAGTAAAGTAGATGCAACATCATGTAACGTCCACCGCAACAGTATTTTCCAAGCAACATAATAACTCGGTATACGAAACACCTCTCCCGGTGCATGTCAAATGCACATATAGCCCTGATCTTAATAGCATTTCCTTTTCAACGTATTTGCCAACGTATTCCTTATCACAAATGTTTCTAACGTGACGTTCTGATCCACAGTGCCAATGTAGGACATGAAAATTGCATTTGCACGATGCACTAGGGTGCACTGTTCCTGTATTTTTATAACACCACAAAATTTAATGAAAAAGCTGATAAAAATTTAATGAAAAAACATCATATTATTTGAATTTTAAAAATTGAAATAATATAATGTATAAAGCGTATCTTTATTTAATGACATTCATAAACCGAAGGCCAAAGGGAAAAACATTGAAACACTTGCCCAAATCTCCTGCGAAATCTCTCGAACAAATTAAACACCAAATTATCTAACATGATCTCTAACCTAATGTACGACATAATTGTTTGCTTTTCTTACACACTTAACGTGCATGAAAAACATATTTAATTGGAGATGTCTAAATGTCATGGGGAGAAGAATCAAGTAAAGGAAGAATTGTCCAGTATACAAAGCAAATTAAAATGTTAAAATTCCAAGAGACAAAATTCAACATTTCAACATATTTATGATCCCAATTTTACAAAATTTTATACAACTAATAGTGCAAAGTGGAATACTCCTAAAAGACATCTCAAGGCCCTCCCTGTTAGCTGAAGCTACTAAGGTGGCTAAAATTCGCTTCATAGGACAGTGTGCTCGATTTCACTTTAAGCATGGTATTTGTGTCTATACTTACACTACATTGCACACCGGTACTTCCAATTTAAGTTTAACAAACTAAACATTTTAATTCTCCCTTCTTGAACTACAGCGGTCAGGTGCATGATAAATGATGCTGACAACAATTCGTAGACGAAGTCAGTACTCGAAAGGAATGAAATCTGATAAGTTTGGTACGCAAGTTCGGTTTCATTGCAGGGGTTTAGTCATAAACTACTACAGCAACTGTCATAAAACTACTACACTAAAACTGTTAAACTTTATCAAACTTCTTTGTGTAGTCCGTATGGATAACACAGGGTCTTTTACGTTGCCTTATCTTACCAACGCAATGAACTGCAAACCATGGTAGCGGCCTCGCCGGTCGCTGGAGATTACGCCGAACGAACTTCCGTGTTAGACCAATGTAAAATAAATTGAAAGAGATATTTGCTTTCAGGTTCATGGTTCCTGGATGGAGAATGGGATGGATCGTCATCCACGACCCCATCGATGCCTTCAGTGACGAGGTAAGAAAAACGTGGTAAAGCACGTAATGAATGCATCTTAGTGTTGGTGAGCTTGAGAGCAGTGCCGGAGCTTCACAAGTTTGAGCCTGGGGCAATGCTGAAACGTCCCCCCCCCCCCACACACACACACAAATTACCGTTTCACCTAGAAAATGGTTTTGTAAATATGTTTTAAATAATAGTTTTGAGTAACAGTATTTAGTGATCAAATAATACAATTTTCAAGGTGAGCTTAAAACAATAGAGAATTTTGTTTTGTTTAGTTGTGTTTAATGAAATAACTTGTTAATCGTAAAATAATAACTATGAATTTCAATAGAACCTGTTTTAATGTTATCGTCATTCTTAATGTTATCATCATTTAACCTATTTTAATGTTATCGTCATTGATTTATTTCTTAGTCCTACCATGTAAGTAATGACTATAATTCACTATTTAAGGTAAAAATTAAATTGAAAATTTTACGAAATTACAGAGGACTATATCGCGGC
Source organism: Teleogryllus oceanicus (assembly GCA_964035755.1). Lineage (NCBI taxonomy): Eukaryota > Metazoa > Arthropoda > Insecta > Orthoptera > Gryllidae > Teleogryllus > Teleogryllus oceanicus. The sequence continues at coordinate 26,464,475 of CAXIVR010000011.1, read as the reverse complement.
TTATCAAATTACCTTTACCGGTAGCGGTAGCTCAGTGCATCTACTGATGTCACTGCAGCGCTTCTGTCCGGGAGGTCCTAGGTTCGAGTCCTGACGGCGGCAGGATTTTCGACACTAGCTTTTCAGCTAGGTCGAATTCAGTCGCTGTCTGGAGGAGAATTCTAGCGGCCAGCTGCTCTGATCGGTAGTTTTCCGTGGTTTCTCCGATCAACGCCAGGCGAATGCCGGAGCAGTACCCTACCAAACGGGCCACGGACCGCGCGCGATCTGTCCTTCCTCTTCCTTGTCCTATCCTCTCCTTACACCACACACACACACACACACACACACACACACACACACTCCTAACATGCACCACACTACCGCATGTTCTGGGAGACCGGTCGGTAGCTTAGAGCTTCTCCCGACTGGGGCGGTGCCCGCTGGTGGTCCTGACAGTGTAGTGCATGCAATAGCCGGGAGGTGGCGGTGGTCTTGCCCCGCTGGAAACGAGTAGCGGCTCCGAACACGTTGGCTTGTGGTAATTTCCTCTTTGTGTGTCTCCGCAGCGGGACACCGCCCCGCCTGGGACAAGTTCTTAGCTCATGGTTGTTCTCTCAACATGAATGGTCTTGTAGTGTGTGCGTGCGTGCGTGGGTGCATGTGTGTGTGTGTGTGTGTGTGTGTGTGTGTGTGTGAGAGAGAGAGAGAGAGAGAGAATAAAGGGATATCGTGCGCGTTCCGTTTGTGAGATCTGTCTGTGTGAGTTGACTCTTCAGATTTCTTAATTAAGCGATTAATGAAGTATTTTAATGTAAGGCAGAAGGTTCCTGCCAGATGGAAATTTTCAGTGATTATTGAAAATGCAATACTAAAAATATAAAGATAAAACGATTTTGTCACGTAAAACTTCTCAAATGTAGTCACGAAATTAAATGCAATAGATAAAACAAAGTTCTCTTCCAACGCCATAGTACCATATAAATGCAACTACATGCAAACTCTGTAGTCAATTATGTTTTTATTTATACTACACTTTAATTATTCTACATGTGAATGCAATAAATACCAATGCAATCAAAATTCTGAAATAGAATTCTTGAAAGATGATATATTAGTGCAAAAATGTGTATCATCAATACAGCTTTTCAAGTAAGATAGAATTTGTAGATTCCCCGATCAGCTGTAAGGAAGTTTGTCTGAATTCCACTTATAATGCGAATGAGAAAATTAACAGTGAACAAAAATATTTATAAATGATTTGTAACTCAGGATGTCAGTTGCTTTTCAGTAAGACTTTCTTGTACCCTCCGAAAATATCAAGCATGCCTAAGAATATGTTGACATAATAGTGTTGCATGGAGTAAGAACGTATCTGTATTCAGGAAAAAGCGTGAATCATTTTGTATCGTTTTTATTGCAGATTAGAAAAGGTCTGAACATGTTAAGTCAGCGCACCATTGGCTCCAATACAATAGTGCAAGGTGCATTGCCCGCCATATTGGGAAACAAGCACAAGACCTTTTTCGAGGACACAGCGCGCACTCTGCAGGTGAGAATCTGAAACAATGTGCCTGCCAAGTACTTTAGACTAAAGATCTTTGCAGACCCAGAGCGCGTACCGGGAGTGGTAGCTCAGTGCATCAACTGATGTATGATGTCGGAAAATTTATTTCCGTCCTCGGGGCTGAATAACAAGAGAAAAGACAACAACACACATTTACAATAATGCTAGAGAAAGCAGGTGTCAGATACAAAACAATTCTGGCTGCAATTAAACACATTTACAATTTTTGTACACATATGTTACATACCTTTCAACAACCGCTTGGTGGTTGAACCCTGTTTGCTGTAACATTATTGTAAATGTGTGTTGTTTTCCTTTCCCATATTATTCAGCCCTGAGAATGGAAATACATTTTCCAAAAATTTAAAAGTGGACATTTCATTGTGTATTCTTACTCTTTAATTGTAAATGAAAGACCCAGAGCCCTCACTCTGGTATCCGCTATCAACGGCCGCTGGCCTTTTACTTCAATCCGCCGCCAACCTAGCCGATACCACAATCTTGTGTGGCTCTGAATGGCCCCACCGCTAAACATACTCGACGAAATATATGTACACTTATAACTATGACAAGATCTTTTGTTCCTGATGACGTGACCTGTTCCTGTTCACGAAATGTTGTACTCGAAAATAAAGAACGCATTCCAATTTTTTTTCTAAAACACAAGTTTTAATACATAATTCTGTACCGATATGGACACCCAATTGATTGTGTAAATTTAAGATACTGAAATAAAAAAAATATACTCTTTGTTGAAATCACTTTGAGAATTATGGTGAGACTAAAGTGCTGGGCGAGTGTTCTATGCGCAAAAATTTTGAGAAACAATATCATGATTAATTAATATACAGTAGAACCCCGGTATTCCCAACTAACTGGGGGTGTGGTCTGTTCGGATTCGGAAATGTTCGGATTATCCAAAACAAAATGTATCGTACATATACAGTAAGCAAATTTAAGTAGTATATGACTTAGTGTAGGGGTCACAGAATTTTGAAAATGTGCACACAATTCACTTTTCCCCATAGCACGTCATACGCAGTTTTTAACTGTTTTTTTGACGTAAAATAAATAAATAAATACAAATACATCTATCGCAAAAGTCGGTGCGCCGGAGTACTCACCCCTGTTATTCCACCATGGTTGCTACATTGTTTGGAAGAGTTGAAGCACAGTTTGTGTCGCTGCTGTTAACGAGTATTCTACATACAGTATTCAGAATGGGGTTGACTTTCACTGTGTTCATGCTTTTTCGTTCATAAATTGAGTTACTAAAACAGATATTTGTTTATTTTTTTCCTCCATCCTGAAGTTTGCTCGGATTATCCGAAATTTAGAATTAGCGGGGTCCTACTGTATACTTGGGTTTTTCTAACGTGGTGTCTGAGGGTGGTATCTCCAAGATGGAATTCGGCACGACTTTTTGAGTCATTCTCAACCCTCCCGCTAGAGTCGCTTGATTGCAGCACTGCTGGCTGCGGTCGCGATCATGCGACATCTTGCGGCAGAACTGAGAATGACTCAAAAAGTCGAGTCGAATTTCATCTTGGAGATACTACCCTCATCCGCCACGTTAGAAAAAAACAAGTATAGGTCCTTCACAGGGCAATTTCGAAATTTACTGCATAAATGGGTATTGTGATATGAATGTGGCCCCTACTGCAGTGTGTGTGTGTGTGTGTTGCGCAGGAGCACGCGGCGCTGGTGTTCGGGATGCTGTCGCGAGTGGAGGGGATGCGGCCCGTGATGCCACAGGGGGCCATGTACATGATGGTGGAGCTGCGGCTGCAGGACTTCCCCGCCATCCCCTGCGAGCTCACCTTCGTGGAGCGCCTCATGTCGGAGGAGTCCGTCTTCCTGCTCCCGGGACAGGTAACCAGCTCCACCAAGCAAGGGCACATCCACGCGTTTACAGGAGAGCAGTTAAATAGTAGCTTTTTTTATTAATTTAAGGTCGCATTAACATCTAGATCATTAGCGACTACGATTGGTGTTAACGTTGTAGTAACTGTGAAGATGAAACAATATGGTGATGATAAGAGGTGAAAGGACGGACACAAATACAACCATGCCTGAGGCGAGACTCGAACCCGCGAGCCTTCGGTCCGAGATCTCTACGACACTACTGGCGAAACGCACTCGGCCACCGGATCGGCGAATAGTAGTTAATGCAATTAGTTTATAATGTTAAGCTTTCAAATTTGTACGAATGCAAAAAAGCAACATTATAAACGAGTTGCATACTTTTTTGGTATAACAGCATTATAAATTTATAAGAGAATCAAACATATTGTTGCGAAACAACTTTCTTGTGACGTCTCGGGCACTTGACATCCACCACTCCCTGGACAGCAAATTCAAGATGGCGTTGTTGACATCTGTACGAGAATTCCGTTTACCTTTACCTCCCAAAGAGTATCACGCTGCGATAATTGCAATCATTCCTGCTGTAAATGCAAATACATCATCATTTGTGCCGTAAAATGCCCGATTATGAAAGTTTTCTGGCAGCAGAAAAAGCCGTTTATAATGCTGGCATTAAAAAAAAAAAGTTTTCGTCTGAAAGAAATAGGTATATCGTATTGGCTACTTGTAGCTTCCTCATTGGTTTTATAGTTCGTAATCCTTTCAGGGAGGGAAATAAAAATTGGAACAAGGAGTCAAAATATCCCATTTTAGCAAAAATGGAAATTATGCCATTTGCCATTTAATTTGAACAAGTGAACTTGCATTCGATCCTTCAAACAACTGTGTCGCTGATTAATCCGTTTTTTTTTTTCTGGTTTACCCACGGTTTGATTAATTTGAAGTGCTCTAGTTCATTAAAAAATAACTTTTTTTTAAATTTCGGGCAACTCATCTCGAAAACAATAGTAGCTCAGTGCATCAACTGATGGCACTGTAGCGCCTCTGACCGGGAGGTCCTAGGTTCGAGTCCTGACGGCGACAGGATTTTCGACTCTAGCTTTTCAGCTAGGTCCAATTCAGTCGCTGTCTGGAGGAGAATTCTAGCGGCCGGCTGCTCTGATCGACAGTTTTCCGTGGTTTCTCCGTTGTTTTGCGTCATCCTCTTTATCTCTGCACATTTCGCCTGTCCAATCTGAGGAAGTTTCGGAGCTGCTCGTGTTATGAATGCATGTTATCGCCAGGCAAGTCATTGCCTAAATCGACGGTGAAACACGAAACCGATAGCAAAACATGATGTTCCTTATTGTTAATTTTATTCTTTACAGTCGATAATAATTTTTACATACTATTAACATGCTGGTAACCAAACAATGAAATATGCTCTGGTGCCTCTGGTGTTGACGGTTTCATCCAATCGGCAGCTTATACGTCGCTACAGTGACGTCGCTAGTGACGTCACTATGGTGGCGTTCAAGCTCCCGATTGGATGAAACCGTCGACAGTGGATATCTGCCAGAGGCACGGTTAGAAAAATCGCACTAAAGTAATGGCACATTTTACCAAAACATCGATGTTTCGATACATTGCTAAAGGATTTTTGATATCGATAAAAATACACCAACGATTAAAGCATCGATGTTTTAATTATTGATTAATAAACATGCTATTTTCCTATCCATTTTTAATTACAGAACATAAAGGTATAATATACAGCGAAACATCGATGTGTCATCACTATAGTGCGATTTTTCCAACCGTGCCTCTGGCACATATCCACTGTTGGTTTCATCCAATCGGGAGCTTGAACGTCACCATAGTGACATCACTGTCTAAGCTGCCGATTGGATGAAACCGTCAACAGCTGATAAATACCAGAGGCACGGTTAGAAAAATCGCCCCATAGCCATGGCAGCCAGCACTGACTGTGCTTTTCTGTTCCCAGAGCTTCGACTTCCCGGGCTACGTTCGCCTGGTGCTGACGGCGCCGCCGGAGCAGCTGCGTGAGGCGTGCGAGCGCATCGCCGCCTTCTGCCTGCGCCACCGCCAGCCGCAACCCTCCGCCGCCGCCTCCAGCGCCGACGCCGATCACGTGGGGCTCCCGTTCGTGCAAGAGCCTCGCGCCGCCGCCGCCGGCGGTTACGGCAACCCCTAGCAGCACCTCCGCGCCAGCGCCCGCGGAGGCTGCCTGCACTTCCTCGTCTTCCCTGGTGCTTGAGAAATGAAGGTTGGCTTGGGACTTGTCTCTGATTCGGAGGAGAAACTCGCCTGCAGATGGGAAAGAAATCTTGAAGACTGCGAGAATTCGAATTGGGACTCTTGAATTAGGTGACAAGCCACTTTCAACTTAAGTAACTCATGCTTTACCTCGTTAACGCCGGGAAACTGTTATTCAAAGATAACGGTGATTTCTGTTATTCAGAATTGTACATTACTTTAAAAGAGTCTAAAAGTGTGTAATGGCTATCAACTCCTAAAATACAAATAGCCTACATGCAATTCACAATAAGGTTGCATTTTTCTTCAGTTCTATGAAGAATTCATGAACATTCACTATATCTTGGGAAATTGGGGGTAGGTAAATAAACAATATTGTTTTGTTTTTTTTTTGATCAGTTGATGTTCAAGCAAATTTCTTTTAAGAATAGGAAACTTTTAAAGATTTATTATCTATAGAATTTCCGCAATATTTTTAACTTCTTAAAAACAATTCAATGCTGTCCCAAATGTCAAACAATCCATGTTTCAGTTAAGAAATGCAATGCAAAATGTTTCTGTTAAAAAGGCATTCAGGAAATTTTGGAAATGTACCTAACTAATCCGCATGTGTGTAGTTATTTCAATCTAATCTTTTTTTTATTTGCCTTCATGTTGTAAAGAAATTAACTATTAATTTTTGTAACAAGCATCGTATTCTTTTCAAAAAGTGACAAATATTCATAATTGCAAGTCACTATTCAAAAGAATTGTTCTGTGGATTAATTTTTTCATACTCACAAAAACAATTGTTCCTCACTTGTATTTGTTATCAGAAGTGGATTTGCATACATTTCAATCTGTTTGGAGTTGATAAATACTATCTTGTGGGAAAAGTCAGACAAGCTGAACTTCTGGCATTTTTATCTGTTATTATTAGTGTCAAATAACAAGTGTCTATTTGTTCTGACAAGGTTGCTGGTTCACAAAATAATGACACTGAGGTGAGGGATGATCCAGATGTCTCTAACAATAAATCACAGCGCCATAACATATCAGAGGTTGGATGGTGCTGGGTTTTCTTGGCAGAAACATCTGGATTGGCCCCTTTTCATTGTTATTTTTGTGTAAGCAACCTTGAATGCACAAGTAACCTCTGTACATGATATAGATTTGCTTTGTTTTTTATTCTGCTGCATAAAAAATCCATTTATTTGCAATTGGTTGGTGTGGGTTAGCATATTTTTATTATTTGAAATACTGGAACCTGACTGTCTCCTCTGGTCAAGAAGTGTGTGTGCTATTCATTTCAGCTATTTTGTCATTTCCTTTAATACTCATGTTTTATTTACAATTGCTTAATATTACGTTAGAAACAAAGGAAGAAATATTTGATGTTGATATGTCAAGAGGAATATTATCAGACTGTGAGAAAACAACTCATTAAATTGTGAAAATATTCATTTCACAATAATTATTTTTGTGTATAATTCAATATACACACATTTATATTTTATTGACTTCAATGTGCCATTGTGTTGTATTGTTTTTGTTTCAATTTTCATGAATAAAATTCGAAATGTTCATTTTCATTTTATTTGTTTCAAATGTTAATTTTTGTTGTTATTTATTGACATATGAAACCTAAAAATCATTGAGGAGTTGAACCATATTAACAACATTCTTATTACAACAAATCAACTCCGACTATCATGTCTTGTTTCAAATGAATGAAAGTCCAATATGACTCTAGGGCCAAGCAAAAATTAAAATAGATCTTCAAGGTCTAGAATTCACTTTGAGGCAAGGAGTAGGGTAAGAAACTCCCATTTTCCCATAAGTATTTATCTGTTTATGACAAGGCATTCTACAAAGAATGTCTGGTAAATTTGGAATTAACATTGATGTGAAAAAATTATCTTAACTTATGTTTGTGGATGACATTGTTTTAATAGCTAATTCATCCAGAAAACTGCAAACAATGCTCTCTGAACTTCTGATTCTTTGCAAGGAAGTAGGTCTACAAATAAATCTCAGAAAATCACAGGTCATAGGTAAATTTCTGTTGTGTCAGAAAAAATGTGTGGAAAAATATGTATATCTGGGACAATTATTATCTTTCAGTAATAACACAAAAAAGATTTAACCTGACGAATTTCCACAGCGTTGTCAACAGTTTGGGGATTAAAATGTATTCTTTTAAACGAATCCTATAGCTTGTGAATAAAGAGAGAAATAATAAATACTTGTGTATTTCTTTTGTGTGCTCACATACAGTTCACAAACATGGGCACTCACAATTAAAGAATCAAATACTATGTCTGCCTCCAAAAAATAGAAAGAAAAATTTTAAAAATAACCTTGGCAAGAAGAATATGAAATGAAGACATAAGACAGACAACACAAATTAATAATGTTGAAACCACAATGAGTTAGGCAGGTCACATCATACGACTTCTCCATACCTGCTGGGAACTGAATTACTGCTTGGTATCCAAGACAAGAAAAGAGAAACATTGGCAGCCAGAAAAAGAGGTAGACTGATGAACTAAAAATGCTGTTTGGCAGCCAATGGTCTACCTGGACAAAGGATTGTCAGATGAACGTATTCTAGATTATTCTTTTTCTCACCAACTTGATAGGTGCCAATGTGGAAAGTAATAAGCTAAAGTGCTAGCTAGTTAGCTTTAAGTCAAGTGTGTTAAATTTAATAGTGACTAAGTGAACAGTGTTACATTTTCTTGTTTTGTGAATAAATAGCATCTGTATAAGGAAGTTCCCGAATTGGGTGCTCGGGAATTCTACTTTTGTGTATCACACCCACCAAATTGAGGCCCTTGCCCTCTTTGGGATTGTAACAGGTTGTAATAAAAATGACCCTACAGAAGGTTTACAACTTAAATGTTATTAGAGAAAATAATCAGTATTAAATATTACAAAAAAGTTAGTATTTCCTATAAAAGCAATAATTTATGCCCTTTTTTTTACCTTTTCCTACTTTAGCCACTGCTTTACAATATTTTGTAAGTTCTTCACACCTCTGTGTAAACAAGAAATCTGCTTCAGATAACCTCATTTGTCATCAAAATCATAAGATGATAAAATAGCTTTGAAATATGTAGTTGAACATGAAAGGATTTATTGAAGAAACTGACATAAGCATAAACTTCATATGTTTTGTTTATTAACAAATACATTTGTACACATGTGATTTTCTGCCACAATATTTCTATAAAAGGGTATCAAAATACATTAAATGTCATTTTCTGAGTACTCACAATATTTTTATATCACTGTACAAAGATTCAGCAGAAGCATAATAATGTCGTTTAAGCTCTTTCACCTCCTTATGCACTTATGCCACAGTACCTATCAAAATCAAAGTTTCAAGTCATCATGTTAATACTGTACATTTGAATCACCATAGAAGAATGACATTCAATCCTCTATGGTATTGCATATTCTCTTGTTGGAGTTAATGATGTATCCAATACCATTATGTATATTAAGAAATGTAATGATTGTCATTATTATATACATTTGTTTCTCAGTAATACATTTTCTGATTACAATTTTTCAATTAAACACAATTCAAAAATTCTATTCATTTTCACGATCTTGAAGAAATAAAATTTCTGAAAATTGGTGTTTTTCCCAAGCTGCTGAGGGTGTAATCCAAGGAATACCTGAGAGGCTCAATATATTGAACCAAGAGATAGATCATAAATCCATAGAAAAGAATCTTACTTAAGTGATGAACAACAAACATTCTGAAAAGGAAAAATAAAGCACATATTTCAGTTACAAATATTGACTTTCTTATCAACTAATTTATTATTGCATCAGCAAAGTGACTCACAGTTTAAGATGTCTCCTTGCTCGAGGAAGAGTTGAAAGAGGTTCTTTCATGCAATACATCCGAGCTCCCAATAGAAGATTCAACAAATACTTCTCCATGTCAAATTCTACATTTGTAGTGTAAAATATTTCTTTGTCCTTTGGACTGAGACTCTCAGCTGTAGCTTTAAATTTCTCTATATTGAAAATCCATTGTTTCATTGTGAAATATTGCAATACTTCCATGCCCACACTAATTCTCTTCTGTAAACGAACCATGCTGTAAAGCAAAACATTGAATGAAAAATATATTCTTAGTAATCGATGGAATATGTTCTTCAAAATTACTGATGGAAGCTGGTTTTAGAATGAAGGTATTTTCTCAGTAAACTTATAATCAAATAAAATTTTAAAAATAATAAAGATTGTCACTAACATTAATACTCACAATGTTTTTTGTAGAAAGAGAAGCATCAAAAAATCTATTAAATAAGCTGGTATTGTTTGAAAGAAGAATACAATCAGGTTATGCACTAAGCGACTGGAGCGTATGTTGCCATCTGGATACCACACCACATAATCAAATGGATAGTCGTACGCTAGTTGACGTCCACGTTCTACAACTTCTCCCCAAGTCACTTTGACAACATCTCCATTAGATACATTAAAAACTGGAGTTTCTTTAACGTGTTTCCTGGATGTAATATTCAGTTAGTTAGAATTTTTAGTCTCTAAATTAACTAAGAATGTGTGATTAAACAAACTTACTTGTTCACAGCTCTGTCCCAAGCTGCAATGATCATGAAATTGGTTACTATGTCAACTGGAATAACTTCTGCAAAATAGTCAGTCCCACAAAGCATAGAGCGAATGACACCTTTGCCTGCTCCTACTGTCAGTCCTATTGGTCCATTCAAAGAGTCCACCCAACCAGGAACTGGTTCCTTAAATGATGGTGATACTTTGAACAAAAAAAATAACAACAATTAGAAAGAAAATTCCATACCAGAAACATTAATTAAACTAATAAAAAATTAACAATAACATACAATTGAAACTTGCATTTGAAAAAATTCATGTTTTACAGGGCATTTCAATTGACGTAAAATTTAAATGTTTTGTTCTCTTTTCATTCCAATTGATGGATTTAAAAATTAAAAAGAAATGTTTATTAAAACATTTTTTTGGAAATAGTTTGATTCCAGGTGAAACATTGATATTACAATTAATTTTACACATGTTGTCAAATAGCTATTTACCACTAAGCATTTTGATTTGTATTATTATTATTATGGATGAATCATCAGTTGCTGATAGCTTCTAGCTTATGCATACACTAAGTAAATACTCATGTCTTATGCTGAACATGAGTGAACTTTTAGTTGTGAACAATGTGGCCCAGGCTTCATTGAACTGCACCAATTGTGTTGGTAAAATATCAAATACTTGGGGGTTTCTACTGCAAATATGAGAATTTGGATTGAAAAAAATGTATAATTCTACTTTTAAAAAACTATTTTACTGCAATTAATTGTCATTTCACAAAACAATAAATTTGATGATGACTTCTTTAAGTTTCATATTATACTAAGAATTTTGTGACTATTGTGCCAAAGATTTTCTAGTACCAAAACTCTTGTACCAAAAGTGATGTACATATTTTATTTGAAAATTAACTTCAGTATCAATAATTTATTGATCACACCATAAGAAACAATTTTGAGCATGTGCAAATGCATGGCCCCTAAAATGATTCTTTATGGAATAGGAAAACATTGCTATTGAAGATAAAATTCTACAGAAATACTCAATAGTGTACAAAAATGTAGGCATATTTTTCACGTTTTTAACATAAAAAGAAAGCTATTCACAGGACAGTTGCTTTTTTTCTAAATGTATTTATATTTATGACAAGTGAAATTTCCTTGTACTTTCTTAATATTGAATATAAAATTTATAACCTCTTGTTATCAAAATTCAAACCCTGAAAAATTCAACACAGGTATGTTGTTGTTGAAACAATATTCTAAGTTCACAGTTATTAACAATGGTGGTGTAGGTAGGTATTGTATTTATTCCATTGCAATCTTAACAAGGTGTATTAATAACTAATTAATTTTAACCAAATCATACTCACAGTTTTTCTTGCACACAGAAAGTGGAAAATATCTCCATACCTAATAGATAAAACTTGGAAATTAACATGTTTCAAAATTGTTCTTATGTCATTGAAGGATTGTGGTTTGAAACATTTATGGATGAAAAAACGGTGTCTTTACCAAATTTAATATTTTCCATATTTTTGATCTCCAATTATAATACTTTGAAGATTCTCACAAAAACAGACTTTTAAAAGAGATCTTAGTAAATTTTTTGACTCACTCAATTTCTTAATTATGTGATTGCATTAAAATTGTGTAATTATTAAGACTTACCAATGGATGGTCGCACAATTACTACTGGCATTCGTTCCTTTTCTTCATCAACAAGGGTTTCTGCAAGCCTTTTTGAAAAGGTGTAACAGTTTGGATGTTTTCCAAGCAATCTGTCAAGCAACAAATGTATCACAATTAGGTAGAAGTATATTATGTTAAAAAACTTTTCAAGCATTTTTATTTCGAAATGGCAAAACTAGTGGCGTTACAGAACAACACAGACTTTCTCATACTTGTTAGTTTACTAATTTTTTTGATAAGGGCTAGCTTTTCGGTGTTGCCCCATCCTCTTGCAAGCCGCCATCTATCGCTGCCCAAAGTAATTTTTTTTGAAATTCAATTTTTCGGTTTCCTAATGATAAAACCGAAATATTACTTTAAGAATGTCATAAAAATACTAAAATCTCATTCTATATGGAAATTCTATCGTTTCTACGTAAACAAATCAACGTTAATGTCAATATTAACAATGTGAGAGGTGTAAAAAATTACATTTGCGTAGACGACAGACGGACGCACGGACGTTTTGAAAGAGAAAACAACAAAAAAAACAAAACTTTTTCGGTATGGCGGGTCCCCAAAACGTATATTTCCGTTGAAATCTCAAAATCGATTTTCCACAGCATTATTGATTTTATTTTTGTATACTGCCCGTTGTTTTTTCGTAACGAGGAAATAGTCCATAGCTGCATTATATTACTTCCTCTATACTACTCCGTATATACGTACGTACACGAGATAGTAAACAATTTTACATTCGAATACACCTTAGAACACAAAGACAATAATTAATAAATTGACCAAACAAAAAATTAGAGTGCCCATGTCGTGTTTTGGTGACGCAAGTAGGATCGTTCTGTGTGAATTGTTGAATTTCTGAAATTTATTAATTACAAAAAGGATATTGGAGAGATGTTTATTTATTTATTTTGTGTCAAAAACAGTTAAAACTGCGTATGACGTTATTAAAGTCGTTAATTCGATATTTTTGATTTTCTAAGTGTGTCGCCGTGATGAAGAAAAGCCAGTGGAAGATCTGCGTTGAAGATGTAGTACTACATGATTTTGCAGATCACAATGGCACAGGTGGTGACCGACCAGATTTGGCTTGTTGAATGTCATAATTTCGGATTCTGCGCATTCGCGTCAGGCATGGAAATTCGCTTAAATATTGGAGGCACCAACCAGCTTGACACGCTTTTTTTACAGGATTTTTACAAGAACACGTGATTAGGTAGATGCTTTCTCTGGTCACCGGTTAATCCGGGAGAAGGAGAATCCGGCGTATATGAAGAACAAATTCTCCAGTTCTCACGAACAGACAACCAACAACTGAAGAGTGTTATTGAGTACAGGCAGTTAAATACAACCAAAGATCACGGAATGCTTTCCAGCAGTGTATACAACCAAGTGAAATATTTTATTGTTGGAAAAGAATGAACATACAAACAGAATGTAAAGGTTGCATTTATTTGTTGCTTATAAGCAGAGGCGCACCTCGACGTTTCACGGGGAGGGGGATTAGATTTTAGATATATAAAATAAATATTTATTTATTTTACGCCAAAAAAACAGTTGAAACTGCGTATGACGTGCTATGGGGAGAAGTGAATTCTGTGCACCTTTTAAAAATTCTGTGATCCCTTCACTGAGTCATATACTACATAAATTTTAATAATTAAATATTTTTAATTATTAAAATTTATGTAGTATATGACTCAGTGAAGGGATTTTAAAATCAGTGTAGGGAAATTAAAAAATGCTCTCATGTAATAAAATCTATTTTCAAGGATAAATAAGCAATAAAGATAGTGACCAACCGTCTTGATTTCTTTTAAATAATTTTTTATGTATGCTGAATATAAAATGTAATTGTATGTATTGACATATATTTAATATTAATAACGTAAACAATTTATATTTTGAATTACTTACGTTAGTACAGAAAATAGCAAAAGCTATGTTATACTTTACGTAGTAAAGAGAAATTGTGACTGCGGCGAAAATAGGCAAATTTTCGACAGAAAAAACTCGTATTGTCGAACCCTGGGAATGAAAAAGTTCATAAATCTTGTTTCCATAGGCGTGCGCACAGAAAGGGCTAAGGGGGTCGTGCCCCCTAGATAATTTCAAAAGGGGCCCCGTAGCTCATAGAAAGAAAACATTTTATTTCCTTAAATATAATCAATTACTGATTTTCACGTTTTTTAAGCTAACAATAGGAATTGATAACCAGCATTTGCGGAAGAGGTTCTCCAAATCGTCTGCCAAAGTTTTAAATGGTTCAACACGAATTGTATTTATTAATTGCTTCATTCACGTTATTGCATTCTCGTTGTAAAATGTATTTATTTCCTAGTAAAATATGTCGTATGAAAATCAAAATGTGCAATGGTCAATTGGCATAGATATGTAGTTCCCAATCCCTGTCGTTTTAGGTTGCGGCTACCCGTTCTTGTACCTATAAGTTGTAAACTACTTCATCTCGATACTTGCTACCAGAATTCTGGTTTTGTGGGTCCTTGAATCCGAAAAATGGATTGACGACGAAACATCCGTCTGACCGTCTGTAGTCAATACTAGCGCCTAAACAGTTCACACGATTGTTTCCAGGGTGTATATTCCTCAATCAATCTGAACTCAAGACTCTGGGAGTTTGAAATGGATGTTTTGATTTTGGAGGGTACATGAAGCCTTAACATTTTCAAAATTTTCTCAAAACTGGAGCCACTTTTTTTTAAATAAAATTTGTCCTCGCATTGCTTAAGACAATGCTGCAGGCATTGTCGTTGAAATAACTGATTTTTCGAAATCTGCAAAAGTTCATTTTTTCGGTGTCTTCTGACAACTACAATATTGAATACAGAGATTTTTCCCTTAATGAAATCTTTTCTCTAAGACAGGCTTGGAAATACTACATTTCTGTTCAATTTTCCAAAAATATGAATAGTTTTCTTTTAAAAAAATTTTAAATTTTTAAATATTTTTTCTCGTAAGTACCAAAAAGACAGTAAAAAATGGAGATAGTGCAATGAGGTCATTGCTAGTCGCCGGACCCAAAACTTCCCCCTCTGTCACGCCGATTAGGAAGGTCCCTGATTTGACACGGCTCAGCGCAAGACGCGCGAACGCGTGCCAGGAGACTCAAAAGATTTACGATTAGGGTGCAATTGTCTCCCGGGGACAGCCTTTCTGGCAAACGGCGGCCAGTCCACGTGCACGGCTAGGCACCGGAACAAGCAAATTATAGAGATCCCGGCTACTGTTGAAGTTATCCCGTAGGACCCATATAAGCGTCACGAAGACAGCAGAAAGGACTGCTTTGTTCATCTCCGGTGTACACACACGCACAACAAAGACCACCAATCAGGCGCCCAGAAAATGAGGTTAATTTGAAAATACCCTATCGGCTTCCGACTCGCGTCGAATATTCTGGAAACTAAGATTTCGGCCAATAACATTCAAAATTCCAATCACGTGAAGGAGCGATGGGCGAAACTTGGAAAAAGGATGCGACGCAGGAAGCTCGAGAGCGGGGGATTTTGGCAGAAGACGGATAGAAGGCGAGAGAACGAGACAGAATTGAGACTGCAGTGTTGATGAGAGGTAGTGGGAGCAGTGACTTGGGGGTCGACCAACATAGTGCAGGCCGCCCAGTATAAAAAGACAATCAGGAATTTATTCCGATTTCAACGGGCCGGCGCCTCCGGAAGGAATGATTGTGCAGCCGAGTCATTGAGGCTGGCCTGGTGAGGAGTGGGTGGCGTCAGACGACTTCCTCCAATAATCACCGATCGGAGCCAGGAGCACAGCACCGCACGCACTGCTGCTTCCGGTCGGCTGCGCCTTGCCGTGGTGTGGCTCGCGACAGCGACTGCTTCGGGACGACGGATTGTGCAATCATCGAAAGAGGTGAACGAAAGACTTTCATTTTGTAATTATTCCAAAGACAGTAAAAATAGGAAAGGTGTCATTTAATGTAAATAACATATAATTTAGTTTAAGGGGATTCCTTACCCAAACTGTATTATAGAAACAAAAGCAATAAATGTGTTCTTGCCATTCAGGTGATTGACACTTAAAGTTACAAAACTTTGTGATTATTGTAAAGTAGTGGTAGTAATAGCAAACCCCGTGCATGCCCTCATTCAAGAGTGCCTACCCCTTGAGGTTCTCGAATGCCGGTGCCAGGTGACAGGTAAGTGCCCGTTTGGCGCCCTTCATTGATAAATTTAACGCGCACACCTGTCAGCTGATTACCGACGCACTTCGGTGTGCGGTTTTCCCCTTTGTGAGGTACCCAGACCGCGAGCTGCGCGCATTGCGCGCATGCGTGTGTTGCCGTGGCGGCAGGATGGGTTCATCACAATAGTCTCAAAGAAAGGCGAGCAATGCGAAGTTGCAGGTTTAAGCTGCAAAGGAAGAAAAATAAATCTTTGAAAAATAAATAAATAAATGATACTCTTTATAAAATTAACCATCACCGGCTGAAAACAAAACGTTAGAGACCTCTGTCCGATATCATTAAGTACAAGTCGTCCTCACCGTCAGAGGAACGACGGGAAAGACGAACTGTGTTGCCGTGCAATGGAGCAAAACACGGTTCCATAGCACAGCACCTAATAAGAAATACCATTGCTGAAGACCGGGACGGTGGCTCAGTGCTTCAACTGATGTCACTGCAGTGACTCTGACCGGGAGGTCCTAGATTCCCACTCCCCACGGCCGCAGGATTTTGGACACTAGCTTTTCAGCTAGGTCGAATTCAGTCGCTGTCTCGAGGAGAATTCTAGCGGACGGCTGCTCTGATCGGTAGTTTTCCGTGGTTTCTCATATCAACACCAGGCGAATACCGGAGCAGTACCCTACAAAATGGGCCACGGACCGCGCGCGATCTTTCCGTCATCTTCCTTGTCATATCCTCACCCCTACACACACTTACACTAACATGCACTACACTACCACACACGCCGGGAGACAGGTCGGTGAACTTGTCCCGGCTAGGGCGGTGCCCCGCTGGTGGGAGACACCTGGTTGAGGAAAAACCCCGCTAGTCGACGGTAGGTCGGTGCCGGATCTCGCCATCTAGCGGGGGAAGACCACCGCCACCTCCAGAGTAAAACACGTACCACACTTACGGAACTAATGACCATAGTAGTCGACGCGCCCGGAATCACTAACAATCAATAAATCAACCATTGTTGAAGATCGTTTCATTTGTTTTCTCTGTGCGCCCCTCCCTCACGCTTTGACGCCGCCCCTCTTTTCTTATCACGTTCCGTGGGTGACGTCTCGCGGAGAGGGCCGAGGGGTGGCGCAGTGATGTCAGGCCGCGGTCAGGAGCAGAAGGTATTTCGTTTTGGCGAGAAATAGAGTATGGTTGAGGCGGATGGTCCGCCTCGCCTTTTAGTGTTTTTAACTTCATGTATTACACAGGCACAAAAAAATATAAAAAAACGTTGTCAGATCCAAAGACTTGACACGTTTCTCTATGCATGTCGGCGCGCAGAATCCGAATTTGAAAACAGAATTGCGCCATCATCCTCCTTTTTTTCGCAAACAACCACTGTGATTTTTTTTTTTGTTTGTTTGTTTTCGCGGGTTGTTGTCAGACCCAAGGACTTGGCACATGTTTCTCTATGTATGTCGGCGTGCAGAATCCGAATCTGATGCTAGAATTGCGCCACCATCCCCCAATGTTTTGATAGCAAAAACCACCGTGAAATTGTAGATTGTAAATTTAATGTGTTTTTGTCTTTGTTGGTTTTTATTTGTTTATTTTATTTTTTTATTTAAAAAGAAGTGGTGGATGATGGTGAAATGCTGGCTTCAGTTTCGGTGTCATGTGTCAAGTTTTCGTGTACGACAACAACCCCAGAAAACAAAAATATAATTTCACAGTATTTTTTCAGTATTAAAAAAACTGGTGGGTAGTGGCGTAATTTTGGCTTCTGATTCGGATTCAGACCGTCAACACAGAGAAACAAGTCTTAGGATCTGATAACTTTTTTGTTTTTGTGTACTTGTGCTATGGGATATTACGGAGTCGGAAAATTCACGTAAGAACAACAAAGATTACTATTGAAAGAGATTATTCTAACCTATTGTGGAGAGAGTTTGACCCTGACGGAAGAAGAAGCAGAAATTGTGTGCAGCAGAAATGGATGGCCTATGAAGGAGCTGTCGAATTTTTAGAATACAGAAAATTAGAAACTTAGAGATTACGGAACGGATGCAGAAAATTGGGCTTTTCACATTTTCAGATCGGGAAACTGGGGCTTTTCACTAATGGAACAGGTTCGTCAGAAATTATTTTCATTAGTAAACTATCGTTATTTTTATTTCGTAACCGACACTACCACTTAGGAGATTTCCGCAATGACAAAGACGCTTCGTCCTTGGAACGTGAGCGAGGTTAATCGAATAATGTGCACTTCTATTGTGCTCCGTCGTTTTGTTATGCTGTTTGCCCCCGTACCTATTTTGTTCTGCTATAATACGAAACATACGGGCAACGCAGCATTCTCTTGCATTTCGACTAGGAACGAAGTATTTCAGCGTCTCTCAATAAAACAGAAGATTGCTGAAAAGGGATTTCCTTACGTTACTGGCGCACAAGAAAGGATGCGCATCTCAAAAATTGTCATTTTTAAGTTACACTAAGTGTTTTTAGTAATGAAGAAACTGACAAAATAATATATTTATGCAAAGAAAAAATATAGTTTACAAGGTAGCTGGAATTTAGGTTTTAAAAAATTGTCTTTGCTAATAAAAGATTCTGCTCAGGATAACGGATTTTCTGCAAAATGACATTTTTTGGTATGTTTTACTTGTATTACTTCCACTGCGTCAACAAAGGTATTTTCTGATGCGGAGAGATACGTTCGTTGTTCTTACGTTTCTTTTCTAAATATTTTTTTCAAATACTTGGAATCCGTTATTAAATGTGAACATAACAGTTGGTCCACTCCCAAAAAACTCGCTTGTTTCACAAAAACAAAAAATAGTAAAAGGCTTCTGAGTAAGAGAAACACGTTTAAACTTAAAATAAGAATGGTAGAGAGATTTTTAATGTTTCGAGATTCCACAAAGGGGATTCTATAATTAATGACTATTTATACATGTAATTTTATAATGGTTACATTAGGCTTTTAAACTGTGCAGCAAAACTGTTGCTATTAATACGTGTTTTTTCTAGAAGTGTAACTAATATCATTGGAAGGTTGTTAGCTATAACTAAAGCGAACTTACAAATATATTTTCAAAGTTCAAAAACAAATTGTGATTAATAGAATACAATTAAATAATCCCAACAGAAACACGATATTCTACTAAAGCAATGAACGCTGGAAGAATGTGCACAAATGTCACTGAACTGCAGATCAAGCTGGTCTGAATAAATTTCTCAACACTAAAGAAAATGAATCACGTTCTTTCGCATTGACATGTCTGTAAGTGCTTGATTTTGAAAATGCGAAGATAAGTATTTTTATGGCCCCCGGTAAGAGGTGACAATTTTCGTGAATGAAAATAAATCAAATATAGAACTAAACATGACGCATAAAAATAAAGGAAAAAACTCTGTCACTGTTGCCAATTAAAGGAAACGTAAACGATTTCATTTTACAAGTTAGCATCCACAATATGTTCATTTTGGAATATTTCAAATTGTTATAAGTAGTATAAGTAATAATATATATTAAACTGTATTGCGAGAGTTAATGTGAATGCAGTGCATTCAATTTTTTAAAAATATTCTAGCATCATAGAGATACTTTCAGAAAATTGTACTTGGACATTAAGAATATAGTAAGTTTGTTTTAATCGAAATTACTCCTATTAATTCAAGTTACAATATCATTTCATACAACATTACAACAATACAGCCACATTATTTACGTTCAAAGCCGCATTTCATGACGTCTGCACGACGGGTCACAAACAGAAGTACCTAATTAGAGATTCATGTCGGGGGGTTCCCCTGACAAGCTTTTTATATCAAAGCTACCGCAGCTTGCCTGTGGGCGGGGCGGGCGGGGAGTGGAGTTTCCCACGCTCGCCAGCCGGCATAAAGAGACTCGGCGCGCGTCAATACAGATCGGGGAAATGCCAGTGTCCGCAAAAGGAGCGTTGCGCATTCCTGGCAACATGTGGCTGACTTCTTGACACGGAACGTGCAAGAGAAAGGGTGCGACTGCAGCGTCCTAAAGTAGCAAGTCCTGTTGAGAATATTGGACGCGGCAGACGTTTAGAAACATCGCTACGCGGGATGCGGGACGCGTAAAGCCCGCAACAGACTACACCGAGGAATGCGTTGCGAGAAATGCGCGACGAGAAATGTGGAAAATGGAAACAAGCGACACTTACCGACCTCCACACACTTGAAAGAGTTTTCTCGTTCGCCTCTGCGGAGGCGAAAGAGTTCCTCGCTCGAGTCGATCAACGAGCGAGTTTTCTCGGACACATTTCTACTCCTTCACTTTTTATTTCACATTTAGGCTTTCGCTACCGTAGGAAAACACAAAACAGTGCGTAGAACTGAATGAGGTTATAATATTTAGCAGTAAAAGAGGTGTTTAACAACTAGATTTTAATTGGATACTTGAATTTTCTGTTTAAATGAAAATGAACAAGAAAAAACTTGTAATGAAGAAATTATTACTTGTATAAAAATAAAAATTTGAAACAAGAAACTTGAAGGGCTATTTTGAAAATTTTAATTAATTCATTATTTTCTTAATTTGTATTTATTATTTATGAATTCATTTATTAACTATGAATTGTATTATGAATTATTTAATCGTTCACCATATATTCATTATTCAACCAACAAATACAGAAAAACAGGGGGGGGAGGGAGAGATTATGAAATTCAAGAAAATATGTCAGATTGAACTTCTCCCTTAAACCTCACATACGTTCCAATTGTTTACATTAAATAATGATTTGTGTACAATGCAATAATGTATTTTTCTTTAGGCAGTTCGAACTCGTTAAACAGATGGTTTAAGATTATGGCAACAAAACAAGGATTACACGGCTTAAAATTACACAAGAGCATTTAATAAAACAAGAAATGGCACTCGCAGCTGATCTCATAGCTAACTGCTGTCACCACTCTCGACTTGTGGCGCCTAAAGGCATTTCGAGACATCAAATAAACTATTTCTAGTGTGTGGACGCATCTTCACCGGCCTCTTTCCTCATTTCTCGTCCCACATTTCTCCCAACGCATCTCTCGGTGTAGTGTGTTGCGGGCCTTACTTTTGCCTCCAACGCGTTCGCAAAGAGAACAAAATATTCGGCGCTGAATGCCGGTGCACTCCTCAAAGTGCATGTATTGACCACGATTGCTGCCCTTAGTTTCATTGTTTGTCCACAATCCTATAGAGGGCAACGTCGGAAAAGAAACGTTTACATCTTTCACTCCCTCTAAACATTATCGGACATCCCCCGCTGTTGCTTTGTTTATTGTGACTGTAATGCAGAGTCACACACCACATACGCATGAAGAGAAAAAATAATTATTGTTTTTAATATCTAGTAAAGCTCGAGGAGTGGACCTTCTAGTTATTGCTTTACCTAAAAGAGTACTATAAAAGTAAATGGTTGTTCGACGTTAATGCAAATACAGTTGAATTCTCTAATCTGAGTTTATTCTGGATAGAGTAAACTCGACTGTAGTTAACCAAAATCACTTGTTCCGGTGCAAGTACATTATAAATAAACACTAGATGATTTAGTTATGTTGAAATCTTAACATCAGTTATAATTTATTTATTTAATTTACGTCAAAAAAACAGTTAAAAACTGCGTATGACGTGCTATGGGGAAAAGTGAATTGTGTGCACATTTTCAAAATTCTGTGATCCCTACACTAAGTCATCTACTACTTAAATTTTGAAAAAAAGCTCCCATGTAATAAAATCTATTTTCAAGGATAAACAAGCAATACATTTTGAATTTTGAAAGGGGGAAAAAACTCCCATGTAATAAAATCTATTTTCAAAGATAAATAAGCAATAAATTTTGGCTCTTATTACTTCCTGCCGCGACAACATGGAAACGATAATTTGAATAATTGTATTTCCCACTGAATTCTAGAAGATGTGCACAGAAAATGAAGTTACATTTATGTCCAGAAGCAAAACAAGGGGCCATCTCAGCATTTGCTCAATGGATCAGGGAATCTGGACGAAAAACCTGATCGAGATGGGGGTCATTGACCCGGAAGCTGTAGTACAATAGTTGTTCCAGGTTGTTTATACTCATTTATATAGTCCAAATGGTAAATAATGCATTATGTATCATTGTTAAAATTAATGTTACTTTTCTTGTGATGCTCAGTATAGTCTCTAATTAACTTAGGAAATAATACAACTCCCCGGAAAAATACTTTGCCTCAGGACCATGAATTCCAATAAAGTAATGGTTTACAGGCGGAGTACCTCATAAAGTTACTTTTCTTTATTTACGTCGTATGAAAAAAGGAGAACGGGAACCACTAAGGAAAATTGTTCCAACTCCTTTATTGTAACTCTCAATCGTGGACATTTATGGACGCTGTCTGTGAGATAAAAACAAGAGAAAACCTATCTAAGACATCGTAAATGCCGTGGAAGGGTCTTCCAGAACAAGGTTAATGATAGAATATACATGTTAAGAAAATGTTCCAACAATGCAAAAGTCAAGCAAGCCTGTAAAATCTGCTTTATATTTTGAATGGAAACCGAGTAGAATTAAGTGCTGAGAAAGCAGTGACTCTAGAATCTGCATAAATGAGTAATAAAAGTCTGTTTACAGCAAACGGTAATGAATTATTATTTTAAGACTAAATGAAGATACTGAAATTTTCAAATCGCGGTAATTTGCTATTTTACTTAACTTACGAAATAACAAAATCAAGAATAGTGGGGAAAATATTTTATTTTGGCGAATCAGATATAGTGAACCTCTGATGTAGTGAACTAAATATTATGGTTCTAAATAATTGGAGTGAACTGTAGTTTATAACGCAACTAATCCCACTAAAATGAGGGGTTAATCCAGGAACTCAAGAAATCGCGCGCAGACCCATCGTCGTCCGAGTTTGTTCCGGAGTAGTTGGAAAAGCAACGACCAGCTACTAGAAGTGCGACATAGCCAACAAAACCATCCATGTTCGTAAACATCGACGCTCAATATTAAAACATCGATGTTAATAAAACATCAACCCTAAACAATCGAAGTTTTTAAAACTGGATTAGTAACCACTGAAGTTCACGAGGGGGGATTTCATTTGAAAATGATATAGTTTATTAATTTTTATAATTGAGATTTAACTCTCAAAACAGTCAAAAAAACATGAGGACAATAATTGTTAATTACTAACGAAACTTGGATTATATGATTCGATAATTCAAAAACAACATAAGCTTCTTTATTCGAAAACTCTAGTTTATTTTTTACCCTTGGTCACATTAACCTGAAGAATTTTCAATTAGTGGTTATCTGAAAAGTGTAATAGGGTTTTGGTTGAACGTTCTTCATTTAAACAATGTCGATCCCGTAAAAACAGGTAACGTATCAAGACATCGATGTTTTGAAAACATCGACATCGCGTTCGCATTCCTAGCCGCTACAAGTTCACCAACGCCCAAAGTGAGGACCGCTTGACTGAAGGGATCGATTGGTTGTCCCCCTGTACAAAGGGAGCTCACGTTTCGGCGTGGGCAACACCTGTCATTTGCAGCACTCCAATCGTTGGCTCCATATCAATCTTATGATTGGCACTTCCCCAGTGACGGTTGTTCCTTAAAGACTCTAGGGCGGCGCCATTTCCAGGAAAAACACCGGTAGCGGTAGCTCAGTGCATCAACTGATGTCACTGCAGCGCTTCTGTCCGGGAGGTCCTAGGTTCGAGTCCTGATGACGGCAGGATTTTCGACACTAGCTTTTCAGCTAGGTCGAATTCAGTCGCTGCTGGAGGAGAATTCTAGCGGCCAGCTGCTCTGATCGGTAGTTTTCCGTGGTTTCTCCGATCAACGCCAGGCGAATGCCGGAGCAGTACCCTACCAAACGGGCCACGGACCACGCGCGATCTGTCCTTCCTCTTCCTTGTCCTATCCTCTCCTCTTACACACACACACTTACACTAACATGCACCACACTACCACATATTCCGGGAGACCGGTCGGGAGCTTAGAGCTTGTCCCGACTGGGGCGGTGCCCCGCTGGTGGGAGAGTCCTGGTTAGGGGAAACCCCACTAGCCGACGGAGGTCGGCGCCGGATCTCGCATCCAGCGGGGAAGATCACCGCCATCTCCCGAGGAAAAGCATGCACTACACTAACGGAACTAATTGCCGAAGCAGTTGACGCGCCCGGAAACACGAAAAAATCAATCAATCAATCCAGAAAAACCAACCTCGGGAAAAGTTGCCGAAAGTATTAAACATTCAATAAATCAATTCGTTTGATTTGTGCATACTACCAGCGCAATTTTTATCATGAATTAAGTTTTAAGTGCTCGATTATGCGAAAGATAAATGTTTCTGAAATGGATAGCATCGTGGACTATCTTGAGTCCGTCTGTAGCTGGTGCATGCCAGGCAATGGAAGCTTGAGGAAGAGGGAGTTGGGCGGGGCAGCCTGCTGCTATTAGCGGTTTGTTTGGCAGAGTTCGCAGCTATTAAGTGAGCTAAGAATACTGACCCTTTCATTTGATTTCATAAATTATTGTTTAGTTTGCTGGAAATATTTTTTTTAAATCTCTTAATTTCGCTTGAGCACAATTGTATCTTCCGTTATCAAGGTAAAAGACGTCTGAGACAAGAATTAAAATCCCGATACATGCAAATCGGTTGTACTCTACATGCCATAGTTTTCCTCGATCAAAAAATAATTTGAAGAAGTAAAATGTATGTGACAGTTCGGACAATTCATACCGCCCCTCTTAATTTGCAACCCACCGGCTGCCACTGCACTTTACACGGTACAGTTGAATGCAGATATGACCATAGTTTAAACCCCCGTTAAAGAAAGAAAATGCAAAAAGAACTCAGGAGCTGGTGACATTTCGGAAGCCAGGCCGTCTAGTGGCGGCTCGTGAATTCAAACGTAAGTGATTGTATTTCGATTTATTTAACGTGGCGCCTCAAGGTAATGAGCTGGAAGGAGATGTGCACATTGTCATCCAATCGGTAACTCCAAACCAAAAATTCAAATCGTAACGAAGCTCCCGATTGGATGACAGTGTCCTCCTCTTCGTCCAGCTCGTGGCCTTGAGGCGCCACGTTAAATAAATCGGAGTACAACAAAGTTTGGTCGGGGTGGTTCACAAAACAAGGCGGTATGGCCAAGTTCCGCCAACAAACCCAGCCGCCCGCGAGTCTCGCCGCGTACTTGAAAGTAACCGCGAACTTCCCACGTTGTGGCACGGCAGGTGGCGTTCATCCCATCATGGAGAATAATGCTTGTTTAACTAATTAAATACGCATGTTTCCTACCACGCGACTATTTTATTAGTGTGTCGCAATCGTGGAAAATTCTGCTTTGCCGACGTGCCCTCACTCGCCGGAGAACGGCGCTCTGAAAGACTCCCACAGACCGACGTGGAAAATCCACAGCCTTCGCGGATTGACCGCAGCGGAAGTTTCGCGTCACGGTTTGCTTTATGAGCACGTTCAGACCTGGGCGGTAGGCGAGCGTCGCGGCAACGGATTGGCAGCGTTTAATCGGCGGAGAAATTTGTAACGCAGTCACACGCGTTTCTTCCGCTGCAGTTCGAGTTTCGTGAAAGTCCGCCCGTGTTCGGAAGTCTTCTCTCCCCTCTGGGTCGAGCGACCTTGCCAACCGTCATAATTGATGCTCCAGTGAGAACGGTCCCGCGAATTCCGCGGCCGCGTCTAGCTCAGAACTTTCCGCGCCGCACCCGCCGCGGATCTACCGCGCCGATCTATGGGAGCCTGAACTCCCCTGGGAACACGGCGTTCCAAGGTCTCGCTCTGGTTGGTTGGTTGGTTTTTTCGTGTTTCCGGGCGTCAACTGCTTCGGTCATTAGTCCCCTAAGTGTAGTGCATATGTTTCTCGGGAGATGGTGATGATCTTTCCCCGCTGGATGAGGAGATCCAGCGCCGACCTACCGTCGGCAAGTGGGGTTTCC
Source organism: Teleogryllus oceanicus (assembly GCA_964035755.1). NCBI lineage: Eukaryota > Metazoa > Arthropoda > Insecta > Orthoptera > Gryllidae > Teleogryllus > Teleogryllus oceanicus. Next base: position 26,438,415 of record CAXIVR010000011.1, on the reverse strand, counting down.
CCCTAACCTGGACTCTCCCACCAGCGGGACACCGCCCCAGACCTGTTGATCGGAGAAACCACGGAAAACTACCGATCAGAGCAGCCGGCCGCTAGAATTCTAGCACCCGAAGTAAACCGCCAGACCAGCAGTACGTTCACGCACTGATTATTTTCTCCAATCTGATTTGTACTTAATGCAAGAAAATTGTGATGCGATTATAACAATGAGAGCAATTATACAAATCAGACATTTAATTATATACACATTTTATTAAATAACTATACGGGCCGCCACTGCCACAACCTGTGCAGATGTTCGCTGTAATCTTCGGCGGGGAGAGCTCAAGATCTACAGCCTCCGCAATGAATTTCATGCTCCCAGTTGTGTGTGTAGAGGGCGCAATCTAACAAAGAAACCAATCCCTACATTAGACGGAACGCGAAGTCGGAGCTCAGAGCGCTAAATGGAGAGTGCGTAGGCGATGAAAAGCATTGTCTTTCAAATCAGTTTGGTGTACAATGAAAGAAATGGATTGATTCATTGATTGATTTTTTCTTGTTTCCGGGCGCGTCAACTACTTCGGTCATTAGTCCCGTTAGTGTAGTGCATGTTTTTTCTCGGGAGATGGCGGTGATCTTATCCCGCTGGATGGCGAGATCCGGCGCCGACCTACCGTCGGAGAGCGGGGTTTCCCCCTAACCAGGACTCTCCCACCAGCAGGGCACCGCCCCAGCCGGGACAAGCTCTAAACTCCCGACCGGTCTCCCGGATTATGTGGTAGTGTAGTGCATGTTAGTGTTAGTGTCAGTGTGTGTGTAAGGGGAGAGGATAGGACAAGGAAGAGGAAGGACAGATCGCGCGCGGTCCGTGGCCCGTTTTGTAGTGCACTGCTCCGACATTCGCCTGGTGTTGATCCCATATATTCGTACATTTTTATTTTTTGTATTTTCAAGTTGACATGTTTTGCTTCTTGTTTTGGTCTGTTTTATATGAATTTGCACTGTTATATACGAATATTTCTACTCATATTCGGAGACGCGCCCCAAAAGTGAGGCAATGCGACAGGAGGGTACAGGACCTTTAGAATCAGGAAAACATTTCCCAAAACAAATGTTTATTTTATTTAGATAAATAATCAATTATTATATTTAATCTTTAATTTAGAAATTATTTAATGATGATAAAGAAATTAGCAATTTTTTCGGCAATGAATAAGTGGGAATTTTTAGGCATTCACTGATAGAAAGAAAGAATTATTATTCTTCTCACGCTAAGCTTCTTCGGGAAACTATTACAATAGATCCACCCACACCAAAATATTACTTTTTCTCTCAGTAGAATCTCCTGATATAGTTCCTCTTGAACGAGGTAGCACAACCGAGTGGATAGTGACCATATTTTAAAACTAAAACATGTAGGTTTCTCATGCGAGAGTTGTTTTGTGGAATGGCGACCATAATATGTAACCATAGATTCATCTACACAGAAGTTCGCATCTTGGGTAAAGAAAGTGAACCATATTTCATTGATTATTGCCCACAAATATCAAATTTCGCTAATATATGACTTTTCATTAGATTATTGTTGTTAGGTACATGGAAATATCTTAGAAGTTCTTCAAATCTATTTCTTGATATTCTTCTTGCTACTCCTGGGTGATGTACATCAATTCCAGTATCGCAGTCAAAACGGTTCGTAGTATTACCGTAATACCCCCTGAGCAACAAAAATGCAATAAACGTTTTCATTTCAAGTTCAGGCATATCAAATTTAGAGTTTCCTTCGAAAAAAGTGTATTTCTTGCTCATTTCAACAAGAAAATCGAAAACTTCATGATCGTAAAATAATTCAAAAAGATCAACAGGAGACCATTCTCTTTGCAGCCAATCTGGTTGTTCCCAAGTAGTACATTCTGCGAGACGCACTAAGTCCGTTTTCACCCAATTTCAAATTGTAGTCCTCGTTGTACCTGAGCTCAATTCAGATACTATCCCCTTGTTCATAACATCAATTGTTAATTCTTCAATGTTAGAATAATTGCATCTACTCATGGGGAAAGTAATCTTTGTCGCCTGCAGTTTTTCTTGGCCTTGTAGCTAGTTTCCATCAGCATCTTCTGTGTGATCATCGCCACTGACTTCGTCACTAAGATGGCTTTCAGGAGCAGGTATAAAAACGGATGCCTCTGTGAAATCATCACGTTCTAATAATCCTGTTATTTCGTTTACTGATAATATGAAATGAATAATAAGAAACACTAAAAAATACGTAGAAAAATATTTAAATATTCGAATACAATACATAATCACACCGTGCAATATTGGTATTTACTCAAATGTCAAAATTATATTTGTAATAACGGATATAAAAACCCGTACTCTCTCATTCCCATTGCCCCTGTAATGGGACATCAGGATTTTATTGGCATTTGCCGCAAAAATATAAGCTACAATCTTTAGGATTTAGAATATATTTCAAATGTAAGTTTCAGCAGATTGTATTGTATTAAAATACGCGATTAAAATAATCATAAATTTAAGTAATGTACTAATGATTGACGAAGCGACATGATGATCAAATGCAGGTACTTCATCAAGGGGTCCTACGACAATGAAGAACGCTGTAGAATAAATCAGTGAACTTATTCACATTCTTTGTTGCCAACACAACATTGAAGCATACATAACTTTCCCTCATTTGTTGCAAGAGGTAAACTATTAACATAAAAAGATTATGCCCCATTTTTGGGGCAATGGGGAATATATGGGTTAAATGACTGTTACATCCTTCAAATCATGAACTGAGTAGTTATTTAAATTTTCAATTACTTTTATAGATATATAAAATTCATCAAACACGTGCAGATGCTAACAAAAAAAACATAGAAGAACATACTAGTTCGTTAGCATCAATATACAGTAAATTAGAAGATCATAAACGATAATGCAGTGTAAGTGTTAATTGAAAATGTATGGGTAAAGTCCAGTAATAAAAGTGTGTGTGTGTGTGTGTTTTATGTGGAAGTCGGCACCAGAGTGCAGAGGTGTAAAGATCAAATGTACTACAGGAGAGGAACTCTGGGAGGACTTACGGATGACTTTGAGTCACTATGGAGCTATGAAACAAATTTCACGGTCACTTCGCCCACATCCATCTCATGTTAGTTCAAAAACTGTATTTCCTCTGAATTTGTCACTAATAGTGTAAATGTGTTATCAGAGGAGGTATATCACAGACAAATTTGGTTCACTTGACGCAATCGTTAGTCTTTACAACGAACAACGGGTTTCCCGATTTGAAAAGTAAAAATAAGCTCTCTTCAGGAAGTTGTTATATTCTCCACATTTTTGTACCATTAACAATTTCGGGCAAGAGAGAATAAAGGTTGAAGAGTTTTGAATTCAGTAATAGCAGTCCCAATTCAATGCTAACATAATTTAAGTAAGATCGCCTTCATAGGTTTTTAATTTTACAATTTAGGTTTACGTCTCGTTGATAGCAATCTCATTAAATGGATGGACGATATTTCGAAAGTCTCCCCGTACGTCTCACTGTGAATGATGCGAGTGCCTAAACTAAGCACAATATTTTCCCCCAAACAGATATTCCTCGATTCATTTGATCGAACTAAATTCAAGGCGATTTACAAACGAATTCGTTTTTTGAAACATTTTATTAAGCCCCTGGACATTTTCAATTTTTTTCCAAAACGTGGGTTTAAGTTTTTTATAATTTTTTTAAGGTTTAAATAAATAAAAGTCCTATTTTCATTAAAACCGATAGGTTTTCAAATATTGCAAAGGTTCTTCAGACGTTTCCTATATCTACATTTATTGAAACTAAATACGTTTTAAATAAAATATATTCTTGTATATTAGCTAAATAAATAATTTTATACACAGGTGTCTCTAAATATTAAAATTATTGGTTACTTTTGAATTAGTTTTCCAAAAGTACGAAAACAAGATGTTCTCAAAAACAATTCAACTTTTTATTTTAAAAAATCCGTATTAACAATAATTTTGCTCTTCTACGATATTTCCAAAGCCTTATTTCAATTAAAATATTCAATGGGGGTCTGAAATCTTAAGAAAACTTGAAAAATATGGGTGTTTTATATTGAACGCAGTGTATAAAAGATAAATATCAAAATGGTGAAAATTAAACCTTCCGTGTTAATTGAAATGTTCTCGAAATATTGTATCCTATAATATTTTGGGAAAAGTTCATTATATTCAAGGGAAAGGTTTATTTATGGGGGGCAATGAATGTCGCTTAATAGACCTGAGATTATTGTTTCCATTAATAAAAGTTACGACGTTCCGGGTGTATTAATATTCAACTTTAATGGGGGTAAAATTAGAATCTATGGTTACGATTTGATTCTTGTCGCTTTGTGACAACTTGCCCCAAGCATGCATTTATGAGTTTATACAATTGAAATCGTTATTTAAATGTTATAAATCGCAATAGAACAAAAACCTTGTTTATGTTTCCTCTATACGGAAAATATGTACGAATGTGTAATACATGAGAGTGAATGATTTGTATAGTGACTAACGGGAGCTAAACAATATGTCGTTTCTTTGTTCCATTAAAAACTTGAACATTAAATTTGGATGTTAAAAACTATAATTGCACTCTCGTAAAAGTTCATTAGTTAAAAATGTTTTGCGTAGTTATCTGTCTTATGAAACGTTTTTAGATGTTGATTTAAATGACGACCAATAGCGATCTCTACGATGTGACGCATGTTTCAAGACGTTTATTTGAATATTGAACACATGACGATCTCGACGGCCAACGTTGATCCCGGAACTCAAACCACAGATTCTTAACAACTGCATTTTTACACCGTGTAGATAATACATCAATCGTACGGCCTTGAGAATCTGTCGAGATTAACGACTTTAAGCGGATTTGAAGTTGGTTGACATCTACATGGAGATTCGATTAATTGATTATTTCGGGTTTCTGGGTGCGCCAACTACTATGGTCGGTGGTCCCATAAGTGTAGGATATTAATCACGGGAGGTGTTCATGATGTGCCTCCAGTGCATGATGATATCCGGCGCCGACCTTAACATCGGCATGCAGGATTTTCCCCTATCAGATATCTCACAGTAGTGTGGTCCCACTCCAGCCGGGACAAGCTATAAACTCCCGACAAGCGTGGTAGTGTAGTGAATGTAAGTAAGGGGTGATAATATGATAATGAAGAGGAAGGGAACATCGACCGCGGTCAGTGGCCCGTTTTTTTAGGATTTTGCGTCTGCATTTGCCTACTGTTGATCGGATAAATCACAGAAAACTACCTATCAGAGCAGCCGTCCGCTAAAATTCTCTTCCAGACTGTGGCGGAACTCTAGTTAGTGTAAAAAAGCGGAACACTGTCGTCATAAATGTAACTTCATTTTCTGTGCACGTCTTCTAGAATTCAGTGGGAAATACGATAATTCAAATTATCGTTTCCATGCTGTCGCGGCAGGAAGTATTATTCCGAAGGGCAACATGGATAAGAGCCAATATTTATTGCCTTTTTATGCTTGAAAATAGAATTTATTATATAGGAGCTTTTTTTTCTCCCAAAATTTAAGTAGTATATGACTTAGTGTAGGGATCACAGCATTTTGAAAATGTGCACATAATTAATTTTTCCCCATAGCACGTCATACTCAGTTTTAACTATTTTTTTGACGTAAAATAAAGAAATGAACAATAAAAAATTGCAATCGTTCTGTCGCGAACCACCGTAGAGTACGGATAGGTCTGCAACGCACTATAGCGCGCCGCCTGAACTTTACGGAGTTTTGTGTAATTAGTCCCAGTGTTCCAAGTTCTTCCTCCGAGTGAACATCGTGTGTCTGTGAGTCAAGAGGCTGGGATACGCCTGTGGCTGTGGTTTGGCTCTACTTCTTCATGGTGAACGGCCTTCCTCCTAGCGACGCTCAGATCGTTACATCCTTCAAGGAATTTCTTCGCAGTCTTCAAGCTCTCGTGTCGACACTCGCAAACGACCTAGTAACTTCAAAGCGTTGGGTTGTGGCGCTAAAAGGATGGCCACACAGCATAATAAGACATGCATGTCCACATGTCTTCATCTGTAAGTATGCACAACCGCTTCGCGGAATTAGCGAAAGTTGACAGCAATGAATCAGTGGATGAAGTGATCACTAACGAAACGCAATTCATAAGGAAGCAATTCACATTCATTCACAAAAAACTGATCGGTGAAATTCACAAAGCTATTGGTGAAGTTCACAACGCTATTAAAGAACTCTCAAATTCGTTTGTCGTATCATTTCTCCAGATGACTATAGGAAGATAACATTACTAAATGAAAATATCTACCTGTATCATTCATTTCGTGATTCAAATTTTACGATCAAAAGTGCCGTCATACGCAATGTCAACTGATTATTCCGAAAGTAAAATGGGTAAGGAATTTACAGCTCGCGAGGTTAACATCCTGAAGATTATGTGTCTGCTACGACTAGACAAAACTTCAATGCCGCTCAGCGCGTTAGAAGTTCAGAATTCAATAGAACTCGAAAATCATGTTACAACAATTAAATTTTTCAAGATTTCTCGAATTTTTTACACTTTCTATTTATGCAATGTATTATGAAATTTGAAGGCGCTATTTATGCTCTCATCTATTCTTGTTTTCTGAACTTGTTTAAGTCCCCAACACATGAAGGTGGCCATTTGATGTTTCATAAGTTTTAGCCGATTTTGTAACGGCCACTTAAATAGCAAACTTCAACAGAAACCCAAATATTATACTGGCTTCTTTTAAATATAAAAGGCATGACCAAGAAAAGAATTTTCGCTCCCACACAACTACTTCTAAACCTCATAATTACACACCGTGAAGTGTCTGGTATACATTTTGTTTCTTTCAGTGACTTAAGCTGTCAAATTTAAGAACGATATACCTGTGCGCATAGTGCTCTCGACTGAGACAATAGTGCGGTGGCAACAAAGAGATCATAGCTCACACTGACAGTGCGATCAGTGTTATTTAACTATTCATTTATTGCAATTCCTAATCTAGAAATTGTAAATAGTGACCTAGTTCGTGACCAGGCTGTAACATGCAGATAGCCGGCGTTACGCCGCAAGTCTCTTCAAAGCAAGGCACCGGGAGACGATGACAAGAACAGTATATCAACAAGCGTTGAATTCTCGGGGACACTCTCGGTGAATCTTTATACGATGCAATGAAGTTTGTCAACCAATACCCCCATCTGGCAGCGATGGTGTAGCGGTTAGCGTATCGGACTGCTATACCAAGTTTGCGGGTTCAAACCCGATCGAAGCCGTGGATTTTTAAGAGCGAAAAAATCCTTCGTACGCCTTCCTTCGGAGGGGAAGTAAAGACGGCTGTCCCATGTAGTAGATTTACTGCATGTAAAAGATCCTCAAGCCTAAAACAAGCCTCTGAGCTAAATTCAAATTGCCTGTTTTGTCGCCCAAGTAATACCTCTTTTCTCCCATGATTGGTGAAAGGAGTGTAACGAAATTTGCGTGGTCAGACGGAAGAGCAGGCCACGTAAAATAATGCCAATTCAATTCCATCCCCAACAGATCCTTCCAGATTCGCAGCAATGGTCTGAGGTGTGCAACCTTGTGCCCCTATCCAGATTTACTCTTCAGGGTTCTCCTTCCTAGTGAGGCTGGTTTCACCACACCCATAGGCCCCTAGGTGTTGTGACCTCCCTTTGGTTTTCTGCCAGGGTTTTCCTTCCCTTAGCTCAATGTTCCCGTTTTTAGGCGCCGGAAACCCGCCCTCCCCATCTCTCCTTAGCTACTCTCTGAGCATTCACTGCAGAGAGTACCCAGGAGCCACCTTATGGAGCAGAGAGACTGGACGTGCTGACTATACTCCGCTCTTCGAAAGATCGCTCTTGACTGCGTGGCTCAGGGCATCAACTGTGGTCTCAACTAGTGAAGGTCCTAGGTTCGAGTCCTGACGGTGGCAGGATTTTCGACAGTAACTCGTCAGCTAGATCAAATTCAGCCGCTGTCTGGAGGAGAATTCTAGCGGCCGGCTGCTCTGATCGGTAGTTTTTCGTGGTTTCTCCGATCAACACCAGGCGAATGCCGGTGCAGAACCCTAACAAACGGACCACGGACCGCGCGCTATCTTTCCTTCCTCTTCCTTGTCCTATCCTCACTCCTTACTTACACACACTTACACTAACATGCACTACAAAACCACACATCCGGGTGACCGGTCGGAAGCCCCAAGCTCGTCCGGCTGGGACGGTGCCCCGCTGGTGTAAGATACCTCGTTAGGGAAACCCTGCTAGCCTACGATAGGTCGGCGCTGGATCATGCCATCCAGCAGGGGAAGACCATCGCCACATCCCGAGGAACAAATGCACTACACTTACAAAACTAATGAGATTAGCAAGTGACGTGCCTGTTTATGTTCAATTTTCTCCATAATAAGTGATATCCAATGCACAATATTAACACATCACGAAGCATACAATAATCAGGATACAAGTTTCTCAAAAACGTCGCTGTGTTTCACTCACAATTAGTTCACATTAGTGTGGCGAGTTCTAATGACGCGTTTGACCCACAAGGTTCTCGGAAGCTAGCGAAGAGGAGGAGTACCATTCGTCGTGGAACAGAATACAGAGCGGCCGGTTGAGTCACCAAGCTTTCAATTGAAGGCTTAAATATTAGCGATTCCTTTGAGATGTCGTAGTTTTCAAGCTATTTCTCGTCTGTTTCTTTACTGGTAATTTCTTTTAAATATGTGTATTTAACGCCAAATATCCAATTCATTTCTAATATATTTAAAATAAAATTTATTTTCATTATTTTCCTGGGTCATCGCCGCATCTATCGACGACCGGAGGCTTCGCCAATGTCACTCATCTACCTTAGGTATGGCCAAAAACGCTCAGGGTTGAGGATCATAAAATTAGGAGTTTACGTTACTAATATAGAAAGGGAGTCTTTGCAGTAAATATGAAGCTTCTTCCGGTCGAGACGACGATAGAAGCCGCGTTGGTCAGTTTGAAATAGGTTTGCCATTTACACATTCGCAAAGTAGTTGTGTACAGTTTTGTTTGTGTTTCTAAAATGCTTCTAATGTGAATCACTATTTGTTGCAGCTCTATTCTTCCAAATTATCACAACAAAGTGAATATTGCAAAAGTCTTTTGTTTACTGTGACGTAAAGTCACCGTGCAAAATAGTTATTTATGAATCTAGGACGTTAAGTAAATGTTTTTGCCCCGAAGTGCAAAAACGCATTGTAATCGTGAGTTGTCAATATGTCGTAAGATAAACAGAGTTCTTATACAATTTCTATTGCTTACGTAGTTAGGTTTGTACATGTAAAACGGAAGAATATTATGAAATTCCTGTGGAAATTCTTGAAAAGCTAACAAAGCTTCGAACAATTTGCTTCCAGTAATATCTCGCGAAATTCATGAAAATGAGTTTGGTGTTGTTGAAAGTTGGATAGACAATAAAAGTGAGAGTTGGGTAAATAAAGTGAGACTTTAAGGTTACTTGCGTCTTTTGGCGGAAGTTATTTAGAATATTTCATTACATCAAAAGATAACATTTCGCGAATGTTACCTTTCGCTGTAAGTGAAATAAGAGTGACTGCTGGGAATTTAAATTCAGAGGAACATTCCAAAACTGCATTTTCATTATAATTCAACAAAATAACGTTTATGTTAAGTTTGATCAGTGATTATTTGATCATTATGCCATTTATTTATTGTAGTTACTTGTTTATTAAGTTTAATAATTAACTTTCAAAAAAAGTATTATTAGTTGTGTTGGTAGCTCTATCATAGTTGGTAGACAAATACATAAGTATTAAAAACGCCCACGCGAGCTAAAAGAATACGAAAGACTCGTGAAGGTATTAAGTATGTGTTTCTTTTCAGGTCCATAAAAATACAGTAATGAACTAGTAAGCTATAAACATTTTTTAGATAGCCTCTAGGAAAAGCGGTTACTTTCAAAGCATGCACAGCGTGCTAAATGTTTAATGTTAAGTACTAGTACTGAAAGTGAAACGATGCTCAAATGTAAGAAACTGTGAATCCCACAAAGAAGACTTTTATTTATGATACGAGTCGTAAAACTGTCATTCTGTTTTGCGAGTAAGAAAGGTTGCGACACGAAGTCTACTGGCCGAATTGCGCAATCTTACGAGCAAAATAAAATTACATTTACCATATGTCAGTCACTATTTTGAGTAAGCCTTTCTAACTTTCATTTTTACTCAAGTTTACAAATCGCCTAATAATAAATGAAGTTCCATAGTAGCTCGTACAGTCGTGTTCAACACTAGTTGAACTACAATTATTCAAAATATCGTTTCCATGTTGTCGCGGCAGGAAGTAATAAGAGCCAAAATTTATTGCTTATTTATCTTTGAAAATAGATTTTATTACATGGGAGGTTTTTTGATTGTTTTTTTCTCCCTTTCAAAATTCAAAATTTATTGCTTATTTATCTTTGAAAATAGATTTTATTACATGGGAGTTTTTTTGTTTTTTCTCCCTTTCAAAATTCAAAATTTATTGCTTATTTATCTTTGAAAATAGATTTTATTACATGGGAGTTTTTTTGTTTTTTTCTCCCTTTCAAAATTCAAAATTTAAGTAGTATATGACTTGTGTAGGGATCACAGAATTTTGAAAATGTGCACACAATTCACTTTTCCCCATAGCACGTCATACGCAGTTTTTAACTGTTTTTTGACGTAAAATAAATAAATAAATAGTTTGTTTTCTTTCTTGCATTCACAAATTTGTCTTAACACTACAATATCGTCCCACGTTTAGCACAAGTGCTAAAAGTTGGACTTTCAGCAAGTTATGCATGCTCTCAAAGAGCCGCTTGTACTATAGGCTGTCTAAAAAATGCTTTTGTGTGAAAACATCAGCTACCACTGTCCTTCATGCAACCTACTAGTCAGTTATGTAATTTGTTTACTCGAATTATAATTAAAGGAAGGCCAATAACGCTGTCTAAAAATGATAAATGCCACGTGGTAAGTGTCATTCACTATTTTTAATTTTTTAGTTTTGATATACGTTTTAATGGTAGGATTACGCCACTCGGTCTATCGGCCTCGTGTCGAAATGTTTCCTACTCGCAAAATAAAGCGCCGCTTTTATTACTTTTATCATTTAATTATTTTATGGTTTACTAGTTCATTGCTGTGTGTTTACGCACCTGAAACAAAACACGTAAAGGTATTGTTAATACCCTCTTTCTGATTCTTTATGTCCTCGGTCCTTTCGAATACTTTACCATATTTTATCGCTCTAATGCCAACACAACACATATATTTTTATGATTTCGATTTATAACAGATAAGTTGTAAGCAAATACAATAAATAAATGGCATAATGCTCAAATAAGTAACTCGTTAATAACCTTTATAACTCGTTATAAACCTCATAACTTTATAACTCGTTACAAACCTTATTTTGCTTAACTGATATGAAAATTACAATTATGAAAGGTTTCCGTGAATTTATAATTGCCATCAGTCACGTACACTTCACTGTTACGTATCACATTTTATAGAGGCAAATTCTTGAGTAGCAGTAGCAGTAGTAGTAATAAGAGGCACATCGGTTAACATCCTTTAAATGTTATTTTTTGGCGTTATAACATATTCCATATAATTTTGGCAATAGAGTTAAATAACCTAAAAGTATCGTTTCATCAGCGTAATTTGCTCTGTTATTTGCCCTGTTATATAACTTTCAAATACACCATAAACATCTTCATATATTTCTCGACATTTTACATGAAACAACTGTCCGCATTTTTGATAGCTTTTGCGAGAATTGCGGCAGGAACTTCACAATATTCTTTCATTTTGTACAGAAAAATCAGTCGAACAACGATTATGCAATAGTAATTAAATGCACAGTTTTGTTTATCTGACATCATATAAAAAAATGACTATTGCAATGCGTCTTCTCTTTAGTCGCAAGAGACATAAAATGTTGGGAATTCTCGTTTGATTCAGCAACGAACTAGTAAACCATCAAGTTTTGCCCCTAACTTGTCTTCCAACCCCTCGGGTCAGAGACTCTGGGGTTTCACCGGAAAGTCACCGCCGGGGTAAAACATCTACTTAACCCCGTTGATACATAAATAACTATTTTGCACTCTCACGTCACGTACTTCGTATGACTTCAGGAAGAAGTAATTTGACGCTCGCGTAGCAGTTCGCAAAATCTCTCATTTTAATTAGGGATGCTACATCGTCACCAAACCATCAATGTTTAGAAACATGGATGCTGAAAATTGAAACATCGTTGTTAAAAACACATTGAACCCAAACCGTCGAAATTATTAAGCATCGACATTTTTAAAACTGGATTAGTGACCATTGAAATCGACGCGGGAGGAATTTAATTTGAAAGTGGTGTCGTTTATTCTTTTTAATTGAGGTTTACCAGACAAAACGAAGTCAAAAGTCGTTCAGAACAATTAAAAAACTTGTATTATCTGATTAGATAATTAAAAAATAATAAAGCCTTGTTTCCTGACAAAAACTGTTTTATTCATTTTTCACACTTCGTTACTTTCGTTCAATTTATGGATTAAAGGAAATTATTATATTTTGTTATGATGCACAATTTTCCGTTTAAAAAAATGTCAACCACGCAAGAACATCGCGCAAAAATGGATACCAATTTATCAAAAAATGGATGTTAAATACATCAATGCTTTTATAAACACATCGATGATTTGTACTCGTACATCGATGTCGCATTCCTAAGTTTCAACTGATCGCAGAGACGGGTTGTTACGAGATTAGTTAGTTAGTTAGTGCCTTATTTTACGTGGCGAGACTCGGGCCATCAGGCCCGCTCTTCCGTCTAACCACGCAAATTTCGCTACGCTCCTTTGATCACCTAGCGAAGAAAGGAGGTATTATCTCGGGCAACGAAACAGGCGTATCTCAATTTTGCTCAGATGCTTCTTTTAGGCTTGAGATCTTTTACATGCAGTAAATCTACTACATGGGACAGCCGGCTTTACTTCCCCTCCGAAGGAAGGCGTACGAAGGATTTTTTCGCCCTTAAAAATCCACGGCTTCGATCGGGTTTGAACCCACAAACTCGGGTACGCTGAGATGTTGCGGCGGCATACGCACTCTGGGGTGATGGCGCGCAGGGGCTCGTCGTCCAGGAAGTGCACGACGCGCAGCACCTCGTGCGGGTCCTTGAGCGGCGGGTACACGCGCTCCTCCAGCACGGTCTCCTCGCAGTGGCAGAACGCCGTCGACAGGTGGATCAGCGCCTGCGGCAACACCCTCCGTCACTCCACTCTCTCTCTCTCTCTCTCTCTCAGCACGGTCTCCTTCCGATAGATAGATAGATAGATAGATAGATGGACAGATAGATAGATAGATGGACAGATAGATCGATAGATAGATGGACAGATAGATCGATTGATAGATGGACAGATAGATCGATAGATAGATGGACAGATGGATAGATAGTTGGGCAGATGGATAGATAGATGGACAGATGGATAGATAGATGGACAGATGGATAGATAGATGGACAGATGGATAGATAGATGGACAGATGGATAGATAGATGGACAGATGGATAGATAGATGGACAGATGGATAGATGGATAGATAGATGGATAGATAGATGGACAGATGGATAGATGGATAGATAGATGGACAGATGGATAGATAGATGGACAGATGGATAGATAGATGGACAGATGGATAGATAGATGGACAGATGGATAGATAGATAGATATAATAGATAGATAGATATAATAGATAGATAGATAGATAGATAGATAGATAGATAGATAGATAGATAGATAGATAGATAGATAGATAGATAAAAGCTTTTTCTACAATTGGGCAGATGTTGCCCGGTGGCAGAATGCAGAAATATGAAAGTATAGTTACAATTACAAATAAATAATAAAGCAAAAACAATATAAAAAACAAATTATCTTTGTCATTACCTAGACATGCAGATGACATTTACATTTCTATACTACAAATGAAAATACATGTAATAGTACATTATGAAACGATGATGTAACGATGGATATTAATTCAAGAGTGTGATATTACGATACGAGCAAGGTACGAGCGATATCTTAAACTTCATACGAGTGTATTAATACCTATTACATCGAGTTTCATATGCTACTTTTTCTAAGAAATCAATATTTCGTCTTGATTGACAATATATGTTTGCAAATAAAAGTAACCTAAGTTTTTTATGACAATCATTTATTTCAGCATTTGCACAACGTTTCGTAGCTAGTTTTGTTACATCAGGTGCTAAAATAATGGGACACAGAAACCGTTATTCTACATGTCAATTAGTGTAATTACTAGTATAGTTTATAAACACTACAATTGTCTCAAAAGTATAAGTCTATTGAGTAAACTTATCTCAAAATCAAACATATCTACTACAAAAGAGATCCTTTTAAACTTATAATTTTTAAACAAAACAACCAAACAAGAACACAAAACGAAACATTACGAAATTAGGAAATTTGATAATGGTTTCGGATTCGGATTCGAATTTCGTAATGTTTCCTCGATGGTTCTACTGCAGAGGTAATTCAATGGGATAGTAGTTCCCTCACTAAGGTGAGTGTCTATTTGGTATTGTATTGATTTTATTTTTGTTTTGTTTGTTTTGTAAAGTTCTCTGTGATTGGTCAAGAACCTGTACCGTAATGAAATCTGTATCGTAATTAGTATCATTATGTAAATGGTTGCAGTCATCAAATGAGAGCATTTTACAATGGGAGTAGAAAAAATTCAGTTCACCTGAAGTTTGGGCCTCTGCACACGAGCGTTGCGTGGACGCGTGGAAAGTAAGACGCGTCGTAGAATAACACTATCTTATGCCAAACGGCACACGAGCGCTTTGGCCGTTCCGCATAAGATAGTGTTTATCTACGACGCGCGTTAACTTAACGCGTAACAAACGCGCGTCTACACAACGCTCGTGTGACACAGGTCTTGGAGGAGAGGTTTATTCAAAATTACTATCACGAGAGGTTCTGGGGTTACCGACAAATTCTTAAGCCGCGTAACGGCGAGTACTTGTGAAGCGGTATTTGTGAAGATTACTTCATGAGTGAAAATAAATATATAGGTAATAGTAAACCTTAATATCAACAGTATGTTAATAAATAATATTAGTATAAATACCAACGTTTTAATAGAAGATACAGCGGCATCGGCCGTGTTGTCAAGGCCCTCTGTACAAATTAGCCAAAGTGAAATCAGAACACCATGTAGATACAATCATGTAGAAATAAATGCAAAACACATACACACAAAACACATACACAAACACATACACAACACATACACAAACACATACACAAACACATACACAAACACATACACAAACACATACACACACACATACACAAACACATACACAAACACATACACAAACACATACACATACACAAACACATACACATACACATACACATACACATACACATACACATACACATACACAAACATCCATGCCCCGGGCGAAACTGGAACCCGCGACCTTTCAGGCATGAAGCAGCTACGGCTCTTCAGCCTTAGCGACCTCTGCCATCCGGGCCGGCATTATTGATTATTATTTATTTTTGTTATAAAATAATTTAAACACTTTTATTTTAGTCAGAAATATTTTCAAATAATTTAGCCTCCCATTGCTGAAATATCCCGCATTCTGCGTTTCGCACAGGCACGGGATCAGACAAGGTTACTGAACTATCCTCATTTAAAAACGAATTAAAGATAGAAAAGTGTAATAGGTCTAGAAATACTCATGATAGAACCCAAATATCTTTTAGTGGTTTTAAATCAATCGTGCATCCTTCAATTTTACATGAACGACGGCCGTATGGAATTTTTAATTTAATTCGATAATCATTTTAATGATTACAATTGAAGGACAATAAATGATGATTGGTTAAGACTGTAACTGTCATCATAGATTTGTTATTCAGGAACTTGTATCCAATTTATATACTAAGCTGTTAGCACCGAAAAATGCGCTCCTACGGCATTTGAACTTGAAGCAAAGACCCCCTGGAGCGCGAGCTACTGTCGTAACATCGCATTCTGTAGACTAACGCATCAAACGCACTTTCACGACCTCTTTTTATCGACGGGAAGCAACATAAACGAGCCTGACTTAGGATTGCAGGCGTTTTCTATTGCTTCTGCTGGCAGCCCCTTTAAAACAGGTTCCTCTCGGGCAACGCCTTTACTACCGCCCGGTCAGCAGGTGGGAGGGGAAAGGGGGCTGACCTGGTGGGAAGAGCGAACGAGCGAGGCGGCTGGAGGGGGCCGGCGCCACACTCCGCGAGATCCAAACCACGCACTATCATCTGGACAGGAGGTGAAAGGCTCACAATTGATGGCAGAGAGATGCCGGAAATGCGCTTTCGCGGCTGCCCGTTCGTTAGTTGTATTTTATACATGGTCGTCGGCGACCTCCGGGTAGCATTTTTCTACGCGGAGCTGGTACTCGCATAAAATTGAATATCTCTAGGAGAGAGAAAACGCTGCTGCACCAGCTCTGCGTATTCCTTCCACAGTGAGGGGTAAGATGCCGGTTCTGCATACGGTGGAGTACGAGCCATGCCCAGCCTGTTGTACCGGGAGCGGTAGCTCAGTGCATCAACTGATGTCACTGCAGCGCCTCTGACCGGGAGGTCCTAGGTTCGAGTCCGGACGGCGGCAGGATTTTCGACACTAGCTTTTCAGCCAGGTCGAATTCAGTCGCTGTCTGGAGGAGAATTCTAGCGGCCGGCTGCTCTGATCGGTAGTTTCCGTGGTTTCTCCCATCAACACCAGGCGAATACCGGAGCAGTACCCTACCAAATGAGCCACGGACCGCGCGCGATTTTTCTTTCCTCTTCTTTGTCCTATCCTCTCCCATACACACACACACACACTTACACTAACATGCACTACACTACCACATATTCCGGAGACCGGTCGGGAGCTTAGAGCTTCTCCCGGCTGGGGCGGTGCCCCGCTGGTGGGAGAGTCCTGGTTAGGGGGAAACCCCACTAGCCGACGGTAGGTCGGCGCTGGATCTCGCCATCCAGCGAGGGAAGACCACCGCCATCTCCGGAGAAAACATGCAGTACACTAACGGGACTAATGACCAAAGCAGTTGACGCGCCCGGAAACACGAAAGAAACAAACCAAACCCAGCCTGTTGCCTTGGTGATTCGGCAGTCCCCTTTGTCGGAGCCAAGTGCGTGCAGGGCGAGGTGAACGGGTGGGCCCCAGTTGGGTTTCGAATTCGCTGAGAGAATCCGAATCGGACCACCGCTCAGGGATTGTTGAAGAGAGATTTGACTCCACCCTGGAGGGATTCGTGTATCTTTCCATCAAGCAACCTTGCCGGTGTCGTTAGACGAATTGCTTAACGCCACTCCATGAAGTCGCGAAAGTTAAGCAACTCGAGACACCAGGCATTCTTGGAAGCGTGACCGTCTGGGAACCCCGGTTACTAACGGCGCCGAGCCCCTGGCCGAAGGGATAACATGCATTGACTGACTGCGACGTGACGAGACAAACGACAAAAACCTATCGGAGGATTACTTCACAGATTATACGCTCATGTCCAAGAAGGGCTAAAAGGCGTATTGGTAAAAGGACGCAACAAATTAAGAAAGAATGAAAAAACCTTTGAACAAAAATGAGATTTTCATGCCGTGACATTTCAACAGAACTTTTTTAGTATAAAGGATTAAACGCATGAAGGCTGAAAAAACATTTAATGATCATTTAAAACAAAATTAAGGCAAAAAATATAGGTAAAGGACAAAAATCGAATAAAATCCTGGCGGTAAAAGCAAATGAGGGGCATTAGTGGTTGGTTTTCCTTCATTTTAGAACAAATTGCGCACTTTATAAATCGTACGTAGGTCAACCAGCTTGGAAGGAAATTCAGGTTAGACTAGAAAAACCAAATTATTTCGGCCGAAGCGTTCACACTCACAAAATTCGAACAAGGAAACAAAATTCAGATCTTGGGAAATTTTCCTTTTGTAACAGAACAATTAAAGATTGGAACAGTTTACCCGCAGCAATTTTCAAAGCTTTCCCTCTAAGTGTCCGAAGCTTTAGAAATAAGTTAGAACAATATGAGAGTAATAGACATTAAATGAGTAAGTGCTGTGAAGTGCTGGTCAGTGTAATTCAAAGCAAAAACAGTGTAGTGTAGTGTAGTGTAGTGCAGTGCAGTTAAGTGTAGTGAACACGATCAAATTAATAAGTTAAGTTCAATTAAATTTAGAATCACCGACATATAATATTGGTTCATGACAGAGTTGAAATATTTGTATAATACTTAATATTAGTGATAGTGTGATTATTGCATGTTCGGCTTGTACTGTACTAATTTATTATTATTATTATTGTAATTATTGTTATTTAACTGCCACCGGGTCATACCCAATTGCAGTTCAAATAAATGTATGTATGTAAAATGAACCGACTAAATCATACTCATAAAATCATGTTGAAACGTGTTATCTACCTGGATCCTTTGACAATGTAAGTCATGTTTCAAGCAAAAAGTGAGAAATATGCATTTCTCAAATTGCTCAGGTCGAGATTACGACGTGATTCCGGTGAAGGGTACACAAGTCTATGTGCGCTTCCCTGTCTGCACGTGTGCGCGGCAGACCTGTGTCTCTCGCGCCTCTAAGCGGGCAGAGTGAATTTACAGTTAGTGCAGTGACGGCAGGTCGTTAAGGACTCTAGGGTGGCAACCTCCTCAGAAAAACCAACCTCGGGAAAGTAACAGAGAGTATTAACCTTGCTGTTTGATTTGTGCATACTACCAGAGCAACTTTTGACGACGAATTTAGTTGTGTGTGTCAGCTTAAACGAAAGATAAATGTTTTTAAAATGGATCGCGTCGTGAACTATCGCGAGTCCGTCCGTAGATGGTATTACGCACTTTTTTTTAACCCTCGCTTCGCTAGTTGCGAAAGGAATAGGAAGTTTGATTATTTTGACAAAAGAAATTTTACATCCAATTGTAGTTCGTTTTTCGGTGCAAAATAGTTTTTATTACACGGGAGCGAACATATCTGGTTATCAGATTTTGTCTACAACGCTCGCTGCTATTATTTATTATTAATTCAAATAAAGTTGGAAAAGGTGTGGAGGTAGGTATTCCGGGGCTCAAGAAAGAGTGTACGTATAATGCATGCGAGGCAATGAAATCTCGAGGAAGAATGGGGCTACTGGGAGTTGGGGGCGGGGGAGGAAGCGCGCTGATATTAAGTATTTATTCGGCAGAATCCGCGCCTTTTAAATACCGACCCATTTATCTTATTTTATAAATTATTGTTTGGTTTGCTGGAATTTATTTTAAGACCTCTCATTTTCGCGTGAGCATACTTGTATCATCTGTTATCAACATAAAATTGTCTTAGAAAGGATGAAAATTCCGATGCGTGCCAATCCATTGGACATTACATGCTATAGTTTTCTCGTTCAAGCAATATTCTGAGGCGGTAAAATGTGTATGATACTTCGGCTGTACATGCTGCCCCTCCTAATTTGCAATCCACCTTCCGCCAATGAGTTAGTGAGAGGAAGTCAAGGTGCACAATCCACAAACTTGTAGAGGGTAAAAGATAATTTTTCATCAGAGATTACGTTTTATGAACGCTTTAGTGTTGTTGATGTAGCTTAAAACTCAGATTTGCAGTCATGACTTCACACATATCCCCATCACGTTTTTCAAGTGCATAACTGAAGGTTCCTAGCCAAAGACCAACTCATGATGAGTAATACCTTTACATCACAGAAACACCCCGTGCCGCTGTCCGCGAACGAGAAATTACAAATAAACACATCACTTTTTCACTAAGAGCGTATTCTGGTAGTAGTGAGTTTCTTATGCAAATGAAGGGCTGCTGTATGAGGCGATTGCCAAACGTGGGTCAGCGTCCACGCGGACACCAGCATCTGAAACTTTCAAAATTCTTCCGCTCTCGTGAAGGTTACGACACGGACTTTGCAAGTTTGTAAATAGACACTTGCGTAACCGAGAGGCGCGTTGGACCCGATAGTTGTGGCCCAACGTGATATACTTCCTACTTTCTCTATTAATCAAATTGAATTTAATATGCACTTGCTGGGTAATTGTTTACTCAGTTGACGAACCCCATAATTCCGATTTATCCTGCTGTTTAAGTTGTTTCTGCGAAGGAAAAGGCAGGGCCATTTTAACGTATTATTCATAAGCCAGTGTGTAGTATTACCAGGTACGGTCAGACGAGTAGAAAATACAGTGAGTGGATTTGTTTAATAATTTACGGTCTCTTTTCAACTAATAAGGTCGTACAGCGTCTACTGTAAGTAACATTGGGGACAACGGTAACTGTATACGAATACGCACAAACATACATACTCCGTGCGGGATTTGAGCCCGCGAGCCTTCAGGCACGAGGCAGCTACGACTCTTCAGCTAACTTTTCTATAGCTCTTCGTTTTGAGCAATTCAATCGTTCTGGTATAGATAATTGATGATTTAAGTTGTGCAAAGATATAAATTCTACGTACAGGTCTCTTAAAATGAATGTTACAGACTTCTAGATAATGTAGGGGTGTCGAAGATGATCGTATCTCTCCAATTAAGTTTTTTTTTCATTTAACGAGAAAAAACCCACCATGACTGTTTGATGGATTGGCAAATCAACCTTCGCTGAAGCGAATTTTCCGTAGCCCGGATGTGGAAATATTAAAATGCCAGGAATGTATTGTCTTAACAAGTTTTTTTGATAAATTTATCGACAGGACATCACAGAAGGATTAATTTCGGATGATTACTAATTAATGTCGTATTTCCCACGGTTAATAAGTTCAGTGTAGTTAGTGTAGTAAGCGTTAATTATTGCAGGGAACTAGTGCAATTCAAAGTTGGCATAATCGCTCATACTGACTGGCCATTTGTGAAGTTTCATTGGCAACAAGGCAACGTTCGAACCTGTGGGGATTTGGTAACTAACTGCAAATGGAGACACTGAGGGCAGAGGCGTAACCCACCGTGAGGTTGAGTTACCTTTTAATGGCCCGGCATCACGCGCTTATGAAGCACTTAACAATGCGTACCAATTCTAATGAGTGCAATATCTAATGGTGTTTGGTGTATCGTGTAATAGAATGGGTGAACACCAAAACTGAAATGCTTAATTTGTCTGTAAGATAACCTCTGCAGCAAAGGTGTTGATTTGTTCAGAGAAATTGCCATCTCTATTCGCATTAAAACATCTACATTCCTTAAATTCAAACTCCGCGTACGAAATTAAAGCAACCGATGCGGCATAGTACAATAAGCCTTAGAATGCTAAGTTTTGATGTGCAATGTGATTGTGCACTTCGAATATAAGATGAATACAATATAACTGAACAGCTAAATAAAATGAACCTCTGATTCAGCGTTTCAACTCTCGAAAGAGAAAGGTGTTCTATGTAGAAATAACAAAAGTATTTGATGGATTTAATCAACAAAAAGTTATTTCCAAGTTTTAATGTTCGGTATTTCTATACCTAAAACTACCGACATACCAAAAACATAATTCCATTGTTTACAATAAACTAGTCAGGTTCCAGTACAATTTACAGAAAGTTGAAGATGTCTCTGAATAAATTCTACAAATTCCTAGGGCATGTAGGTGGGACGAAAATGGTTACTGTTGGACAATGAGAAGAAAAAAGGAAATTGCATGTAGTGGGGCAACGCGTGAGACATTTTCTCCTGACTTTTAGACAACTTATATACAGATGTTCGGTAGGACACATTCTCTCATCACGGAAATTTTATATTCCTGCCATACGCAGGCTGCCATATGCAGGTTGCCTTTGCAGATAACTTCGTTATCTGCACTTTCTCACTACATGTTCATTGGCGAGAGAGGAAAAGACATACGCATCTGTATAGATATTTTAGCAATCTAATCTCAATTACTGGAATCCATGGACATTTCGAAATTACTCCTACACCTGTCCACACTTTGTTAATATTTCTGCATTCAAAAAGAAAGAAGAACGAAAAGTACAAGAAAAAAGTCAAGAGAAAAAGAAGATGAGAGGAAAAGAAGAAGGAGAAGAAGATGAAGAAGAAGAGATAAGAGGAAAAGAAGAAGATTATGAGAGGAAAAAAACAATTCATTTTGCTCGTGAAGTGTCAATAAATACCACTTGATCACGAGTTTTTCACATGAATGTAAATGTACGGGTAAACAGGCTCTGCCCATGGGCTATGTGTTAGCGCTCGCCTCCAGCTTCTGCAGCGCCTCCGGCCGCTCCGCCCGCAGTGTGTCGAACACCTGCAACACGGCGCCCTCTCTCACTGCCCGCTCGCCCGCCGCCGCTGCAGGGCGGCGAAGTCCATCTAAACAGGTCGTAAATGAATGCGCAGTGGGACATTTCATATAACGGAGTTCCACATGATTTTTTGTACATACGACCCCCCCCCGTGGTAGGCAACCCTATATGCACATATGATCGGCGGGTATTGCAATGACAGTGCCAAAACATGAACTTGTCAACGTCTGTGCATTAGAAGATGCCAAACTTTCAGGGGGAAATGTCACATGAGACAAATTTTACCATAATTCTATAGTTTTATAACATTTATTCTCAGACACCTGTATACACGTGTCCATCTGACGAATGCCGCTGAAACTAACCTCAATGAAATGTAAATATTTCAGAATAAATGTTACAAACCTCTAGGTCATAAAGAGAGATCACAAATGAATATGTTGTGGGAAATTTCATATAACGGGGTTTCACGTGTCACATATGATCCCCCACAGTTAGGCAACTCTCTTTGAACATGTTCGGCAGGTACATGAAATCGCCTTGACTGTTTCAAAACGTAACCTGGTGAATGCCTATGCATAAGAAGTTGCCTAACGCTCAGGGGTAAATGTCACATGAAACAAATGTCAACTTCTATAATTCTACAACATTTATTCT
Organism: Teleogryllus oceanicus; assembly: GCA_964035755.1. Lineage (NCBI taxonomy): Eukaryota > Metazoa > Arthropoda > Insecta > Orthoptera > Gryllidae > Teleogryllus > Teleogryllus oceanicus. Next base: position 26,415,391 of record CAXIVR010000011.1, on the reverse strand, counting down.
GAGGCACCTCTATACGCAAACCGGGAGCGGTAGCTCAGTGCATCAACTGATGTCACTGCAGCGCCTCTGATCGGGAGGTCCTAGGTTCCACTCCCACGGCGGCAGGATTTTCGACTAGTGTGCACGTTGCGGTGTCAGAATCCACGTTTATTGGCTCCATGATACCGAACAATTGGTTTATGACAAAAAGGCCGTTCGTCCGTACGTCGTAGCTCATTAGGGCGAAAATTTAATTCATTTAATAGGTCAATCAAATTATCATCACATTCGACATTCCAAAACTTCGTTCCAAATATGGCAGAGCTCAAAACAGTGAGTTAAATAACATTTCCAATATAGTTAATTGTCCAAAGTATGTCATCAGGCAATTTAATGATAGTTTAGTACCATTCACTTCATTTACTTCTTCGTCCGTGCCCGTTCAACATTCCGAGATTCGCTTACTTGACACCTCGACATTTGGGCGAATCACCCGATACGATCTTCTTATAATTAAGTAATCACAATTAATAATAGTTAATACGTTCAAAATGGATACAAATTATTTGAAATAAACAACCAACACCCAAAATAGAATAAACTATCAGACTTAATAGACTTAAATCAGAGATTTAAGAAATTTTGGATTAGAGCACAGAAAAGCATGTACCTGTACAACTAATCAACATCCTGGCTGGCTGAGGTTCAAACTAAAGTACAAAATCTTTGTTGTTGTCGGAGAGATTTGAGGCAGTGTCTTTGGTTTATGAGTAAATATTTGACTCTGGTCGTTGTAGGGGTCATGGCCGATAGTAGGCCTAGCGGCAGCAGACGTTGGAACTGGACACCAGGCCACACATGGAGCATATGCGAAAGATGCTATCACGTTTCTTGCACTAGGTCTCCGACCTCAAGTAAACAAGTGAGAGGACTGTCTTCAAACACTAGCAGCAGTGGTGAATCGACCTACGATGGCAACAACGAAACAGCAGGTTGAGGGGTAGGTAAGGAGTACGAATCACGAGAACGACGCATTGAACAAGAATCTTCTCACCCCAAATAGCATTGTTGTGGAACTGAGGAAACATCATTGGAAGAGTGTTTGAGTGTTTTATCCATCTCTTGACTGAAGCATGCTCTCCAACAAGAGTAGGAATAATAATAATAATAATAATAATAATAATAATAATAATAATAATGACAACAACAACTTATTAAGGTAAACTGTATTGGGACCAGAGTGTACTGATAGATCGAACAGTGCACCACAACAGACCTGACATAACACTCTGGGATAAAAACAGAAAAAAAGTATGGTTTGTGGATACGGCAGTCGTCGATACTAGCAATCTTACGACAGTGTATCAGGCGAAGATCCAGAAATATCAAGAATTGGCCCGTATCGTGAAAGAACAGTGGCATATTCTAGGAACAAAGACTTCCTGTGGTTCTTTCAGTAACAGTCATCATTCCAAAGACCTTAAAGTACTCGCTAGAACACATGGAATTAAAATGAGTGCTGCCATCAGTCTCCAGAAATCTGTTTTACTCAGTACGTGCTCATTGGTCAGGAAGTTTCTGGGAAGTAATGGAAGTTTTTAGGTTCTACAATAGTCAATGTAAATGTGTTTCTGATCTGTACACATAAACATGCATCTATTTTTTGTCCCTATGAGAATTTTGTTTATTGATATACAATCTAATTTATCAAATGTATTAAGAAATTGGAAATCATACTTTGATAGAGGATATGTGTGTGACTTCTGTCTCAGTATCAGTGAACTGTGCACGATTCCACGAAATAATAATAATATAATAATAATAATAATAATAATAATAATAAATAAAGAAGATAAGGTGAATGTGAGATTTGGATTAACCACTCTAGTTTTAAAATAGCGTGCAAAACGAGAATGCCTTCAGGAAAATAACTTAAACGCATCCTCTATTTCTAACTGCGAGGTGTACTGCGTTGGTCGGGTATTAATCATAATCATCTAATAGACAAGGAAAGGAAATAATTCTGTGTGGGGTAGGTCTGCCCTATCCTGAACTGCCGCGCCCTGACCCACGAAGGTTCGCCCTGCCCTGTCGCTTGCCCGTTCCGCAATGTTCATACTGCCGCGTCCCACTCGCAAGAATTCATTCCCTGCCTCACCTGGCCCGCTCGGCCCCTCCCTGATGCTGCCATCATCGCCGGCATGTTTGGTGTATCGTCGATGTATTTCCATAGCATCGTAGCATTGTACTTACATGAAATAGCTCACCACGTGAGTTTTACAACCCTCTTGCAGAAGGCCTTTGCCCTTTATGAGACACGACACACTAGGCTCATTCATTCATTCATTCATTCATTCATTCTTAGAATGGTAGCGTCGATTGCATGTATCATCGATGCTACCACAACTATTCCAACCAGCAACTGTGAACAGATGCATCGATGCTTACTCCCGGAAAACTTCGAGTAACAAATTTGACCTTCAATTACTCTGAGCTCAATTACGCTGTTGGAATGAATCAAAATGCAATTAGTAGAAAAGTTTACGACCTTGGCGAAATATTTAATTATTTTGTCAATATACATTTTTTTCGGGATATATACGAAAAATCGAAATACTTCATATTTAAAGGTTTGTTCTAAGGATTGTAAAGGGGATAGAAGTAATTTTTACGAAATCTCACAAACTTTTCTCTTCATTTGTATGTCACGTAAGCAAAATTTTATTAGGAAAACCCAGTAGACCTGTATTAAAAAACAAACAACCCTTTTTTTATATCCGAAAATTATAATTTTAAAACAGTAACCTACGTTACGCCCCAGCAAACGCTGTTAGAGTGAAAACTACTTCCAAATCGGATCAACCGTACCATACATTGTCCCAGACAACCAAAAAAGAAGCATAAAAACGATTCATTTTTTCTACCGTCTAAAATGCACATGAGAAATAACTATCTGCCATGGAATACCATGGAATGGCACAGACATTTTCGAAGTAGTTCGTTTCCTATTATTTTGCATTGGAATTAGCTTTTTTGTTTTTGCCCTGTGCTCTGTTCAGTTGCAATATATTCGCACCTAAAAGACCGTTTTTCACATTTTCTCAATTTTTCGGTCCCGAAATAGTAGGATTGAAATATTTCATTTAGAACAGTATAGAAGAGTAAAGTCGTATTTATACAGACCTGGTCTTACTTGCATGTTTTCAGTTGCATATTTCGAGACTTTTTGAGAAAATGTCATTTGAGCGTTTCTGAAAATTCACATATTTGAAATCATTTTCATAGTTGTTTTTTATTTTGAGAAAGTTCGTAAGAAATAATTTGAAGCTCGTATAATCACATATTCAATATTGTATAAAAAAAAAAAAAATTTAATTTTTTAAAAAAAAAAAAATTTTTAAAGTCAAATAACATTTACATATTTGAATGAAATCTAACCGTCAGGTAAACTCTAACCGTACAAAAGTTTAAAGAAAAAATGTGGTGGCGTTTTGAGAAAAGGTCGTTTGAACATTTATCATAATGCCTAATTTTGAACTCATTTTCATAGGAAACTTTTGAGGTTTTAAGAAACTTTATATCATTCGAAGCACTAGTATTCACAAATGCAATGCAATACAAATATCCTTTATGTGATATTACTCGGTATATGCGTAGGAATACTAGGAAGTAAAAAGGTACTTATTTCGAAATCACAAAAACACTCCCTTTTTATTTAAGTAGATTCTGAAGATACGTGACAGGTGGATAACACACATTCTCCGACATGAGGTGCTGCAAAATATTGGAGGGTTCTAAGAGTTGTGGAATCTGAGGGAACCAAATGAGGAGTATATCAATTAAATTATTAAAGTTCTGCGACGTAAACCTTCTCCGAAATGAGTAACGCAGAAGAGAGAAGTTTCTCAAAGCAAAATAGTAGCAAACTAATCGTGAGGTTGATGATGGAAGGAGAGAACAGTGGCATTTTCTTCATTTATAATACATAAGAATATCCACTTATTTGCTTGTTTCTTATTTCCATTCTAGCTGAATTCTAAAATGACCCCCTTCTACCGAGTCTGGCACAGAGGGCTAATATACAAACTATCAATTGAAACCCTCAATATATCTCTACAAAATCATACAATGCGTCCACACAAACAGAACGTTTTCAGTCGTAATATAAACTCATGCCCCGTATGTGCAGGACTTTCAAAAGGATCCCCCTCCACCATTACTATTCAACCACTATACAGCGGATATGCCAACCCAACTTGCAGATCAAATATCACAACTTGCAGATGGCACCGGAATCTATCCATCATTAAACGACATAGCAAATGAAATTCAAATACATCTTCATGCATCAGAGAGTTTAGCTTTGTGTATTTGATTTTTTTGCTTATATTTAATTGCTCAAGAATTGTCTATTTCGAATTGTTTCATAATACGAAACTGTAATCGTAATGTCTTTAATTATTTGTGCATGCAAATAGTATTATTCAATAGCTATTCCTTTGCCCTTACAGAAGCTACATACTAGGAACGTTCGGTGTGAGCTTACTTGAAATTGTTTATCATTACAATAAATGAAAGCATTTACTTGTTTTAAAAGGTAATAACAATCATTATTTAAATTGAAAGTAGCTGGATAGTCATCGTTAGGGTGTTATTTAAGGACTTAAAAGAAATTCTTTGCATGTGCATCTGTTAAGTAACTTTTCACATCGTTCACAACTTTCACCAACCTTGTTTATTACCTTGTACCATACCCAAGCAACTACGCACATGCATAAACGTACAGAGAGGTACCAAAGGATTTTAAAAAGTGTAGAAGAATCCATCTTGGGACAAGGTTTACGACAAATTAAAAAACAAACCCGGAAGTTGGGAAAAGGTGCCTCATTGATTGTCACCTTATAAACATCAGTGAACTGGCTTATAGCCTGTTTAAAGCTTTAGAGAAATATGATTGACATTATTATTGCAAGATCTCTGAATGGAATGACATGACTGCAGGTACATTATGGATAAATACTGAATGTCATTCTCGTGGCAACGTTAAGGGGATCTTGGCCGCCGCGTGGCATAGGGGGGGGGGTCTGGCAGTTTCAAGTTTTTGAATTTTTTCTGAGTTATCTAACGAAACTATAGTCACCTCCTCCATGACTGCAGTCTGCAGAGTTTTCTTTCAATTTCTACGCACTTTTGAATGAACGACATCGCCTAGTGGCCTGCAGCTGGAAAAGTGCTGAATAAAACCACACAAAACTATTTTTATAAAATAGCTCGCATATTATCAGCACAAATATTATTTTTATAAAATAGCTCGCATATTATCAGCACATATATGAATATGTAAAATACTGAAAAGTCGCAAAGAACCTTTGGTTGATGCGACTATAATAAACAAAACAAAAATATGCTTTATTAGGAAAAAAATGTGTTTTTCTTCATGGTTTGTGATAGAGCAACATTTTCCGAACTTTTTCGTTTTACTGCATGCCAAAGGTGTACATTTATTACAACATGGCTCACCCATATGTTATAAAGCATTATTTTAATATAAATTACTTAAAAACACTTAAAGGATATGTGTTAAATTAATTTGATAAAGGAAAATTATTATTATGGGATAAGCATACGTTGAATTTTATAATTCGTTTTTACTTTCTTGTATACGTACGTATATACGTAGTATAGAGAAAGCTAGGTAATGTGGAAAATTGATTTCTAGATTTCATCGGAAATACACTTTTGGGGTCCCCTGATTCCGAAAAAGACTTTTTTTTAACTTCCACCCGTCCGTCTATCCGTTTATGCCTAAACTATTCACAGGATTTTTTTCCCAAAATGGATATTCCTAGGTTGATATGGCTCAGAGCTCTGCAATTCTGAAAAATGTTCTTTGCATTTTGGGAGTACTTTAAATGAAGACTCTGGAACATTTTTAAACTTTTCTCCAAAATGGCTCCATTTTTTCTTTAAAACAAATTAGAAAACCAATACGAGAAAGAATGTGCCATTCTGTAGCACCACTAGTTCCTTTCATTTTCTCTCGTTGCACTAGCACCTCATCCGCTTGAAATCATCTACAGTTCTGATTTCTCTGTGCCAATTAGTGAAAAAAAAGAGGGTGCGTTTGACTCAGCGATATCATGGTCAAAACAGCGACACGAAGATAAACTCCTAAAAGCGCGGGGGTCGTAGCCGTCTGAGGAGCGGGCGCACCACGCTTCCGGAAGTCCTGCTCGACCGGAAGCGCCACCCGCCGCTCGCCCACCGAGGTCAACCCCAACTGCCGAGGTGGCCGCACGAGGTGACAGTACAGTGTCCGCCTTGGAGAAAGCTCCCTGCGTTCTCACCGCCCCCGCACGCCGCCCCCTTCGGAGAAATGACCTGCTTAGTGGTAGAAGTCATTTACCCTTCATGTCACAGGACAGCGCGTGTTTTACGTTTCATGCTATCAACTGATTGATTTTTTCGTGTTTACGGGCGCGTCAACTGCTTCGGGCATTAGTCCCGTTAATGTAGTGCATGTTTTTTCTCGGGAGATGGAGGGGGGTTTACCCCCGCTGGATGGCGAGATCCGGCACCGACCTACCGTAAGGGTAAGTGTGTCTGTAAGGGGAGAGGATAGGACAAGGAAGGACAGATCGCGCGCGGTCCGTGGCCCGTTTTGTAGAGTACTGCTCCGGCATTCGCCTGGTGTTGATCGGAGAAACCACCAGAGCAGCCGGCCGCTAGAAATCTCCTCCAGACAGCGACTAAATGCGACGTAGCTGAAAAGTTAGTGTCGAAAATCCTGCCGCCGTCAGGACTCGAACCTAGTCATGCTATCAAAAATCACGTTATCTGTAAGTAACGAAAAGAAGAATGGTTATATGTTAACTCTACTACTCATGTTAACTCTAAATTTGTAAATTACTACTTCTTCTTTGGGCTTTTATCCAGCGGTCAGTCGGTTACCCTTTACGTCCATACACCGGACGCTTATTCGTCCATACACTGGACACCAATACACTTGCGGACTCCTCTGATCTGAGGTCAGCAGAGCGAGAGGCCCTCCGTGACAACACATACATGAGAGACAAGTGACAAACGATCATGTCCAAGGTGGGACTCGAACACGCGACCCTTCGAACCGAAGAGCTGAGTCGGCACACGCTCTTAGCCACCTCGGTCATCCAGCTGGACCGAAATTACTACTTTTTATTAACCGAAATTATTACTTTTGTTTGTCAAACACCGAAAAACTGATTTTCAAAATACATATGAATTAAAATTTAACATTATGTGTTAAAATTGAATATAATATTATTAAAATATGAATGTATTACTATCACGTGTGTATAGATAAGTCTGTTTACACCCGCTTATTGCTGGCAGTGCAGGTTTGCAGATTATGAAGCGAAAATAACCAGCCGACAATTATTACGAAAAGTATTACCGGGTTGAGTTTTATTTATGTACCTTCTACACGTAATATTTCTTGCTCACAAGACATACTTCTTAGCAATTAACACTCAAATAAAAACATACAATTGCCAATGACACGTACTTTCAGAAAGGAACAATGATACCATTGTTCCACGCAGCACATTCGGGGATTCTGTTTCGGCTCCCCATGCAATGCTGTTGCAATGCGGCCATTACGAACTTAAGACTAATGAAAATTTGCGTGAGGGCGTGTCGCACCTCAGACTATTTAAATATGAAATAGTCAAAATCGCGATTTGAGTGACTTATACCACTCTCTCATCAGCTCATATCGTCGTAGATTATAGACAACCTATATTGTGGAATTGGCGATTTTTATATTTTGGTATCAAAGTTTAAGAATTTGCTAATTCTTTAGTTTAATAAGAAAATTTGAAAAGAAAACTAGAAATTGTAGTCTTAAAATAGAAATAAACCTCTTATGTAACCTTTTCAATTTTTCGAAATATATATATATATATATATATATATATATATATATATATATATATATATTATATATATGGTAAGGGGCACATGGGAGGTTTTCGACAGGTGCTTTCAGAAAAATCGCCACACTTTCATTAAACTTACCGAATTTTCGAAAACTGCAAAAGTCATAAATAATACGATAATTTATGTGCGTTCTAGCATCACTAGTTTTTCGTGTAGCGCTTTAGATTCCTGGGAACCTCTCGCCTGCCATCCGTGTACTCAGAATATCTCTTGAGTGTTTCCGGATCACGAGGGATGTCCTAATCGTTTTTCTCCTGAGGGCAGACGGGTCATGAGAAGGGAATAGAGCGAAAAGGGAGCGAAACAGAGGGAAAACGAGCGGACCGAAGCCCTTGCATCTGATCCAGGATTCGTCTGGAATTGCTCCGAATGAATCACGGAGACGACTGATCAGAGCATCCGGACTCTGAAAGTCTTGAGCATTGCAGGGGCTCAAGAATGTTCTGTTAAAGTTCTGGTTGATTGATTGATTCCGAACACGGCAACTGCTAAGGTCATGAGTCATCCTGTAGTGCATGTGTTTTCGTCGAGAGGTGGCGATCTTCCCCCGATGGGTGGCAAGATCTTGCATCGACCTACCGCCGGGTAACGTCGGGTAACGGATATTGTCTAGCCTATCCGGGAGGGGCCGCGTCTCTGTCGTGATAGCTGGCGTTTCGGCCAACGTGTTGAGGCCATCCTCGGAGCGTAACGGGGTTTCTCCCAACAGCGGGCACCGCCCCATCGACCTACCGCCGGGTAACGTCGGGTAACGGATATTGTCTAGCCTATCCGGGAGGGCCCGATCGGTCTCCCGGAATATGTGGTAGTGTAGTGCATGTTAGTGTAAGTGTGTGCGTAAGGGATGAGGATAGGAAAAGGAAGGGGAAAAAATGTTCACGCGCTGTCTGTGGCCCGTTTGTTGGGGTACTGCTCCAGCATTCGCCTGGTGTTCAATCAGAGAAACCACGGAAAACGACAGATCAGATCAGCCGGCCGCTAGAATTCTCCTCCAGACAGCGTCTGAATTCGACCCAGCTATCTAGCTAGTATCGAAATTCCTGCCACTGTCGAGACTCCTACCGGGAGCGGTAGCTCAGTGCATCAACTGATGTTACTGCAGCGCCTCTGACTGGGATGTCTTAGGTTCCCACTCCCCACAGCGGCAGGAGTTTCGACACTAGCTTTTCAGGTAGGTCGAATTCAGTCGCTGTGTGGAGGAGAATTCTGGAGGCCGGCTGCTGTGATCGGTTGTATTCTGTGGTTTCTCCGATCAACACCAGGCGAATGCCGGAGCAGTACCCTACGAAACGGGCTACGGACCGCGCGCGATTTGTCCTTCCTCATCCTTGTCCTATCCTCTCCTTACACACATACACTTACACTAACATGCACCACACTATCACATATTCCGGAAGACCGGTCGGGAGATAAAGATTGTCCCGGCTGGGCGGTGCCCGCTGGTGGAGAGTCCTGGTTAGGGAAACTCCACTAGCCGACGGTAGGTCGGCACCGGATCTCGCCATCCCGAGACCACCGCCATCTCCCGAGAAACAAAGATGCACTCCTGTACTGGGCTAATGACCAAAGCAGTTGACGCATCCGGAAACACGAAAAAACCAAACCAAATCAACCGAGACCCGTACCCTAGGACCTTCCGGGCAGAGGCGCTGCAGTGATATCAGTTGATGCCCAGAGCCATCTCTCCCGATTACAGATCTAGTAATAAGTATAAGTATTTCTACAAAACTAAACATCAAACATTGCCTTGTTTACCGAAAACGCATCGTAATTTTTTTCTTATAATTAAATGCGAAAGCCATAGCTCTTTTTAAAATTCAACTACATTTCAGTTGTGTATTCACAACTACATACGTGGCTTACACGCCATACAGCATGTGTAAAACGGAAAGCACTAAAACGAACAAAAGGAATGAAAAACAAACAATCCAGAACGTTCGCCTTTAACCGCGTTTTTCGTGATACAACAGCTCCAACAAACGCATCGCGAACAAACAAAACGACCGGGGAAACCGAAACAAAAATTTGGCTAGGATTAAAGGAGGAAAAGTCGTCACGTCAAGTGCAACAAACAATCCAGAACGTTCCCTTTAACCACGTTTTTCGAGAGACAACAGCTCCAACAAACGCATCGTGAATAAACAAAACGAGCGGGGGAATCGAAACAAAAATTTCGCTAGGATTAAAGGAGGAAAAGTCGTCACGTCAAGTGCAACTAACAATCCAGAACGTTCGCCTTTAACCACGTTTTTCGTGAGACAACAGCTCCAACAACCGCGTCGTGAACAAACAAAACGACCGGGGGGAACCGAAACAAAAATTTCGCTAGGATTAAAGGAGGAAAAGTCGTCACGTGAAGTGCAACGTTGTTGACACTCGTGTCCCACTCCCCCGCGCCCACTTGCCGGTCGGTCGCCAAGAGCGTCCCCTCTCCCTCCTCGTGGCCCCGGGGAGGCGGCGCGGAGCGGAGCGCCGCTCGGGGCCAACGCAGGGCAAGAGCTCTCGTGCCGTGCCGCACCGCACTGCCTGGCCCGGCCCGGCCCAGCCCAGCCCAGCCAGGCCTTTTAGCGGGAGAGGAAAGTGGGGTGGACAACGCACACACGGAAAAAAGGTTGCGATGCCGCCTGACCCATTCATTTCGTGACTACGCGGCAGTCACGCCTTTTCCGCCGTGCGAGGACCCACGTTGATACCCCTCATTAGTACGAATTCCAAGGGATCGATATAATCGGATTTCGTGTTGAATATACAGTAAACCCTCATTAATACGAATTCCAAGGGATCGATATAATCGGACTTCGTGTTGAATATACAGTAAACCCTCATTAGCACGAATTCCAGGGAACCGAAATAATCGGACTTCGTGTTATAAAAAGTTGTGTTATCTGAGTATTATAAATGTCCGTACTACCGTAATTGCTTGCCGGGACCGAAGTTTTGTTCGTGTTACGGCTTCAGTTGCTTCTGTATCAAAGGGAATCCAGGTATTTTATTGTTTTATTTATTAAAGTCTAATTGATGTCATTCAAATTTAAGAATAATGGATGGACGATACAAGTGGATTTAATACAAATATTTTTGCAACAGATTTTGCTGGGTTCAGCTTATATTTTTCTAATATTAGCTGAATTTGAAAGTAAATCTAGATGATTTTGAAGAGTTAGAAATTAATTCCCTGAGAAGCAAGGATATATGCAAATTGATTGGGGTTTATTTCTGGGGAAATGGGAGTATCAGCAGTGTGTATACTGAACGTAGGGGAAAGGGGTGAACCTTGAGGAACTCCAGCACTTTCTTGGATATGAATATGATCTGATTCTGAATATATTCTAATCGTGGCATAGCTGATGATATCAGAAACTAAATATTTGGGTGTACCAATTGAAACTAATAATTGAGAGCTTATTGCCATATTTAGTCGACAGATTGGGAGGTATCTGTGAATGCTGTGATGGCATGTTATTCTGTTTGGAATGCACTCTGAAAATGTTCTGTAAGTATTAATAGTTGGCGTGTAGTGGATTATTGAGATTTGAAGCCAAACTGATTCTGTTGTATAGTATTTGTTTTCTTGATGTATTTGTTCTGCCCGATGAGCATTTTCTCGAATATTTTTGATATTACTGATAACAGGCTGATAGGTCTGTGATTTCCTTGTATTGAATAATTCTTAGTTAATTTCGGTATTGTTTGATTGATTAAGGGTTTCTGTGTATGAAGTAAATAAAAGAATTTACTATTAAAAGCTTATCTTGCTCCTTTATTTGTTACTATAATTATCTTCGTGATAATTGAAATATCTTCACACCACACACACACACACACACACACACACACACACGCGCGCGCACACACACACACACACACACACAAGCACATATCTGTAATATCATACATAACATGTCTCCTAATAAAGATTAAGTGGCGATATTACTCTTTTCTCGAAAGTTTCCGTGTCAAATTTCACCGTCTGCAAACAATCGCAAAGAAAGACTTAAAACTTGCCAACAAGCATTCTTTTCTTTATGACGAGTAGACCTCCCGGGTAGTGACAGTGCAGTTTTGATCCATCCTGCGAGAAGGAAGGCACTGTACAGGATTTGACTGCAACGATTTACAGTTCGCACAATACGAAAAAAAGCCATCAAAGAGTGTTTCCGGGAACGAATCATGGGACGTCCAGCACATTCATCTCGCTGCGTCAATGTGATAGAAATTCGTGCCGTGTTTCTTTCGTGCAATCGCCACTGCTGAGGCTCTCCCTTTCGTCAACAGGAGCTCTCACTGGGAGGCTACTTGTGCGCCAGAAAGTGGTGTATTCAAACGGCGATGTGAAACTAAGCGTGGAGTAACTTCCGTCAATTGGAACCGCTGCAGAAATTCCCGGGTCACTGAATTTCCCTATTTGCAACTCGTATCACCAGTGAATGAATGTGTATTATCTACGTTCATAAACAAATGTGATTTTCTACGTGCTGCTACGCGTGAATAAAGTTAATCTTTTCTTGAAACATCTGAAAAACCTGTTGCCACCGTGCGTAAAATCCTTTTTTCACGGTGACGTCACAGTTCTAAAAAGATTTTACGCACTGTAGGTGGCTAACAAGACAGAAAAGAAAATAAAGCACACATTAACGGCAAAACAACTTTAATTGCAGTATTGTTAAACTCTTCCCAAGAACTATTAACTATTAAGACACATAATTAGTACGTAACTATTAACACATTCCTATACAGTATTTGAGTTTCTGCGAGTGTGCATGTGTGTGTGTGTGTGCACGGTTCCATCACTCACAGTTAGACCATTTCCTATACACCAATCGAGACATGACGCGTCTCCATCTCCTGGTGAGTATCTGGTAATTTGTTTTCGGATCCGGCCAGAAGATTCTAAGAACTATTAAGAGATTCTAGAGAGACAGAAAAGATTCTAAGAGAATTAAACCAACGCCACCTAAGTAGGTCTATGTAGGTGGCGTTGATTAAACCCCGGTCATTTTCGGTTCGCGGCGCAAACATTTTTTTCTACGAGGATGGCAACACTGTTCTGGAAACACGCACTGTCTATTATTGACAGCTGTTGCTTTCTATCAGATGCTGCTTTGAACATTAGAAGTGAAGTGTTTCGTAATATGTGTTTAATAATAAAGTTTTTTGCAAACACGTACGTACAGTATTATCTTGGAACTAATTAAATTTGAATAACGCCAAGTGAATATGAAGAAAACCAGAACTGTGATTTTAAAAACAACATTTTCTCTAAAACTACTCCACGTTTTTCTTTACTTTTTTCTTGGATTATACGAAGTACTCTTTAATGTTTGTAAATCAAAATGGTGAGATCCGTTTTTCGTTAATCTCTCAAAACTTTTAAAAATTGCAATAATTACAAATAATGCAAGAAAGTAAGTGCTGTTATAGTGTCACTGGTTTAAAATTGTGTGTGAATGCCGGAATTTCCAACGGCGATCGCGATGTGCGACATAATAAGTTCCACAAAAGTGGTGGTACTTATGAGTTATAAAACAGTAAGTGGAAGAGAAAGGTTAGTGGAACAAAGAGACAGAGTATTACGGACACAGAATAAGGGTAATTGATAGATAGGAAAGCAACAGCAAAGATTTCGAAAAAAACGTGATTCATGTAACAGTTTATGTAACTGTTTACATCGCAATGAAATTTATTTCTAATATTTATATTACTGCATATTTAATTTGATTCAGTATATGGTTTAAAGAACTGCTCAGGAGCATTGTGTAATAAAAAAAACTCAATTGCAGGCACAGAAAATAAATAATTGCGCAATATTAAAATATACACAGATGCCATTTAATTATAGCAAAAATGAGTCATAATAACAAAATACATTTGTCATTTATTTATGCTTTGCAATATACATAATATATTTAAACTTAAGCTATGATGTTATCGCGCGAACTCTGCTTCACTTCCATATATCTTCTGCAACGTATTAAATGCTACAGGAAAAATAAAAAAGATAACTTTTTTAAACTACTTTTGCACGATCCAAATTTTCAACTTGTTCGTATCTTGTTTTATCTCATTACGAAATAACGTTTTGAAAGATTTGAAAGTGATCGAATCCGAGAATTTCCCTTTCATGTAGGTAGTAGATTAACGACATAGAATCATAGAAAGTAACTCTCAATCGACGAGCTGGAGATTATTTCAAGGTATTAGTGAAATTTATTCATTCTCTTCTATTTCTTTCTTTCTCGTCTTCTTCAAATGGTTTAAAATACTCGTTTGTTCCCATACCCATTGAAAATTGGGCTCAAACGGATTAAGTTTGAAAACTACATTAATTTTTATCTTTCAAATTTTATAATTTTCATGATGTTCTTTTCGGTAATGGGTAATCACCCATTAAGTCACCGATAAGAATCACCCACCGATAAGAATCAATATCGATAAAAGTCGATTTCAATGAAAGAAATAACAATCTCACTCTTATATAATATTGGTGTTTGTGTGACGTTTCTGCTAGAATCATTACACTGTACACCATTACTGCTAGAATCATTACGTTCCTACCCGAGTAATATCTTGCCGAGGAGGAGTGGATGAAGATGACTGCCATTCTCGGTATCCGAGCGTAATCGTAGGAGAGGTTTGACTTCTTCTTATTCCCATTTCAGGACAGTGATAGTTTTCTATTGCTTTCCACTGAATGGATGATAGAAGACCTTCAAGGGTGGATGAAGATGAGAGATGAGAAATTTATGATGGCTTAGAGGTGATATGTGATCATGCAAGAAGCCAACATCGCGACAACACAATCACATAGTACAACTTCCCAGGTCTCCAGCGAAGCCGCAAGTTTTGGTTCGCGTATTAGGGGTTGTCTGTCGGCCGAGGGTCCTGCAGAGGGGAACTCACGACCGGAGCGTCCGAGTTCTTCTCGGATCCTAGTTTCTCCGTGAAACTCAGGTCGTTAGCGCTAAGGTGGGTGCAGTGAGTAGGCGGTGATAAGCTTCTGGTTGCTAGGTTTGCCCGGTAACCTACTAGTTGGGCCTTTACGCGCCGACATTTACAGTAGGATTGGGGGCGGAACTTGTTTCCAAACTCACAAAAAGATGTCCGACGAAGAACTAGAAATCTCCTGTCTAGTTGCTCTAGCTTCCGGGAATATTCACGTCGTTAGTGCCAAGAGGGCACAGTGAGGAGACGAGTAGCCTGGGCCCCTCCGAGTGCCCCTCACATGGGCCCTTGGCTTCGTCGTGGCAGTGCCCGACACTCATGGGTTATTTAGTTTCGTTTAGTTAATGCCTTATTTTACGTGGCGAGACTCGAGCCATCAGGCCCGCTCTTCCGTCTGGCCACGCAAATTTCTTTTCGCTCCTTTCACCATCTAGCGGATAAATAAGGATATTATCTTGGGCGACGAAACTGGCGGATCTCAATTTTGCTCAGAGGCTTCTTTTAGGCTTGATAATCTTTTACCTGCAATAAATCTACTACATGGAACAGCCGGCTTTAGTTCCCCTCCGAAGGCAGGCGTACGATGAATTATTTCGCCCTTACAAATCCACGGCTTCAATCGGGTTTGAACCCGCAAACTCGGGTACAACAGTCCGGTACGCTGACCGTTATACCACCGAATCCGCTTTTAGTGGGGATTCTTCCCGGCGTACTGTGAGAGGCACTTAATGAGACTCCTGTACTTGCCTGGATAGCTAATAGCTCTGAGTTGGCAGGATGGCCACTTCCAGCATGAATTGGGGAGGCACCCCGGCGTCGTGCTGTGTTCCGGGGGTGTCCGGATGCCAAAGCCTGAGAGCCCGAAGTCATGCTTGTTCGCCCACGAGGGGGGTGAGGATAAAGGACAAAGAGGTTAGGCACCCACCCAGGGGAGTATAATTCTCCTGGTAGAACAAGAAAAGTAGACACTGACCTGGATGGTCAGATGGCAAGAGCGTGTGTCGGTGGGCGGCGAGCTATTCCTTCTCGGGTAACGAAAAGTGAAAGGGTTGATTGATTAATTTTTTTTTGTGTTTCTGGGCGCGTCAACTGCTTCGGTCATTAGTCCCGTTAGTGTAGTGCATGTTTTTTCTCGGGAGATGGCGGTGATTTTCCCCCGTTGGATGGCGAGATCCGGCGCCGACCTACCGTCGGCTAGTGGGGTTCCCCCTAATCAGGACTCTCCCACCAGCGGGCACCGCCCCAGTCGGGACCAGCTCTATGCTCCCGACCGGTCTCCCGGAATATGTGGTAGTGTAGTGCATTTTAGTGTAAGTGTGTGTGTAAGAGGAGAGGATAGGACAAGGAAGAGGAAGGACAGATCGCGCACGGTCCGTGGCCCGTTTTGTAGGGTACTGCTCCGGCATTCGCCAGGTGTTGATCGGAGAAACCACGGAAAACTACCGATCAGAGCAGCCGGCCTCTCGAATTCTCCTCCAGACAGCGACTGAATACGACCTAGCTGAAAATCTAGTGTCGAAAATTCTGCCGCCGTGGGGAGTGGGAACCTAGGACCTCTCGGTCAGAGGCGCTGCAGTGACATCAGTTGATGCACTGAGCTACCGCTACCGGTAAAAGTGAAAGAGCATTAGCTGGGTAGCGAGGGTAAAGAAAAACTGACAGCGGGTTGCAGTTGGGCGCTCCCGATAGAGAACGAATGAAGACAGGATTCGCCCGATTGCATCCTGCGATCAGTTTCTCTTCACACCCACATCCCAAATAATCCCCTTCCACGTTTTGCTATCTAAGGAGACATTCCCGATTGCATCCCGGACGGTGTTTTGGGAAGGGAGTCAGAGAAACTGTACTTAACTTCCCATTCACGAGTGGTAAAAAGGCGCTGTTTTCCATTTGAGGGAAAACCTCGAACAGAGGTGGATATGACAGGGTCATGAAGTGTGTGTTATCTGACTCAAAATTGTTTTCATTCTGCATATATTTAGGGAAAACACCGACCTGGATGAAAAAGGTGCCTAGAACGTCTGCCGACTCAGCGCCTCGGTCGAAAGGGTCGCAGGTTTGAGTCCCGCCGTGAGCATGGTTGTCTCTTGTCTTTCATGCATGTGTGTCGTGGAAGGCCTTGTGAGTCTGCTGACCACAATAATGACCACGGTGCTCGCAAGTGTGTCTAGTGTCAAGTTTAATATGTGTCCCCATGAGGGACATAGTGGGTACGGCGCGGATAGCCGAAATCGGCATCCTCTGAAAGCTGGAAAAGCCCCCAGAAGGAAAAAAATAACAAAAGTGATATACCATGCAGGGATTCCACTACCCGCCTAAGCAAGCTAAAGAAAAGTGGGCCCACTAAAACGAATGGATACGAAGTCTAAATAAATAGAAACTGCAATGTGCCAAAAACACGACTGAAAGAAGAATAAAAAGCAACAGCAGGAATCGGAACAGGAAGATAAAATAAAGAAGGAAGTATAGATAGAGAATAAGAATAAAGAAGAAGCAAAAAACTAGGGACACATATTCGCATTTCATCATGCTATATCAAGAAGCCAGCAACTAAGTTGGTAAGGAGCTACATGTTTCGTCAGAGAGCAGAGCAAACAAGCTGTTGCTCCTATAAGAATCCTTGTTAAGCAAATTCCCCGTTGCCGAAGAGCATCTCGCCGATCCGCTTACCTCATCCGTCCCAAAAAACTCCGCCCTAGCGCTGCTGTGGCTCTTGAGTTCTTACGGAACATTCCAGTGCTGCGTTAACATAAATCAAGTCTCCTTTGCCGGACTTTCTCTACGGTTGAGCAAGCGCTCTTCCACTAGAGTACAACAATCGATTACCGAAGGTCGCGCCTCTACATGACAAGTGGATCGCGTAACGACTTTTTGCGCGGAGAAAATATAATTAGGAGCAGTCATTTTGGGCGGGCGTATGGCGCCATTAAGAGTTACAGCGAAGCAAATAAGTTGAAGCTTAAGGTTTCAGCTTTCGGGTGCACCGAAAGTTTGACCTTATCTCCATAAGGATCTCTCTCTGTCTGAGCATTTATTACTCAATATATCAGGATATTAAGTAATATGTTGTGACTTTATGTATTTGTATTTTTTTTATTTTATTTCATGTTTATATTATATTCAGCAATTCAATAATTAAATAAAATATGAGCTATGTAGTGTTTTCACACAATTAAAAACTTAGTAGTTGTACGAGTATTAATTTTTGTTTGGTTTAGACGTCACAAAAATAAAAGACTAGCTCTAAACACGATTGTCTTTGCGTCTTTTAACGCATAATACATCAATAGCATTATGTTGTTAACATTATTAATAAATGTTTCCCAAACCTTTAGATTCAGAGGCAGGGTAATCAAAGAGTGATTGCGTTATTTTCCAAATACGAGTATGTTGCAGCCTGTGCTATGCACCTATCCAACATACAACTCATCGCTAACAGATGTATGAGGTCTTTCATATACCCAGAAACACGTTTCGCGATTCAAAATTACGATGTCAATATTTTGGACCAATATCATCAATTCACAATTTTGTCATTTCTACCCGAACAAGGAAGATGCTTCCAAGTCAAAGTGCTCACTTAACCCTTAGTTGACTGATGGTACTTACAAGTACCACATTCTTTTATGCGTGTTTAATAATTACTGTAAGTGCCAGCGAATGTCACAGTTTGCTGATACAATGAACTATCATTTTGGTGTGGTGAGTAAGTTACAATTTGAAGGTTTTTAAGAGTTTATAGCAATCTCTCTTCATTTGTTTTTTTTTGCCGTGTCGTGTTTTGTTGCGTCTTCCATGAGAGGGGGTGTGCATCCTAATTCTATTTTTTTTTTCGTTTTTTTGTGGAAAAATTCGCCTGAATGCTACAGATGCAAGTTTAACATCACTTTTCCAATTAAATAATAGTTGTAAAAAACCATTACTGATAAGTGAATTTGTAGAGACTTCCCCACTGAATTTGTAGTGAATTTTCCACTGAATTTTAGATGTTCACAGATAATGAAGTTACTTTATATCCAGAAGCAAAACAAGGGGCCATCTCAGCATTTGCTCAATGGATCAGGGAAACTGGACGAAAAACCTGACCAAGATGGAGGTCTTTGACCCGGAGGCTGCAGTACAATACTGTTACAAGTTGTTTAGAATTATAGAGTCCAAATGGTAAATAATACATTAAATAATCACTGTTAAAATTAATGTTACTTTCCATTTGATGCTCAGTATAGTCTATAACAATATAGAAACAGTTACGCAGTTGAAACGATTTTACTTGAGATTTAAACATTTCTATCGAATTCAATCGTTTAATGTCATCTGGGAAAGTGTTATAAAACAATGTACATGTATTATATGTGATTTTTTTGTAATGAGCTGTTGATAGATACCTAATGAATATGATTACTACGTCAAGTGTCATAGACATATCCGTTTTCTGAAAATATATTCCCGCTCAATACTCCATAATAATATACTCCCTAAGCAAGTCATTTTTGAGAAAAACCACTGATTCATAAATCAACAGACAAGGTAATAATAAGGATTAATAAAGAGAGGCTTACCAAAATCACCTGGGTGGGATTTGGTTATGATTCCTACAATTTGTTTTTGTAATCTAAAATTCTGGCAGCTATAAGATTTATTTTCCCATAATACGATATCCGTATTACGCCATATCTCGGGCGGGAATGAACATTCGCGAAATATACGTAACGAGCAGTATGAAGGCTAATTTTTGGGGGTTTACTTTCCTTGCACACACGCTTTACAAAGAATGTTTAGTGATAATGTATCCTACATACAAGTTTAGTTATCTAGGGTTATCGCACTGTTATAGGATAAATGCACTTAGTGGTTAGCATGACGTCACATTTTCTCATTTGTATGATTGTTTGCGCTTAATTTTTACACTATTCAAAAACATGTGTGGGAATACAGGTCTTGCTAGAACGTGTTTATGAGAGAGAGGAAAGGTATTTTTAACAAAGAATAATGCAACTATCGATTATTAACATATTATCATGATTAAATTATATAATCCTATCTGTTAAAAATACGAAATACCACATTAATATAAATAACATTTATGCCAAAATAAATGAAATGCAAACTCACAAATAATTAAAAGTATAATTAAAATAGTTTCATTAAATAAGGCCATTGCCCTTTATTATCATACATGTTGATAAAGACTAAAATAAATATAATTTAAGTGATACGAATCTTTATATGAATCAGGGAGAGAAACGGACGTAATTGTACGCCATCATTCGTAGCAACACATCTTGCTCCTTTTTCTCAAATATTCTAAACTCTAAATTTTATTTTTCTTCTTCGAAATGCATGCAATGCCTATGAAATATTTAACCAGTATAGAAAGAATATCTGAAGGTAAACGCTTAGTGCGAGGTTAAACAGTATCTTTCGATCAGAAAATGCTTTTAAACTTGGGTCTGGATTTGATCGGGTTTGAGGATTCTACAGCTGCTGCATTAATTTCATTGATATGTATCGAAGGAACATTATACATATGGTTTCTTCTAGTTTTATCTGTGGGAGTGAAAGAAAAAGTGAATTCTTTGGAGGCATACAATTACAACTGACACAATTTTGGCTCCCGTTATACTTTGTCTAGCAAGTTCAATCGGTCAATGACGTCGGCGGTGTATACTTTAAACATTCATTGCAAACGATTTCCAATACGCAGATTTTAAATAAGTTCGATACTTTGCATCAATGCTTCAATTTCATCTATTTATATGTTTGTAAGACATTTTATGTTTGGAATATATCATACATTTATCAATATATCATATATTTACCAATACACATGAAGCACAGTATTTTTCATGCTGTAATGGTTCCAAGAAAATGCCCTCAAGTATATGCAAATTGAATGATAATTGACTGCAATGATTAATATAAAATACTCAGAGAAGTTTTAGTGAACTCTTGTTTCGTGAGATTGTGCCGGAATTAATGGAACAATGGAAAAATAATGTCGGAATAATATTAATATTTTGTAGAAAGCAACCACTCCATAAATGAGAAGAAAGTGAGCCAAATAGGCCTCATTTGTCGGGTAATTGCTCTAAGTAAGCCTGAGAACAGATTCTATCTAAGTGCCAATCGGTTTCCTCGCCTGCGTCGCCGATGCTACACACGATAACAAGGAGCAAGCAGCGCCGCACTACGCCCCGGGGAACCTTCGTGGAAGGCAAGAGAGAGGTGCCTCAGGGCTTCAACTGTTGCCTCTGACCGGAAGGTTCTAGGGTACTGCTTCCGAAGATGGCACATTTTTCGACACTGGCTAGATAGCTAGGTCGAATTCAGCCATCGTCTGCAGGAGAATTCTAGCGGCCGGCTGCTCTGATCAGTAGTTTTCCGTGGTTTCTACGACCAGGCAAATGTCGGAAAAGGACCCTAACAAACGGGCCACATTCAGTGCGCGATGTTTCTTCCTCTTTCTTAACCTATCCTCACCCATTACTTACACACACTTACGCTAACATGCTTTACACCACCACACATGCCAGGGGACCCAGCTGAGTACCGGCTGGGGATACCTGTTGGGGAATATCCCGCTAGTCGACGGTAGGTAGGCGCCGGATTTTGCCTCCAGCGGGAGGAAGACCATCGCCACCTCCAGAGGAAACCGTGCATTACACTTTCTGGACCTTATCAGTTGACGCGTCCGGAATCGCTAATTAATTAAATCAAATCATGTCCCAGCCTCGCCTTGCCCCGCCCATCCCCGCGCCGATTAGTCTCGCCCCACTCCGCCCCGCCACGCATAGTTCCACTCCGCCGACCGGGAGCGGTAGCTCAGTGCATCAACTGATGTGACTGCAGCGTCTCGACCGGGAGGCCTAGGTTCATCCCACGGGGCAGGATTTTCGACACTAGCTTTTCAGCTAGGTCGAATTCAGTCGCTGTCTGGAGGAGAATTCCAGCGACCGGCTGCTCTGATCGGTAGTTTTCCGTGGTTTCTCCGATCAACACCAGGCGAATGCCGGAGCAGTACCCTAACAAACGGGCCACGGACCGCGCGTGGAGTTCTCGTGGTGCTCCTGAACGCGGAACACATATTCCGGGAGGCCGGTCGGGAGCTTAGAGCTTGTCCAGTCTGGGGCGGTGCCCGCTGGTGGGTGAGTCCTGGTTAGGGAAACTCCACTAACCGACGGTAGGTCGGTGCCGGATCTCGCTATCCAGCGGGGTAAGATCACCGCAAACTCCGAGGAAAAGAGCATGCACTACACTAACGGGACTAATGACCAAAGTAGTTGTCGCGCCTACGCAGGACATGGCCTTTATTTCCTCAATGAAACTGAGTGACATAAGGTCATCAGTAAGGTCCCATTCTAGGTCCGCTACCTTCACCTCAGAGGAGACCTCTTCCATAATGACCTTTGGCCGACGATATTGTTTCGAAGCTGCCTGGTGTTGGAATTTATGGCACTGTGGCTCTATATTCTTTTCCTAGAGAGAATTAATTTCCAGGACGTTGTATTTCTTACGTTCACTACAGCCGAAGTTCAGGTTCACTGAAACCGAATCTTCTTATGCTTATTTGTAATGTAAGTGAAACCAGACGAGTGACTTAAGTTCACTATATCCAAGTTCACTATATCGGGAGCGGTGGCTCAGTGCATCAACTGATGTCACACAGTGCCTCTGATCAGGAGGTCCTAGATTCGGTCCCGACGACGGCAGGAGTTTCGACACTACCTTTCAGCTAGGTCGAATTCAGTCGCTGTCTGGAGGAGAATTCTAGCGGCCGGCTGCTCTGATCGGTAGTTTTCTGTGGTTTCTCCGATCAACACCAGGCGGAGCAGTACCTAACAAACGGGCCGCGGGCCGCGCGCGATCTGTCCTTCCTCTTCCTTGTCATATCTTCACCCCTTACACACACATTTACACTAACATGCACTACACTATCACACATGCCGGGATACCGTTCGGGGACTTGGAACTTGTCCCGGCTGGGGGCTGTGCACAGCTGGTGGGAGATACGTGGTTGCAGAGAACCTCGCTAGATCTCGCCATCCAGTGGAGAAAGATCACCGCCACCTCCCGATGAAAAGCATGCACTACACTTACGGGACGAACGACCTCGGTACGCGCCGTTGACGCGACCGGAATAACTAACAATCAATCCTATATCCGGTGTCGACTGTATATTTATAAAATAATTTAATGATTATTTCCGAAGTGCCGGAACGCTGTTTCGTCGCTTTTCGCCAGAAATCCAAGGCCTGTCAGTACGGTTAAATGAAGAGCAGCAGAGTCGGAAGGAAAATTGCCGACCAGGGAAGGGGCGGTGCATCCCAGCTGCTGCTTGGTTGCTGCGCGGGCGTGGGACCATCTCCGTCACCCTCTCCGCACCCGTCGCTCTCGCCCACCGCCTTGCATGGCGTAAGGTCTCGGGAAGCCGGTTGCGCGGGGAAAAACTCTCAGGATGCAAATGACTTAATTATCATTGCGTCAAAGCTTGGATTTTCTGTGACCGCAACAACGTTTCCCAAACCGGCATTGGCATGAGAATCTCGGAACTATGCGGAACTCTTTACTGTGTCTTATTTTCATCATGGTAGTCCTAAATCGAAATTCTCTTCTCTATTCTCAAAATGCGAAATGACATGGAGTTCTCTGAATTCGTACATCTATAGTCTAATGTCTCCTCCTCTAAAAATATTAATTTGTTGTACCTGATGTAGGCCCGATTGATACTATTAAATGTTCGGAACAACGAATTCAAATTGATGGAAAAAGGAACATTCCCAGTATTTCTAGAAGTTATTAATAAATCTTTCTAAAACCGTATATAATAGAAATCTAGAAAGTGGAAATGAAAATAGGTTAAGTAATAAAAACACAATACTAGAATGAAAACAGTACATAGACACTGCAATTAAGCAACACATTTTGTTTCACCAAAAACGTAGAGGAGTAAAATCAGATGAACACATCCTTTGCGTGAAGATCAAAGAACAATTTCCTTTAATGTCTGCACATCAAGCGTTTTGGTAGGACTATTGGGTGATATAAGTACTATAGAGAATTCGAATATATCACGAACGAGAACCAAAAGTAATAATGACAGAAAATTATTATGAAGTATTGCATAACTACTGAGTAGTTGTGTTAGGCCTACCTCCTCGTTGCAAAATGCATTACACCTGCCAGACAGACAGGTGTTAACAAATCTGCAAGCTACGTCTCTTTGAAAGATACACAGAAGCATTTAAAAAGTACACTGTGATATTACAAAAGTAAATAATGATATTAAAATGTATTCAGGGGATGGCTTCGCAGCTAGCAGTTTTAACAACGAACGATTGGCACAACGAAGAAGCAAATCGAAGAATCTCTCTCACAATACATCTCGTCTCATGCTATAATTGTACATTATATAACTACATGTTTTGAAAACGAGCGACGTTAGAAACAAGTTTTCAAATTTGTACGAATGCAATAAAGCAACATTATAAACGAGTTGCATACGCTATTTTATGTAACGGTATTATAAATGTGTAAATGAACAAACATTTTGAAAACAACTTTTAAAACCAGTTTTGTAACATAAAATGTTGCTATTATAACGTCACGCAAGGAGCACGACACGGACAGGGAGGACGGGTGGTGAGGACGGGTGGTGAGGACGGGTGGTGAGGACGGGTGGTGAGGACGGGTGGTGAGGACGGGTGGTGAGGACGGGTGGTGAGGACGGGTGGTGAGGACGGGTGGTGAGGACGGGTGTGAGATCGGTCAGGGAGAAAGGAGCGGTGAGGAAAGAGCGCTGAGGACGAGTGGGAAGGCGGGCAGAGAGGAGGAGGATAAAGGTCGAAGGCGATGATGTCAGGCTGGGTCATAAAATCCCCTTTTATGAAAAATATTAAAGGAAAATGCTTGAAGGAATCATCAATACATATTCAACCAGCAACACACGTTTCCATCGAGCATAAATCGGAAGGTCCGGGTTTCTTTAGTTCATATGTGTGCCCTCACTCCAAAGCAAATCTTCGGGATGGAGATTTCGGTGGAGAAATTCGTTTTGAGGGTTGCTGAGGTGAAAAGTTTGTTTCACTTCTACCTATGTATGTCTGAATAGATGTAACGCATAACTCGGGAAGATTACATGCTTTTCTGCAATAACTTGGAACACACAAGGATGGATTGGCAGGATTAAGGTTCCAAATATCTTACTGATATTTTAATGTTTGGAGATATTACTTAGCAACAAAACCTATACAACATTTTCAGAATTTTTAAAAATATGATTCAATTTTCATTCATGTTTTTTGCTCGAATTTAAGATAGGACACTTATAAACACGATTAATGTACAATGATCATTCAAACCACCGAAATTTTGCAAGTTTGGCGTTTTATGAAACCTGTCCTACACCTTCGTTATTGAAGCTTGATACTTTTTTAATGCCAATATTTAATATTAACTCATTACATCATTTCTTTAATTTTCAAAATATTAGTAACTTTAGAGTAATATAGAGTCAATTCGGGGCAATATTCCATACATATCAGAAAGTATTTCCTCAAAAACTGTTTAATTGTTTTAAACATTTTGAACAGATAGAATACGATGCATTATACAATACCTGGCACTTAAATACATGAAAAGAGCAGTTTTTATGAAGAATGTTTGTTTAAAAAAATACCCACAATTGTTTTAATATCCACAACATCGTTAATATTTACATTTCAGGTGTATTTGTGAACACAAATGATTCTAAATCAACCTTTATGTGGTTTCTCGAAATTGCATGCGTTTTGGAGTGTAAAAAAGCTGAGAATGGTCCTTTTTCAAAAATGCTGAAGCCGAATTGTTTCTGACACGATCTATTTTTCCGTGTGAAAAAAAATTGAGAAAATGTGAAAACTGTACATTTTTTAATATAACACGATATTTATAATAAAAATATTGCATGAAAGAAACAATCGTGCTAATTGAGAAGATATATATAAATATTATATTCAACATTTGCAGTTGTATGGAATAATTTTGAGAAATTTACTTATTAATATGTTCGAGGATGGTCTTTAAAGCTAAAGAAACTTTAGTAGTATATCATAAAACTAAGACAAATTAAATGTTTCGATATTCCACGCATCCTCTCCGTTTCATTCCATTTTATTTTCTTTAAAATTATAATGTTTATTGCATTAGGAATGTGACTAGTCGAAGGAAACGACCCATGGCCTCAGCTTCGCCAGAAATATAAAAACTCATTTATTTGTTTATCTTTACTGATACGTTATAGCATGTTATTGCCTTCAAAAGGTAGCTCGATATACCCTCATAAGTTACCTGGATCGAAAGGATCGTGGTTACGAGGCAATGAAAACAGTTGAATGATGCTACATGTTCCCTTAATGGAGGGAATTATGAAAGGGAATTACGGGACGAAAACATGAAAAGACAAACCGAGTCAAGAGAACATCTACTTTCTCGTTCCCTACGGCTTTTATCCAGCCGACGACAGCCGGTTACCCTTCACGTCTCGATAGGACGAATTTAAGACCAAACACTAGACACAAACACACTTGCGGTCGCCTCTGATCTGGGGTCAGCAGAACGCGAGGTTCTCCGCGACAACACATACATGAGAGACAAGTGACAAACAGCCATGCCCAAGGCGGGTCTTGTACCCGCGACCCGTCGGACCGAAGCACTGAGCCAGTACACATTCTTAGCCACCTCGGCTATCCAGATCGGCAATATCTCGTTAATTAAATCTGATTAAAAGTCAATGTAATCTGAATCAATAAAATTAAGTAAAAAATAAAAGTATGAATGTACCACGGGTGTAAACTGGTTCTAATGATCTCAGACGACAAAAAGGAATCGGGCATTTTGTCGCTGCTCGATCATTAGAACCATTATAACGCCCTTGATGCTTAAATAACTATTTTGTATAACAGCATTATAAATTTACAAGAGAATCAAACTTAATTTCGCGAAACAACTTTCTTCTGACGTCTCGGGTGCTTGACATCCAGCGCCCTCTGGAAATCAAATTCAAGATGGCATTGTTGACATCCGTGCGAGGAAACGGTGGTCGGCTGTTCCGTCTTCTTCTACCTCCCCACGATTCTCTCGCTACTATTGGCTGAGTGTGTGATGACGTCATGTCGCGTTTAATAATGGCGATGACGTCATGTAGCGTGCGATAAAATACTGGATTATGCACGATTCGGGGTATCGAAAAGGGTCGTCTATAATGATGGTATACAAAAAATAACTATTATAAAATTCCCGTGTTAAACTTTGGTCAAATTTGTTGTTTTTGTCAAGTGTCACCATCACAGGCAAAAAACTGTATCGCCACCACATGCAGCTGCATTGGAACCGGTCGCTGCACAGGCGCCGGGCGTCTGTTGCCCAGACTTCCTGCAAGGACCTTGACCTCGCTGCAGGTGCCTATCCTTTCCGCGCCCGTAACCCAGCTCCGCTCACAGCGCGACCTTGGGCGGCGCTGAATGTTGCGGCCGTCTCATAAACTATTTATGCGGCTTCTTTCCTCGTGGACGGACCGCCGGAGAATATCTTGATTGACGCAAAACGCCTCATATGCACGTCGCTGTAATGTCCGGTTCATTAAAAATCACTACGTAAAAAAAGGTGGACCGAAATGAATAATCACGAATTGCTTTTTTTTATGCGGGTAATGAGATTGCACAAATACTCAATGACAATGTGGATAATAATAATAATTGTGTTTCTTAAATGCATTATGAATTATTTATTGATTTTAAGCACGTGTGTGTGCAGCGAAAGTAATAAATATCTTTTTTTCTTTTCTTACATCTGTGACTATCACATGTAATAAGTCACTTGAAGACTGAAAACGTAAGAGAGAAGTGGTTTTAAAATCATAAACATTAAAGTTTGAGTTACTAGTATTTCAGATATTACGTGCAGATTAAAATTTCCCGGTAGGTTGAAGTAAAAAACTTTAATACGAATGAATACTGAGATATACCAAAATTTTTCTCTCTCTACATCTATATCTGCTAAAGATCTTAGCGTCCGGCTTGCTGGGTCAATGGGTCACGATATAATTATAATCCTTATTACCTCTATAAAGGATTATAGGATCCGCTGACTATACAGCGCAGCTGGGAATCTGAAATAGAATGATTCTATTCCTAGTTCATTACTGTTTGGATTGACTAAATGAAAGATCACTTTTTTTTCTAAAGAACAAAATTTAACAAAGTTTATTTTACTTTTTATCAAACAATTTAATGAATTTAAGTTAGGCCTTTGATCATGATCTCTTTCAATTTACAATTTTACACCGCGGTTAACTTATCTTTTCTTCGTTGATGTCCTCGTAGACTTCTCAGTCGAAATATCTTGCGATCTTGCCGTAGTCCAAAGTCCCACTAAATCCTCTTCTGCCCTATCCAAGCTGGTCTCAAACTATTAAAATTACCAGTCCGATTACGTCCTATGACATAGTCCCGAACTTGATTACCACTCCCGACAAAGTTCCAATTTATACTTCAATATTGCTTCCACATGAAAATATCTACGAACAGTTCAGAAGCGCGTTTCAGGGCAGAATGAAATCTTTCTGCATGATTCATCCTCGAAGACTTCGTATTAAAACTACCTTCATTTTTTCATAACATTTGACCGTCCTTCTCTCACCCAGCCAATCCATACGTTCGTTATATTTTGGTGTAGCTGACCTTTTGATCGTCAACTTCTTCGCCCAATCCCAAATTTTCTACTTTCGGCATCCAGAAAACTCTTAATGCATTTAGAAAACAAAACTACATTATTTATTCACGGTCGTTGCTAAGCTCTAGCTCTCGTGATATTTCGTAATGCATGTTCCACCATATTGTCTACAAATAAATGCTAGTTTATTTTAACGTGACATATCGGTATGTCACAATACGAATAATACGAATACGGTTAATACGAATGATACCAACCTATTTTTAGTTCAAGCAACTCTTTTATCCTGGGATTGTGGTGAGGTAGGCGAAGGCAAACAATCACGTATGCAATCTAATCATCATTTTATAAGTTCTTACGATAGTCAACTATCAGTTTCCCCCAACATGCCATTAGGTACAAGGAAACAGAAGAAGTTCAACATAGGCACAATAATACAGGCACTTCACATTATACAAATATAAAACAGTTATTCTAGATAATCTCTAATAAATTAACCACATAATCTATAAAACTACTAACAACTGTGCTTTTACTAGACGTTCCAATATAGATTTTACGCTCCCATACAATGCACTAATAACTTTCGCATGGATCCGCGTAGATAAGAACTGGAACATTTAAATCAAGTTTTAAATATGTTTACTCCATCCAATAAGTAGACTTTTCGATTATTTGAACGATTGCTTCTTACATATTTTAATGCATAGTTTCATTTAATAAGTAGGTACGTTTTTGTACTATATGTATCCGATAAAGTTATTCAAGGATCAACGTTTTATGTGTCCCTTTAAGCCTTAAGGGATAGGGTATTCTAAGAAGTGAAAGCTAAACATGTAAATCGATATTTCGTTAGAACAAACTAATTTTTTGGCATGGTATAACTAATGGAAAGGAAACTTCCATTCATAACAACGCCTTTCTTTAAACTAACGCTGATCCAAATCGTATAAAATTTAACTAATTGTGTAATGGGTCAGTTTCGAAAGGATGATTCTCTATAAAAAATTTCGGATGTCAGGTTTGGAAATAAATAATTAATTTTTATTCGTGACCCTTATGTGTTTTAATCTTTAAGACGCTTAATGGTTTGTCTTCAACTCAATTGGTGGGTTAAAATGCCCAATAATTCAGCATAGTGAGACCAACGTTTAATGCTCACAAAGGGTAGACAATTGGCCCCCAGACTTTGTACTAAGGACCATTATTTCACTACGTATTTTAATTTAATGATTTCAGAATGTGGTACATCCCCCTGATAGGCGTGAAAATAAACATGAGTGAGGAAGAAACTAAAAATTTAAATAAAAATCTGCAGTCGGACCTTTCCTTATCTCTCCGCAGAAATATCTGATACAGTGAAAATTGGATAAACAGCATAAAAGAAAAAAATGATTCCCAATATAAGATTTGGTCAAGAAAGGAATGAACGTGTCAGACAAGAAAGCGGTAAATTAGGAGTCTAGAAACAAAAGAGAATACAATGAAGATGTCAGCAGAATGTTGCGTAGTCAGAGAGGCGTCACTTACGCAACGGGTCGCCAGGGAGATCACAAAAAAGATTTTTCTACGTTTAATGCATCGACGCTGATCAAGACTACTGCGAGTAACGGGTAGCGAAGAATCACGTTTGCTTACTCGTGACCACAGCACACAGGAAGTGCGACTTTCTCCCAGATGTTGATCGTGTTCTTGTTGCCGGAAACGAAGAAAAATCCAGACTGGTAAGGAGTTACGTTCATGATGCTCTCTCAACATTCCAAGAAGACTATTTGACCCCCCTTTTAATGAAGATTTTGTATCCCCAGGAAATGATCGATGACCGATATGACACGAAGGCTCAGGTTCTGTTCCGGGTTCGTGGGACGAAGCGCTTGTGAGGCACGGCGGACATTACCTCGTGCTTGTTAGTTAATTAATGCTTTATTTTACGTGGCGAGGCTCGGACCATCAGGCCCGCTGTTCCGTCTGACCCCCCAAAATTTTGCTACACTCTTTCACCATCTAGCGGGGAAAGAAGAAATTACTCAGGCGTCGAAACATGTGATATTGAATTTAGCTCAGCAGCTTCTTTTAGACTTGAGAATCTTTTCCATGCAGTAAATCTACAACATGGAACATCCCGATTTACTTCCCCTCCGAAGAAAGGCGTACGAAGGATTTTTGTCGCTCTTAAATATCCACGGCATGTGACGCGGACACACACATATCGTTTCTTATGCTAGATATTTTTAATGACGCTTTTCCTTTTAATGAGCTTGAGCGGTCCTCCATCCCCACTGCTCTTCACATGTCGCAGTACTTCCTTCAACTTCAAGAGCTCCTCCCGTTCGTCTTACTGGCCCAACCCACCTGCCCCCATGCATCTCTGTAGGAACTTCTTTTGCCAAGATGGGTGATGATTGTGAATGGTTTGCAGTTCAGCTGTGATAATGTGAAAGTATCAATCACGCCACAAACACATGAAAACAGCCTTGCCATTTGCAGGATTGCAGGATTCGAAGTCACCCTCCCCCTCCCTGATCCATTTACGCATTTCCGGGCTATCACCATTTTATCTTATTTTCCATTTCAAAATTGCCCAAAACGGGATATGCCAATTTTCTACAGTTGATTGCTGAGATACTGATTAAGTGATGATGTTAAAAGACGATAAGGAAATTATTTATTAAACATGTTAATTCTACGCGTCCAAATATTTTATGAAATGTGTTCGTATTTGATACTGACTCGGATTATACTTAGATTTACTACTCTGAATTGATAGCATCACATTATAAAGAGGCATTCCCATAAGGAGTTTTTTTTTCATTTCTACACTATTTTTTTATTTCAAAGATATCAATTGAAGGCACCAAATTTACATAGTCGCTCCCTTCACACCCCTCCTCCCTCTGAAATACATTTCGGATCACCGAGAGAGGTGGATCAGCGCATCAACTGATGTCATTGCAGTGGCTCTGCCCGGGATATCCTAAGTTCGAGTCCTGACAGGGGCAAGATTTTCCACACTAGCTTCTCAGCTAGGTCGAATTCAGTCGCTGTCTGGAGGAGAATTCTAGCGGCCGGCTGCTTTGATCGGTAGTTTTCCGTGGTTTCTTCGATCAAAACCAGGCGAATGCCGGAGGAGTACCCTAACAAACGTGCCTCGGACGGCACGCGATCCTTCCTTCCTCTTCCTTGTCCTATTCCTAACCATTTACACACACACATGCACTACACTACCACACATACCTGGAGATCGGTCGGGATCTTAGAGCTTGACCCGGCAGGGGTGGTGCCCCGAGACACCTGGTTGTGAAAAACCCGCGAGCCGAGGACGGCACCGGATCTCACCACCCAGCGGGAAGGGGGCGATATTGGCCAACTTCCGAGGAGAAACATGCACTTCAGATACGGGAGTAATGACCTTAGCAGTTGACGCGCCAGGAATCGCTAACAATCAATCAAACATTCCGGAATCTCGCTTGGTTGTCGGGTGCTTATCGGGCGCGTTTCTGAGCCACGCTCAGTGTTAACCGTTCTCCACCCTCCGAAACAACACGAGTTGTCTCGAACAACAGTGAATTAGCTTGGATGTTGCGTCTGGCGCTCTAAAGCAGCCACTGCAAGTCCCGGCCACGCCCCCTTCGCCTCTTTCGCTCTCCAATATTAAAGCCGAAGAGGCGGCGACTGTTGCCTTCCGCCTCTCTCCTCTCCGGTGACCGAAGGGAGGCGCTCCTCACGAAATGTGCCACCGCCCGCCCGCGACGCTCGTTTGTTTACGCCACGCTCCGCTGTGCACCAGTGCTCTCCGACGTGCTCTGCTCCGCTCCACTCACCGCCACCACCGCCACCACCGCTACCACCGCCGCCTTCACCACTTTCACTATCTCCAGCCGGCCACGCAACCCCCCCTCCTCCCGCCCAGCGTCCGTCGCCGGCCGCGGCGCTCCTTGCAGGTTTTGTAATTCTTCGCGCGGAACCTTCCCGAATGCAGGTTCTCGTCTACGAGCACCCGCTCCCGTCGTCTTTTCGAATTATGTAACATTATGACACGCTAGGGCGGCTAACTGACGTTCCATGCCCCACAGTTGTTTTTTTTTTATCGAAGAGTTCAGTGTGGCGTCATGGAGAAAAACACACAGACATTTACAAGTATGTACAAGTTTATTTATACGTATGTACAATAACCAACTTCTGCTCCGAAACTACACACTTGTGAGTATTTCCCTGTGGATACCCCACATAGCTAGGGAGGCCCCGCCTCCTCTGACGCTACTCCCGCGCCACTACCGTGACCTCGTCACCCGTGCAATAGGCACGACACGCTCCAGCCTGGGCGTAAAGTTTTGCGCATCGCGCGAGGTTTCCAGAAAAAAAAACGTGTGAGCTCGTCGGCTCGATTTTATACCAGCGTGCAGCCGTCACGTGACCATTCTAGGTGTGGGAGGGAGGCTCGCGTCTACCACGTGACCTTCCCGGTCAAGCTGGCGTCCCCTTTGTCTAAATGTATCCCAACGCCGGGCGCCTAGCTATTCATGCCGCAGGTATGCGATACTTCCGCTCCTCCTCCCACCCACGGCTGCCAACGTGACGCTACATTAGATGCACCAAATAAATCGACAACCTTTTCGACCTCATTGGTTGGGGTTGGAATGGTCGTGTGGGGAAAAGAACAGGTTCACCTGTGTGTGACGGTAGGTCGGCGCCGGATCTCGCCATGCACTGAAGGAAGACGACCGCCATCATCCGATGAAAAAACATTCACTACCCTTACGGGACTAATGATCTAAGCGGTTGACGCGCCCGGAATCACTAATCAACCAACCAACCAACCAAATTCATCTGTGTGTAGGAGAGTGTTGTGTTTATCACGCAGCTACATTAGTTCACTGCCTCAGGTCAGAGACACACACGGCCGACAGACACACCGACTGAGGTGTCTCACTGACAACAACCGTTGCTACTGCAGCGTCTATGACTGGGAGGATCTAGGGTTCGAGTCTTGACGGCGGCAGGATTTTCGACGTTAGCTACGTAGGTAGGTCTATTTCAGCACGAACAGGATGAAAATTCTAGTGACGAGCTGCTCTGCTCAGTAGTTCTCCTTGTTTACTCTGATCAACACCAGTCGAACGCCGGAATAGTACTCTAAGTGGAAGAAACAAGACAAAGATCGCGCGCGATCTTTCAGCCTTCGTCCTGATCCCCTTCGCTCTCTCCTCACACACAGTTACAGGAATTCGATCAGGAGCTTATTGTTTGATCTGGGCGAGATGGTACCCCGAGGGAGAGATATTTGTAGAGGAAAACACCACAATTCAACGTGAAGATGGACGCCGAATGCAGATTTTTTATTATTGCATTTATGTTACATGTTTGCGCTTTAAAAAATTACTCGATAATATCATAATTAATCACCATAATCAAAATTTAAGTTATGAAAATTAAATTGCCATAATTTAATTAGCTTCTTAGCTTCTCATCATTTACAACATAGTATCGGAATTTGCATAGTCAGGTGGTAGAGAAGCCCTCATGATGCTAACCTCGCCACGGAAAATAAGGCATCATTGAATTCAATTCAATCCAATTCAATTATAGTAACTTTTTTCGCGATGCAGATGAACAGTTTAACAACTTACTCATTCAGAATCCCTGATCTGCATGGCGCCTGATGCGTGACATACAGGAACGAAAAGCCTTTACGTGTCATTGCATTTACTCTTTGCCCACTTCTCATTATTTTTTTACGTATACTGATATAATTGATACGGCGACTACGAAATGAAAATAAATTGCTTATATGAAGAACGAAATGTTTTGATACACCCATCAAATTGTCATTCTAAAAAATTCCTACGCTGTGCCGCTGTTTGCAGCTAATATAATGAACCAATAATAACAATCATGTCACGATAATTTTCTGGAGTTATCTATCTTGGCATTACATTCTACTCCACAAGCAATAAATAAAAAAACTCATATCATATGAACTCACTGTCCTAACACGGGTGGATGATCGTTATCTTCTGAGTTTGCACTCTCAACAAAATTTCATTTCAAATAATCTTTCCAATTTCGCCACTCCAAATGTCATTAGTAAACAAGAAACGAAATTTGAAAGTCCTTTCGTCATTATAAAATAAAACCTTAACTATTTTTAGCTTTAATTAAATGTCCATTAAACACTCATCACATACCACACAATGACTGAGAAGATAATATTATATATCGTATATACACGTTTGCAGGTGTTTTCAGTGGCAAAAAGATCATCAGAAAGAATGTCCTTCAAATGCATCAACTGTGAATTACAATTATAACGAAAACATGGAATTCTTGGGGTTCTTCTTGCCTTTTGGCTGAGTGAATCGCCTTGAGGCGCTTCTGAATTATACGGAGTGAAACGCGTGCAACTTTCGCAAAGTTACGATAACCGCACTTAATAATTAATAATTGACCAACTTATTGAGAGCAGCAATAATTTGCAATTCAAAAAAAAAGTATTCAATTATTCTGCCATAGCATTATCAATTACGTACTATTCTCTGAAATTTCAATTTCAATTTTAGCTTAAATTTATTCAATACGCTGACTTAAATGATTGAGGTAATGAAGGAACTACTCATCCCCCACTTGCAAAACCACATGGGCTGAATATCAATCTCAGCATGAATGTTCCTCCAAACGATTGATACTGGTACCAAAAGCATTGATAACAAAAGTATCGACACTATATACACATCTCTGAGATGCGAGAAGTGCATTACGTAACGGATTGTTACGTATCGATAGACGAGAAGAATAGATTGACACTATTTTATAAAATATTCTGGAACACATGTGGACGTATAGCAATTCACAGCGCTCAGGGTGCCTTGAAACCTCCCCCTGCCCCCAAAAAACAATTCTAGAATAATCTAGAATTCTTCCATAGCTATTGTCGGGAATAATCGAATGAATAATTCTTCACATTTGAAGGTGGCCTATATACCTAAAAAATGCGTTTTAAGAGCTTAACTCTCCAAAAAACACTTTTCATGAGATTTTCTATAGAATGTTATGTAAGGATCCGAAAAAAATGGACAGTTCCGCACTAGTACTCCGAAACCTCTGAAATGGCGCCTCCGTTGCCCCGCATGTTGGAAGGGTGAGTAAGGGACGACTGTAACGGTCGCAACCGTGACTGATTCATTGATTGATGTGACCAGGCGCGGCAACTGCTAAGGTCATTATTTCCGTAAGTTTAGTACATGTTTTTCCTCAGGACCTGAAATTCTCACATTGGATCATGAGAGCCGGCGCCGCCCTTCTGTCGGCTACTATGATTTTCCCCAATCAGGTATCTCCCATTAGCGGGACACCGCCCCAGCCGGGACAATCTCTAAGTTCCCGACAGGTCTCCCGGCATGTGTGGAAGTGTAGTTCATGTGAGTGTAAGGAGTGAGGATACGACATGGAAGGGAAAGGAATGATCGCGTGCGACCGTGGCCTGTTTGTTAAGGTATTGCTCTAGTGCTCGACTGGTATTCCTCGGAGAACCCACGAAAAACTATCGATCAGAGAAGCCGGCCGCAAGAAGTTTCCTCCAGACAGCGACTGAATTCGAGCTAGCTAATGCCGAAAATCCTGCCATCGTCCGGACTCGAACCTAGAACCTTCCGGTCAGAGGCACTGCTGTGATATCCATTGATGCACTCAGCCACCTCTCCCGGTTTGTACAAAATGATTGTTAGTCATTTCGGGCGCGTCAGTAGTCCCGTGAATGGGGTTATTAATAGGGTCATTAGTCCTGTAAGTGTAGTGTACATTTTTTCTCGGGAAGTGGCGGAGGGCTTCCACGTTGGATGTCGAGATCCGACGCCGACCTACCATCGGCTAGCAGTGTTTTCCTCTATCAGGTTTCTTCCACCATCAGTGCACCTTCCCAGCCGGGACAAGCTCTAAACTCCCGACCGGTCTCCCGGAATATGTGATAGAGTAATGCATGTTAATGTAAGTGTGTGCGCAAGGGCAAAGGATAAGACAAAGAAGAGGTAGCAAAAATTGCACACGGTCCGTGGCCTGTTTGGTAGGGTACTGCTCCAGCATTCCAAGTGTTGATCGAATAAACTACGGAAAACTACCGATCAGAGCAACCGGCCGCTGTATTTCTCCTCCAGACAGTGACTGAAGTCAACGTAACTGAGAACCTAGTGTCGAAAATCTAGTTGTAAACAAGAGACACGGATAGGTGCAAGCTATTCGATTACTAGGACATTCCGGACCGCTACCCAATTTAGTGCGGCATGATCAAATCTATAAAATTCAACGTGTTCGTTTCTGAACGCACAATTCAGGCAGAGGGCAGAACAAACATGACAAAAAATTCCGCACGCAACGGTCAATTCTCGATCGGTGACAGGAGAAACACGAAAACCACGACCGGAATTTTAGCCAGTCATGTTTCGCAAACAAAATGTACCTTTTTATGGGGCTCGATTTCCCACAGCAGAGCACGTTTCCTTTCCCCGGCAGGCCGAGTCATACTCGCATGCGTGTGCGCGGTCGAGCGCGACCCGCAGGCGACGGGCAGCGGCGAAAGCTGTGCTCGCCCGTGGTAGGGGCAGCGCGTTTGCAACGCTTCTGCTCGTCCGACAAGCCAGTTCCTGCGGCCTTAAAACGATCGGATGCAGTGCAAACAAGGAATGGCGTGTGTGTGAATTAACATTACTAGCCCTCTTAGTAACATTAATCTCTCGCAGCCCGTGTGTGCTAGTGTTTGTTCTGACGAGTATGCTTGTAGGGCTTCGTGGACAACGAAGCGCTGTACGTTGGTTTATTTAACGTGGCGTCTGAAGGTCACGAGCTACAAGGAGACTCATTCATTGGTAGCTCCAATATTAAAAATTTAACGAAGATTACGATTGGATGACAGTTCCCCCCTCTTCATCCACCTCGTGGCCTTGAGGCGCCACGTTAAATAAGTCGAAGTATAGTTATATAATATACTATGTGTGAATAGTTACGTACCAATTATTTCTTAATAGTTCATCTTTATAAGTTAATATTTGTTGCGAATAATTTATTAATAGTGAAATTGAAGTTGTTTTGAAACTTAAGTTTCTCTTAAGTTTAAACCGGTAGCGGTAGCTCAGTGCATCAACTGATGTCACTGCAGCGCTTCTGTCCGGGAGGTCCTAGGTTCGAGTCCTGATGGCGGCAGGATTTTCGACACTAGCTTTTCAGCTAGGTCGAATTCAGTCGCTGTCTGGAGGAGAATTCTAGCGGCCGGCTGCTCTGATCGGTAGTTTTCCGTGGTTTCTCCGATCAACGCCCGGCGAATGCCGGAGCAGTACCCTACCAAACGGGCCACGGACCGCGCTCCATCTGTCCTTCCTCTCCCTTGTCCTATCCTATCCTCTTATACACACACTTACACTAACATGCACCACACTACCACATATTCCGGGAGACCGGTCGGGAGCTTAGAGCTTGTCCGGCTGGGGCGGTGCCCCGCTGGTGGGAGAATCCTGGTTAAGGGGAAACCCCACTAGCCGACGGTAGGTCGGTGCCGGATCTCGCCATCGAGCGAGGAAAGGTCACCGCCATCTCCCGAGAAAAACACATACACTACACTAACGGGAATAATGACCGAAGCAGTTGACGCACCCGGAAACACGAAAAAATCAATCAATAAATCTTAAGTTTAAGGTCTAGTTCTGGAGTGCCGAACAAGAAGGCTAGGCACGTGGTCCCAAGCGATTTTGACCCAACGTTTTTTACACAATGGGAATTAAGATTTCGCGATTACATTTAAAGCGGGATAGGTTATATTTTTTCATATTCATTTTGATTACATACTATATTCAATTTCAATAGGGACTTCCATAGCCGGGGCATTCCTTGGGCTCCTTAAAATATTAATAGGTTCCTTGTGCAAGATTAATTTTGAGCAAATATAGCGATATAAAAACTCTAACTGGAATTCCTACTGAATTTTGATAGGTTCTCACCGTGTAAGCTTGCGAGTTTATTTCTGGGACTTCGTCAACAACGTTAAAGTCCTAGGTTCTAGTCCCGTCGATGGAGATTTTCTAATCTAAAATGGCAATGCCTCTGCTATGTAGAGAATACAGGCCGGCGGCTCCGATGGCTAGTTTCTGCTTTTTTTTGCCATTCAAATTGAGACGGAGCCGCAAAAGACCAATTTCGTACCGCACGCTAACCTCTCTATAAGGCCTTGACTTTGGTCCCACATCTAAAAGTTATGGCGGGAGTGTCGAAAACGTAGCGTGCCAGCTTTCCGGGTGCAACGTCCTAGGTGACCCCAATTAGGATTCGCCGTGAGGGTGCCGACACTCAAGGGTATTGAGAAAGATAAAGATCCCGGACGCATGTTATGGCCCCTTCACAGGTGGCCTCTGTAACGCGATTCCGAATGCCGCGACTGCTAGCACAGCATTGGCTTAAATGGAGGTCTTCCCACCGGGACACTCATCGCGCCGTTTTACGATGCGTTCCTTTGTTCGTTTTCGCCCACGACGGTTCGGTTTGGTTTGGTTAGTTTGGTTTTTTTGTGTTTCCGGGCGCGTCAACTGCTTTGGTCATTAGTCCCGTTAGTGTGGTGCATGTTTTTTTTCTCGGGAGATGGCGGTGATCTTCCACTACTGGATGGCGAGATTCGCACCGACCTACCGTCGGCTAGTGGGGTTTCCCCCTAACCAGGACTCTCCCACCAGCGGGGCACCGCCCTAGCCGGGACATGCTCTAAGCTCCCGACCGGTCTCCCGGGATATGTGGTAGTGTAGTGCATGTTAGTGTAAGTGTGTGTGTAAGGGGAGAGGATAGAACAAGGAATGGGAAGGACAGATCGCACTCGGATCGTGACCCGGTTGGTAGGGTACTGCTCCGGCATTCGCCTAGTGTTGATCAGAGAAACCACGGAAAACTACCAATCAGAGCAGCCGGCCGCGAGAATTCTCCTCGATCTCGCCATCCAGCGAGGGGAAAATAACCGCCATCTCCCAAAAAACATGCACTACACTAACGGGACTAATGACTGAAGCAGTTAACCCGCCCGGAAACACGAAAAAATCAATCAATCAATCATACCGAAACATCGGCCTTTCAACTAACCACGCGGCGTCACACGGACAGCCAAGAAGACATGAACTCGAGCCGCGCAAGCTTACGTTTACGTTCTGTCGTGACCGGCCGCACACGTTCAAAGGAGCCGCCGCCGAGTGAGCGGGGTGTTACCGCCCCTGGCGAGAGAAGACGGCAACCGGTGTGAGATGGCCTGGCCTGTCCGCGCGCGGCCGTCACGCCCCAGCAAGCGGGTAGGGACTCGCCACCGCCCCTACTCCGCAGGTAGTCGGCGGGTCAATAGTCCTAGCGGACTATAAGAAGGATCCGACCCGACGCCAGGGCAGATAGCGAGCGGCAGTGTTAGCGATTGTATCCTGGCGAGTGAATTGGTGAGAGAGGTGTGGAAAGCAACTACTACTACTACTACTACGACGACGACGACGACCTGTGCTACTGCCGTGGAACACTCTTGTGGATATTCGACGACTTGGTTGATTTTGGGACTTCTTCTGGACTACAACAACACAGCTTCGCTTTCGGTACATTCTTCTTGTGATTCGGCACTTCAGCAATTGTACCTGGACTTGAATAAAAATCGTTTTAAGAATTCTTGTCTTTGATTGGATACTACACGTTCGATATCAATGTTGTCATTAAGTGATATTGTAGTCTTTAATACAGAGTAGTAAACCAAAGACCACTTGGTTTCTCCTTCTTTGACTTGCCAGAAAAGTAAGCAATCAAACCTTTTTCTGACATGGAATGAACGATTTTTTCCACTCCAATCTTTAAAAATTAAATACTCACGCTCATATTTCTTGATTTGTTGCTTAACAATGTTTCTAAAGCAGCATTCGCTACTATTTCTATTTCCAAATAAGAACTATAATCACTCATGTCGAAAATTATACTTCACGTGTGTTTCAGTTGTTTTCCTTGATAAGAACAGTGTCGCCATTTGAGAGAAAAAAATGTGAATACTAATTGAAGATGTAGAAGGAAATTTCACATTAAATCTAACAAATGTTTACAAAGTGAATAAAAAGTGGTACGGTATTTGTATCGTCACATCTGACTACAATACTCAATTGGTTATCAAACTCGGCCTCGTTTGGTAATTTTCCAATCTCTTATTGAAATCATAAGTTTTAGGACACTTTTATCGTAAATAACTATAATTTAATAGCAATGTACTATAAAATAAAATAAAATTATACTATTTTATTAAGATTTGAATCACTTACATTAAAAATAATAATCTTAAACACCGTGGTTTATATAAACTTGATGTTTCCCCTTTTGTAACGACTGGATATTAAGAAAGCCTGGGCAAGGCCGGGCATGTTGCTAGTAATTAAAAAATATGTAATATGTATGAGTCAGTTTGACTTCTCTGGATAGCACACGTGCGTAAATAGATATCTATCTCATGTTGTATCTACAGATGTGATCCGAACTTCCATAACTCGAGAGATGCGTTTGTGAGCGGCACGGCATGATTCACTTAAGCTTTCGGTTAACTTAAGCTTTCCGCTAACCGCTCGGCATGGCGGGTTGCCTAACCTCCACGCGCCGCCTCCTACCGCGCAGTGTGTTTCAAGGGTGATTGCTAGGGTCCGCATAATTAGTTTGGTTTGGTTTGTTTTTTTCGTGTTTCCGGGCACGTCAACTACTTTGGTCATTAGCCCCGTTAGTGTAGTGCATGTTTTTCTCGGGCGATGGCGGTGATCTTCCTCCGCTGGATGGCGAGATCCGGCGCCGACCTACCGTCGGCTAGTGGGGTTTCCCTCCTAACCAGGACTCTCCCACCAGCGGGACACCTCCCCAGTCGAGACAAGCTCTAAGCTCCCAACCGGCCTCCCGGAATGTGTGGTAGTGTAGTGCATTTTAGTGTAAGTGTGTGTGTGTGTGTGTGTGTAAGGGGAGAGGATAGGACAAGGAAGAGGAAGAACAGATCGCTCACGGTCCGTGGCCCGTTTGGTAGGGTACTGCTCCGGCATTCGCCTGGTGTTGATCGGAGAAACCACGGAAAACTACCGATCAGAGCAGCCGGCCGCTAGAATTCTCTCCAGACAGCGCCTGAATTCGACCTAGCTGAAAAGCTAGTGTCGAAAATCCTGCCGCCGTCAGGACTCGAACCTAGGATCTCCCGGTCAGAGGCGCTGCAGTGGCATCAGTTGATGCACTGAGCTACCGCTTCTGGTTCGGGTAATTATGTAATACCATATTTTCCTGACGTAACTCTGTCGAGTCAAATCAACTATATACTCACGTTTTATATCGATTAGTACCAAAAA
This sequence comes from Teleogryllus oceanicus, assembly GCA_964035755.1. Taxonomy (NCBI): domain Eukaryota; kingdom Metazoa; phylum Arthropoda; class Insecta; order Orthoptera; family Gryllidae; genus Teleogryllus; species Teleogryllus oceanicus. The sequence goes on along the minus strand of CAXIVR010000011.1, from coordinate 26,373,434 downwards.
ACGTTTACTTTATAGTACATTGTTTTACATATTTTACTCGAAAGCACATATATTTATATATTTTATCCAAAATAACATATTTTTACATATTACTGAATTTTTCATTTTTCTGGATTTTTTAAATTTAACTCTTCAATTTTTTGTTTGTTTTTGTTAAAGAATCTCCGAGGCAAACGATTCAGCAATGTCAAACATTTTTTAGCCTTCTCTTTAGAATGCCGCGATTACATCACGTTGAAATGAATCTTTTCATTATTCCGACGCTATTACAAATAACAAGACAAGGCGACGACGCAATCCATAGCTTCTGGTGTGTTAGTTTTCAGCACGAGTATCGCAGAGAACAGAACGCAAGTTTGGTTTGCGAAAATGATACTTTTGTCAAGCGATATCGTGCACCCACTACGCATCTTTCAGGGGTCTCCCTAGACCTTGATACCCTACACCAGAAACTACACGCACTAGGACAGGAAGCGCAGTTGGCGTTTTTCTTTCCCCGATCGTCACACGCGAGCCTCCGCCATTGTTTGTAATTATCTCTTCGGGCCCAAAATCTGAAGTGAAATCACGATGCGACACTAGCTTTTGGATTACAACTTATGGGGCAGTGGTAACGCGTTTTCAGAGCAATCTAGCAATATCGCTATCGTAAAAATTTTAAGTGGAATTTAAACGATCTGAAAGTCCATTGGTTAAATTTGAATCGGCATTGGTTTTATTCCCTAATTCCTGAGAAATTTTGAAGAGCGACATTGTGGATTCAGTTTGTTTTTAGTACGACTTATTCTACATTTTACTTAAGAATGCTGAAGGACGAAATCTATGATATGAGTGTATGACTGAAGCACTTCACAGAAGAATTTGAACACACAAGGAAAACATTTCTTTGCCAGTTACCTAAAACAAATGTGGCATGTGCTCAGCGATTTCAAATATTTCAACATATATTCACGTCGTGTTATCAAACACCAATTTTGAAGATGCATATCCACACCCAAAAAAGTTCTTATTGATTGATTTGCTTGATCGCCAAAGTATTCAGCGTCAGAAATCTAACTGAATTAATTTGTGTTGTTTTATGGTTTGTGCCGACATTCCCACACGGAAATGAAGCAATCCAATGCTACGTGAATTTCTGTAAAAATATCCACATGAAACATTTCCACACAATCTACAAATAGAAAGACTGTGTGGAAACAACGAATTCCATTCGTTGTTTGGAAACATATATTTAATTTATGGGAAACTGGCGATGGCCCTATCTGGGTATCAACTGATGAAACAACGGATGTGAAAGGAAATCATATTTGGAATGTTGGAATAGGTTTAATGAATAATTAAAAGTGTAAGTCTATTTTAATAAGTTGTGAAGTATTATCCAAATGCAACCATCCAACTACTACAAAACTATTACTCCTACAATTGGAGTTTTGTGGTCTCACGGAGTAAAACACAGTAATATGTTCCTTCAGTTACGAATGCAGCGCCGTATATGTGCAAGGCAGCGGAAGCCGTGCAGGTGTTGAATCCAAAATTACTATCCCTAACCTGAATTGTTCACGAGTTGTATTGCAGAATGATTAAATCTCAGGTTGACTCATTGATTTCCAATAAAAAAATTAACGGGATGGGGCATCTGAATCGATTCTATGAGTTATAATGCTTAAAATTTTTATTTTATTCATACAAGTTATATATCAATTTAATTCTAATAATGTAGCATCCATAAAAATACCACATTAATTGCTTTATGCTGAAAAGCTGAAAAATTATATAGCCCCATTTTCAGTAGACACTACAATTAAATCTTTGGAAACGTCTTCCCTGCAACTTTCTGCCTGCCCTGAAATTGCCCAATCAGCAGTCGCTTATTAAAAAGCTTTTCCATTTATTATTCCAGGATCAAAAGGGAAGTGAGAAAGGCGCTACATGTTGCTACATGGAACAGTGCACCCGGAAAGTCTCTCCGTCCCCAGCAGAGTGAGGGCCTCCAGTCTCCCGGGGTCCTCAGTGAAAGGGACAGCGCTTCCAGCATCTCTTATGATTAGGGAACGGACTTTATTGTAATAAAAAAAGCAAAATATGTACATATATATGTACTTATTTTTTCAAAAATATGTAAGAAAAAATAGGAAATATGTGAAATAAATATTCGTTATAATGTTTACAATTCCATACTTCAAGCGTTTTCCGAGCAGAGTACATTGCCGATCAGAACTTTACATGGATTCAGAGAGGCTGAATGAAAGTTTTACATATACAGAAGCAATTATTCGCTAGTTTCTTCCGAAACATAATACTGTCGTATTATATACAATGTTGTTTACGAGGAGCCGGAGCTGACGTGAAGAGTACCGTGTAGCCTGTGATAGAAGGGAGCATATTCCCACCCCAACTCCAGAAAAGGGATAAGACAATGATCTGATTTTTTTATCGAGTTACGCATGGGGTCTATGAAACACGAGTAAGCACGTGGTTGAAGTTCCTTCTGCTTCACATACATCCGCTCATCGTTGATCCCGACTACGCTATTTCCAAAAGCAGTGGGGGGGAGCACGTGGTGAAGTTACAAGCGCATTGCTTATATTTAAGTATTTCAGTAACTAAGTTAGTTTTCAAGTAACATGTATTTTGAACATCACAAGTGAAATGTTCATTTTCGACCTATAAATATATTAAAATGTAACGAAATATGTAGCTATAGATAAAATATGTAAAAATATGTAATTATACCAAAATATGTAAAAATATGTAAAATTAAAATAGTTCCAATTCGTCCAGAATGTTGTGTTAGGTGTAATACATATTAGTGAATGCAGGTATCTCGTCCCTGTAAACATATGTATTTACATGAAAATCCGTTCCTACTTATGATTGTGGTGAGAACGCAATGTATGTTTCCTTTCGTTACAAGCCGCAGCTCTTGCTACCAACATAATTTCTGTGGCTAACACTTCCACCAGCAAGGTGCCACTGCAGAGAGACTTTCCTGGTGCACTGTTGTTGGAGGAACTCTAACATGCCACAACACAACCACAACCGATGCGGGATTCGAACCCGCGACCCTCGCGAGATCCAAGACGCGCCAACGTGAACCCTAGAAAGACCTCGGGGGGGGGGGAAATAATGCTCGCGTTTTCATATTTTCTGAATATACTTGTTTCTTTTATTAAAATGTCGAAGCGCTCCTTGTAGTAGTCAATCAGTGTCTTTTCTACACTTTCCTCAATGTGGCAAAAAATAAAAAGCACGTTTTCTTTTATATATTTTATATTATTTTATATATGTGCGGGCGGTTTTTTGCCCACCCTTGATCGTGGGTGCTACAGATTATTGTCGCGCAAAAATGTAATTTTGCTGATAATGAAATGAATTTTGTCGAACAATAACGCTAATATGGACAACATTTGTAGAATTTAAGCTTTAATTGGTTTTCTTCTTTTCTTATATAGCAATGAACTACTAGACTTTTACTCTTGTCAGTGTAATATCACCAAGGTTGAAGAATCGAAGAAGAGGAATCCGGACATAAAATTATATTACCATTCCAACAAAAGGGGAGTTGTTACTATTGATCCAATGGTCTGATTAAGTTCAACAAAAAGATGTACAAGGCATCCTCTCGCTTCTTTTCCTCTTGGGTATTACAAAACTCCCTCTTTGTTTTACGCAGCATGCATTGGAACAAAGCAACGATAAACCGAAGATGACTGTATTTATTACAACTCGGCAGAAAGCTTGTAAATTCTCTAGTAGCAGAAAGATCTCTGAACGTTCTAGAACTAAAAAAATATTATGCTGGCAATGCAGAATATTCTAGAAAAATAAACACCAATACGTGAGACTACAGCAGTCACTCAAAAAACACTTGTTCAAGGACGATGTGTTCATTGTCTGCCAAGTGTCCGCACAAATAAATTGTAAGGTAATTTGACAAAAATAATAAAAAAAATGCATGTGCTAAATGTGCAAAACGTGTTTCCAAAATACATTTCCAGCAAAAAATTACAAATACTACTTTTCAGAAGAGGAAAGTGATTTGAGAACATAATACGTTACGATTTAAAAAGATTTGTTTATAATAATTGTATAACTTTTATTAATGTTTAATAACTGAAAATAAATCAAACGTAGTCCATAACTAATATTAAATATATCATTCCACTTCTGACACTTTTACGATTACGTTGGTTTATCTAGGGTTAACGCTCGTAGCTACTGAAGTCGAGCGGCGAGAGTCAATCACATTAATTCAATTCAATTCAGTTTAATGATGCCTTATTTTCCCTGGTGAGGCTCAATCCATGAGCTCTGCTCTTCCGCCTGACCACACAAATTCCGCTACGCTCCTTTCGCCATCTGGGAGAGAAAGGCGATATCACTCGAGCGATGAAACAAGCGATTTGAATATTGCTCAGAGACTTCATTTAGGGTTCAGAATCTTATAAATGCAGTAAATCTACAATATGGGACAACCGTCTTTACTTACCCTCTGAAGAAAGGCGTAGGAAGAATTGTTTCGCCTTTAAAAATTCACGGTTTCGATCGGATTTGGAACCGCAAACTTGGGTATAATGGTCCGATACGCTAACCATTCACGACTGAAGCCTTTCCCAGCGAGATAGCTCACGGCGTCTGCAGGGCAACTGATGTCACTGGTGCCTGATGCCCCTGGTTAGGAGGTTCTAGCTTCGAGCCCGGAGTTAGGAGGTTCTAGCTTCGAGCCCGGACGGTGGCAGCATTTCCGTGGTTTCTCCTATCAACACCAGGCGAATGCCGGAGCAGTACCCTACCAAACGGGCCACGGACCGCGCGCGATCTGTCCTTCCTTCCTTGTCCTATCCTCTCCCAATACACATTCAGTTACACTAACATGCACTACACTACCACATATTCCGGGAGACCGATCGGGAGCTTAAAGCTTGTCCTGACTGGGGCGGTGCCCCGCTGGTGGGAGAGTCCTGGTTAGGGGGAAACCTTACTAGCCTACGGTAGGTCGGTGCCGGATCTCGCCATTGAGCAAGAGATGATCACCCCCACCTCCCGAGAAAAAGCATGCCCTACACTTACAGGACTAATGACATTATCAGCTGACGCGCCCGGAATCACTAACAAGGAATCGATGCACACGTGACTCACCGGCAGCTGCAGCATGTCGTGCAGGCGGCGCGCGGGGGCCACGCCCCGCTTGGCGCGCAGCAGCACGTAGACGCGGCGCAGGCCCGGCAGCGCGCGCAGCATCTTCTCCAGCAGCACCTTGCCCATGAAGCCCGCGCCGCCCGTCACCAGCACCGTGCGGCCCTCGTACCACGCTGCCACGGCCTTCATCTGCAACGCGCAAACGAGCGCCGCGTCACAAACGATGGCCCCTCGCACCGGCATTCGCCTGGACGTTTTTAGACGCCCGAAGTGGAAAAAATGACAAGAGTCGGCGCTTAGCACGTGGGCCGACTCCTCCAAAGTGACCGCTTTCGAGCTAACCTGCACGCCAAGGAAAGGGACGCCTGCCGGTTGAGCTGAAATGCAGCGTGTGATCCGATTGGTTCACCCTCGCGGAACCAGAAAACGAACGGACAGAACGAATCTTGACAGGGATTGATGCATGTATTTGTAGAGAAAAAAATAGTAGGCCAAATAGGGGGAAAGAAACAGAGGCTTTCCTGTAACACGTAAAAAACATACACCAAATGATCTTTAAGGTGAGTATCCCAGTAAAATGCGTTGGTAATTATGCGATGGACCGACTGAAGGATGTTTTAAGTTCATGTAAGTCCCGAAAGCCCGAGACTCGCCGTCAAATTGTGATTCGATTCGTTCACCCGCGCGGAACCAGAAAACAAACGGACAAAACGGATCTGGAGGGGATTTATGCGAGTATCTGAGAAGAAAAGTAGTGGGCTAAATAGAAGGAAATAAAATGGAGATTTCTCTGCAACACATAAAGAACATACGCCAAATATTTTTAAGGTGAGTATTTCATTAAAATGCTTTGATACTTACGCGGTTGACAATATCATGAATGTTTTATGTTAATGTGAGGGCCAAAGGACTGAGACTCGTTTTCAAGTTGTGATCCGATTCGCTCACCCGCGCAGAACCAGAAAACAAACGGACAAAACGGATCTGGAGGGGATTTATGCAAGTATATGTGAAGAAAAGTAGTGGGCTAAATAGGAGGAAATTAAATGCAAGGAAAATTTCCCTGCAACACATAAAGACGCCAAATAATTTTTAAGGAAAGTATTTCATTAAAATGCTTTGATACTTACGCGGTTGACAATATCATGAATGTTTTATGTTAATGTGAGGGCCAAAGGACTGAGACTCGTTTTCAAGTTGTGATCCGATTCGCTCACCCGCGCAGAACCAGAAAACAAACGGATATAACGGATCTTGAGGGGATTTATGCGAGTATATTTGGAGAAGAAAAGTAGTGGGTCAAACAGGAGGATAAAAACGAGGCTCTCCTGCAATACATAAAAGGTACACGTCAAATAATTTTTAAAGTGAGTGTTCACATAAACTGCGTTGAGAATTATGTGTTGGAGAGTCTCAAGGATGTTTTACGTTAATGAGAGAGCCGAAGGCACCAAACTCGTCCTCAAATTGGGCACGCGTTGCGACGCGTCACACTTCCGTCGGAAAGTGTGGGCACTGTGGCCGCGCCGCAAGTGACTCATTCACAGAGTCTACAACGCGCGTACCGGGAGCGGTAGCTCAGTGCATCAACTGATGTCACTGCAGCGCCTCTGACCGGGTTCGAGTCTAGATTTCCGACACTAGCTTTTCAGCTAGGTCGAATTCAGTCTGTCTGGAGGAGAATTCTAGCGGCCGGCTGCTCCGATCGGCAGTTTTCCGTGTTTCTCCGATCCTGTCTGGAGGAAACCCATTAGCCGACGGTAGGTCGGCGCCGGATCTCGCGATCCATCGGGGAAGATCACCGCCATCTCCCGAGAAAAAACATGCACTACACTAACGGGACTAATGACCAAAGTAGTTGACTGCCCGGAAACACGAAAAACCAAACCAAACCAAACCAAACCAAACGGAAGGATTTCTCTCGTCTCGTGACCCGAAAAATCTTGCATGACGAAGGTTTCTCTCTGAGTTTGTTTAGTACTCATTTCTGAGTAGTTGATTTGCACAAATAGTCTTAATAAAAGCAGTCACAGAAGGTTGGGTTGGGAATTACGGATCGAAAAACAGAAAATAGTTACAAGAACTAGTAGTAGGTAATTGAATATACATATATAGTGTAGACACAGAGTTTGATGTTAATTTAGCAAAATTGCCGCTTAGAATGTCTTACATCATTTCATCTTGCAGCTATTTTCAACATGCTGCTTAAGTTGGAATCAGGACGTACTTTGTAGACTTGCGTGCTCTTTCGAAATGTTTGCATGCTTGTTTCAGAGGAAAGAAGCCTTATCTCCGAAGCTGTTTATTGGAAAACAAACTTCCGTGTAACTATTTGTATGTTTCCAAAGATTGTCAGACTGAAGAGAGGTCACGGTAAAGTAAAAGAAAGCACGTGCGATTTTCTAGGAAACGAGAACGTTTAGCAAGCATGCAAGATTTACTTTCTTGGATTAGGTTTCCTCAGTTCTCAAGCCAGTGGTGTAGCGTAGTGGGAGCGGGAGGGTGACCACCTGGGCGCCCATTTAGAGCGGCAAAATGTCACAATAAATAATAATAATAATAATAATAATAATAATAATAATAATAATAATAATAATAATAATAATAATAATAATAATAATAATAATATCTTGTAAAACTTTGAACCATTTCATTTCATATTTATGTCGTACCTACGAATTGGACCAATGGAAATGAGCATGGTATCTTTCATTACTTATTCTGTAACGACTTCTTTAAATTAATGTGTATTATGGCGTCTTCCTCATTGTAGCGACTAGAAACACCGTCTACACTGACTTGTAGGCAGTGCTTGATTTCTAAAATTTTAGGTCCCGGAACACACCCCAAATTAACCATTAACTTAATATAAATAGTTATATTTATTAAGTATATAGTTAGTTATATTATATAATTTAATAATTATTCCCGAGGAACCGGAAGATTAGACTTTTCTTGCCAAATCTATTGAATGCCCAATTTCACGAAAAGCGCAGGTAGTAGGAATGTATTACGTATTTCCCCTTCTTTTAAGCAGAGATCACCAGTAGTTATTATGACAATTTGGTAAAAGTGCTTCGTAATTGTGGTTCAAAGGGAAAGGAAGAATTAATAGCCACATTTAATGTGGGGTGCTTCGCATCATATCAAGGAATAAGCTGCAGAATGACTCCCATTTCAGTGTAACAACTCTCATCAGAGAAAAACGGAAGTGAAAGTACATTCAACCCACTGTTTTGCATTACGACACGCAGACACGGCCAAATCAATGTTATACAGTATAACACTTTTTTTCATCAGCGATTAATCATCTAGTGAAGTTGCATTTCACTAACGTTATTCGAAGACTTGACAGCAAAAATACGCTTAAACAGTAAATTATATTCGTAATAGAAAACATTGACATTCCATTAAGCTGTAAACCTGTAGAAAATGAAATCAATTTCCTTAGATTGATCTGTCTATTTTATTCTACTTAGTACTTGCAGTTGGTTATTTACAACGCCTTAGCAACAGCCTGAGTCACACAATGCTGTCCTGAACTGTTCTTATCGCTAGAATCATAATATGGATTAATTACATTTCAAATTAGTCATGATTAATAGAATACCAGTATATTATTTTTTCGTATTATGTACTTCAGTAGAAAGTTTGGAAGGAAATCTTCTAAACATTACAATCTTATCGACGTTACATTTTGAGGAACAATAACAAATTTGGATTGATTTTAATGTTCTCTTTGTAAGATTTCAATTCAACATAACAAGAGTTATGTTAGTCGACGCAATGAAGAACATCTGTTTTCAAAGATCCATCGAAAAGGTGCACCTTGAAACATTTGATGTAATACCTGTACTACCAAAGCACCAACTTCTTGTGATGCAAATGTCATCTTCCTTTGACATTTGATTACAGTCATTGTCTCCGAATGCAATTTTTAAATTACACGGGGTATGGTGGAAAGGGATATTCACAGTAAAAACTTAAGCCCCGTTCCCCAGCTGCCCATACAAGTTTTTATCGCAGTCTGCCAGAAGAAAGCTCTCATGTCATTTCTGTCCTGCTGAATTAGAGCAACGGACAGGTGAAAGGACTATTAAGAAACAGTCGCATTGTCATTAGTGGGGAACGAAATTGATTGTAATAAAAAATGAAAAACATGTACTACATATATTTGTACTAATTTTTTCCAGAACATGAAAGAAAAAATAGAAAATATGTGAAATAAAAATTCATTATTGTTTTTAAAATTTGTTTTTAAAAAGCTTTTTCCCAAACCATGGGGAATCGCGGGGATCATTTTTTAACAAGTATTGGGGGGGTTCACCCTCCCCAAAAGAATTGTATACCCACCCCACAGAATATGGGGGGGATCCCTTTGGGCCAAAATCTGGTTTTTTCCACAGCTTAACAACCTCGCGGGACACTTGCCCAACCCGGGGGTCGAGGCGTATCCGCCTTATCATTGGTTTTTGCTCCAAGTTTCAGACACGTCCCCCTTCCCCCCCTCAAGATTTTCCTCCTAGTTATCTAAAAGGGGGCGGAGCAATTTCTGGGGCGGACGCTGCCTCGCTAACGTGAGCAGGGGTAACAGGAGGGGGGGGTGAGGGAAATGGGAGGAACAGGAGGGGCACAGAAACGAAACGGTTTGGGGCGCGCAGGCGAAGGGATCCCCGCCAATTGCACGGGACGTTGGTTTTTGAACCCCGTGGACGCTGACAAACCCAAAGGGGGCAGCGGGCCCGGGAAGGGGCTGTGACATTTTTATCGAGTTCTTTACCATAAAAATGAAGTTAATTTATGGTACCCAATTTTGTGAAAAATTTTTTAGATTAAATTAATAGTATTGAAAGTTTTTTTCTTACAAACTATTTTAAAATGCTAATGGTTCAAAAGCAAAGGAACACTAACTATTACAAAAAATTTTTCGGAAACACAAATAATAAATTTTTTACAAATAACTTTTCCCTATAAAGAAAATTTGGGAAATTCATTTTAAAATTTTTAAAAAACTTGTATTTTGACATTTTTGCCTTTAAAAAAATGAAACAAAAATTTTATTACCTTATAAAAATGAATCGCCCATTTTTTTTTAAGAGGGATGCAAACAAAAGATTTCGTTAATCAATTAAAAATCATTTCCCGGTGCCCCAAGTAGATTATCATTGAAAAAACTGCTATTGTTTATTGTTTAGACTATTTGAAAAATAGATGCAATTTTATAGTGATAATCGGTAAAAGAAAAGGAACCTCTCATTAGAAATATTTCGAAAATATAATTGTCTTATTCTTTATTTTTTTTCAAAAGTTGCTTTTTTTCTTTTTTACACTGCTGAGAAGATTATTTTACCCCTTCCCAGTGATATTTTTATTTATATTTTTATTTTTTTATAAATACAGGAAACAGTACAAATCTGATATGGCCGGGAATAGCCCTTTCATAATTAATTTTTTTCAACATATCACATTGCATATATTAATAGCAAAATTGTAATTTGATATTTTTAATAAATAGCTAAAAATAAAACAGAAAATTTTTTTAATTTTTTAATTTGTGGAAATCACACTGAAGTTAAATATTTTCTTAAATATTTTTGAATAACCACGTAGTAAAAAGAATAAATTTAAAAACCTTAAAATGAAAGGAATCCATGTAATTTTTTTTAAAACGGGGCTGTTAAGAAAAAACAAAAACTTTTTTGAATAAATTTTAAAAGGGAGATTGAGTATTTAGTTAAAAAATTTAAAAAGGCGGGAAAATTTTTCCAAATTTAAAAATTTTAAGCGGAAAACAGTTTTTCCCAAAATTTTAAATTTTCCCAATTTTTGTTGGGTTTTTTGTATCCCCCCGGAAACATTTTTGGAGTGTTTAGTTCGATTCAAGAAGTTTCCCAATTAAAACACCCGGGGAAACCGACACGGTTATCGATATTGAAGTAAAAAACTTTTTTATTCACGGGAAACACACCGCCCTTTTGTTTTTAATATTTTTTGGAAAAAATTTTTAGCCATTGAAAATATATCATGACAAAAATTTTTGCCTATGATCCCAATACTTGAATGCATATCAAAACCTAAAAAATACATTTGGTTTTGGGATCAACACGGTAAACAAAGAATTCAATGAGATCACAAGTTCTCAAATCTGAAAACTAAACTACAGTTTTTATTATTTTCACGAAATGAAACTTAAACCTTCTTTAATAATAAAAAGAACTGTTTTATTGTGCTCAAATATCTTGTCAATTACATAGTGCAATATTATTCAAAAATTTTCGGGAAAAAATTAGATAAAAGTCAGTTAAAATATTTTTTTTAAATTACAAGTTTAAAAAGGTAAAAAAGAAAAAATGACAAATTTTTAAAAAAGGAAATAAATAACATAGACAGTTTACATCAAAACCGCAAAATTAGTTATAAAAGGCATTTTTAAAAACCCAAAACCCTTCACGCGAAATTAGATTTTATAAATCCATAGCTAAAAAATTTTAAAAAGAGTTTGCGGGGGAAAGAGCCAGCATCCCCTCTATAGTCGAAAAACTTGCCTTCTTTCGGTTTTTTCCCATTATCGCAGTGCCCAGGGCATGCTTTACAGAAAGGTCTGTTCTTCATTTCGGGGATAGGGGGGGGGAATGCACGAGATGTCCGTGCAGAAGTGGCAGTGCCCGATCCGAAGGTGAAAAACCAATTTTGCCTCGGGCTTAGAGCCACGGGATGCCCACGAAAGGGGGTTTTATGATCCTTGTGAGTTTGAAAAGAGTTCTGCCACTCTGTTTGCACTAAAAATGCAACTTTGGGATAAAATCTTGCTAGTAAGAGTAGATTTTACCATAAAGAGGGTCTTTCTGACCCCCTCGGGGCCAACTTTCTACCTAGTCAGAGGTTTACCAATTTATCCCCACGGGGGCCGGGGACACAGGAAAAAACGTAATTAAAAATGATGGAGAATTAAGGGATATTTTCGATGTTTTTGATGTTGGATATATGATGTAAAAGGTTTACTAGGAGAAAAAGAGGAAAGGGGAGAAAAGGGCCCCAGCTTCCTGGGTTCGAAGGGCCGGGGTTCCGCCTCGGACATAGATGTGTTTCGTGATGTCCTTACGTACTCCCTACAGAAAACCCCAAACATAAAAATCACAGTGGTCGTTATTTGACCTAGTATTTAAAAAGAGACATTAAAAATATATAAAAAAAAACAACAACTTCCAATTGTCAAAGAAAATTTCACATATTTGAATTGGACTTTCAATAATCTTGCCTAAAAAAACCCAAGGACTTTTTTCCCCTGGAAAATAGTATTATAAAACGGAATTTATTTAATAAAAAATAAAATTTTCATATATGGTAAACTAATTCGATTATTATTTATAACTTAATATTCAACTCTCTCAGAGATTTCCACAATTGCAATGATTTTCATTGTACCCAAACATATTTTATTCACCTTTTTTATTTGTTGGTAAAATAAACATATTTATTAAACTGAGTACCACTAAAATTTAATAATGTTTTTTTCTTTAAACAATATTTCCATTTTTTTTTGCTGAGGAACAGTGAGGAAAAAAAATTGGCCTAATATTGAGTTAAGACTTAAAAATATTTTACTATATTTTACTATATTTCATTCTCAAATCCCAGCACACTACAGAAACAATGATATTAAGAAAAATGGTATTTGGGGGTTTTTGAAGGAAAATTCGGCTTTTGAAACCCACGAACTCCAAAAAATATTTCCAAAAAGACTCGCAAAACATGTTTTTATTTTTTTAAAATTCGTTGTGGAAAAGGATTGTACGGCATGGTACCGAAAAAAAATTTAAAAACATTACTGATTTTCTAAATCAATGTTTTTATTTTTAAAAAATTTATATTATACTAGCAAGTTCATTGGGATTCTGAACCCAATGATATTAATATTTCTGGAGGGTATGTTACAATGCTCATATTGCATTATTGAAATTTTCTAAAAAAAAACTCTTTTTTTTTTTACTTTACCTTTTCTTCGAATACACTATACCGTTATTACAAATACTGTAGAAAATTTCCCCTTTTTATTAATATCTCGGGGTTTTTTTCAACAAAATTACTAATTTTTTAAAAAATTTTCCCACGAACTCTTTTACTTTTTTTCTCGGAAATAACTAATTCTACAAATGAAGTTATAAAAATTGTATAAATTTTTTCCCAAAATTTTAAAAAAAAATTTGTTTGGGAGAAAAGCATAAAAATTTTCCGTAAAACCATAATCTAAATTTTCTATATTTTGGGCTGAATTTTTCAAGGAGTAGAAAAGTTACGTAATCCCCGCAAAAAAACGGGGGTTGTCTCCCAAAAAAACGAAATTTTCCCCACCCCCCTTCGACAAAAAAATTGATAAACCCCTTTGCTAAATTTAAAAAAAAATCCTCCAAATGTGGGTGTGCCAGAATCCATGTTTTGGGGGTGGTTGAAAATAAAAATCGACTGACGGAAAAAATGTCTTCCGCCCGCCCCTGAACAACGCTAGGGGCCCAAACCGTTCACCCGATGTTCACCAAAATTGATACTCCCAATCGATCTGGCTGATGTCGTAGCGCCTTGAATTTAAAAACCCGATATTCAATTAGGGGGGGGGGCTTTTACATGAAGCTCGGGACTTTTTTCAAATGTTCAAAAAAATTTTTTCCATAATTTTTTATTACAAATGTAATAAAATTAAATGTAATAATTGTTGGATAGGGGGAAGTGCTTTTTAAGAAAAATATTGCTGGTCTCATGTTCGTTGAAAAAGATTTTTCAAAGTTTTCCTACAAGTAAAAATTGAAATTTGAGTTTTTTCCCTTCATGAAATTTTTCCTTTTAAAGATAAGATTTTTAAATAAGATCTTTTCAATTTTGAAATTTTTAAAAGTATTTTCCTAAAGTTTCCTAAAATAGGGGGAGAAAGTACGCGCTGTTTTGTATCACTAGTATTTTTTAAAAATTGTCCTATTTTAGACATTAGGCTCTTCCCCAAATAATTAAAAACCCTTTTTTTCTATTTTTATTATGACAATGGGCACTGAAGTATCGAAAAAAAGAAAAATATTGTATTTTCTTTCTATAGAAAAGTTCGCATTCTTTTAAAAATTATAATTATATTATATTAATATTTTTTTATTTTTCCCTATATTATACATTTTTTTTTTTATTTATATATCACAATATTTTTAAAACAAAAAGGTTTGGGGACCTCGGGAAAACGAAAAATATATACTGAAACGATTATGTTCTATTTAGCATTTTTTTTATTATATTTAACTACTTTTCTAAGGGGAACTGAAACAAAAACCCCTTTTAGCCAAAATGGTTAACGTCATGGGTACGTTGTCGGTTTGCTAACGCTGTGAGTTCGAATCCAGGTGATTTTTTTTTTTCTTTACGTTTTAATTTCAATAGTAATATGCCCCCTTTTTGTAATTAATTTTAAATTTTTTGGAAAGACTTGGGGGCCCAAAAAGGGCCAGTTTTTCGTCCATAAAGGTGCGAGACTAAAAACCTTTTCTTTTTAATCTGACTGAGGCGCTGGTGGTCCTATTTTCGGGGAACTCTATATTTTTTTGAAAATTGAAAAATTTTAATTTTTCAAAACTAAAAAAATTGAAAATAAAATTTTTACTGGTTAAAAACCTTTTCCCCAATTTGTAATAGTATTAATACAGGAGCAGTGACATTAGAAAAAAAATGTTGTTGTAGTACAACTATTCGTTGTTTCATTAAAAACTTATTTTTTCCCTTTAAGAAAATCAATCAACTTTTTGTTTTAATTTAAAAAAAAATTTTTAGCATTATATCTTTTCAAGTTTAGGTTACAAGTTTTCATGAATAACGAATGCAAATTTGCCCAAATTCTCTTAGTTGTGTTAATTGGTTTAAAAATCCCATAGTTATTTTTGTTAATCTACGCGGTTCTGTTTTTGGGGGCTGGTGTTTCGACGAGTTACAGTTCAGTCTTATCGCGTAATGGGAGATCACCTTGAAGATATGGGGGGGGGCAAGATGGCAGTTCGGGGGGATAGAAGCTACCCGGAGCCCTACACAAAAGACATTCGAATCGAAATATTTCAAACCCAGAATCAACTATAGAATAGAAATTCGCGCTGATGTTTCCCCAATTTTTTATAAGAATGTGAGTTTGTTAACCTAAAATAAATGTTGATATCAAAAGAAAAAAAAAATTTTCCGATAGAATTCTTTCCCCAAACACCCCTCATCGGTGCTGTGGCACCTCTGTGAAAACTCCGTGGATTAAACGCGTAGAAATAGGGGAAGGGAAGATCAAACCCCTCCCGAATATGTTTTTTTTTACCTGATCCCTAAACACATTAATAAATTATCATCACGAAAAACTTTCCCAAAATTTTTGCAAGGAGGAACAAACTTGTTTTTAAACGATAATGTGATTATATTAATATTTTGTTTGGATCTTGTATTCTAAGAATGACGAAACAAAATTTTGGGAAGAGATGGGCTCAAATTTTAAACAGTGCCAATTGCAAATCATTTCATATTTTTTTTAAAAATCTTAGAAATAATATGAAAAAGTCTGTACCAAAAGTTGTATAATCACTAGTAATTTACATATTTAACAGTTCTAGAGATAATCAGAATCCTTAACAATCTGGGGGTTTTATTATAAAATTTTTAAAAAAGGTAATTTCTTCGTTCTTTAATTGAGGAAAAAGGAATATGTCTTTTTTCACTTTTTAAAAAAGTTCCTTAGAGACTATTACGAATCATTAAAATTACTTTTTTTGTGTTTGTCCTTTGTGATAAATGCAACAGAACGCACCCCTTTAATTTTTTGTAAAAATTTGGGATAATTTTATTTCTTTTATGGTCTTCTTTTTTTAATGTAAGTTTTCCCAAGGTGGAGCCACATTTCAAAATATATTAATCAAACCCATAAAAGGCCGAGGACGGGGTCATGTGAAAGAAATAAATTTTTTATTATTATCTCCATTTTGGGAAAAAAATGTTTTGATTCGGCTTACCCCTTTAGGGGGTAGACTGAGACTAAGTGGTGAGCATTCAATCAGTCCCAATTTTCCGGAAAAAAGGAATTTTAATTTTTTTAGTTATACCCAAAGATTATTCGCCATGCTTGTGTAGGTGATCCAATGCACAAATCCCCCGTCTTTTTAGTCCAATATAGGAAAAACAAGGAGGTGCAATTTCGGATCTCAAAATGTCTGGGATAATGTCGTTTTTTTAAATCTAAATATTAAATTTATTAAAAAAATTCATAAATAAAACAATAGAGTTAGATAAATAAATATATTATTATGTATTGTTAAAAACACGTTGCCCTAATTTGCATTTTTCCAAAGAAATTGTACTGCTTGAGAAAAATATGTTTAGGAATATGATTTCTTTTGTTTTAAATGTTACCTCGGGAGAAAATGGAAAAAATTACAGAACAAATATTTCGTATTCGTAGATACATTAAGGTTTTGGATTACTGAAAAAACCAATAACTCTTCTGTAGCGGGAAATCGTTTGACCCCGGGTTTTAAATCGGAAATTATTGAGGATCGAGTTCTGCGCGATCCCTTTTTTTTTCTTCTGTTCCGCGTTCTTTTTTATTTTAAGTCTGAAATTTAAAAAAGATACGAAGGGTTTGGGAAAAATACTTTATTTATTTATTGCTTATAAGATTTTTCCCAAACCCAATACTATATAATGTGAAATTATTTGACCCCCTTTATTACAAATATTTATACAAATGTGTATTTATTTATATTTAGTTAAAAAAATTTTAACCAACCTCGTTTGGGAAAATTAAGATAGTGAACGTTTTGACATACATTTTGCATTCACTTCCAAAAAGTTTTCAAAACTTTTTAAATTTAAATATTTTTATGGGAAATGAAATATGAGGGGAAAAGTTTATCCCCTTTTTGTTAGTGATATCCATATTGTGACCTGGGAAAAACCCTATTAATTAATTTCTAAAGATGAATTCCCCTCGGACAGGGAAACAAAACCCCCATCGTTCGATTTACGACCAGTTGCCCCTTTACCACTGAGCCCGGAAAAAAGCGTTTTACAGTTTTGGGGTTTTTGGCTCGTGTATTCCCCAAGCATTTGATATTTTCACCGCCATCATTTACGTAAGTCAGTATGAGGGGAAAGGGCTGGGCCTTTAAGTAATTAATCGTTGTGACTTTTACAAAACGTCGTGCCCAGATTTTGACAAATTACTCGTTTTTTCTTGATTACATAAA
Organism: Teleogryllus oceanicus; assembly: GCA_964035755.1. Lineage (NCBI taxonomy): Eukaryota > Metazoa > Arthropoda > Insecta > Orthoptera > Gryllidae > Teleogryllus > Teleogryllus oceanicus. Next base: position 26,356,050 of record CAXIVR010000011.1, on the reverse strand, counting down.
TACATTCATATTTTTGCAATAGAATCATTTATTAAAAAAAAAACTCACCTTGAAAAAGACAACGAATGCAAAAAAATTTCAGTACTTTTTTTTATCTCACCTTTTGGGAAAGTTTTAAAACGTTTAGATGGATTTTGAACCATGATAATTCGTTATCCCCAGCACAAAACAAAACTTTGTACTTCTGTTTTTTGTTTTCGTATACGGGACGAATATACGAGTATACGTAGTATATTCGTATTTCCGTATAACGTAGTATATTGTGCGTATACGTAGTATAGAAAAAAGTTATGTAATACAGCGGAAAATCGATTTCGCGATTTTAAAAAGGTTTCACGTTTTTTGGGGTCGAAAAAATGGTTTTACCGTCCCTCCATCTGTGATCCCCAAAACGCCTAAAAAAACCCCGAGATCCTTTCCAAATTGAAGAAACCCCCGTTTTTCTGGCTGTAGTTGAAACTTGGGAAAATTTTTAAAAAAATTTTAAATTTGGGGTACCTTTTTTCATTTAAAACCTTTTTGGACATTTTAAAAATTTTTTCAAAAAGGCCCCTAATTTTCTGGGAAGAATAAGTAAAAAAACACTTAGAAGGATGACATAGTTCCAATTTTCTTGGTTTAAATCTGAATTTTCGAAAATTTTAAAATTTGAACATTTTTTGGGGGTCTTCCTACAACTACAAAAATTAAAAAAGATTTGTCTTTCAAAGGAAATTTGTTGTCCATAATTCGTTCTTGCATAACAATCATTAGGCCCTTTAAATGATGGCCCTTTTTTAAAAAGTGCAAGCAATATTTAAAATTTTAAAAAACATGGTTTTTAAAAGCAAAAATGCAATGAAACAGTTTTTCCTTTTTTTACAAAAAAACGTTTTAAAACCGATTTTGCCAAAAACGTACTTTTTTCTTTTCTTTCATTGAAAACAACATTCCTGTCTTCAGCAAAAAACTCAACAAGTATCACTCGTCAACACATCCTAATATTAAACATTGTATAAGTGACTGCGGGGGTGACGTCATGTAAATTCAGGTGCTTGTTTGAAGAACTGGGAAAACTCGAGTTCACGTCCCGGCCTGTTCATGCAACTTTTTTTTTTTGACTATGTGGGAGATTTTAATTAATTTCTTTTTCCTTTTCAATAATTTAAGGTATGCATTTACGGTTGTCTTTGAGAGTTTTTAAAAAGAAAGAAGGGTTTAAAAGTGTAACATTTTTTATATATTAAAAAACATTACCAATTTTTAAAGATAAAATAAGAAATTTATTTTATATAAATGTAGTAGATGAACAAAAAAATAATTTAGTAAAAAAGGTGATTTTTCTTTAAGTCAATAAATGTTTCTTTGGTTCCCAGTAATTACTTGCAGAAATGAATTTGAATGTCGGGCCGGGCGAAAATTGTCTGCTAGCCCAACGTTATCCCTCTAATAATCTCACCTTGGGCAGAGGCGATAAGGGGTTTAGCGTCAGGGGAAGCGCCTTTTACGCAAAAAATTTCATAGTACTGAACTGGGAAAAATTCTTAAATAGAATTAACTATTTTAAAAGGGCCCCGTGATTTCTTTTCTTTCTTATTGTCTCTTAGAGGAATTTTTTTTTAAAATTTTTAAAATTTCAGAAGTGGGAAAAGCAATGAGTTTGAAGACAAAAATTTGTAAGAATCTTTTAATTTAACGGATATCCGTACTTATGTCTGTGTTGGGAGCGCAGTCGTTTGGGGCGTGGCTTCCCAAACGAAGGAAAGCGTGTTCGAATCCCGGGATGATATCAGGGGTTTTTATTTTACGAGCAATTAAAAAAAAAATTCCCAATAACGATTCGAAATTTCTAAAATTCCCCTTTTTTTTTAAGAAGATACCCTTACAATACTGCGGAAGGGAAATTTTACGTACTTTCGATCACTGGTCGTTTACCCGATCATGCACTACTCCAATTTTTCCCCTTCATGGGGCCCTTTTTTGGTTTTTTTCACTAGTATGTTGTTTCCCTTTCCCCAAACCCTAATACGAGTATTACGTCCTTTTTAAATTAATGTTATTAGCGGCTCTCTGTTCTTTTTTCAAATTATCTAGCTGAAATGTTTTTTTTTTTTTGTAAAAAAATTTAAAAAATGCTTACACTTCCCACTACCAAAATATGAAGAACTAGAGGTGCTACAGAATGGGACAGACTTTCTGTAGCAAATGTTTAAATTTTTTTTTGTGTGGACTGGTTTTAAGGGTTTTTCTCCGTTCTCTTGCCATCTGACATCTATCGCCGCACAAAATACATTTTTTTACATTTTTTCAACTTTCGGGTTTCCCAAAAAGCACTTCTACTCACAAGAAAAATGATACACATCTATTTAAACGGGCATATTAACGGTGTAAAAGATATTTCAAAAAATTCATTTGTGTAATTTTTAAAAAAAAAAAGAATATAAAAAAAAAACTTTACGTTTTTTTTTAAACAGTGCAATTAGCACTATCAATTGGAAAAAATTTAAAGAAACATTTGAAGCCATTTTTTTGAAAATAGCGTTTGCGTTTTTGAAAATGCGGAATTTTAGGGCATTTTACAAAAAATATTGGGACTTTTAAAAATTTTTTTACATTTTTAAAGCACATTTATCCCAAAAAAAATTAAGTGAAGAAATTGGCCCCTAATGTAAATTTACCCAATTGGGGAAAAGTCAAAAAAAAATTTCATTTTTAAATTTTTAAAAACAAAAGAATTGAGCAAATCTGGTTTCTGTCATCGGAATTTGGCTGATTTTCTTCCCAATCACAAATTAAAAAAAAAATTTGGGGCCGTTTTTTGGGAAAACGGTTTTTGTAAATTTTTTGAATTGCAAATATTGCACGCCATATTTGGGAAAACAACTAAAACTTTAAAAAAAATTATGACCTTATTAAAAGATCTAATTATAAGAACGCATTTCATTTGAAGCAAAAATCTCTATCTTTAATTTTGTGTTTTGGAAATAAGACGCCGCAAAATATTCAAAAATTTTTGGATTTTTTAAATTAAAATTAACCGTGACAATTTGACATATTCCCCCCTTTTTTAAGCGTATTTTAATATAGAGTAAAAGTCCTTAAAAGAAATTTACAGAAAAAAAATTTGGGGTCGTTTTTTTAAAAAAAATTAAAAAGTCCGGGAAAGGCTCCCAAAAAGTCCCCCAAAAAATTTAAATTTAAAGTTTTTAAAATCGCATAGCTTCCCGCTCGGCGAAAACGACCCCGGGTTTTTCCCAAATTTTGGGAAAAAAACGTATGCATGGGTTTTGGCGCCAGAGGATCGAGGACAGACGGACGTTTTGCTTTTCCCAAAGGTTTTTTTGGGATCACGGATCCACAAAATAATTATGGCTAAACCCCGTTTAAAGGGCTTTTTCTCTTAATTTAGCAATTTTTATTCAGTTTTTTGTCACCCCGGGCGGAATGATGTTTTGGGAAAAAGCGCAGTTTTTCCCCGATTATATAACATTCTCTATACTACGTATATTACTCTGTATATACGTAAGTATACAGAATGTAATATGTAAATGTTTGTTAACATGGCAAAAGCAGATAAATTTTAAGGGAAAAAGTTTGAAATTGAAAAAAAAATTTTGGTTTTTTTAAAAACCCTGTTTTATATAATAAATATTCGATTATTAGTTGAAGTAAATATGTTTATCATGCCCATTTGTAACTTCTGAAAGGTTTCATTGTTGTGAATTTGATTAATAAACAAGTCCATTATTAAATATTCTTTTTCAATCATTCATTCAAGAGTATCACAACTATTTAACTAAACCATCCCAACCCGGGGTCCCAAAAAAAAAGACTCCCGGGGCATGCCCTCTCTTTTTATCCTGAAAAAATTTTAATTTTTTTCTCATAATGAACCAGTGATAAACTAGTAAAAGAAGATGAAGATGGGAAAATTTTTTTATTTCTATAATATTATTTCTTTTTAGAAAGTTCTTTTCCCCCTTTAAAGACGTTGAAATCTTGTTACATTATTTTAGGGGGACCCTAATAAGTCATGCAAGACTGGTAAAAAAAAATGTTGAAAGGTTTGGGTTAGTGATAACCAAATAACAAAAAAAAGTTGGTGGGTATCGTTTAAACTTCGGAACGGGTGCAAAGCCCTTTTTAATTCATAAATATGCGATTTCCCCTTTTTTGGGGTCAATATCACTTCAAAAATAGGTAGAAAAAAAATACTTTTTTTTATATTTAAAATTTAATCCAGAAATTAATAAAAAAATAAAAATGGAGACTCAAAAAAAAATAATGTAAAAAATCAAAACCACATGGTTGTGGGAAATCTCGATATGATCAGAACAGAAATAGGAATTTCCAGTGGGAAAGGGAAAAAATATCGGAGTGAATTAGAGCAGGGGATCTTTAAAAATATTGACTTTATTAAAAAAAAGCTGGGGAAAGGGCCCAAATTTTTAGTATTCATAATATTTTATAAAACAAAAAATTTTCCGAAAGAAAAATAAGAACCCAAAATACAAGACAATGGTGGAAGCTGTGATACGTATGAATCGGGGAAATTTAAAATTAAAAAAGATGCAAAAACCCCGGTTAAATGCTATGAAAATGAATTTTGGGGACGATGTTGTCAGTATACCGTTTGATAGAATACTAAACGAAAAAGATTAGACAGATAAAATGATTGAGAGACAAGGATCGAAAATGTAGAATCCCAAAAAACTCCAATAGTATGCTGCAGAATGCATGCTGACAGAATATCAAAAATTATCTTTGGTGAAACCCCTTTTTGAAAGAAAAACGAGGAAGGCCAAGGGAAAACTTGTTTACCGTCATGTTTGACAATGAAAGGGGAGAAGAAAAGGAAAAAAAGCCTGACGGAATAAAAAAGGTGTTAGGGTTGCGAAAAAAGGTCATTAGAACTGGGAAAATACTCCTTAAAAATTAAAAAATTACCTTAAACCCAAGTGGAAGATACCGGGTGAAGAAGCCTGGTTATTATGTGTTTGGGAAAATAAACGGGCAAGATCTGTTAAGATCTTGCCCGCTTTAAAAAAACAAATTAACGTTCTTATTTGAAAAAATTTAAGAAAAAAAAAGAAAATTTGATTATTTTCTAGAGGGGAGTTTCCCTTTTGATAACAAATATCAGATATTACCCCTATTTGGTATTTATATTTGTAAACTTTGTCCCTTTATCAGCATGATCCCTTTTTTAATGGGAACAACTATTCTTCCGAACTGACAGGTCGAAAAGTAAAATTGTATTTAGGGAAAAAAAAAAAATAATTGAATTATGTTTTTGAAAAAAGACGGGGCTGAAAAAAGAAAACTATCACAAATGTAAATTCAATTTTTGGGATGTTGCACCAATGAATAATTCAATTCCACAATTAAAATCTATTTTCGATCCACCAATAACAAAGTGGGCCCCCTTTTTTAAACCCGGTCTTTCGCTTTAGCAGGGTAACATAATTCACCGGAAAGTGTTCCCGGGAGTTTATCGACGGGAAAGACAGAAAATGTAATTACAATAGCCAGTAGGACTTCTGATGCAGTATTCCAAAGGCAGATTTTTTAAAAAACCCCGACATTTGTTCATCATTTTTCTCATGGTATGCAAATGATTCTCGTTAATTTGAAATATCTAGTTTACTTTCGAATCCCCAAGACTTAAGTAAAAGGAACGCAATGTGAACCCCGAAAAATTTGGTTACGGGAAACCCCGCGCAGATTTCTCCCTTTTTCCCCACCTTTGATTAAAGTGGTCGCCGGGAAAGGGGCGACCAAAAAGCCCAAAAATTATAAATTTGAGGTTATTTCGTTATTATTTAGATTTTCTTTTTAAAATCGTCTCTGCGTGAGATATACTTAAAAGAACACCTCAATCAATGGGCAGTACATTTAAAAAGTTACATTGTAATATAAATAGCAATGCGTTTCAACAATAATAAAATTTTTGTTATAGTTTTAAAATTCAAAACCTTTAAATTTATATTATAGTACTTTTAAATTTAAAATTTCTTTATAAATATTTATAACTAAAAGAAATTTTTTCCCCAAAAAAAAAAAAATTAATTGCTTATTTTGTTTACAATATTTATTAACAACCCTTAAAAATTTAAAATGCAGTGCAATATTACTTGAAAGGTTAGTAACACATATTCAATAAATTGGCATTTTGTATGAAATGTAAAAAAAGATGAAAATAGAAAAATTTTATTTTTTCAACAATATTTTTTCAGAAAGGATCCCTATTCATTTTTTAACGTTACCGTGACCAAATTTCCGGGTTTTACAAAATTTTGAAACATTATTAACAATTACAATTTGAAATAATTTATGACAGGGGAATTCTAGTGATTCTTTAAAGGATTAGCAAAAACAGGTTTTCATAGGTCTGCTTATCTTTGAAGAAGTGGGTGTATTATTCCGATGACGGGAAAAAACTTTGTGCATTGCTCGTTTTCGAAAAAAAAAAAATATCGTAATGTAAAAAAATTTTTTTGCTATAATAATATAAAAAATATTAATTTCATTGGTTTGGGTTGGAAATCATACATAAATTACATAAAAATTTAAAATATTGATATGAGGGGTGTGTGTGTGTGTATGTCTGTATGTGTGTGTGTGTGTGTGTGTGTGTGTGTGGTTCCCCCAATTTCACGCAATAGACAAAAACTGGTGTTTTTTCCTTTTCAAACATTAAGATATTAAAATGTTATATAAAAAGTCATTTGTCGTTTTTGCTTTCACGCAAAAAACCCCCAAAGACAAATTATCACATATGATTTTTTAAAATTTGCGGTAAAGAACTCCATGTAAAATGCAATCACCCAACGTTAGATTGAAAGGTAATTAATTGTGATCCCCAAAACAAAAAATCAAAAAACATTCATTTGCTTACAGCTGCATTTCCAATCATAATTCAGTAGAAAACTTTCATTGTGACTAAATGAACTTTTAAAAACTTTTGTTTATTTAGTATTTTATATATCAAAACTATTTTATTACAATATTAATGTCCGTGACCATATAGTATTTTTAATTGCGTCATCTGAGAAATTGATGATGAAGTATTTCACAATTGAAAGCTGCTATCTCGAGATGTGTTTGTAAACTGACTCTAAAACGTATTTCTTTAAGTTATTAATTTTTCTAATAAAATAACTAGGTTAGACAATGCATACAATGCAAATTATTTGCATTTTATATTAAATATTACAATAATAAACGACGAAATGTAGACATGGAGCTTAATAGTCGTTGTCCAGTGTTATTTTTAATATTTATATTCAAATATTTACTATAATATAACTCGCCAGCACCGCCATTTTGTAATGTTCAAGATTAATAGTCCCGCCTCCTGAAATGAAGCTAAAGCGGATTGGTCAGCTCGATCCCGCAGGAAAGGGCAGGGTCGAAAACTCTGGTAAAGTTCGGCTCAGGACATCGCCCATTTTTGTGCAAGCGAGGTACATTAGACTTCACCACATATAAGAATTTTATTCGAAATATGAAATACGTTCATAGTATATATTACAATGTTCACGAGGAGCCGGTGTACAAGTGAATAGTAGTACCGCGTAGTAGTGATGAATCCCAGGGAGGGTTAAAGTGTGTGTGTGTGTATTTATATATATATCTATCTATATATATACACACACACACCACCCTCCAAATTGAACAACACGACAAGACAATTTTCTGTAAAAAATATTTGTTAGTTTCCGATCGAATAACGAATTTGCTAGTTGTAACTGAGCAAGCACGTGGTTGAAATTGTTTTATTAATAAAATCCGCTCATCTTTTACTCCCGAGTACACAGTAAACGGGGGGGGGGATAAGTTTAACAATTCATGACAAGATAAGGTGGTTTTAGAAGAGCAGCAGTGTTACATTTCATTTGTAAGAAAGATTATTCCGTAACAAATATTGCAAACGCGTATCTGAAATGTTCCATTTGGACGAACAAAGATATAAAAATATAGTTAATTATGTAAGAAGTATGTCGTAATAGGTAAAACATGTAAAAGTATATAATTATACCAAAATATTAAAAATTGTGTAAAATTAAAATAGTCCAAATTGATTCAGATTGTCTTGTAAACTCTAAAAAATATAATTGAATGCAGGTATCTAGTTACTGCAAAAACATGGAAATCCGTTCCCTAGTCATTAGTAATTCTGCATAACCGGATCCGAAGTGAAGTTGATTTTCCGTCGCTTTGAATTGTTTTACCTTCAAATACCGGTGATAGGATCATTTCGACTCCTCGAAATACGGCAAAAGTCATGGTAACTATTTTTCTCCGACAGAATGGGACAGGAGAGAAATTATAAATGTACAATTTAAAGGTCGCGGTTAATTCTTAAGTATATTGTACATAACATGTACCATGTTATAGAAAAGTCAAAATAAACATCAATCTCTCACCTTCACCTGATTATCTATCCCCTTCACCTGATTATCTGACCTATCTAATTTCACTTCTCTCTCCTCCCTCAATATCTTCTCAATTCTGAAAGCTGCATCTCACAATAGGCCCTTCAATTCTTGTATGAGATCGAAATATAATAACGGCCTAGATGTCTCAAAGCAACATCTGTTGCTAATGCAGCGTCTCCGACCTGGTGATCCTAGGTATTCCAGTCTTGACGGTGGTGGACACTAGCTAGAGAGCTAGGTTGAATTCAGCCGCTACCTGGAGGAGAATTCTAGTGGCCAGCTGCTATCATTCGTTGTTCCGTGATTTCTCCGAACGTTACAAGGTCGGAGCAGTAATTTAACAAACGGTCCATAAACCCCACGTGCTAGTTGCTTCATCTTTGTCCCTTTGTCTCCCTTCTCCGATATATTCAAGACGAATGCCAGAACAGTACCTTAAAAAATGGGTCACGGAAGGCACGTCCTCATTCGTATCGTCTTCTCTCTTCTTACACACACACACGCGCGCGCGCACGGGCCAATAACATGCTGGAGGTGATACCTGGAGTGGGAATCGTGCCAAGCCGACGAGTAGGTCGGTGCCGGACCTCACGTTTCCGCGATAGAGGAACACCGCCACCTCCCGTAATGTTGGGTGCAATATATTTACTGGACTAATTACACGAGGGAACAAGATTTTTACCTCCAGGAAGGTAGAGTGCGCAACATACTCAATTTTATACGTAGATTACGAATATCACAATAAAAGCGTAAAAAATCCTTCGTACGCCTTCCTTCGGAGGGGAAGTAAAGTCAGCTGTCCCATGTGGTAGACTTACTGCATGTAAAAGATCCTCAAGCCTAAAAGAAGCCTCTGAGCTAAATTCAAAATAGCTCTACAATACATTCTTTCTCCGCTAGATGATGAAAGGAGCGTAGCGAAATTTGCGTGGTCAGACGGAAAAGCGAAGTGATGGCCTGAGTCTAGCCACGTAATATAATGCATTAACTAACTAACTAAGGTCATATCGCGTCACAGTTTTTAAATATACCGTATCATGCCGTATTTTGCTATTAATGCAAATACATTTAAATTGCACCTGTAAGGTATGTAAAATCAATATGCATGAAATATATTTTAAAATAAAGTAATTGTTCAGTTCATCTATGCCACTCTCATGAGATATCAACAAAATTTGGCTTTCGTGTTGTTTTTTTACCTTCTATATTTGAAGATTGCCGTCTTTATTCCCGCGTCTGGCAGTCGCCCTCAATTACAAGTAGGTCTTAGCGGTCTTTGTAGGTCTTAGTGAATGTTTCGAAAACACGTTACGTGCACCCTCATAATTCCCACTGCGTATCAGTCATTGAAAGGAATTATTTCAGCCCCTTACATTACCGCAAATATACAAGTATCCATCTGATGGGATGGCAGATTATGAGTCAGTGTTATGCGGAACTGTACCTGCAGTGCACATGAACTTCGTGTCTTGTTTGCGTGACTCAAATATGTTAATAGGTTACAGTTTTGTGTGTGTGTGTGTGTGTGTGGTTTTAAGTGAAATTCGTGATAGTTCATTTCACATTGAAAGTGTGTGAATCCAAACATGATAACTTCTGTTACGGTTGTGGAAAATTTACACCGAAACTTCAAAGGGGAAAAAATATGAAATTATAAAACTTGCGTATTCTTTATACTTTGGCTGTTTTTTTGGCTGTTTTTTTGGTGTGGCATGGACAAACCACGAGCTGGCCACCAGTGTTGTGTCGCTTGTACAATGAACCTTAGGTTGTGGTTGTATGGAAAACTTAAATCATTGTCATTCGCTCTATCAATGTTCTGGAGAATACCAACAAATCATTTTAATATCTTCATATTATTGCACGAATATGTATATTCCATTTTTAACTTATTCTTACCTCATTGAAGCATGCTCATTAATTTTTTAGTAATATAACCACAGTGACAATAATAGTAATTAATAAGTAGTTTATTTTAAATACTAAATATGTTCATATCTTTTGGACCTTGCGTGGTACAAACGTTTTATAATGACTTTCGAAATTAGCATGACCATTTCCTTTGAAATTACCTACTTTCATCCTGGAGGTATGGACAAATAGTTTTTTTTTGTTCTCTAGTGTAATCATAACAGTTGGCACGGTCATAAACACAAAATAATCAATCAAAAAATGCCACTGTGAAAGTCGGCCGAATAGAGTGGATGCTCTAGGTCTTCGAGCGGGATTGTTTATAAACTCCCCAAAATCTCAGGATTTTTGCGCCTTCCACATTGTTAGCTGCGCAACTACTTCAAAGGCGGCAGCTGTCATACATGTGCGAACTTGTATATATGATTTCCATGTTTAAATTGAAAGAGTAAACACATTATATTGTTTACCTGAATATTGATTGTCCTAAAACTTTAGATACTGAAAATTGGCAGAAGAGTAAACCCACTTTTAGGGATTAATTGATGTTTATTAATTTGTATTTTCTTGTCATGATTTACTTGTCTCTGTATGTTGTTCTTAGTCATGCATTACGTACCGTGAACTTCTTATTGTATACCCACTTTAAAAAATTTTGCCTGATCAGCATTATCGGGTCAAAAATAGTTGTCATGATGATTGCCATAGCCCTCTTAGGAGAATGAAGGCTACATCATGGAGGGAAAAGCATCAGAGTTTCTTTTCGAGCTTTTATTCAATTATGAAATTCATTGGATGCATGCAATTGAGTAGGGATGAAAACTAATTTCTAAATCATGAAGGTAAATAAAACATCATCTTAAATGCAAGATGTGTGCAAGAATAGTTGAGCCAATGTGAACATTTAAAGATGTTTCGTATAAGATGTAACGTTACTTAATTAACTTTTTGTTAATAAAAGTACTCTGGCGCTCCCTTCGCGAAAAAACATTAATATTATTTTATTTACATCAAACCAACACTCCTTAAGACTCATAACTCTTTTTCACTCATAACTTTGTTGAATGGTGGAAAAAATACATCGTTACCATCACATTTACGTTTCAATCACTAATTAATAGAATCCTAATCAACTGTTTATTGAATATATTAATCACATTAAAAAATCTACTGCAAAAAATTAAGAGTAAATATGGAATGGTTGCTAATCTCAAACACATCCACCGAATAAACATTTGTTAAAGGAGAAAGAAAGTTAATATGAACTCACTAGAAGGGGCATAATCGAAAGAAGAGAAAACGCAGAGAAACATGGCCCGCTGTACTTGTTACCAAATTCTGGGCCCCTCGCAACGCTCACCCCTGCCATTTTGAGGACACATAAGTCTTGTTTGCGGCAGCCTCTTGGGGCGAGACCCAATGAAATATGTTACACTTTGAAGCCGGAATGAAAACTGGATAGTTGCTCAACATTTGATAGCCACAGTCCTCGGCAAATAACACGATTCTTGCATCTTTCACTTGCATGCAGACTTTGAATTATTGTAATTTTCTTTTCTTTGATAAGACAATAACGTTGAGATTCTCACAAAAAAATTGAACTCTCCAATTACTGATTTTCAAGAGAATAATTGAGTAGCTTAACCTGTTTCAAGAAATAAAATTCGTCTCTGACAAGTGACTTTTCAAAATGTTTGTTTTTGAATTCCACAAAATAATAATAAAAAATCTCATATTTCGGAGATTCTTTCCAATTTGTCAGTGTCTATAAGTGAACAAGGGGTAGGAACGTAATTCATGGAAAAACGCTTTCCGTTTTATATTTTTGAATGTGAAGACAGCATAAGTAAGATTTTGTTCTCATACGAAAATTGCTCGGATATTAAAGTCAATTTGTATTGAAATCACAATTCTGATTCCTCACGTGACTCGCTGACCACCTATCAATAATTGCTCTCAATATATTTCTGTGTCTGTCTGTGCAATTGGCTTGTGATCATTTCGTTATAATTTTTACTTCTAGAGTGAACAATAGCAATTCTACCTCATAACAGGATGTGATTACATTTTCTAAAGAATACATTGCCTATTGACTCACCGTCGAAAAATGTACTCTTACAAACCGTGAGAATCAATAACTACTTCCAAATATACTACTTGATTTTAAACAACACTTATTATCATTGGGCGCTCTTTTTTAATTCTGCAGATTACACCTACTATAAAAAATCACAAACATTTTCATTACACCTTTCATTTACAAGTTTTACATTTTAGTTTGATATATGTTACTTCGGAATTACATTCATAAGAAAACGTCTGAAGACGTGTTAATTTTGTCGCTCTACAAATGTTCGTTCTCATGTAAAATACTAGCTTTACATTCGCAAGAAACATTTCGAACGTACATTATATTATTCATCTCTTGAGATCCATCTGCATTCCTCAGAAAGTAACAAGCCATCCTAGGAAAAGCACCTTTCACAACATACCATTATATCACTCTGTTTTCATTACTGGGTCAGAAATAAAATGTCGATGCTTTGGCCAAGGAACTCTCTCCGGCGCGCTCGGCACAGCAACCCCCTCTGCCGGGGCAATGACGCAACGCGCGGCGCCTTGCATCGCGACCTGCGCGAATTCCAGCAGCGATACCCGGCGTGCCGGCCGCGGCCTCGCGGCTTTCTCTCTGCCCGCGCCTTTCGGGCTGGGCTGGGCAGCGGTTTCGTGGACGGTGGCTGGAGCCGTGCGCGTAACGTAGTGGTGACCCTTCCCCAACACACACAATCACATCGAGATTTTCGGAATTTTTACAGTAATTATATATGGTAGGAAATGGTGTGGAGTTCACGACATTTACATCATCCAAATGAAATTGTGGCGTGGTTTTGTCGTATTTGTTTATTTCAGCAGAACGTTTTTTCGGCCGCATTGCGGCCATCTTCAGTGATACAAATATTACTATTATTATTATTTATTTGTATCAAGTACAAGGTATGGCCTCTTTGAATGAATTCAATAACACGTGCAGTAAATGGACTTGAAACTGCCACTCACATCGTGCGCAATTCTTCTCCCACCTATTCTGGACTTTTCACCCACTTTTAACACGAATTGTCGTGTATTTACCGCTATTCTCTTTCCCCAACTGATCGCGGCATAAAAGTTGCCAGTTCTTTTACCTCAACAGCTCCGCATCGCTCGCCTGTAGGTAACCTTGGGGATTTCCTGCCGCTCGCAGTCTAGCGTTGCCACTCGTCTTCGCTTGCTGTCCCACGACATTACCAGTTTCCTTCTCTCGAGCTCTGGACTCTGCTACGCCTACAACTTTCACACTCTTCTCCCGTTCTCCGGACTCGTACGATTCTCGTTCCTGTCCAAATCTTTCTCACCTACGCTTCGCTCTTCCTGGGGTCATCCTTCTTCTTCTTCCGCGCCTCGTACAAGTTTGTTCGCGCTTCAAGCCTCGAGTAATTATTGTTGCTGAAGTTATGCTTTAAATGCTCGGCCTACCTACCACACTTTGGGCGTGTGTGGTCTCAGCGTGCAATATGAGATGCTGGATTTAGTTAATGTTCTTCTGCACGAATTTCACAAATTTGAAATTATTTCGAAGTCAAACAGTCACTTCACATGCTCTCTCAAATATTGTGAATGTTAATACAAAGAATGTTCGTGCAGTCCACTTCTCAATTACATCACTTTCGAAGATACCCTTCTCAATCTAACTTTTAATTACCAAGTTAAAATAAACTCCTATGCTATCAAGTTACAATCGCCTTCAGAACTCAGTCTAGTCGCCGTCGCTGCTGCAATCATAGAGAGCTCCTCCGAGGCGCGCCGCGATACTTATGGTACGTTTACGTAGATGGCGCGTTTACAAGCCATCGCTCCGCCGCGTACTCCACTTCTTTCTGTTCGTGGGCTTCTTTTCGTAGCTGATGGTGGCATATATATATATATATATATATATATATATATATATATATATATATATATATATATGTGTGTGTGTGTGTGTGTGTGTGTGTGTGTGTGTGTGTGTGTGTGTCTGTGTCTGTGTGGGTGTCTTTTGCTGACAGTGCTAGATCAAAATTTTTAGCACTTTCTGCTTTCGGTAGTTGATCAAAAAATGTTCCGAAAGCCTTCTAAAGTATGTATTTAGGTTTTCTATTTTCAGTTCGTTTCCAATTTGACAATTTGACAGAAACCATGGTGCTTTAAATATGCGTCTTAAAAATGTATTTTACCCTACTTGGATTTTCTCTAAGTTACTTTTTGCGGGTCCACCCCATACAGGGCAAGCATAAGTAAGCGATAGTCTAACAATTGATTTGAATAAGCTTATGCCACATTCTATGCTTAGTCTAGAGTGACTATTTATGAGTGGATATAGATTTGGTATTTTCACGTATGTTTTATTGGTCATTTCTTTAATATGATATTTCCACGTTAGGTTTTGGTCTAGAAGCACTCCTAAATATCTCACTGGTTGATCTTTTTTGATCCATTTTAAATCTACATTTTTAATTTTTATTGGGTTGGGCATTTTAGGTCTTCTTAGCGTAAATATCTTGGGTTGTGATTTAGTGGGGAATAAACCACACCGATTCAAACGTAATCGTCCGTTCGCATCGTGTGTGCAGTAGAGACTAACGGACGAATCACAATGTTATTTATAGGTAGGTAAACGTAACATAAATCTTCAGGCCTGGTGCTAAGTCATTTCATGAAACCATTCAGAACGGTGAAAGTAAACGTAAATGTGAACATGAACATAAAACGTAACCGCGAAAGTTCTCAAGCTGCGAACATTTACATTCAAGTAAGCGTGACCTGAGAACAAAACACTTTCGTGCACCACCGCAAGACCCGTAAAACGACTATCGTCTTTGTTAGACAGAAACTAATGCAGTTTGTATGAGCATAAATTTCCAATCATCGTCATTAACATCATTGCTCTAGAAACGCTCCATAGAATCATCCATCGCGATCATGCTAGGTGAAATACCTAATTAACATGGTATCGTAATTTATCATCCTATACAGCAAGCATTTTCTTTTTGTTCTATCGTATATATAATTTATTGCATTGATATCGAAAGTGGTTGTAGTTAGATTTACGGCCACTGTAATTGTGAGTGGCACGCCCAGGTTTACATTATAGGTTCTGTTCGTTTACATTATAAATTCTATTATTTCCGCTCGTCTACTTTAATGTTTTTATTGATAATTGCTCCTTTTCTCTTTGTCAAGTTGGGCTCAAAACTGTAAAAACTGCTCATCGCTCCGATGTTGAGCCCCCTTCTTTCGCTCTTTTCTGAACTCTGAGAAGTCATGCCGATATTGACAGAATACGACTGCCATGTCTGTAGAGTAAATAATTGGCATGTCTTTCATTTCCCTTGTTGGGTAATTTGAAACTGTTACAGTAAATTAAGCCATCAATTTTCTAAAGCTATGATAATAAATTAAATGACTGCGTACCCAACCTAATTACGGTAACTATGTAATTATAGTTCTGACGACGTCCGCAGGAAATCCCAGACATATTGCAGAGACCTCCAGAAGGTTATAGATAAAAGAAGTTTCAATCCTACAAAGAACATTGAGTTCAAACAATGCAAAGTTCTATCGAATTTATCATTTTTAATTTCAGTTTGTAAAATAGTTCATATAACTATTAAATGGACAGAAATACTGATGTAAAGCAGAAATGTGTATGTAAAATGTATCTTTCTTTGTGCCCGAAACCGCCAACTTTTTGCGTGCTGCGGTAGCGCGTTAGTGGAATTTAAAGGGTTTTTGTGCAGAGTTAAGCACTGGTCGGTACGCTGATCTACTCACTGCATTCGAGGGTTTCCCCCCTTTCGATTGATTGATTTTTTCGTGTTTCCGGGCGCGTCAACTGCTTTGGTCATTAGTCCCGTTAGTGTAGTGCATGTTTTTTCGCGGTAGCTGGCGGTGATCTTCCCCCGCTGGATGGCGAGATCCGGCGCCGACCTACCGTCGGCTAGTGGGGTTTCCCCTAACCAGGACTCTCCCACCAGCGGGGCTTCCCCCCTTTTGATTGATTGGTTTTTTGGTGTTTCCAGGCCGGGACAAGCTCTTAGCTCCGACTGGTCTCCCGGAATAAGTGGTAGTGTAGTGCATGTTAGTGTAAGTGTGTATGTAAGGGGAGAGGATAGGACAAGGAAGAGGAAGGACAGATCGCAAGCAGTCCGTGGCCGTTTGGTAAGGTACTGCACCGGCATTCGCCTGGCGTTGTTCGGAGAAATCACAGAAAACCACCGATAAGAGCAGCTGGCTGCTAGAATTCTCCTCCAGACAGCGACTGAACTGGACCTAGCTATCTAGCTAGTGTCGGAAAACGTTCCACCTTCGAAAATAATACTCTGGGTCCTCCCGGTCAGAGGCACTGCAGTGACACCAATTCGTACTCTGAGCCACCTAAGTCGGTCAGACAGAACTGCACTGAGGCTGCTATTATACGCGCACGTTTCCTTCAGCCCCGGAATAACTACACCCCCATTCCTATGCCAACACTAGTTTAATTAAGAATAAATGATAGCCCCAACGAGCGTTATAGACAAAATCTGATAACAAGAAATGTCCGTTCCCTTGTAATATTTTGCATCGAAAAACGCACTACAAATTGATATAAAATTCCTTTCCTGAAAATAACCAAACTCCCCACTCCTCTCGCGACTAGCGTAGCGAGGGCTCAAGAAAACGTGCGTGGATAATATCACTGGCCCGTTGAGCGTAAGGTCACGACGCTACAACCGTGCTAACCCTCTCTAATAAGTGGCGCACAGGGTTAAGCCCGGGAGCGGCGGCAGAGGCGGCTGGCGCTGGCAGACAGTCGAGGGGCGCGCTGCGCTGGTCGCCCGGCGCGCGCGGACTGCGCTCCCGCCGCGGAGAGAGCGGCGAGAAACTCGCTCGGCGTCCGCCGCGCCGCGCCTCGCCCCCCACGCGGCCCTTCCGCTAAAGGTCGCGCTCCGCGACTCCCGCCCGGCGCCCCGCCCGCGCCGCGCCGCAGGAGGCCAGCGGCCGGACACGACCGCCCCCTCCCTGGGCCCCCCGCGCAAACGTCTGCCGGCGCCTCCACACATGCGGTTGAATTGATTGATTTTTTTTTTCGGACGCGTCAACAGCTTCGGTCATTAGTCCCATTAGTGTAGTGCATGTTATTTTTTCTGAGGAGATGGCGGTGGTCTTCTCCTACTGGATGGCGAGATTCGGCGCCGACCTACCGTCGGCTAGTGGGATTTCCTCCTAACCAGCGGGGCACGCCCCAGCCGGGACAAGCCCTAAGCTCCGACCGATCTCCCGGAATATGTGATAGTGTAATGCATGTTAGTGTAAGTGCGTGTGTAAGGGAGAGGATAGGACAAGGAAGAGGAAGGACAGATCGCGCGCGGTCCGTGGCCCGTTGGTAGGGTTCTGCTTCGGCATTCGCCTGGTGGTGATCGGAGAAACCACGGAAAACTACGGATCAGAGCAGCCGGCCGCTAGAATTCTCCTCCAGACAGCGACTGAATTTGACCTAGCAGAAAAGCTAGTGTCGAAAATCGTACCGCCGTCAGGACTCGAACCTAGGACCTCCCGGTCAGCGGCGCTGCAGTGACCTCAGTTGATGCACTGAGCTACCGCTCCCGGTTGGTTTGATTGATTGATGATCCCGGGCGCGTCAACTACAGAGGTTGGTTGGTTGGTTGGTTGGTCGGTTAGTGAAACCGGGCGCGTAAACAGCTTAGGTTATCATTCTTGTAAGTGTAGTGCATGTTTTCGTCTGGAGATGGCGGTGATGTTCCTCCGCTGGATGGCGAGATCCGGCGCCGACCTACCGTCGGCTAGCGGAGTTTTCCCCCGACAAGGTATCTCCCACCAGCAAGGCACCGCCCCAGCCGGGAAAAGCTCTAAGCTCTCGACCGTTCTCCCGGAATATGTCCCTCAATGCAATTGTTAATGAATCTTACACTGCAGAATTCTTGTCTGAATAATTATGAAGAGAAAGACAGAACTTGACAAAGTACACGCAAAAGTCATTAAACGCATTAAACATCATATAACGTATTAAATAATATAAATACAATTTCCTCAAATTATTTTGGAATGCTCTAAACAAAATAAATTATTTTTTTACAAAAATATTTTGAAAATAGTTTTTTTCTATTTTGCAAAGTTCCCGTTTTTTCATTTCTCTACAGACGTCTCCTGCGCACCTTTCTCTTTGGTAAGAAATTGTGACAGTCGATTGTAGATAAGGCAACTTATTATATTTTCTGATTAGGCATTGTCATAGACACGGCTGAAACTAATGCCATGATACGTACCTCTCAGGCCAGGGGCTGAAAATGCCCTGGCGTCATTGCACCCAATGTATAAGTCTGATATCGCGCAGCGCAGCGGTCGAGTTTGAACATGCTCACGGGAAATTTTCAGCGAAAGGATAAAAATAAAAGGCCAGGCGATCTCAGAAAAGTACAATGAAGGAATACATGAAATATCAGACGACTAATGCATTGCAATAATTCAGCAACATTAAGTTACCGAGGCTTAGATCTCACAGATCTATTGCGAGCACTCCCGGTTAAGGTGGTTCCGCGCATTTGGCATTCGCTGAGCAGCGTGCTACAGCTCGCCCAATCAAAAACACCTGCAGTGTTCGGCAAACGTTCGCTCCCTTTGATGTGTCCAACAGACCGATACGCGGTGGGTAGGGTGAGCACCGAATGTTCGTCACTCGGCAAATAGCAAGCAACTCATCCACACTACTCGGGATTCGGCGAGCGGTTGCTCGTTACTCGCCGAATAACGAAAGTGGGAGCCGGCTTTAAAGCGGTTCCACACGTACGGCATTCGCCGAGCAGCGAGCCCAATCACGAGCATCTGCTGTGTTCGCCGAATGTTCGCTCCTTTGATCTGTCCAAACAATCGATACGCGGTGGGTAGGGTGAGCACCGAATGTTCGTCACTCGGCAAATAGCAAGCAACTCATCCACACTACTCGGGATTCGGCGAGCGGTTGCTCGTTACTCGCCGAATAACGAAAGTGGGGAGCAGTCTTTACGCGAAGGCGCGCGAAGGAACGGACCGAACGTGTGCCGCTGGGCGACTGCCGGCGTCACATACATCGGTGCGGAAAGATATCCCAAAGGTAGAGATGGCAAAAAAACATTGATGTTTTCCACCAGAAACATCAATATATTAACATCGATATTTTGCGTTCGATGTTTTCTTCACATCGATATTTTGTTGCAAAACCACGTATGTTTTTTTAATTTTCTTTTTTTTAATAAAGGAGTTTAAGCACGTCGTAGAGTAGCAGTAATCCACAGCAATATTGTGGATTTGCGTCATCCTCTTCCTCACAGGCGAAATGTGCAGCGTGATAAAATTTGGGAGCTGCTTGTGTACGTTTATCGCCAGGCGTGTCATTACCTGAATCGATAGTGAAACACGAAATCGATATAAAAACACGATGTTCATTATTGTTCGCCCCAGCCGGAACATCTCTAAGGACTCGACTGGTCTCCCGACATTCGTGGTGGTGTGGCGCATGTAAACGTAAGTTTACGTCTTTGTAAGTAAAGGGGGGGGACAGGACAAGGAAGAGGAGGGAAAGATCGCGCTCGGTGCGTGGCCCTTTTAATAGGGTACTCCGGCTCTCGCCTGGTGTGGATTGGAGAAACCACGTAAAATGACCGTTTAGACCAGCTGACCGGTAGAATTCTCCTGCGGACAGTACCGAAGGCGACCTAGCTATGTAGCTAGTGTCGAAAATCCTGCCACCGTCAGAACTCGAAACCTAGGCCAGAACCTCCCTCACAGAGGTCCTGCAGTGACATCAGTTGACAGACTGAGCACCTAAGGCAGTGGATCCTCTAATTCGCATATTATCATTCGTATCATTATTTTAACACAAGCATTAATTGATCGATCATCCTAGATAACGTCCAGACATTTCTGTACATTTTGCACTCCCCGAGATAATCTGTATATAGTTTATTTTATCTTCTTCTTCTTCTTCTAGAGTTTTTATCTAGCCGACAGCCGGTCAGCGTTTACGTTCCGATGGGATGCATTTCGACCGTACACTAGACACCACACACTTGCGGTCTCCTCTGATCTGGTGTCAGCAGAACGCGAGGTTCTCCGCGACAACACAAAGACAAGGGACAAACAACCATGCCCAAGGCGGGACTCGAACCCGCAACCCTTCGGACCGGAGCGCTGAGTCGCTACTCGCTCTTAGCCACCTCGGCCATCCAGGTCGGCCATCTTGTTTATTTACTTTTCTAAATATGCAACTACAGTTAGAAGAACGCGGCCCGGTCAGAGGTCTTACGTGAAACGGACCGGAAGAGACCGGCGCCGCGGGTCGAGCGCGGGGTAGTACATCTGCGATTGCCCCCCGCGGTCCCATGCGCCTGCAGGCGGTCTCTCCTCGGCCGCCAGCTGACCCAGCGAACACGTGCCGCAGCACAGCCTGCAGCGCGGGCGCTTTCCACCGCCGGGGTCAAATCCCCGTCCATCCAGGTGGAGTTCGCGCTAGGTTTTCTCCTGTTTCGCTCGACTCTCATTTCACCACGGCTCTACCAGTTTTATATCATCATTCCTGTTATTTAGCCTTTCGTTCAGCCTCCGAAGTAAGAACCTCGTAATTCTAAGATAAAAAAAGTATCCCTTTTCCTACTCATTATGACTTGTAATTTTTTTAAAATAATTGTTTTACGTTTAAATTTACATAATGTACGTTTACATTTAAATAATTATTTTACGTATTAAAATGTAGTGGAATATATCAATGCTATCCACCTCACGTGGAGCGTGGAGAAACGGACTGAGTCTGCCAGGCGAGAAAGACCTGTGTGTCGGGCTCGGACCTGTGTGCGAAATGCTCGGACGTGGTGAGAGTAGTGTGCCCGCGGCAGCTGGTCTTCAGATGCCAGCTGGATCCACACGCAACGCTCACTTCTGCTGTTTACGTTTATCGAAGCTGAAGGGAGCTCAAATGGAACGAGAACGATGAAAATGAATTCAGCACGTGCATTAAAACACAACGCCCAAGCTTTGGAAACAGATCCCTGATATACAGAGACGTCTTCTTCTTTCTAGGGTTTTTATCCAGCCGACAGCCGGTTACCCTTTACGTCCCGATGGGACGCATATTCGACCATACACTAGACACCAACACACTTGCGGGCTCCTCTGATCTGGGGTCAGCAGAACGCGAGGCCCTCCGCAACAACAAATACAAGTTAATGGACAAACAACCATGCCCAAGGCGGGACTCGAACCCGCGACCCTTCGGACCGAAGCGCTGAGTCGGTACTCGCTCTTAGCCACCTCGGCCATCCAGGTCGACATATAGAGACGTGACATGTGTAAACAGTTGTTACAGCACGGAAGCTAGTCTTCCACTGGGTACCAGTTTCAAATCCAGATCGGAATTGTGGAATTTGGAATGGGCAAAGAGCGCTAGCGGCAGATTATTTCGGGACTCTTTATTTCTCCCACCTCTCATTCGCCATTGCTTCAACATAATTCCTTGTCATTATCATTAACAACTACGTGTCCATTTTATTCACCATTCCTCACAAAAATATTGACTCGGGTACTACAATGGTTATAGAGGCTATTGTCCTCGAATTGTTAACATTATTCTTTATTTGTTATACATTACGTTTGCAAATTCTGATACAAGTCTTTCTATTAGATCCTGATGAACGCACGGTAACTGTTTAAACAAAAAACGAGTTAACCCATTCACAGGGATAATGAATAAAGTTCATTGCACCATCAATCTCAAAAAAAAACAAACATTGAAGATGTCCACAGCTCCACAAGTGACCAGTAGAGTCTAGGTCACTGCCAGCCTTGATGCTGACCAAGAGGTCCTAGGATTCGACTCGCAACAGCGGTGAATTTTCGACACTAGATAACTAATCGAATTCAGCTATCTATAGGCGGAGTGGGGAGAAGAATTCTAGGGACCGCCTGCTCTGATTGACAGTTTTTCATTGTTTTCCCGATCAACACCATGTGGTAGTGTACTGCATGAAAATATATGTATAAGGGGTGAAGTTAGGTAAAGGAAGAGGCAGGAAAGTACTTCTCCGGCATTCGCCTGGTATTGATCAGAGAAACCACAGAAAACAACCAATCAGAGCAGCTCGCCGCTGGAATTCTTCTCCAGATCTAGCTATGCAGCCAGTGTCAAAAATCCTGGCACTATCAGAAGTGGAACTCTTGAACCTTGCGGACAGAGACTCAGCAGTGTCATCAATGGGCTAGCCTGGAACTAAAGTGGTCCATGGTACGAATAGTACAATATATATATATATATATATATATATATATATATATATATATAGTATATATATATATATATATATATATATATATATATATATATACAGGTGAGTCACGTAACTTTAGCACCTCCTGTAACTTTTGAACGGTTGAAGATATCAAAATGCAGTTTTCACGGAAGTGCATGAGAAATTAGGGCTAACTGATACGTGTATTTATTTCCATTTTAGCACTTGTATTTTACGAGATATGTGAGGTAACTTTGATTTTCAAATGGAACTATACATATTTTTCAGTCTATCATAAAGAGCGTAAAAAGACGAATCCAATGATATACATAATGTCATATGTTAAATAAGGATTTTTTTGAGGAATTTTTATTCTTTTGCGATCAGTTCTTAACGGATATTTTGAATGTAACCGACGCCACAGAAGGTCACGCAGCGCTCCACCAGCAGCGCGCGCTCAGGGAAGGAAAGGGATCTTAGTATTTCAAGACACAAAACATATTCCAAATATTCACTAAACTTGCCATTTTTTCCTGAACTCTGCTTTCATCCTTCCCCATTTTCAAATATTTTATTACTTAAGGATTGAAAATACGGATTTGTCATATGTAGTATGTATTGAAATAAGATTGTTATTTAAATTTAATTTAAAGGGATATCGTACCACAGGATATTAATGGGATCTTGGAAACTAAACACAGTAAGAATAAATTATTAAGACTTTACAAAGAATATTGCATATTTTCAGCAAATAGTTTTATTGTTAATGATAATATAACAATTCCTTGTGAAAACAAACAACTACAGAAAGATAATGATAATGACAAAAATAAAAATAGAATTCAAAAATACTAAATAAAAATAGATTACTATTCAAATTACTTTAGAATGTGTTCAATATGACTACCATTCACAAACACATCTGCAGGCGCTTTTGAAAAGATTTCTTAACTGCGACCAATGTTTCTTTTTAACTTCAGAACATGCAGCTACAATGCGACTACCCATATCTTGTGATGTAGATGGAGCCTCTTGGTAGACGTGGTTTTAAGAAAACCCCAAAGAAAAAATCTAGTAGCGTCAAGTCTGGGGAACGCGCGGCCAACACACAGTACCACCCATTAATATCCTGTAATATAAAACCCCATTAACTGGAGTAGAAGTAATAAACAATTTTATTACAATACATACTTACAATAAACCCTTATTTTTAACCCTTCCATTTCTTAAAAATAATCTGAAAATGGGAAGGATGGAACGCAGAGTTCAGTGACAAAACTACAATAGTTTTGTGAATATTTGGCATATGTGTCTTGTATCTTGATATACTAAGATCCCTTCCCTTCCTCGAGAGCGCGCTTGCTGGTGGAGCGCTGCGTGACCTTCTGTGGCGTCGGTTACATTCAAAATATCCGTTAAGAACTGGTCGCAAAAGAATAAAAATTTCCAAAAATCCTCATTTAACATATGACATTATGTATATCATTGGATTCGTCTTTTACGCTCTTTATGATAGACTGAAAAATATGTATAGTTCCATTTGAAAAACAAAGTTACCTCAAATATCTCGTAAAATACAAGTGATAAAATATAAATAAATACACGTATCAGTTAGCCTATTTTCTCATGCACTTCCTGAAAACTGCATTTCAATATCTTCAACCGTTCAAAAGTTATAGGAGGTGCTAAAGTTACGTGACTCACCCTGTATATATATATATATTGTATCACTTAAGAACTGAGTAAGATAAAAACATCTGCAAATACTAAAGTGATACTTTTATTATGTAGCACCTACAACGACAAATGACACATACACCACTTTAAAATGTAAAGATGCTCACCTGTTCAGATAATATTGACCATAACCTGGATTTAAGCCAAAATGATTCAAAGAACAGTTTATTTCCAGACCAGCCAATTGATGTTCTGAGCCATCCAAAAGTGAGTGCTTGTTCGCATTGTGTGAGGATCGCGACGGATATTAATCTCGCACGTTATCTTGAGCCCCGGAAGACCTACCTCCACTCCTTTACTAAAATTAGTTGAATTAAGGATAAATGATAGCAACGATCGTTATGGAGAATATCCGACAACCAGAAATATTCGCTGCCGTGAAATGGAAACCATTTTGCATAGAAAACGAGCTACAAATTTCATATAATATTCCTTTTGTCAAAGTAACCAAACTCCTAACTCCTCTCGCGACTGTCGAAATGAGGGGCCAAGAAAACGTGTGCGGGTAATAGCGAGGAGTGCGCGCGAGATGAGGGCGAGCCGCTGCTCGTCGCGTCAGTGCGTCAAAGCGAGCGTTCACTTGTGTTCGCTCGTGCTTACGGTCAAGACGGCTCCACACATTCGGTTGATTGATTTGATTGATTGATTTTTTCGTGTTTCCGGGCGCGTCAACTGCTTTGGTCATTAGTCCCGTTAGTGTAGTGCTTGTTTTTTTCTCGGGAGATGGCGGTGATGTTCCCCCGCTGGATGGCGAGATCCGGCGCCGACCTACGGTCGGCTAGTGGGGTTTCCCCCTAACCAGGACGGTCCCACCAGCGGGGCACCGCCCCAGCCGGGACAAGCTCTAAGCTCCCGAAGCTTGTTAGTGTAAGTGTGTGTGTAAGAGGAGAGGACAGGACAAGGAAGAGGAAGGACAGATCGCGCGCGGTCCGTGGCCCGTTTGGTAGGGTAATGCTCCGGCATTCGCCTGGTGTTAATCGGAGAAACTACGGAAAACTACCGATCAGAGCAGCCGGCCGGTAGAATTCTCCTCCAGACAGCGACTGAATTCGACCTAGCCAAAAAGCTAGTGTCGAAAATCCTGCCGCCGTCAGGACTCGAACCTAGGACCTCCCGGTCAGAGGCGCTCAGTTGATACACTGAGCTACCGCTCCCGGTCCGCACATTCTGCATTCGCCGAGCAGCGAGCTAGTGTTCGCCCAATCCCGAGCAGCTGACGTGTTCGCGCCCTTTGATGTGTCCAGAAAACTGACTCGCGGTGGTAGGGCGAGCACCGAATGTTCGTCACTCGGCAAATAGCAAGCACCTCATCCTCACAACTCGGGATTCGGAGAGCGGTTGCTCGCTGTTCGCCGAATAACGAATGTGCGGAGCCGCCTTTAGTTGAACTTCCGCGAGGGACACACGGGACAGACGTCGCTGCACTGACAGACGGCTACTTTCCACTACTGCGGCGCCTTTTCTGAGCGTTACTGCTCTGGCGGGGCAGCGACCTCATGTCCGCGTTCTCTTAGTGCAAACGGAGACTTTCGAGATTATGGGAGGTGGAGCGTGTGGGAGAGGGCCTTCAAGTAAGAAGAGTGGGGATATAATGGGGGAAAAAATAAATCAAGCCATGGCCCGTTGTCTAAAGTACTGCATCGTCATCCGCTTGGAATGGATCAAAGGAAACAAGAAAGGAAACAAAGAGATCAGCCCATCTCAAGATTTCTCGACCAAGTACTCTCGATCTGGGAAGCATTAATCGCGGGCACACGACTACATACACGTTCAAGCACTCAGTTCACGCACTTCTAGTAGAGTAAAACGTCGGATACATGAGTGCATAGCTCGTTCTTCTGTACTCTTGAAAGCCTTTTTCGTCCTTTACGGCCCTGCACACGGGTGTCTTAGCTTTATAATTTAGCGAGCCTTAGTGTTATTATATAGCAAGAGATGGGGTGAGAGGGTATCCATGGAGAGAAAGTTCATGTAATGTTTGGCTTGCACTCAATGGAACCTACAGGGCTATTGATTTATAACAGGGTTAATACAGTGCCATTGTTGATATCACGCTCAATCACTTGAACCTCATTTATCACATTTAGTTGACAAGCTACGAGGCAATAAATAAACGCACATGCACAGCTACAAAAGCCATCAATATCACTTCTGTGCATGGATGAAAAGTGAAAGGAGAAAGAGGCATGTCAAGCTGATACAAGAAAGATAGGAGTAGCTGATACAGTGGAGAAGGGCGATTAAAGGACACGTTTATATTCGTTATTTATCGCGCTTCGTAATTTTCGGAGCTCGAAACCAGAGATCTCAACAAAGTCGTCAGTCGGATTTCCCCAGAACGGCGTTTGTGCAGAGAGGTAATGAAGATATGTTGATTATAAGGAGAGGGGTATAGCTGGTCCTCACTTTGTATTTTGTAACAAATATTGTGAGAAAACATTACATTGGTGTGTTAGTATTTTTTTGTGTCCAAAATATTCGTACCTTGAAGATTAAGAAATAATATCGTAAATTACACCACTAAATGCAATGTAAAAATTAATTTGTTAATTGTAGTCTACCCAGAACCCTTTGAGCATTTGGAAAATTGCAATTCAAATTGTGTAGAGATTTGAAACATTTATTTTGAGAATTTCAAGTTCACGATTGTTACAGACAATTCCGCAGATTCATTTTGCCTCTATTATTGTCCTCGGTAAGTAAATCTTTCTTTCCAGTCTGGCGTAACAAACACTTGTCTCCAACGCCGAAGATGGTAATGTTGGTGCAGTATTAGCATTTTTTCGAAAAGTCGAAAAATTCTAGTCTACTTAATATTGACCATGCAGAAAAAATTAGACGTAAAAAGTTGGACAAAATTGTAAATAAAACGGAGTTCAAAGGACGGCAGGAGATTTTATAACAACATAAGAACCCACGGTCCCCGTCTGAACAAGAGCCCAAACTCCCTCGGTTCGTAGCGTCGTAGGATTATGGATTCCAATCTCGTGTCTCGCACTGCCTAGTCTTCGACCTAGGCTCGAATCTATTCATTCAGTTTGGACAGAACGATATTATATGAGAAATACGAATATTAGATCAATTTACATAAATAAATATAATTTCGACAATAACAAACGAGAAGCAGTACTTCGGTGCATTCATTGCATTCGTTTTTAACATATTTATCTATTTTTTTATTTGCTTATTGCAAAAATGTTAAAGAAGATGTCAGATTTTAAATGTACGTAATGTTTAGTAAGTCAATTATTACTTTCTGATGGTTAATGCCAGTACATATTTTGAAGAAAGGCCACCTCAAGGATGCCTTTTAATGCAATTCCCGTAATCTAATTTATGGTTCCTTTTTGCTTCTCTTCTTGAAAAAATATTACAACGAATATCTGGGAAAAGATTATGAACACTCTGACTTTTCGCTCCTTTCGTAACGCCAGCCATCGCCAATATTTTTAACGAAAAGTCGCTTTAAAATGAAGGCGTCTCCCTTTTGAATTTACAAAATAATAAAAAAAATTCATTTATTTCAATTCATTGTTGTTCAACATTTATGTTTTCAGACACGACGTGGGTTTCTGGAGCCGAATTCCATTCTCTCTCACGCTACCATCCTTCCTCGCCAGCACAATGCAACGTTATGTAAGAGCTTGTCCTCGAAGATAAAGTATCTCTTTATTGTCTTGGTAAAAAAAGTTGACGTTTCTTAAAGCCCTAAAGTTGAGAATACGTCCTAACTGATCCTTGGCGTACATTCTTAGGTTGGTTGATTGATTATACGTTGTTTTTTTCTGAACGCTGACAAGCGAATGCATGATAGTGTCCATGTCTAGCGAATAAAATTAAAAAAAAATACGCAAAAATATTATTTCAATTATTTTAAATATGCCTTCTTCATCTGCATTTTTTGAACGAATGAATTTTTTACTTATGAATCTCAAATGAGGAGAAGAAAGACGAAAGTTGATGCTAGTCTGATTCGGGGAAAACTTAACATATGCTAATTTTGACATGAGCTGCACAGCCTTTCACGAAGTTTTACAAAAAGCTGCCAGAAGCTAAAAAGTACAATTTCATAAATATGTAAATTATGAAATTAAAAAATTTGATTTTCTTGCATATCATTGAATCTGTATAAGTTGAATATATATATATATATATATATATATATATATATATATATATATATATATATATATATATATACCCACTTATCGAGTGTCCTCCCTTTTACATGAACATATTTGGCAACCCCACCATGCTATGTAGTTAATATCTAAAATCGCCAACGTCGGGACACGAACCCTAGAACCTCCCACACAGCGGCGCTGCAGAGGCTGAACCATCGCAGCCTGTGTAAGTTCTTTGGGCAAAAGCGCCTCCCTCCAGCTGCAAGGCCCGGTTTCCACGGCCCGGGGGGCCTTGGTCGAGGCGTGCCGGCTCGGCGGCTCGGCGCCCGCTTGTGAAAAGTCTCGGGGCTTTGTTTTGATCTGCATTAGACGCAGCGCGGCGTGGCGGGCAACAGGTGAAGCGGCCGTTCACCCGGGTTTCGCCACGGGTGGTTGCCGCGGCGCAGATGGCCTTGCGATGGCCCCGGCTGCACGCGACCCGAGCGCTTCACGACACCAGTGGCGAATACGGTGGGTTACCGGGGCTATGGAAATATGTCGCTGAAAAAGAATGTGGCCAATTTTTTTTATTCTAATTTATCTTGACATATTTTTTTTATTGGTCATTTAAGGTCGCATCAACATCTTAGGTCATTAGCAACCACTATTGCTGTTAACGGTATGGTAACTATGAGGATGAAACGAAATGGTGGTGATAAGGGGTGAAAGGACGAACACAAATACAACCATGCCCGAGGTGGGACTCGAACCCGCGACCCTTCGGCCTCACTACGACAATACTGCCTTAGCGATCTCGGCCACCGGACCGACAACATATTTTTGCTTACGTAATTTTTACGGGCTACCGCCGTTATAGAACGATTTTCCTAAGAATGAGCCAAAGAGACAGCTAGTGCTGGCAACATAACTGAAGGTTCTGTGGTCGTTGTGCCCTCCAGCCCATTGATGCATCCCTTCCTGCATTCGTTCGTTTGCAGTTGGCTAACTTGTAAATGGCTTCGACGCTTCCTTTTGTGATGTCCTTGTCCGACGAAAATGTACTGAAATTAGGAAGTGCAGTGCTATGTGCTCTTCTGTAAAAGTTCTTTTTTCTATAAACATTAAATTAAATTTGCTTTTTGTGTGATAAATATTTTTGTTTTAAAACCGAGACGAATGCGAGATGCGTATCGGTGCAGGTGTTTCCGGCTTACAATAAATTTTCTTTCTATTTGCATTCGTGGCAGTTTTCTTTTACTGATTGTGAGAGTATGTTAAAAGATTTTCCACATACGTAATTAAATTTAAATATTTCCCGGACTCGTGTACGTGCATATACTTTAAGCGCACCTCTTAGACTTCTGCATAGGGATGTTTTCACTGGAGCCATTAGCACTTTACGGAGGGCATGGCTGAACAGCTGTCGCGGCGGAGGGATACTTCTCTGAATTACATGTGATGTTCACTTGTTTAGCGAACTGTCACTTTGGCTCATTCTTAGCAAAATCCTTCTATACCGGCGGAAGCCCGTAAAAATTACGTGAGCAAAAATATGTCAAGATAAATAATAAATTTTTTAAAAATTGGCCACATTCTTTTTCAGCGACATACATTTTTCAAAATTCTGTATAATCTTTTCTGTTGAATTCTGTGCTTAATCTCTCTCACGTCGGCGCATCAGTCCTCTTACGAGGCGGCAACGCCCAAGAAACCTCTGGCACTCGGCGGCTTCCACACAGCGTGCGTTCGCTGCACGGCTCCTCCCCCTCCTATTGGTGAAAACGGCCTGCCAAGGGCTCCGGTTGCCGGTTTCCCGAGCGGTTTCTTGACACGCTCGGTGCGGTTCGGAGGCAGAGGGCAGGGTAAATTAGATGTGCAAGATATTTACGTTTGGTGGTGAGTGTATATATACATATATATATTATATTAAACGTGTTCTACGTGTTAAAATTGCAACATATTAAATAGGTGATAGTGTCAAAGTTAACTATTGTCAATTTGGGAAGATATTTTGAAAAAATATAACAGCAAACCTGGGGAAGTTTATCTGTTGAAAATGAGTGTATTGTACAGCGTTTATTGAGAAGCTTATTAATCGTTCATGTAATGATAACTTGTAAAAATGATTGTGTTTCATGAACAAACTAGCAAAACTACATAATCGCAAATTATGTATAATTATATAGTCAAAGCTTATTTCTAAAGTCAGAGGTAGCCCGGGCCATGAAAGCAAAATACGCCACTGCACGACATGGCAGGTACAACTCATGAAGCCCTCCAACATCTGCAATAGGTACCGGGTTCAGGACATCAACTGATGTCACTGCAGTCCCGCTAATCGGGAGGTCTTAGGTTCGAGTCCTGACGGCGGCAGGATTTTCGACACTAGCTACATAGCTAGGTCGTATTCAGTCGCTGTCTGGAGAAGAATTCTATCCTCCGGCTGCTCTGATCGGTAGTTTTCCGTGGTTTCTCCGATCAACACCAGGCGAATGCCGAAGCAGTACCCTAAAAAGGGTCACGGACGCGCACGATTTTTCTTTCCTCTTCCTTGCCTTATCCTCTCCCTTACACACACATTAACATGTACTACACTATCACATATTCCGGGAGACCGGTCGGAGCTTAGAGCTTGTCCCGGCTGGGAGATACCCCACTGGTGGGAGAGTCCTGGTTAGGGAAACCCCGCTATCCGTAGGTACGTCGGCGCCGAATCACGTCATCCAGCCAGGAAAGAACATCGCCACCTACTTATAAAAAGCATGCACTACACTTACGGAACTAATGACCTCAATAGTAGAGCCCGGAATCACTAACAATCAATTTATAATAGGGGTTCCCAACTTGGTGGGTATCAATCCTGAGGTAGACGAAATTTAGAAGGGGGTCGATGATTATCAAGGGTTCTATTGGGAGTCAATCATTATTTTATCCAGAGGAGTTAGTTAAAGAAATTATATCTAGACATTATCAACGATACTCTCATCACGAAGAAATTATTCCTCGCAAAAAGGGCCTGAGAGTAAGGGATGAGAACACAAGTCGTCACTGGTTACAAATAACACAGGGTATTTTAACACACGAATCTACACCCACGACCAGTCGTGTTAAAAAACCCATGTGATACGACGCAACGTAGCAGAACGTGGACAGGCTTGTGAAACTGGATGTTAGCCACTCAAGATGCAACAGGATATTGCCAAGGACACGTGTCGCCCCAAATCTCTAAACCACATGAAACTAGGAGTGTCACAGCACATAAACTCTCGTATTATTTATACCAGGTCTCTTAATATTATTATTAGACGCCGCAACAATAATACCATTAGTTGACGCCGCAACGGAGTTCCAACTCAAGGTGTTTGGCCAGACTCAAAAACCTTAGCTTTCCCAAAGAGCGCCTTAACCCACTAAGCTAGCATCTCTGAAACTGAACACAAAGTACAGTTTCGATTTTATACTTCAGAAAAAAGTCTCAAAGAAAATCGGACCCGTGCCATGTTATTAGCGTACTTTGCCCAATTAAAGCAAAAATATGAAGCCGTGAAAATGTTATTGTAAAGTATCTCCAAGAAGTAAAATACCTGTTTTAAACCGTAACATCAACTAGATCGATTGGAGAATGTGAAATTTGCTGAAAACAAAATATTTGGTATCAAGGAACCCGAAAACGTAGATTCTGACAACACATGTATTAGACAAAGTTATTCAGTATATAGATATACAGATGAGTAAGAAAAATAACTTTTTCGGTATCAGTGATCCACAAAACGAATATTCTTACAAAAAATTATCACATTGGAGCAATTACAATTGCAATAACATATTTTATGTATAAAATGCAATAGTCTAAGAGAAAATAAAATTAATAAACAAGCTATGTTATTAATTAAACTGTAATACCAAAAATATGACGATTTTCATTTAATATTCAAAATTTTCAATAATATTTTTAAAAAGGCTGATTGTTCTAATTGACATTCATAACTAACTTTTTATACTTTTCACACAAGAATTTTCTACTTCCACAATAATATCACCACAGGGAAGTCAAAAGAACAGGAAGAAATATTTGAAAATTGATTATTGTGCTAACATGGTGATAACAATTTATTGAAAACCAATTTTCTAACTTGTTGATAATGAAATGGACAGCATAAGATTTTATTCACCATCAAATTTTGAGAATTGATGCATCACAGAAAATGTTGCAAATCAAAGCATGGATAGTATCGGAAGTATGACAAGTTGAACCTAAGTCACAAGGATAAGAGGTATTTCTAATTCAAACTTTCACACAAGTGAACTTTCACGCGATGAAATCCATCGGTCACGAGTTTAAGAAGGCCGGAGGTAACAACTTTGATAATATCATGGACGACACAACTAATGATATTCTTCGGTCGTTACAAAAACAATCCAGTCCTAAAGAGGTCAGGATCTAAATGAATACACTAAATGTGGACTTCATTAAGAGTAGAGTTTCAACCACTTTCAAAATTCCCTACAATTCGTTGTGTTTGATTTGGTTTGCTTTTTTCGTGTTTCCGGGCACGTCAATTGCTTTGGTCATTCGTCACGTTAGTGCAGTGTATGTTTTTTCTCGCGAGATGTCGGTGATTTTCCCCGCTGGATGACGAGATCCGGCGCCAACCTACCGTCGGCTAGTGGGGTTTCCCCCTAACCAGGACTCTCCCACCAGCGGGGCACCGCCCCAGCCGGGACAAGCTCTAAGCTCCCGACCGGTCTCCCGGCATATGTGGTAGTGTAGTGCATGTAGTGTAAGTGTGTGTGTGTAAGGGGAGAGGATAGGGCAAGGAAGAGGAAGGAAAGATCGCGCGCGGTCCGTGGCCCGTTTGATAGGGTACTGCTCCGGCATTCGCCTGGTGTTGATCGGAGAAACCACGGAAAACTACCGATCAGAGCAGCCGGCCGCTAGAATTCTCCTCCAGACAGCGACTGAATTCGACCTAACTGAAAAGCTAGTTCAATTCGTTGTGGCGCTGTACGTTCATTGCCTACAGTTTTGAACGATGCGAAACGCACCACCCTTCTCAATGAATTGTGGTTGAATTCGCAACGCGTGAGACGAATCAGAATTTCGGCCGCTGGTCAGTAAGAAAGTGCGCTTGTGCGTCTGGGCGAGGCTACGTCTTTCGGCTGCACACGAGAGGACGCCGCTGCCGCCGATGTTGGCGAGGGGCGGGGCGGAGAGGCAGCCCGCGTTGCCCCAGCCTGCCTCAATGGACTTTCTCTTTTTACAACTGGCTGTTGCGGCTGCTGCCGCCGCTGCGACGCCGACGGTACGCAGCGGTCCAGCTCCGCTTCCAGCCTCCGCTACCCGCTCGACGAGGTAACAGGCAACGGTAGCGGTGGCTCAGTGCTTAACTGATGGCACTGCAGTGCCACTGACCGGGAAGTCCTACGTTTGAGTGCCGACGGAGGAAGGATTTTCGATGCTAGCTTTTCAGTTAGGACGAATTCAGTCGCTGTCTGGAGGAGAATTCTAGCGGCCGCTGGTCTGATCCGTAGTTTTCCGTGGTTTCTCCCTCAACACCAGGCGAATGGCGGAGCTGGCCAGGAACGCGCGCGATCTGCTCTTCATTGTCCTACTATCCTCACCTCTTTTACACACACACACACACACACACACACACACACACACACTTACACTAACATGCACTACACTACCACATATTCCGAGAGACCGGTCGGGGACTTAGAACTTGTCCCGGCTGGGGCGGTGCCCCGCTGGTGGGAGATTTCTGGTTGGGGAAACCGTGCTAGTCGACGGTAGGTCGGCGCCGGATCTCGCCATTCAGTGGGGGAAAATCACCTCCCGATGAAAAAGCATACACTGCACTTACGGGACGTATGACTTCCGTAGGTGACGCGCCCGGAATCACTAACAATCAATCAAGTAACAGGCACGCACCCGAGACCGACCCCGGGCGGGGGAGGCGATTGGCTCGGAAACAGCTCTTTATTTTGTTCGAGTTGAGCAAGGGTGAGGAATTCCCGAAAGGAGAATAAATGACGATATACTCGTAGAAATCAGAATGTAGAAAGATAAATATGAAGTTGAGAGTAATCCCAATCCATCAATTCTCAGAATCTACCGACATTCTACATCTCTGTAATCTTGTATCAATTCTGTTCACTCTTATCCGAATACGGTTCGCATTCGCCTGTTGTTTTTGGGCTATTTTGAAACCAGTCAAACATGTCGTGTGGCCGCTATCGCTAATTAATTCGGTATGTTAATAGTTGCCTACACCGCTCTGATTTCACAACAGTTTCTTGTTGAGAAACAGTTGGGCTTTATCTTCAATTTAATACAAAATCCCCACTATCACGTATATATGATTTGTTGATTCGTCTTTTTGATACTTTCTTGTTGTGTGTAACAACTCATATCGTCTCCTATATTATTTCGCACGAGTTCCCTAGTACTTGTATATTCAGGTTGTGAACACTTCTACCGAACCCTTCTCACGAAGTCATTCCTCATGGACTTTCATTTCCATCCCTCGTCCCTCAAATAATTTAAAAAATAATTTGATATATAAGTTTAATCGTATTATGTCACTAGAAGGTGCACTGTCCTTTCTATCTACTAACGATCTGTCAGAGAGGTGCAAGTTCCATAGTTCCAAACCAGTTTCTTGTTTATGACCGTTCTTGTGAAATAGGATTGTATATTTTACTGCCTGAGAAACACACATGCCGAACAGGTTCAAATAAACGTTAATGAGAGCATTCGTAGGGCTTCCGTACTCAGCCACACGCTATGATTATCGCAAAGCAATTTTCACGTTCCTGCGGTTGCATATCGATCGTGAGGTTACTCTTCGAAACTAGTTTACCGGGAGCGGTAGCTCAGTGCATCAACTGATGTCACACCTGGGAGTCTTTGCAGAAAACTAATATATTAGTTCTCGTATGATGATCCATGAATTGCAAAAATACAAATTAATGTTTTCGTTTGACTGACATCTTGTATTTTATGAGTACAAATGCGCTCGTGTTTGCGCAGTTCACGAGCGGTTCTACGCTAGACGTCCGTTAAAAGTAGTAGCAGTGGCGTAGCGAGGGTGCCAACCGCCCGAGGAGGAGGAAAATTTTGCCGCTCCCTTATTTCTTTAAAATTTAAAAGACTAAAATATATAATCTTGAACAACGTAGTAGATAGTCAAACGTACAATTACATAATTGAAAAACAAAAATAAAACATCTGATAATGGTCGAAAGTATACGTACACGAACAATACAATTTTCATCAAATTCAAGAATTTAACAATCGCTACGCGTACTTACTTATGAGCTCTAAAATTAAAATTCGGAAAGCGCATACATATACATGATTAAGTTAATATATATTAGAGGACTGATGATCCATCAACGAAACTTTCTTTGAATTGTCAAAGCGTCACTCACGGACTTCCCTGAAGGGACTTTTTCGTACTGTCATCTAATTTTCAAGTGTTATTATACAATATTGAACATTATTCTTTACATGATAGAAGTCATTCTCGCTAAATACTAGTGATAAACAATTGAAGCACAAAATAAAATATGGGTAATTCCTACAAGTCAGTACAGACGGCGGGGGCCAGTCACTACAGTGAGCAAGATTTTATTATACATTAATATAAAGAAGTCGCAAAATAAGTAATGAAAGGTTCCGTGCCTATTTCAATCGGTCCAAATCACAGGTGCGACATAAATATGAAATGAATTGGTTCAATTGTTTACAAGGTATAATTATTATTTATTGTGAAATTTTGCCACCCCCCAAAAATGCCGCCCCTGCCGACCCCACTACGCTACGCCACTGAGTAGAAGGCCGTTTTACGCTGAGCTTCTCGAAAGAATGATGAAGTGTAGAACGCAGTAAAACAAAGGACCTTCAGAGGTTTTATTGTTCTGCCGTAAAGGAAGGAAATTATGCGAGTGAGTCATCTATCTCCCAGCAGCAGCAATAAATAAATGAGTAAAAGCAGACGCTTTGTCTCAGTGTGCAGAAAGTACTTTATTAGAGTGTTGGGATAGGTCGGCCTCGACCTAGAAAGAAAAAGCATAACTCATTCTTATGTTGGCCATTGATCTTTATGTTCAGGAGCAGCTAAGTGCAGAGATTTAAAGCGGCGGCTCTCTCTATGTGAGAGTGGATTTGTAACCCCCCGCGAAAAAAGAGTTCCCACAGCAGATGTCCTGTGATACCAGTTTCAGAACTGAAGGTATGAAAAACATGTTCCTTCTAAGCAGTCGCCTTTTGAAATTGAAAGGATGGGTCGTATTTTACTTTAACTTACCAGAAGAAAGGAAGTCGTATTTCACTTTAATAACTGTCTTTGACAGAATCGCTTATCACAATAATACGTAAAGTGGCATATTAAATTCTTCTTTTAGGTGCACTGTAACATTTTAGAATTTTGAAGTAGCCTTTGCGTAACTAGTAGTGTGACACGCCTTTCAAATTAAAGCTGTGCTGGGAAACCTGGTTCGCGGCAGTTTACCAAAAGATTTAGTCGAATCCACAACAGGTTGCCATAGAATTTAACTGATGTCACTGCCATTCATTCTACGACATCTCCTGGCCTTGCAATTTTCTGCATCACTCTGGCCTTGCAATTTTCTTAACCTCTCATCCCTTACACATGGTTGATAACCTCCCATCCCTTACACATGGTTGATAACCTCCATCCCTTACACATGGTTGATAACCTCCCATCCCTCACACATGGTTGATAACCTCCCATCCCTTACACATGGTTGATAACCTCCCATCCCTTACACATGGTTGATAACCTCCCATCCCTTACACATGGTTGATAACCTCCCATCCCTTACACATGGTTGATAACCTCCCATCCCTCACACATGGTTGATAACCTCCCATCCCTCACACATGGTTGATAACCTCCATCCCTTACACATGGTTGATAACCTCCCATCCCTCACACATGGTTGATAACCTCCCATCCCTTACACATGGTTGATAACCTCCCATCCCTTACACATGGTTGATAACCTCCCATCCCTTACACATGGTTGATAACCTCCCATCCCTTACACATGGTTGATAACCTCCCATCCCTAACACATGTTGAGATTCTGGCGATCCACAGTCGTTAGATCGCGTTGTTTCTCAGATCGATGAAGAGATTTTCTACTTATTAATAAATTTATAAAGTGAAAGTTAAAGAATATGACAGAAATTAAATTTAAAAAGGTAAGTAAAATCAACATCATAATATAAAACAGCAGTTAAAAATAAAAATAAAAATATAATTTCGAGTATTTACCCTTATGGATGAGTCATTTTTTTACGTCGTACATTTTTGTAAAATAATCTTTACGGATGGGTTTAAATTAAAAATCCATTTTGAAATAAGCTGAAAGAAAAGCACCACCGTGTTCTTCTAATTTAGATTAACAGGTCTTTCTAGTATATGTTCAAAAACGCTTATTTGGTACATACATATCAGTTTCTTGACGATTTCCCTAAATCTATAACGTTCAGATATTTGTGCTTACAGTAAGTCGAAGATCTGAGAATACTTATTAATATTGCTGAGAATATCTACTTTTTCATATATCAATGAAGAAAAACACAAACTTGTTAACTGGGCTATAAAATATCTTCTTTGTAGGGTTTTTATCCAGCAAACAGCCGATTACCCTTTACGTCCCGATGGGACGCATATTCAACCATACACTAGACACCAACACCCTTGCGGGCTCCTCTGATCTGGGCCAGCAGAACGCGAGGCCCTCCGCGACAACACATACATACAAAGACAAGGGACAAACAACCATGCCCAAGGCGGGACTCGAACCCGCGACCCTTCGGACCGAAGCGCTGAGTCGGTACTCGCTCTTAGCCACCTCGGCCATCCAGGTTGGCGGGCTATAAAATATGACAGTTCTATAATGCGGTTCGATCGCGCCCGATTTTAGGCCGTCGGGACTTTAGCCCTTCAGCCGGCCGGCCGAATTGCAGTGCACACGCTGTTAACAAATAACACTAATGTTCACAACAACGTTTCGAGTCTTGAATGAGTTGTGCTGATATACAAGCTGCCACAAAATCGAAAAATTACAAAAATCTTTCAAGGGAATCTACTTTATGAAAACGATAAAGGGATATACAAAATGCCTTGCTAATATTTTGAGTTTCTGTTCTTTTTGACCACCAGCAACAACTAAACACGTTTTAGGAATTCATTTAAATCGCACAACACACGACAGTGTCATTAGAAGAACACACGCCTCTGTGATTTGTGAAAATGCTGACTGGGAAATATTTTTTACCATCATGAAGGTCGTATGTAATCACCTAATGAGCAAACCCCACGATTCTGAGCAGACGCGAAAGATAGAAAGAAAGAAAGAGAAAGAAAGAAGAAAGATAGAAAGAAAGAAAGATGGAAAGATGGAAAGAGAGAAAGAAAGAAAGATGAAAGAGGAAAAAAGAAAGAAAGAAAGAAAGAAAGACGGAAAGAAAGAAAGAAAGACGGAAAGAAAGAAAGAAAGACGGAAAGAAAGACAGAAAGAAAGACGGAAAGAAAGTAAGAAAGACGGAGAGAAAGACGGAAAGAAAGAGGCTTGCAGTACAAGCATATACTAAAAAGGATATTTTCTCTGTGGCACAAGTGCTAAGGTATTTGCAGGAAATGCCCGAGCAGTTCCACCCGGAGGAAACAAACGCTGTACGAATCCATTCTTCTGTGAAACCAGGCCCGCCCCGGCCTCCTGTGAATGGCTCTTCGGTTGGTGACTGGGCGTGTTTGCCCAGACGAGAGTAAGCAACGGCCGTGGTGTACGTTTTCTCTGCCGCCCTCCGAGCGCTGCCATCTGCCGGGCGATGTTTGTCCACGACCTCCGCGTCTCAGAGCCTTCACGCGGAAGGAGAGCGACAGTGACAGACGGTGGGACGCGAGTGGTCAGCGGTCAATGGCGAGTGGCGAGTGGCGAGCGTTGAGGGAGAGTGTTCCGAAAGCTGAGTGTCGTATCGAGAGACTTAGCGACGAGTGAACGATTCAACGAAAAAGAGAAAAGGCGTGAGAGGCAGCACCTTTGTATTACTTGGCCCAGTTAGTAATAGTTAGGGGGGTGGATTTTGATGACGTAAAACATCGCCAAAAATGATCAATAAAATTATCTGAAAATACTTTAAAATGCCCTAAAACCAAAGAAAAATTACGTAAAAAAAATCTTATCAAAACCATTTCAGATGAACAATTCAAGCTCTTGGCTACGTTACTGATAAAATCGAGGCTTCTTTCATTAAGTGAGTTCAACTAGCAAACTTTTCATTTAGACTTTTTTGCGAGGAAACATGTTTTTAGTTATCCCGAAATCGGTCGAACCGGCTACGGCGCTGATATACATAACAAGAATGACATACAACGGCTGTCAAAACAATTTCTGAGCAAACAAACACAACAGGCTACTGTGAAAATTTTTTTTTTAATTTTAACAAGCCATTAAAATGACATTAAAATCGATGAAATAAAAAAAATGCATTAAAAATAACGGAAAAGGTAAAAATGACTTATTAGTCGAAATCGACAGAAAATGCAAAATATTTACCTATAAAAACGGGTCATTTAACATAAAATGAATTTCTATACTAAACGGCATTGTTCTAAAATGAAAATAAAAAATAATATTCCATTAAAATCCGCCCCCTAGTAATAATAGTCTGTAATAATACTGTCCTCTGATGAAACTTGTTCCAATAAAGCAGTAAAAATGTATAAAATCTATTATCTACCTTTGTTTGATATACAGGTTATTTCCGTCTCTCTTTCTTTCTTTCTTTCTTTCTTTCTTTCTTTCTTTCTTTCTTTCCGTCTTTCTATCTATCTTTCTTTCTTTCTTTCTTCCGTCTTTCTATCTTCCTTCCTTTCTTTCTTTCTTTCTTCTATACATGCGCTTAATATGCAGATGTCTCAGAATAAATGATACAATATTCTATGTCTTGTAGAGGGATTAAAAATATCGTATTTCTTTCCATCAATGAACGTGTGTAATGGGAAATTTCATATAACTGAGTTATATGTAATTTAAGCAATAGGCAATTTCATACGCACAAATGTTTGGCATACAAATCTCTTTGACGGATACATAAAGTGACCTGCCGAATATCCTTGCACAAGGAGTTGTGGAAGGAGGGGAAATGTCACATATGTAACTCTGTTACATGAAATTTCCCACTATATTATGTTCATTGGCAAAACGTGGATATTTTCAACCCTCTCAGAACCCTAGAAGTTTCTAACATTTGCTCTGAGACACCTGTAAAACACTATGTTACTGTTATAGTTAGAATAGTACTACATTTTCAGACTCATGTATTTTTGCCCCCCCCCCCCCCGAATACAAAATGATTTTTACATTTTTCTCTATCAATCGACTATGTCTTACACTGCAACCGTGTAACGATATATTTAGTGACTGGTAAAATATGAGTAATATTTAAAGTAAATAACGATATACTAAGTGACTGCTAAAATTTCATGATAGCTTATATGCCGGGTCTTGGAGTCCCGTCTCAATAGATGAAAGGTAGCTGTGGTAGATGAGCGAACTGCGTTAAGGGAGCGGTGGCTCAGTGCATCAACTGATGTCACTGCAACGCCTCTGACCGGGAGGTCCTAGGTTCCCACTCCCCACGGCGGCAGGATTTTCGACACTAGCTTTTCGGCTAGGTCGAATTCAGTCGCTGCCTGGAGGAGAACTCTTGCGGCCGGCTGCTCTGATCAGTAGTTTTCCGTGGTTTCTCCGATCAACACCAGGCGAATTCCGGAGCAGTACGCTACCAAACGGACCTCAAACCGCGCGCGATCTTTCCTTCCTCTTCTTTGTCATATCCTCTCCCCTTACACACACACTTACACTAACATGCACTACACTACCACATTATCGGGGAGACCGGTCGGGAGCTTAGAGTTTGTCCCGGCTGGGGCGGTGCCCAGCTGGTGGGAGAGTCCTGGTTAGGGGAAACCCCACTAGCCGACGGTAGGTCGGCGCTGAATCTCGCCATCCAGCTGAGGATAATCACCGCCATCTCATGAGGGGAAAACATGCACTACAATTACGGGATTAATGACCAAAGCTGTTGACGCGCCCGGAAACACGAGCAAATCAATCAGTCGAGTGAATTGAGACTTGTGTTTCGTATGTCTGACTGTGTCATTGTTAGCTTCCACATCACCATGAATCCTGAACCATCATTCACCACTCATCTTCATTCCCGCGAAATAGTGAAACGCAACCATTGGTGTCATCTGCCTAGGAGAAGGACGTCATAAGTATTCACTCTTTCCTAGGCTCGGCATTCATAAATTCGACATTCATCACATATCGACACAGTCATCAAAAAGTGACACATCTAAAATGTGTAAGCGCTTTTTTCTTTTTTGGTATGCAAAAATGCATCGTCCGGTGCTTTGTTGTCATTTATCTCAAATTTAGTGCTAAGTTTGTAGTGCTAAGTTTGTGCGTTTATTTTATTCACTTGCTTAAAAATTGTCACCCTTGCTCTTCCTTTTTCCATCCAACTTCCTTTTTAATTTTCATCATTTTTAATTGATATAATTAATCGATTTGAGATATTTATCTTAAGGAGATACAACAAGCTCAACGCCTTGCTCTGCTGCACAACACCACGCTTAAGTATTAAGACGTTTATTTTATGCGAAAATGTTTAATCTTTTTACCCGCAAAGGAATAAAAGGCTATTGATATTGAGCACTTTCTATGATTGATAATTTCTTTATTCCCCTTGATGATTCTGCTCATAACCCTTTCACAGGAATGTTGTCGTCTTAGGAAACTCATTCTTATTCTCACCAACTCTCTCTGGACTTGATCAATGAACTGTCAATAAATGCATCAGCGGAATGCAACCTAACCAGTTTCCCGTCAAAGTCTCAAAACAAACAAAACGCAGGCCGCTGTGGGCAGTTGCTAACTGGAGATCTGGGGCGAATGCTTTCTTTCTTTTTCGGAAACGTTCTAGCATCGAGGCTAATGCATCCTGCTCACCCTTAGGCGAAGCGGCTGCCAGGCGACACTCCAACATGCACGAAACGCGCTTGCAACACGTGGCCCGAATTGGACCAGGCATAAACGTTACGATATTTAGTACCCGAAATGGAAGGAACACCTTTGCGCACATTCATTTTTTCTATAATTCATTCCGTGACATAAATACTGGGAAAGGCAATTCATTTATGATGTGTTCAAGACGGTAAAGCTACAATAATAATAACCGTTCTTGCGAAATAGCTTTCCCGCCGAGTGGGTTGGCCAAAGCGATCAATACCACACCTTTTGCTTCTCGAGAGTCAGATAGAAGGGAGCACTTCGGGTGATGCAATGCCAAGTTTCGAGATCATGTAAGTTCATGCCGTAATAGTTGGGCGTTGGTTTTTTGTAGTAATAATCTCATAGGAAGTGGCGAGTGCTTATGGCGATGGTGTTGTGGGATTTCATATAATGCTAATTCAACCACTAAATATTACATGAATTATATGACAGGAATACTGGAATATTACGAATTATATTATGTACTTTCGCACGACAGCTCTTTGCGAGCTAAGGCCTACCAAATACGTATTATATTGTGTTCGCGAACTTCGGTATTTATTTTGATCGCCTCCTTCCGGTGACATAGGTATCGCAGCCTAAAATGGAAAGCAAATTAGAAGCCTATGTCAGTTGTGATGATGTAGGAATTTTTATTTTGACAGCATAACTGATGCTTTCTTGTAATTTCTATTATCTAAAAGATTTAAGGATGATTAGTAAGCTATCAAAAACGACTACAGAAGAATATACGGAAGTGTGTAATATATGATTTTGTTTAAATTTGAATTACGCAGCAAACATACAATGAAGTTTGAAAAGTTTCTGATAGAATCTGTTAAATTTCGGCAAATTAATGGCGAAAAGTACGGTAAATGTTGGGGAATTACTTTTATTATCTTATGATTTTTACTTATAAATTTCAAGTTAATACTGTG
Source organism: Teleogryllus oceanicus (assembly GCA_964035755.1). Classification (NCBI taxonomy): domain Eukaryota; kingdom Metazoa; phylum Arthropoda; class Insecta; order Orthoptera; family Gryllidae; genus Teleogryllus; species Teleogryllus oceanicus. Next base: position 26,312,512 of record CAXIVR010000011.1, on the reverse strand, counting down.
ACTTCAAATGTCAATAGATATTTGGTCAATCGCATAGATGGAAACGGCAACGTACTGGAAATGTTACATTTCCGGTACGTTGTGCGTTTCCTAGAAACACGTGCATTTAGTGTATAATTTCCAAACGCAACTTAAACCTATATCCATATCGAGAGAACCGTCGTCATAAACGCAAATACACCTCACAGTACTTTGGTGTGTAGAGCTTTGTAATTTTTACTGCAGCGGCCGTTCAAATCGCGTGGTAAACCGATGAAAGTCGGCGAGCTGTTTTTCTGCGCTGTGTGCGTTCAGAGCCCATAAATTCGGGTTGATCGCTGGGTCCCATGCCTACGAGTTCCTCTGGTCTTCTGGAAAGCCGTCCGAAATTTCCGGTGGAGTGGAGTCTCGGAAGCCCTCGCGAAGACACTTTCTCCGAGCGTGCCACTTCGGCGTGGGCCGGCTTGCTGCCCGCCGCTGCAGGCACGCCGCCTAGCGGTGCGAGCACAGTCGGCCGTGGGAGCGCCTGGCCTTCGGACCCGGCCTTTACGTCTCATCCTCGTGTTCGTCATCAGCGCCTTCGTCTTGGTCGCCCTCGTCTCCCTTTGTCGCCCTCGTCTTTGTCGCCCTCGTCTTTGTCGTCCTCGTCTTTGTAGCCCTCGTCTTTGTCGCCCTCGTCTTTGTCGCCCTCGTCTTTGTCGCCCTCGTCTTTGTCGCCCTCGTCTTTGTCGCCCTCGTCTTTGTCGCCCTCGTCTTTGTCGCCCTCGTCTTTGTCGCCCTCGTCTTTGTCGCCCTCGTCTTTGTCGCCCTCGTCTTTGTCGCCCTCGTCTTTGTCGCCCTCGTCTTTGTCGCCCTCGTCTTTGTCGCCCTCGTCTTTGTCGCCCTCGTCTTTGTCGCCCTCGTCTTTGTCGCCCTCGTCTTTGTCGCCCTCGTCTTTGTCGCCCTCGTCTTTGTCGCCCTCGTCTTTGTCGCCCTCGTCTTTGTCGCCCTCGTCTTTGTCGCCCTCGTCTTTGTCGCCCTCGTCTTTGTCGCCCTCGTCTTTGTCGCCCTCGTCTTTGTCGCCCTCGTCTTTGTCGCCCTCGTCTTTGTCGCCCTCGTCTTTGTCGCCCTCGTCTTTGTCGCCCTCGTCTTTGTCGCCCTCGTCTTTGTCGCCCTCGTCTTTGTCGCCCTCGTCTTTGTCGCCCTCGTCTTTGTCATCTTTGACTTTATCGTTCTCGACTTTATCGCCTTTGTCGCACTTGTCGCCCTCGCCTTTGTCACCTTCGTCTTTGTTGTTTTCGACTTTATCGTCTCGCTTTATCGCCTTTGTCGCCTTTGTCGTCCTTTTTGTCGACTTCCACTTTGTCTTCTTCGTTTTCCTTCGTCTTCGTCTTTGTAATATTCGTCTTTGTCGCCTTTGTCTTTATTGTCTTCGTCGTCATTTTTGTCCCCTCGTCTTTGTTGTCTTCGTCTTCATAGTCTTCGTCCTTATCACCATCGTCCTCGTCCATCTTTTTACCTTCGATTTCATTTTACTTATCTTCATTCATCAGATATGTAGCTTGTGTCGACAATATTACATTGTCGGCACTGGCATCCAACATTTGTTGTCTACGCATACAGTTCTTATTCTTAGATTAGTAGGCCAATAAGCGACCAATCATTCGCCATTTCTCATTCCTTTGCTGCTTCCTTAAGCGTTTTCATTCGGTCGCCTCTCGATTGCTTTAGGTTCGTTCGTAGGCGGCGCTCACTCCCACCATGTGAAATGAAGACAATGATTTCGGACAATAGTGTAAAATCAATACGAAACACTTTATTCTATTACAAATGTAATTATATGATTAAACAATTGGAAATATAAAGAGCAATAAACGATTTCAAAAGCAGGAAATCAAATTGAAAGCACTAAATAACTTGGATTGTACTGTGTGTAACGACACAACTGCTAATGCAAATGGCGCGTTATCCATTTTTCATCTCTCAAGGAAGTACTCACTCCTCGTGTTTTCAAGAAATGTAGACTTCTATAAGTATTCATTCATTTTAATAAATTATTTATTCTTTACCTCTCGGCTGTTAATTCTGCCGTTTCCTTTTTTTTTTTTTTTTCAAGAAATTTCCATTGTCTACCCTTAACCTAAAAACATTCAGAATTTAAGAAAGGCACTGCAAATAACATGTACAACGCTCTGGAATATTAAATGTTACCGAAAAGTGATAAAATAAAAGATGATCACATACCTTTCGTCGTATGAATCGGCATTAGGTCAGTTTTTATTTATTTATTTATTTTACGTCAAAAACAGTTAAAAACTGCGTATGACGTGCTATGGGAAAAGTGAATTGTGTGCACATTTTCAAAATTCTGTGATCCCTACACTTAGTCATATACTACTTAAATTTTGAATTTTTGAAAGGAGAAAAAACAAAACTCCCATGCAATAAAATCTATTTTCAAGGATAAACAAGCAATAAATTTTGAATTTTGAAAGGAGAAAAACTCCCATGTAATAAAATCTATTTTCAAGGATAAATAAGCAATAAATTTTGAATTTTGAAATTTATTGCTAATTTATCCTTGAAAATAGATTTTATTACATGGGAGTTTTTCTTTCTCTCCTTTGCCAAGAAAGTAAGAAGTTTTGCCAAGAAAGTAAACAACTTGAGGCCAAATTGCTTGTAAGCTTTTTCAGTTCTACAATTTCTAAATACGCAAAGCAAATAAATGTTCTAACAAAATATAGGTTTGTTTATCTTTAACCTGATCTGAAATAAAAACTTGACTGCGGTGCGCTAAAGTGTAATATCCTGAAATGTTTCTTACATTTTATTTATTTATATTACGTATTTCCTATGCGCACAGAAATTGAAAGAAAACTATCTAGCTTCTAGCCATATGCGAGGCTTCGTTAGATAGTTTGGATCTCAGGAAAGTCAGAAAGACAACAGGCGGTTTCCGTTTGGACTGAAAAATGAAAATATTTCATTGTTGCTCTCATACTGCGCATACGGACTGAATCCTCATTCTCACTGCGTCGCTGCTCTTTTTTGTATTCTTGATATGTAAAAAACAGTTATACTGTTTATATTTTCTATGTTGTTGTAGTATTCGTTCAGCCTTTCGTTAAAACATTATTTTATTGCAGTGTTATACGACAATATTTTATTTGTTCTTGAGTAGAATTGCTGTAGGATATATATATATGGGTGTTGGTATATATAAGAGCGGTTAACTCCGGCAATGTGTGACTGATCTTCATGAAAGTTGACACATCTACGTGTCTTTTCACCCAGAAGGTTTATGCTCTGTTAATTTTGTTGTAATTCCACTAGATAGCACTGTATAACAAAACTAAATTTTCATCTCACATGCAACACACACACTTGGCAGCATTTTCGAACCTACATCGTTAAATAAACTTCTAAATGACGCGTTTTAGGGCATTAAAATTACAATTTTGAGGTCAAAAGCCCCAAAGATACGTTTCTCACAATGTAATCTACCGAATGAGATCTTCTTGAACATTCTATTACATTTTTGGTGGTCCGGCTTTTCTGTATATTACCCCACCTGCTCAGGGACGTACAGGGTCAGAGTCAGAGACAGGCAGAAAAAGAGAGAGAGAGAGAGAGAGAGAGAGAGAGAGAGAGAAAGAGAGAGAGAGAGAAAGACAGTCTGTCAGACAGGGACGGAGAGAGTCGATGAGAGAAAGGGAGAGGGAAGGAGAATGAAGGACACACGCACATGTATGTGTGTGTGGGGGGTACTGTTTGTGAGTGAGTGTATGTGTATTTTCTCCAGAGATATTTTGAAAACAAAAGTTCATCCTTGTAAATAGACTAGGAGTCCAAATGAACATGTGACTTAGCAGCAAAGTGTGTATTTAACACCTTGCAAAACCCCTTCGTCATCTTTCCAGACAGCCATGTGTTCGAAAATATTTGGTGAGACCGTTATTCCTATTTCTTGGCCACAGTGAAACTATTTGAATATCGTTTGGAAGAACTTGGTTCAATTAACATGAGGTCCCTACAAGATAACCACAGATCTTTGCAGATTAATTTAATGAGCAATGTCGGATATTCATAATGAGTAGGGGCGGATTTTGATGACCTAAAACATCGCCAAAAATGATCAATAAAATGCTATTAAAATGTTTTTAAAATGCCCTGAAACCAAAGAAAAATGACGCAAAAAGTTTTATGAAAACTAGTTTGGATGAACAACTCATCGATGTTGGATAAGTTACTGATGTAATTGAGGCTTCTTCCACTCGTTTGAGTGAACTCAGCATGCAAACTTTTGGTTTTGACTGTTACCTTTACCAGGAAATGTCTGTCTTTAGTTATCCCGAAATCGGCCGAACCGGCAATGGCGCTGGTATACGTCACAAGAATTACATATAACGGCTGTCAAAACAATTTATGAGCGAACAGATCGAATAAGCTACTGAGTAATTCTGTGAAGAACATCTGTTGCAGCTCGTAAATATTATTTGAAGCAAATACCATTAAAAATGACATTAAAATCTATGAAATCAGCAAAAACTGCATTAAAGATGACGGAAAAGGTAAAAAATGACTTATTACTCGAAATCAACAAATAATGCAAAATAATGACCTATAAAAGCGGGTCATTTCCATTCGTCATAACATAAAATGAATTTCTACACTAAACGGCATTGTTCTAAAGTGAAAAGAAAAAATGACATTTCATTAAAATCCGCCCCTTAGTAATGAAACTCATTAGTTCATTAGTTTCATCAGTTTGTAATGGGCGTTTAGTGTGGATCATTAATAAACAACTTGCAATCTCTCGACCACTCTAAACCACTCTTAGCATCTGCACCCACCCAACTCGTACTGCGGTTGCGCAGATGTTCGAAATAACTACCCATTGCTGCAAAAAGTCCCTGTCGTTTTAAAAGTAAAAACATTTTGATATTCATAATAATTTCCAATGAACAGGTCTTGAACCACTTGATATATCATATATGACTTACTGTGCGTGGGCAAACGTTAATTTGTTAAGTGTTTCGACCAAACTATTGAGAGACTAATTATGAATATTTTTTCTTCGGGTTCCATAAGAATGAATTTATTCAATACACAATTTTTGTCCGCACAACTACCATCCGGAAATACGGAAATCGGTTCCGTGTATTTACCACAAACATATATAAAGTATGTGCTATACTAATCTATTATTTTGCCTTTCTTTTCCACAGAATGAGAATGTATCGCTTTCACCTATTTCTTTGTTTCTTTCTTTTACCCCAAAAGGAAACCATTGAAAAGGTAGAAATTTTCTCCGCGCAAAACGCGGATGTTTGTTCTGCGAGAGTTTGGAGAAGACCTTGCGGCTTCTGTTCTTATTCGTAAGTCGCAAAGCTTCGCGCATTTTCTGGACTAAAGTGCAGAATGTTCAAGAACCAGATAAGTAAATACGTGAATTGCAGAAAGTCCGAGTTTGAGGACCTGCGATCATCTGAAGGAAAGTACATTTCGCATTCATAAGAAAATATAAAAAAATGTGAATCAGGATAATATTATTCTTCGCGAAACCTTTACATAATAACGTACTTCACACTATTTTTTCACGAATGAGAAATGAATTCTAGTATCTTCCAACTGCAAAGACGTTTCCTCAAATGGCATATCACGCAAATAATTAAGATAAGAATATTTTATTCTAAATTTTCATTATCTACATATATATCGGCCTTCGAAAAGAATTATTCTGTGTGAACAGAACATGAGGCACATATATGCATTCTAACACACCCTCCTACTACCTTCCACACGTGATGAGAGCGTAATAGTATGAATGCTCGTGAAGCGAGCTTAAAATTATCAGGAAGCAAGATCTTTTGCGTATGAGAACCCTTGACACAATTAATCAGATAAAATACGAATAAAATGAGCATATATTCAATGAAAAAATACAGTGACACAATTATATAACAGGACAATGCACTTTAAGTAATTGGTCCCTGAAAAAAACAGAAAACAAGACAAAACAAAAAAATTCGCGTTACCTCGACTGCCTGAATACACTTTCACCAATTACAATTTACAATTTGCTCATTTCTCTTTCTGAATTTTCATTTACCACATTATTGTACTCTTTCTACTCTCTAGTTTTTCCGTGCACGGCTTTTGAAATGAATTTTGCACTTGTTATAAGGTATCCCGTTCACAGGTGCTAGCCTTGGACTTCGCACTCACTATAACACTGTGAACTTTAAAGATAAAAAACGATATAACGTAACATACATGTTACTTAAATCTGACACCTTTACATATCACAGAAAGCATTTACTTTTAACACAATACAATAAATACAATACAATACTTTTCCAGATAACATCAACTGTACAACATGTGAAAATCATGAATTATTTAAGTAAAATTGTACAAGGTATGGCCTCTTTGAATGAATTCAATAACACGCGCAGTAAATGGACTTGAAACTGTCACTCACATCGTTCGGAATTCTTCTCCCACCTATTCTGGAGTTTTCACCCACTTTTAACACGAATTGTCGAGTATTTTACGGCTATTCTCTTTCCCCAACTGATCGCCGCTTAAAAGTTGCCAGTTCTTTCACCTCAACAGCTCCGCATCGCTCGCCTGTAGGTAACCTTGGGGATTTTCTGCCGCTCGCAGTCTAGCGTCGTCTTCGCTTCCTGTCCCACGACATTACCAGTTTCCTTCTCTCGAACTCTGGACTCCGCCATGCCTACAATTTCCACACAATTCTCCCGTTTTACGGACTCGTACGATTCTCATTCCAGTCCAAATCTTTCTCACCTACGCTTCGCTCTTCCTGGGGTCGTCCTTCTTCTTCTGCCGCGCCTCGTATAAGTTTGTTCGCGCTTCCAGCCTCGAAATTATTAATGTTGCTGAAGTTATGCTTTAAATGCACCGCCTACCTACCTCACTTTGGGCATGTGTGGTCTCAGCGTGCAATTTGAGGTGCTGGATTTAGTTATTGTCCTTCTGCGCGAGTTTTACAAATTTGAAATTATTTCGAAGTCTAACAGTCACTTCACATGCTCTCTCAAATATTGTGAATTTTAATGCAAAGAATTTCGTGTACTCCCCTTCTCAATTACATCACTTTCGTTGATACGCTTGTCAAGCTAACTTTTAACTACCAAGTTAAAATAAACTGCTATGCTATCAAGTTACTCCCGCCTGGGGAAATTTTTGGAGGGGTGAATATACTCCTCTTTGCGTGACCTCCCGGAAAAACATTATTCGCTAGTTCGGGCGTCAGAGTTCGAATAGCTGTGGGTAGATGGCGCGTTTACAAGCCATCGCTCCACCGCGTACCCTACTCCTCTCTGTTCGTGGACTTCTTTTCGTAGCTGATGAGGGCGTTATGGGGTTGTTTAATCCCATAACATCACTATATATAGTGACGTCATGGAATATATATATATATATATATATATATATATATATATATATATATATATGAGACACTATATCCCTTTGTCCCAAGTTCACACAGATGAGACACCATCTCAGTTTGTCCCAAGTTGAAACAGAATTATAAGGAATATAGCCGAATAAGGACGCGAAGAGTGCCTCCAAACCAAATCGGTAATCGCGAAACTCGTATGAAAGATAATTAAAAATGCCCAAGATACCCAAAGAACCACCCTCCTAGGGCAATCTGTTCTTACAATAAGAAACGTGCTTTTCACGTTTTATTTTTTCTCAGCTACAATTGCATGTATCAGTCGGAGGAAAAAAATTGCAGAGACGGGAAAAATAGTTGAATTTGAAGGTATTTTTGGCTACCAATTTTGGCGCCAAATTCAAATGGAAAAAAATTAATAAATTTTTAAAGTTGATTTTCGACTTGATAACATTTGAGTACTTTCTTAGTTTTTTTCCCTATAATGTATCTCATAAAATTTTCTAACATATATTTTTTCCATATTTTTAAACAACATGGATAATAGTGAAAAAATTAAAACAAATTTTATCAGTTTAAAAATTTGAAATTCACGTAAAAATGGTATTGGATTTTTCCCCCCAAATTTTGAGGTCTAGGCGATAGCGATGGTCAAAGACAGATTGACAGACAGACAGGTAGACGTTTTGCCGTCAGTTAATTTTTCGGCATCGTGGATTCTAACAACACGTGTTAGCTTTAGTAATTTACTGCAGATAGAAACAAGAGTTATTCTCTTTTACAAACCACTACACAATCAGAGTTTTAAGGCGAAAAATCTGTCATTTTTCTACGCATTACTTTCTCCTTATTTCGAAAGTACGTAAAGGCGGGAAATCTAAAACTGATGGAATATTCCAACATATCTAATTTGAGACGATCCAGGGTGCGAGCGTGTTGACGGTTGTGGATTTGGTCTCAATTGGTTTGGGTCCCCATTCTCTAGATGTACTGATCAAATGAGAATTTGTGTCCTCTGTCAGGATTCGGTGGACGACACCTGTGATCGGTTTCAGGAGAATAGAGGGAGAACGATTCAAGGTCGTCCCTAACCACTTTCTCCTCTATCAGTGCAAAGACGTCGAGATGTAGCGTACGCCAAATATCATCCTATCTACACCGACGGAGGGAAAGAAACTTCATTCATAAAACATATTGAATTGGCTGATAATATAAAATAAGTGAAATCGATTTGAAAGTTCCAAAGAAATTATACCAAGTTTTGAGTTCAGAAAGGCTAATTTTACTGGCGGGACAGCTTTCTTCCAAACGTTTTTTAATAAAACTTGGATAATTGATTTTTAATTGACTTAAACATAAAGTTCTGTGAATTTTGATAAATTATCTTAGATTCAAACAAATTGCCTTGTTTATTACGCATACGCGGACTATACCAAAAGTTTATTACTTAATAAGGTGACAGAATTCTCTCACGGAGAAAAAAATAAAAACAAACACACATCTTTTTCCTCATGGAAGTCGTTAGATACGAAGAACAAGGTGAAGGCTAGCGCGAGGTTTGGAAGGTTGGGAAAGACCGGATTAGGATTAGTCACTTGACCAGGGAGGCGCTGAAGCAATAATAAGACCCCTAATGCTCTGTGCTTGCCCGATATGGATTAATGAAGCAAAAACCAATATTCATAAAATACAGCACATACAGAATTAATTCCCGCGAACAGTAGCCAATGCACTCTGGTTCTTCACAAACATCACCATAAAGAAATGCAAATAAAACCTATCTTTCACCACATCACTGGGTTATCCCACAATTTTTATTATGAGATGTCATCAGTTCCACAACTGTCCCAGTACAATCTAGGCAAATCACCTAGAAGCACCACCAGAATTCCCAAACGTGTTTTTACATACAATTTGCAAATCTGGATGATTCTTTCTGAGGTAAGTTTTCTGCCCCCCCCCACACACACACACCCAAAAAAATAGTTGTAAAGTAGTAATAGTTTAGTATTTTTAAATAGATAGTGACCATCAAAACCATATGAAACATGATATCGTAGGCTTCCGCGGCCAGAGTTATGATCTGTTGCGCAGAGTGAGCGAGGTGCCGACGTTCGACCGACATATCGCGGTCCTCTTCAGCGGGCAGTACAGCCCTGAAGAGGACCGCGATATGTCGGTCGAAACGTCGGCACCCCAGCCTTCGACGCGGCGTCACCCGGACAGCCCAGATCACACCATATGAAACAGTTTGCAAAGTTACACTGAACCATGTGAAAGTACTCTAATTTAATAAAGAGCTTTCACGTTAAGGGAAAAAAAACTCTATCTTCATAATAGTTGTAGGAAGACGCCAAAAAATTTTGAATTTTTGCAACGGCGGCAACTGGATAGATCCGGCGTCGACTAGCGGGGTTTGCCCTACCAGGCATCCTTCACCAGCGGGGCACCGCCCCAGCAGGTACAAGTTGTAGTCCCCGACCGGTTCCCCGGCATGTGTGGTAGTGCAGAGCATATTAGTGTAAGCGTGAGTGTAAGGGGGAGGATGAGACAAGGAAGAGGAAGGAAAGATCGCGTGCGGTCCGTAGCCCATTTGTTAGGTTACTGCTCCAGCATTCGCCTGGTGTTGATCGAAAAAAAACATGGAAAACTACCGATCTGAGCAGCCGGCCGCTAGAATTCTCCTGCAGACAGCCACTGATTTCGATCTAGCTGACGAGCTAGTGTCGTAAATCCAGCGGCCGTCGGGGCTCGGACCGCGGGGGCGTGGCGCGAGCCGTGCGCGACCTGCAATGCGCACGGCCGTGACTCGGCGGCTACGCGGTTACAGGTTTCCGCCCGGCCCGCGCCGCCGGCCGCAGACTCCGGACGACCCCGCACAGCAAAAACGCTCGCCGCACGGCCATTGTCTCTCACGGCGACGCCACGCTCACTTTCATGCGCCCAGAAAAAGCGGTTGGCATTGAACCTCCAGAATTAACGCAGCGGATGACACTGAAGCTCCAGCAGCAACAGGTACAAATTCTGAATTTCAAAAAGTAGAATACGGCGACCAATTAAAAATTTCCTTGAATTTAAATACTTAATTATGAGGCTTTTAATTGTTAAAAGAAACACATTCTAATCATTTTGACTTACACTAATATACACAAGCGGTAGCTCAGGGCATCAACTGATGTCACTGCAGCGTCTCTGAGTGGGAGGTCCTAGGTTCGAGTCCTGACGGCGGCAGGATTTTCGACACTAGCTTTCCAGCTAGGTCGAATTCAGTCGCTGTCTGGAGGAGAATTCTCGCGGCCGGTTGCTCTGATCGGTAGTTTTCCGTGGTTTCTCCGATCAACACCAGACGAATGCCGGAGCAGTACGCTACCAAACGGACCTCAAACCGTGCGCGACCTGTCCTTCCTCTTCCTTGTCATATCCTCTCCCCCTTACACACTCACTTACACTAACATGCACTACACTACCACATTATCCGGGAGACCGGTCGGGAGCTTAGAGCTTGTCTCGACTGGGGCGGTGCCCCGCTGGTGGGAGAGTCCTGGTGAGGGGGAAACCCCGTTAGCCGACGGTAGGTCGGCGCCGGATCTCGCCATCCAACGAAGGAAGATCACCGCCATCTCTCGAGGAAAAAACATGCACTACACTTACGATACTAATGGCATAAGCTGCTGACGCGCCCGCAATCACTAACCAAGCAACTAATCGTTTTGAAAGACCACACTTTTTGAAAAGTTTGTAGTACCTCGCGTCACCTTTATTCAATTACTAGCTATCCTAGACCAAACATGTGCGTGAGTTAACAAAGTGGAGGTAACATGTTGAAAGTTAGTTTACATATAGTATTTGAAAAGCCAATAAATTGTGTCATCGTAGACGATTGAAGTCTCCCGTCCGAAGTCGTAAGAAAAGGTACAAGCCATCAACATCATTTATTCAGCTTTTTTCACAGCATTACAAACATTAATAACTCCACCCCTCCTCCATGCATTATCACCGGGAGAAGTGGCTCAGGGCATCAACTGATGTCACTTCAATGCCTCTGACCGGGAGGTTCTAGGTTCGAGTCCCAATACTGACGGGATTTTAGGCACTGGCTAGATAGCTGGGTCGAGTTCTGTCGCTGACGGTGAGAGAATTCCAGCGGTCGGCTGTTCTGATCGGTAGTTTTCGGTTTCTCCGATCAACACCAGGCGAATGCCGGAGCAGTACCCTAACAAATGGGCCACAGACCGCCCGCGACTTTTTCTTCCCAATCTTCATTCTATCCCTTACTTACATACACATGCATTATACTACCACACATTCCAGGATATATGTCGCGAACTTAGAGCTTGTCCCGGCGGGGGGTGCCCCGCTGGTGGGAGATACCTGATTGAGGGAAATCCCGCTAGCCGATGGATAGGTCGGCGTCGGATATCACTATTCAGCGGGGTAAGATCACCCCCACCTGTTAAGGAAAAACATGCAATACACTTATGGGACTAATGACCTTAGCAGTTGACGAGCCCGGAATCATCAATCAATCTCATACATTCTTCCCGTTTCATTTCCTCAGCCTTCTTTCGTTTAAATAACTCCTCGTTCACATCCTCACATCTTACACCTCCGCACCTTCGCTCTTAAGCTAACTCGTCATTAAAGTTCCTACTTTCTCTCCTCTAACGTCACCTAATGATACGTTTTAACCTTCGTCCACCTAGTTTCTGAAAGCTTATCATTTCTCCCTCTCTTCTTCTATCATCACGTAATATTTTCTCCCTTTCTCTACCCTCTCCATTCATTATCCGTTCTCCTGCATCCCTCAATCACATGTTCCAATCTCTCTGCCACACCTTCAGAAATCCCACATCTGTCGTTTTAAACAAATAAGTTTGTTTCGTGAACAACTTTCCTCTTAATGTGGACGTCCACCTAGTTTCTGTAATATTATCATTTCTCCCTCTCTACTTCTATCATCACGTAATATTTTCTCCCTTTCTCTACCCTCTCCATTCATTATCCGTTCTCCTGCATCCCTCAATCACATGTTCCAATCTCTCTGCCACACCTTCAGAAATCCCACATCTGTCGTTTTAAACAAATAAGTTGTTTCGTGAGCAACTTTCCTCTTAATGTGGAAATGGATGGATGGAGAAGAGGGGAGAGTTTAACACGTGTGAGTTCTCGCAAGGGTACGCTAGTCTAAATTTAACGCTGTAAGTTTTTTCCGATGCATGGTTAAATAAATCCTGTTTATGAGTTGGGGGTGGAGGGAATATTTTGTTTGAAATGAAGAACCCCGTGGATCAAGTGCCCCAGGCTTCTGATTTTCTTTGGGCACCCCAAGCGCCTTTAGCTTTTGCCATGTCATCTCCGGGATGATAGCTGAACTCCACGGGTTACAATACCATTCTCTTTTAATATTGTTTTGTCGATGTAACTTGATATTTCAGAATACAGTAATTAGATATGCGACACATATACACAATAAAACGTTTCTGGTTAGTGTAATATTACACATTGTTGGAAACCAGAGAAAATAATATCTTAACTTATTCAGAGATTTGAATATGATACACGATACATCAAAATGAAATGGAATAGGTACCTACGCAAACTATTCATGCACAGTATAAAAGAAGTCGTGTAGTACTTTCCCGTGGGTCATGAAACGTATAGTAAATTCAAAGATTTGGCAACAAACATCTAAATGTACATTACTGTGTTTGCAAAGATTGGCAACTACTAGGTACAGATGAATAAAATTTAAGTTTTAAAGATGACAGAAAAAAATTGCCAGATGACATTAAACGATTAACTTCAATAGAAAAGTTTAAATCCCAAGTGAAATCGTTTCTGCTGCATAACTGTTTCTATACAATTAAAGACTATACTGAGCATCACAAGAAAAGTAACATTAATTTTAACAATGATACATAATGCATTATTTACCATTTGAACTGTATAAATGAGTATAAACAACCTGTAACAACTATTGTACTACAGCTTCCGGGTCAAATGACCCCATCTCGATCAGGTTTTCGTCCAGTTTCCTGATCCATTGAGCAAATGCTGAGATGGCCCTTGTTTTGCTTCTGGACATAAATGTAACTTCATTTTCTGTGCACGTCTTCTAGAATTCAGTGGGAAACACAATTCTTCAAATTATCGTTTCCATGTTGTCGCGGCAGGAAGTAATAAGAGCCAAAATGTATTGCTTATTTATCCTTGAAAATAGATTTTATTGCATGGGAGTTTTTTGTTGTTTTTTCTCCCTTTCAACAAATTCAAAATTTATTGCTTATTTATCCTTGAAACTAGATTTTATTACATGGGAGTTTTTGTTGTTTTTCTCCTTTCAAAATTCAAAATTTATTGCTTATTTATCCTTGAAAATAGATTTTACTACATGGGAGTTTTGTTTTTTTTCTCCCTTCAAAATTCAAAATTTAAGTAGTATATGACTTAGTGTAGGGATCACAGAATTTTGAAAATGTGCACACAATTCACTTTTCCCCATAGCACGTCATACGCAGTTTTTAACTGTTTTTGACGTAAAATTAAAAACAAAATTTAAAAATAAATAAATAAAAGATGTAGAAAACTCACGAGAAAATTTTACGAGTCGTAGAGAAATAGAAATAGAATAGAAATTTCTAGTTAACTACAATTTAAAACACGACGTTCTTACAAGCTGGCGAAAAGTGGGTGGTAGCGACAATGCGACTTCTCTATTTGATATCGCTACAGAGGGTTTCGATAGTTTTCTCAAATCGATTCTGAAGAGGAAGTGGTTTTGTCATATGAAATCGAAATCACAGAACAAAAGTGAAATGTGAGTCCACTGTGTCAGGGTACTCCGAAATTTAAAACAATAGTAACCTCGTCTTTTATGTGTACTATTAGCATATTCCTCTTCCACTTCATCAATACTTGGTTAGTCACGTAATGCAGCTTTTTTGGTTAACGTGCTTATATCATCGAAGACCGCCAAGCTCCGAAAGTCACCGGCCAGAGACCCCTTTTAGTAGGTTCAGTACGTGTTTTGTGGCGTAGTTGGCCATGGGCTTGGATGCCCGGTTACTTCTCACGTCACTACGTATCGCATTTCGCTGACATTCCATCAATTACCATTCTATTAATGAATTAATTCGATTAATTCATCTCTCATCATTATTCATCATTCACGATCATTCACAAACTATCATCAATTCAATGAAAGGCAAACAAAACCATCTATATGGGCATGCGTTCAGAAAAAGGGAGGACATACAAGGCACATACAGGGCACAAACCGACAACAATAGAGATATTTCTCGTATACGTACGTATATTCGGTGTAAAAATCGTAGTTTATTTCTCTGAAAAAAAAACCGAAAAACTCTCTTTATGGGTACGCTTTAAAGAAAAAGTGGGTTTTTCTTGCTCCTATAAGTAGTAAATTACGTTATACAACATATGCTGTAGTCATAATCTACATTTTGTTAATCCTAAAATACCGATTTTCTTTAAACTTCGTCCGTCCATCTATGAACAACACTAGCACCTAAAACTATTCGTAGTATTTTTCCAAAATGAATATTCCCCCTATTGATGTGATCCGACTTGAGGCCCTGTGAATTTGAAAGGAATTCTTTGCATTTTTGGATACTTTACATAAAGCCTCTGAGACGTTTTCAACATTTTCTCAAAAATCCCAATTTTTCTTTAAATTTGGCGCAATAGAGTAAAATACACTTAAGGGTTCCACACACGAGCGATATTTCCTCAAGTCATGGCTCGAACAGTCCAAGCCTTGAGGAATTTCCCGACGTGTGTGGCGGATTTCTTGAGGCCGCAGAGGCGAGAGACCGAAAAATTCCAACCCAAATTCAATAATTTTTTTTGGCCCCTATCTCTTGATCACCTGTGTGGTTGACACTCAGTCGTTTTTAAGAATTTCATGTCAGCAGTCTTTTCACGAATATTTAACAGAATTCATTCAAATGCGTGAGAATGAACCTTGCTTGTGTGGCAAGTTAATTTCAAAGATCTTCATGATCAAAATAAAAAGGACAGAATTACTGTGTTGACCTGGGGAAAAGTCTGAAGTCATTTTCCTTGAGAATTTTCTTCAATGAAAATCCCTCCATTTGTGGGTAATGATTCGTCAGAGGAAATCTCTAAAAATTCTGGAGGCTTTTTTCTTGAGGAATTCCTCTACGTACAGACTACCTTTAGAAAGAAGCCAGAGGACCGATTTTCATTGTTGCCCTTTTACTATAAAGGCTTTCATCTTAAGTCAATTGTTTATTACCAAGTGCGATGTTAAAGTATTTTGATGCTAAATAATTTTGTATATTGTTGTTTTGGAAACGAATGGTTTCAAAGTAGTTCAGATACATAGATCCAATGTTACAACGCAATTTAAAGATTGAGTATGCATGAAAAGGTCCATAAGTAGCATTATTGATAATATCGAATTATTATACAATGCAACAAAGCAATAATACGTTTAAAATTAGTACGGTCAAGTGATTTGGCCTCATGAAACAGAGAATTAGGGCAGAAGAGGTAAAGACCATGAATACTGAGGCTCTAGGCTTGAAACCCACGTAAGACAAGGTTAGTTGTGTTTCCGGCGGGGGGGGGGGCATTCCAACTCACTCGCTCATGCACAATTTTTTTCGCATGGTCCTCTCCCGTTTTAGTAGTCTTCTTTAAACTTCATACCCATTCGATTTGATTTAATTTTTTTGTTGCTTTTTTTACTTTTTTGGCATTTCAAACATCCGTTCTCTATATCCCAAATTTCTCTAAATAAATAGACAATGTCAACATTTTGGAGTCACTTCCTGTTTTCTCCAAGAGCATGCTAAGTTTGTACATATCATAGTATACACAAACTTTTTTCATGAAAGGGAAATAATATCCTCAATAAAGTTACCATATACTTGTAATGTCATGTGTTCTTAGTTTCCAGTAACAGGAGGGAAATAAAAAACCACAAGTCGTAAATAGTTATGTAGAGCATAAAAATAAAGTACAACAGTATAGAGGATATTTATGTAGATTATACACCATTAAATTTGCAAACTAAAATTCATCGTACAATAAACTTCATCACAACAATTCATTTTAAATTACCTAGAGAATTGTTTGAATAGGAGGGAAACGATAGAACTGTAGATTTCTCCGGCCGTACTATCTCGCAGGATATTCCCAACAGTTTTACTTATAACGAAGAGATACAATTATAATGCCGATAAAAATGATGTGACAAGTGGTATGATAAATAAAGTTCAAGAAGTTGGAATAAATAATAGAAATCTGCTTTCGCTAGTCCTGTGTGTTTGCATTCCGCGCAAGCCCTAAATGATTCCAACGTATGACCGGCGTGCTATACAGGTTCAAACCACCAGAAATCCATGTAATTGTTTATCAGTCTTCCATTGCCTAAGAACGGCACGTATAAAATATAAGATAGTTGATCGCCAACATTCCGTAAAAAATACGACTCTAGGTGCAAGAGGAGAGGTTGAGTAGAAGAGGTAAAAAAGTGAAGAAAACCAAGAACTACAGGCTACGATAACTCAGGACAACAACTCTTGAAACTGCAGCGTCTCTGCTGGTTTGTCCTTAAGGTGGCAGATTTTGAACCGTATCTAGAGAGGTAGGTCGAATTCAGCCGCTGTGTGGAGGAGAATTCTAGCGACATTCTGATCGGTAGTTTTCCGTGGTTTCCCCGATCAATACAAAGCCGATTGAGGAGTAGTACCTTAACAAACGGGCCACGAACCACGCGCGTCCAATACTTCTTCAACCTTGTCCCCCTCCTTACACTTACAGTGCCATCCTACCATATATATTATGGAGTTCATAGATTGGCCGGCAGGCACGAAGTCTCGCTGGCAGAGATATATGCGATGTGTGTGTGTGTGTGTGTGTGTGTGTGTGTATAGCATGCCGATGTGTAGGTCTGCGTTCGATCTCACGTTCTAATTGGGAAGGACATCGCCACCTCCAGCCATATAAAACGCATTACACTTACGGGTCTAATGACCTTAGCAGTTGGCGCGCCCGGAAACAGCGCCCCCCCCCCACAGGGGTTGCTTTGGCAATTCTCGTACCAGTCACCTCTTCGCGTGGCGTGTGAACAGGCGCCCAGGGCGGTAATTCACCGTACGGCACAGACGAAGGGTATGGACGGAAGTTTTGAAAAGTTGATCACATTGTTTCTCAGCGTGCGAGAGAACTACCGTTGACGTCATCGGTACGGACAGTTCAGCACGCTGAAATGTCAAAAAAAATATTTTCTTCACATCTGGAGAGGGAACTCAGGGCATTTACTGATGTCATTGCACTGCCTCTGACCGGAAGATGCTAAGTTCGATTCCTGACACTGGCCGGATTTTCGGCACTGGTTAATAGCTGGGTCGAGTTCTGTCGCTGTCTGGAGGAAAATTCTAGCGCCCGGCGGCTCTGATTGGCAGTTTTCGGTGGTACTCTGGTCAATACCAGACCAATACCGGAGCAGTACCCTAGGCAATAGGCCACGCACTGCGCACGATCGTTCCTTCCTCTTCCTTGTCCTATCCTTGGCCCTTACGTACACACACTTACACTTACATGCATTACACTACCACACATGATGGGAGACCGGTCGGGAGCTTAGAGTTTGTCGTGGCTAGGGCAGTGCCCAGCTGGCGGGAGATACCTGGTTAGGAAAAACCGACGGCAGGTCGACGCCGGATCGCACTATCAAGCGGGGAAGATCACCGCCACCTCCCGAGCAAAAAAGTACGCACCTACCTATGGGAGTAATGACCTTATCAGTTGACGCGCCAGGAATTACGATACAATCCACCGGTAGCGGTAGCTCAGTGCATCAACTGATGTCACTGCAGCGCCTCTAACCGGGAGGTCCTAGGTTCGAGTTGGCAAGATTTTCGACAGTAGCTATTCAGCTAGGTCGAATTCAGCTGCTGTCTGGATGAGAATTCTAACAGCCGCCTGCTCTGATCGGTAGTTTTCCGTGGTTTCTCCGACCAACACCCGGCGAATGCCGGAGCAGTACCCTACCAAACGGGCCTCGGACCGCGCGCGATCTGTCTTTCCTCTTCCTTGTCCTATCCTCTCCCTTACACACACAACACTTACACTGACATGCACTACACTATCACATATTCCGATCGGGAGCTTAGAGCTTGTCCCAGCTGGGCGGTGCCCGCTGGTGGAGAGTCCTGGTTAGGGAAACCCCACTAGCCGACGGTAGGTCGGCGCCGGATCTCTCATCCAGCGGAGAAGATCCCCGCCATCTCCCGAGAAAAAACACGCACTACACTAACGGGACTAATGACCGAAGCAGTTGACGCGCACCGAAACACGAAAAAATCAATCAATCAACGATACAATCCATTGCTCAAGTTTGTTTCTGGAAATGGCGGAATGCGCGGGTCGTCTCGTCCAGACCGCGGAGGCCTCCTGCGGCGCGCCCTTATTGAGGCGGCACGGCTTTCCCGTCGCTTCAGTTGTGTGGTAATGCGAAGAGTGTGGGGCGAACATGGATGTGTCCAATTTAATTGGTGGATGCTGATTTATTCCGAACTGTGCAACATGCGAAACTGTCTGATGTGCACGTACCGTCCCAGTCAAGTTCGCGCAACCCATGTAAAAAAAATGCTATCAATTCCATACCCAGTGCGCCCGAAAATCTAGCTGCACAAAAAGGTTTCATAAAGTTATATCTGATGAATAACAACTACTGCTACTCAAAGTCGAATAGTAATTAGATATGAATTCACGTATGTGTCATAAAACTGTCGGTAGTAATGTCATAATAGTTGGAACCTAGCGTCAGCTAAGAGAAAACATTGGAGTCAACCATGTGAAGGAGGCCAATAATCAATATGTTAACATTATTAATTTTTATATTATATTTATGAGTTTTAAAAGCAAAGAACTTTTCTAATACTTAAGACATTTTTTCCAAACGATCAACTTCGCAGATTGGGTATAAAGACGGTGTTATGATTGTTGCTAATATATCTGAATTTTATAAATACTCCCATTCACGCAGTCTCCAGATTTTCACGAAAACAGGAATACCTTGTAACAAAATAAGAGCAGTACCACTAAGCATGTGACCAAAAAAATTAAATAAAATGCTCTAAGCAGGAGATACACACACGCTGAGGGAATGAAAATTTGAGACCTCTATAATTCGCTTTCTGTTACTCGCTGCATTAAAAATCGCTCAAGCGAAAGAATGAAGATATTTTATGTTATCAAGCAAAAGCATAATAGGAATGTTTAGTTTAAGATTAAAGAAATATTTATTTAAATACAATTTTCTTTTCAAAGAATGATCCGGACCGTACTTTTACAATTCATCGCAAGCGTTGGTTGAAATCCTACGACGACCGGATTGAGAATCTCAATATAATAAATAAATAAACGAACCATCACGGACTTGCTGTGAAACAGCTATCACTCCGCACAGTATACCGTGTGTATCTGAATCTCGGTACATCGCAAAGATTGCTTTACCCCGCAGAGTGTTTACTCTGCCAAGTGGGCCATGGAGCGAAGTTGCTAGTCCGTGTCTGAGGCTTCCAAGACAGGGTCACCTGGATGCGTATTCCCGAGAAGCGGATTTTCACTCTGTCGTGTCTTTTCAATATTCGGTCTTTGCTAGAATTGAACAAACTGAGACGATATTGTTCCTGGCAAATGCGGCATTTATCATGTTGGGAAATTTTGAGAACCGCTTTATCATAATGTCGTGTTCTAAATGCCTGATCTTGGCAGCTATTACAATTGCTTACGAATCCTGGCTTCATTCTTCCCCTTTTTAAGCCTCATAAATTATTGATTTTTTTTATCTTCACTCTGTCCATTCTTTTTATATTTGCCCATGAAGTGGTTTGTCTCTCCACGATTTCTTTAACAGTTTTGTGTTTCACATATCATGTCAGTCACAAAACTGTTACATGTTGTGTGACATCAGTGTCTGTGCTATTCTGTGTGTCTTGCATAGTCTTCTTCGCAATGCTTTTTGCTACACTTACAATGCCTCTGTTTCCCATTCTGAAAGTGAGATTTAATGGCTTGCCTCATTAGTGGGTCATCTTGATGGCTGACTACATACTTTCCCATCCCGTTTATTGCATTGTGCCAGGAGGCTTCAACTTGTCTCAGGCCTTCTTCCTTACGTGACTCATTCAGTCTATGTGCGAGTATATCAGCTTGAGGGTGGGCGACATGATGTATTGTAAGCATTTTTTCTGTTTTTTCGATCTATGCTTCGAATTCCTTGCTCAGTCCAGTCCTTTAGTTCGAAACTGAAATGGGCTGCCGGCATCGCCAAACAACATATTGCAAATATTTTATTACTGTAGGTCAGAACGGACTGCAGGACAAGTCTCAGTCTTCTGCAATATTCCGTGCAAATTCTCTCTTTCATTGTGTCGTTCGATATGTTTTCATACTCTTCAATAACCAGATATTTAAAAGTTTTAACTGGCTTAAGGAATCACAGCGGGTACTTCACTGTTCTCTGACGTCATTTTGCCTTCTTCTTCTATTATTATTATTATTATTATTATTATTATTATTATTATTATTATTATTATTACGATGGAATCACAGCTTAAACTACTTTTCCACATAACTGCCGAAATTTTACAGGCATTTGTCATACCGTGGCACAAGTTTTGTATACCTTCTTCATAGAAATTGGCCGCCTGTGTCTTCAACCAGTTGGAAACAGTTTCTTTCAGGTCGTCATCATTTTTGAAGTGTTGATCGCCAAGAAAAGACTTGAGATGTAAGATCAGATGAAAGTCGCTAGGAGCGAGGTCAGGGCTGTACGGAGGCTAGTCAAACACGTCCCAGCCAAATCCCTGTAGGAGGTTTTTCGCCACATTTGCAGTGTGTGGTCGTGCTTTGTCATGAAGAAAACAACACCTTTGACAGCAATCCTGGCGCTTATTCTGTATTGCGCGGCGCAATTTCCGAAGTGTCTCGCAATAAGCATCTGCTTATATTTAGGATATTTAGGTTGCATAGGTAAAATAATCGTGTTTTATAAATTCACAACCAAATCATTAATTTTTGTTCAGGTTGAGTCACGCAAAGAAACACTAACGACCCTCATTTTTTGCATGAACATGAATCAAATTCGTAGTGATAGATTTTATAAATAGTTAAAACTTAACATAAAGCAACAGGGCACAATTAATAAAATGCCAAAGAGTTTTACTGTACACAAGAGTCGAACCTAATTGATAGTCCATTTATTTCAATCTTCTTTAAGTAGAGGTATATTTGCAACACTTCTATTGCTATTCATTAAGCCATTTTCCTCTGTATATCCGGTGTACCATATCTGTTCATCTTGCAAATCGGCGTTTCTTTCATATTCTGTTAATCAGTGTTTCTTAAACGTTTTCAATATTTCAATACCCTCATGCGAGACTAAAAATCCTTGAAGAAATTTTCATCAATCAGAATTTGTATTACTTGGTTCAGTTATTAAGATACTTTATCAATTGAAGGAAGAATTCATAAATTTACCGCAGTTAAATTCAGTAACATGAAAGAAACTCAAATGTATAACGCATTACAACAAAGTAAACGAATGAACAAATTAAACTCTTTGTACATTGATAATACAATAACGTAGCATTTTGAACGTGGATAAAATATTAGGTTTCAGTCTCAGTTTGAAAAACTTGGTTTTAAAAAACAGCATTTTTAATGACTCAACACAGTTCTCTGACGTCTGGTTCTTCAGATGAAAGTTTCAAGCGGATATCCGGCTTATTGCGGCAGTTTGAAATTCCTGCGGTTCACTAATTTACCAGTTATGATAAGCAGGGTTTTAATTTCTTCCACAATAGAAAATCCAGAGTATACCCGGATTTCTCACTCCAGTAGTTTATTTTAATCCCCCAATGGAAATGTGTTATGAGCTTCGTACCCCTTATCGCATACTCCTGAAGGTAAACGCTTCAGTTTCACAGACTCTGCTCTCAATGTTCCTTTGGAGTACCAAACGTAGTGTAACAACTAATGCTCTGTGTAACAACTATTCGCTCTGTGTGACTTTTAATGAATAATGATAATAATCTAATATTTAATAATAATAGTAAGAAGAAGAAGCAAGAAGAAGAAGAAGAAGAAGAAGAAGTCGATCCGGGTAGTCGCGATCGCTACGGCAGTAGTATCATGTCGGTCTTGGACCGGCGGATCGCAGGTTCAAGTTCCGCCTCGGGCATGGGTCTGTTTGTGTCTCTGTATGTTTGGGATTGTTCATTTCATCCTTCATCATTATTATCATTCCACCTCATCAACTAGAGCTAACACCCCTGGGAGTAAAATCGGATTCAGCATGAAAAGCTGACACACACACACACACACACAGACATGTGCATCTTCCCGGGATGAATGTAACTGAACTGACGGTGGGTTGCACATTCGCGTGATCCCGTGATGGCCAATTCGCGTCCAATAATAATAATAATAATAATAATAATAATAATAATAATAATAATAATAATAATAATAGTATGATAAGATGATAATAAGAAGGGATGAATGTTCAGGTTTAAAAAAAATATTCGTCCTATTAGGAGCGCACAGCCTGGTTAGGTTGAACAGCCTGGCGAATCTGCCGTGAGTTCGTCTTTCGAGGTCAGCCGAGTCTGCCTGGCATGAACGCCCCCGTGATCCCGAGGAGGGAAACCCTGCGGCCTCTGGGTGCACACGTGTCCGCGTTCGCCACCGCCGCCGCCGCCGCCGCCTGCCTCTGCCGTTGCGCCACGAGCCGCCAGCAGCTTTCCCTGGGCGCGAATTCTGGGAGTTCCCACCGCGACGCCTCTCGTCCCGGGCGGCGGCTTTTCAAAGGGCCGAACATCCTCAGTGGGCCACTGTTCCGGTTGTGGCGTGTAAACGAATCGATTGATTGGTTGTTGGTTGATTGATTGATTTTTCGTGTTTCCGGGCACGTCAACTGCTTTGGTCATTAGTCCCGTTTGTGTAGTGCATGTTTTTCCCGAGAGATGGCGGTGATCTTCCCCCGTTAGATGGTGAGATCCGGCGCCGACCTACCGTCGGCTAGTGGGGACTAACCAGGACTCTCCCACCAACGGTGCACCGCCCCAGCCGGGACAAGCTCTAAGCTCCCGACTGGTCTTCCGGAATATGTGCTAGTGTAGTGCATGTTAGTGTAAGTGTGTGTAAGGAGTGATGATAGAACAAGGAAGAGGAAGGATAGATCGCGCGCGGTCTGTGGCCCGTTTAGTAGGGTACTGCTCCGGCATTCGCCTGGTGTTGATCGGAGAAAGATCGAAATCCTACCATTGTAGGAACTCGACCCTAGGACCACCCGGTCAGGGGCATCGCTGTGGCATTAGTTGATGCCCTGAGCCACCTCTCCCCGTAAGAATCGTGGCTAACTACATGGCAAATCAGCTCACATGTTCGCTCAGCCAGGACACAACGCTGGTAACGGATACTTACGATTTTGGTGAAAGTGTGGCTTGTCCTGTCAATATATGTCTTGTTCGGATACAATGAGGTAATAAAAGTAATGGGAGACCTCCATACATCCGAATATCGGGAAGGTCATCCTTTGGCCGGGCGCAGCTTCTCGACGTGGCATAAACTCAACAACAAGCCTTTGGAAGTATCCTGTAGAAGAATTACGCCATGCTGCCTATATAGGCGTCCTTAATTATGTGTTGCCAGAATTTCGTGCGTCCATCATTGTGTGTTGCCATAATTGCGTACGTACATAATTGTGTGTTGCCGATGCAGAATTTTGTGCACGAACTTATCACTTTTACAAGAATAAGAAGAGTTCTATATTCGAGATTTTTTTAGAAATCGTTTCACTTTAGTTTCCATCTCCTTCTCATGCTTTGTTCAGTTGAGATAAAAAATTAAAACATATTTATAAAAGCAAGTTCCTCAAATCGAGCAAACAAATTAAAAGAAAAAATTGCAGCCATTTTCATGAAAAATTACAAATATCACTGGAATATCATCTAAAGCACTACTCGGAACTGCAAAACTAGATCTAACTCTTGACGTGTTACAAAGTCTCAGCTCAAAATCTTGTAATGGAACGCTTGTGCGTGGCACACCAACCAACCACCGCCACCGGACATTCCGATTTTTCAGTGCAAAATTGCGTGTACCTTCTCCTGTACCAACCTTTGGAACATCAATAATTAAGTCTGGCGTGGGTGCGAAATGACACCTTAAACACGATTTTTTTCCACCGAAAATTCGAGATGTCGTTGAAGTTATTCCAATACTTTTCCTCCTTATACTACATGCATTACGTGGAGAAACGGGACTTCCAATCGCACTATTGTTCCTTCCCCTTCGTCTTGGCACACCCACTTAAACACTGGCGATAAACTGATATGGGAAGACTCAATTAAAATGGAAATACTCGGAGGTCAGATCGAGGTCCCAACAGAGTTGAAGTGTCATCGGAAGGAAATGAAAAAAGTAAACGTTCCACACGCATATGAGCGCTTTCTTATTATTATCTTTACTAGCAGTAGGAACTTGGAAGTTGCAGCAACTTGCTGAATAACACTTAACAAGGCAGATTGTAAATCCCGAAGACTTCGGACACGCTTGGCTAATGTAGGAGTTTTTGCCCGTCTGGAAAAACACGAGCGTTTGTGGCCGTTTTGCGACGAGTAAAACAAGAAGGAAACGTCCCGCTTGCTGATGATTTTCTCGATGATACATGTTCACAGTTGTCGTTCCCCTCAGTCTGTGTGTAACCCTGTTTCGAGTACGTTTCTGTACATGGCAGGAAGCGATGACCCTTACAAAGACGAGCGATAAAATACAATCAGATTGCCGCCGAGCTGGTAAAACCAGGAGGTAATGGGTGTCTGCGAGCGCTTTCGGGACGTGGTTAAACCCGTGAAGCACAAACACGAACGGGTAAAATTGTCACGTTTCCGGCGTATGTAAAGCTCTTGCAAGTGGAGGTGATCCAAGATCCCGGTCACACCGATCACCTTCCACGTTTGGATACGAGAGTTTAAATCCGCTCGACCCATGTGGAATTTTTGTAGGACAGAGCTGGTTCGCGGACGTTTTTCTTGGGGTTCTCCCACAGGCTTAGGTGGCTCAGGGCATTAATTGATGGCGCTTCAGTGCCTCTGACCGGGAGGTCTTAGGGTTCCAGTTTCGTCGGTAGCAGGAATATCGACGCCGCTAGGTCCAATTCAGTCGCTGGCAGGAGAATCATTCTAGCGGCCGGCTGCTCTGATCTGTAATTTTCTGTGGTTTCTCTGATCAACACTAGACGCATGCTGGATCAGTACCCTAAGAAACGGGCCATGAACCGCGCACGATCTTTCCTTTCTCTTCCTTGTCCTATCCACGCTCCTTACTTACTTACTTACTTACTTACTTACACACACACACACACACACACACACTTACGTGCATTAATTACACTATCACATATGTCGGGAGACTAGTCGCGAGTTTAGAGCTTGTCCCGGCTGGGGTGATGCTCCGCTGATGGGGGTTACATGGTTGGAGGGAAACCCATAAGACAACGGGTAGGTCGGGGCTGTATCTAGCCAGCGGGAGAATATCACCTCCCGCGATTAAAGACATACCTCACCCCTACGGGGCTAATGTTTGACGTGCCCGAAATCACTAATCTATCAATCAATAGGGGTTCCCCCCGGTTCCTTTGCTTTTCATTTCACCATTCCTCCACGATCATACTGGGAGTGGTAGCTCAGTGCATCAACTGATGTCACTGCAGCGCTTCTGACCGGGAGGTCCTAAGTTCGAGTCCTGACGGCGGCAGGATTTTCGACACTAGCTTTTCAGCTACGTCGAATTCAGTCGCTGTCTGGAGAATTCTAGTAGCCGTCTGCTCTGATCGGTAGTTTTCCGTGGTTTCTCCGATCAACACAAGGCGAATGCCGGAGCAGTACCCTAACAAACGGGCCACGGACCGCGCGCGATCATTCCTTCCCCTTCCTTGTCCTATCCTCTCCCCTTGCACACACACGTACACTAACATTCACTACACTAACATGCACTACATGTTCTGGGTGACCGGTCGGGAGCTTAGAGCTCGTCTCGGCTGGGGCGGTGCCCCGCTGGTGGGAGAGTCTTGGTTGGGGGAAACTCCACTAGCCGACGGTAGGTCAGTACCGGATCTCGCCATCCAGCGGGGGAAGATCTCCGCCATTACCCGAGGAAAAACATGCACTACACTTACGGGACTAATGACCTAATCTGTTGACGTGCCCGGAATCACTAACCTACCAAAATTCACAGTCATTCATATCACATCAACACAATTACCTCGCGTTACCCATTCTCAAAACAATTCTTGAAGGTATGACCGTCAAGTCTTGGAAGCGACAGTCATCATAATAAAGACATCTTATGAGATAATTGGTAGTAGTAGTTGCGAGGACGTGTATAAACCTCGCTGTTAGGAGGGGTTTACGGTGCGTCAAGGAATTGCAGGTGCACCGCCTGTAGCTCCGCCGCCGGCTCTCAAGTCGTTTCGCCGAGTGATGGCAACTCAGCGGCGCCGTCACGGCGATTTCACGGAGCGTTCCGTCGACAGCGCCCACCAGCCATCTGTGCGAGGGCCGCCCGCCGCAAGGGATGAACTGAAGACTAACCCTGTGCTTGGTCCCTCGCCCGCTGTATATAGAGAGATTACTAAAACGAGGGACCGACCTGGATGGCCGAGGTGGCTAAGAGCGAGTACCGACTCAGCGCTTCGGTCCGAAGGGTCGCAGGTTCAAGTCCTGCCTTGGACATGGTTGTTTGTCACTTCTCTTTGAATGTATGTACTGTCGCGGAGGGTCTCGCGTTCTGCTGACCCCAGATCAGAGGTGTTGGTGTCTAGTGTATGGTCGAATATGCGTCCCACCGGGACGTAAAGGGTAACCGGCTGTCGGCTGGATAAAAACCCTAGAAAGAAGAAAGACTAAAACAAGGGATCGCTTTGAAAGCTACTGCTTGGCTACTGCTGGCAATTTAACTGCAAGTTACGTTGGTTGGTTGGTTGGTTTTCGTGTTTCCGGGTACGTCAACTGCTTCGGTCATTAGTCCCGTAAGTGTAGTGCATGTTGGTTCTCGGGAGATGACGGTGATCTTCTCCCGCTGGATGGCGAGATCCGGCGCCGACCTACCGTCGGCTAGTGGGGTTTCCCCCTAACCAGGACTCTCCCACCAGCGGGGCACCGCCCAGCCGGGACAAGCTCTAAGCTCCCGACCGGTCTCCCGGAATATGTGGTAGTGTAGTGCATGTTAGTGTAAGTGTGTGTGTGTGTAAGGGGAGAGGATAGGACAAGGATGAGGAAGGACAGATCGCGCGCGGTCCGTATCCCGTTTGGTAGAATACTGCTCCGGCATTCGCCTGGTGTTGATCGGAGAAACCACGGAAAAATACCGATCAGAGGAGCCGGCCGCTAGAATTCTCCTCCAGACAACGATTGAATTCGACCTAGCTGAGAAGCTAGTGTCGAAAATCATGCCGCCGTGGGGAGTGTAACCTAGGACCTCCCGGTCAGAAGCGCTGCAGTGACATCAGTTGATGCACTGAGCTACCGCTCCCGGTGCAAGTTATGTCCATGCACTCATTGTTAGTACGTTCGTTTACAGATAGCTGACTTGTAAATGTGCACGGCATCACTATCTCTTGCAATGTCATCACCCTGCATGATGATCATTTGATTCACGACCTGTCAAAGTGGTCCTTTCTTAGAGTAATTCCTCTTCAATAGCACCCGGTGATGTTTACTTTCTCCAACACTCGGTATAGAGAATTTTGTAGTGCTTCAAAAAAATCGATATGGAGCTTTTGATGGAAACACCTATTTTGGGATTCCTGATAGTACTGTTGCTTATGTTTCAACGCCCAATTGTTCTCTGGTATCTCTTTCTGTCCGTGAACAACACTTGCGTCTAATGCGTACCCAGGATTTCCCCAAAAATAGATAGTTTGATCTGGCCGAAATCGATGGGCGGCGAGTTTGAAACGTATATTTTAATGTTAACAATGCACGATAGAGATGAAAAACGGTGTAATTAAAAAAAATAAAAATACTTAATCTAGAGTTTGTGTTGTGCGATTTAGTGCATTGTGGTCTAACCATGCAAACAGTCGAAAGAACAAAATTTGGAGCCATATTTAATGAAATTTGTATTTAATTTTAGAAAACCGAAACGATTTGATACAAAACTTCGCAATAACTACTAATATTTTGAATAGAAGCTGTACATTCATGTGATTTAAATATGTAATATAGTATCAAATAATTCATTATTGAAAGTGTTTATGAAAATATTGAAAATATATATTGAAATTACTAAAAATATTGTATATTGAATATTGAAAATATTATATTCAATAATGAATCATAAATTAATTCAATATTGAAAGTCATTATTAACCATTCAGTAGATACCTGAGACTATATTACCATCGGTGACACTTTCAAATCCCCAATTCATGTCATAACACCTACTGAACGAAGCTCGAGATAAAGGTGTTGAATTGAAAGTAACAGCGAACAAATGTCACTCATAAAGAAACTAGAGGTGCTACAGAATGTCACAGACTTTCTCGTAGTAAAGTTTTACCATTTCCTTGGTGTGGACATGTACTCTACAGTCTTATTTATTTATTTATTTTACGTCAAAAAAGCAGTTAAAAACTGCGTATGACGTGCTATGGGGAAAAGTGAATAGTGTGCACATTTTCAAAATTCTGTGATCCCTACACTAAGTCATATACTACTTAAAATTGGAGGGAAAAAGAGAGTCTTGCCTTTCCTTATTGCCTTCTACCATCTATCGCCGCCCCAAGTACATTTTTTTGAAATTTCAGAACTTTTCGGCTTCCCAATAGTAGAACCGAAATATTATTTGAAGGATATCAAAGAAGGCTAAAACGTGGTCCTAAGTAGCAATTTTCATTAAAAAATTTGGAGTAATTTTTAAGAAAATGGAATTAAGCGTTACTGTATATGCGAAATTTGAAATACTTTTTCACAGGAATCTATTGAGTTTTCGAAAAACTTCATTTGAAGTCATTTGAAACACTTTCTTACAAATGTAATAATGTATCCAAACCGATGGAAATATACTTATTAACGGCGTGAGAGATATTTCAAAAATATTCATTAGTGTAATTTTTGAAAACACAAATGAACACACCAAAATGAACTTTACCTCAATTTAACAGTGCATTTACCACTATCCATTGGAAAGTTTGATGAATATATTTGGAGCAATTTTTGAGAAAATGGCGTTTGGGCATTTCTGAAAATGCGAAATTTTGAGTTCATTTTCACAGAAAACTATTGATGTTTCAAGAAACTTGATATGACATTATTTAAAATATATGTACTCATTAATACAATAATTAGAACAAATTAGCGCTAATGTAAATTTTAACGACGGGATAAAGTTAAAAATATTACATTTCTGTAATTTAAAAGAAAACAAATGAATAGAATAACATGACGTTTATGTCATCGTATAAGGTACATTTAGCACTACTCAACTAAAAATTTAAAGAAATAATTTGGAGCCGTTTTTGAGAAAATCCTGTTTTGTTATGTTTTAAAATTGCAAATATTGCCCGCAATATTACACGAAATCTTCTAAAAGTTTCAAAAAAATGTACATGATCTTCATGAAAGAATTACTTCTGGACAACAATTTTCATTTGAAGGAAAAATCTCTGTCTTTAATTTTATAGTTGTAGGGAGACGCCGAAAAATATTCAAACGTTTGCAATTTTCGAAAATTCAAAGTTAACCTTGAAAATCGGATCGATGCCACCTTTATAAGCGTTATAAGTGTTACTATTCTTACAAGAAATTTAAAGAAAAAATCAGAGCCATTTTTGAAAAAAAAATTGAAAATGTCCTGACGGCTTCATGTAAAGTACCTCCAAATTTTAAAGAATGTTTTTCAAAATTTCAAAGCTTCAATTAGCAAGAATTGGACCGGGGTGAAAAGATCGTACATTTGGTTTAGACGCTAGTAGTGTTCACAGACTGACGGACAGATGGACGGACGGACGGACGGACGGACGGACAGATGGACGGACGGACGGACGGACGGACGGACGGACGTTTTGAAAAAAAACAACACGTTTTCGGCTCAGGCGACCCCAAACGTTTATTTCTCTTGAAATCTCAATATCGATTTTCCACAGCACTAAGAAAATGGAGATTAAGTATTACTATAAATGCGAAATTTGAAGCTCTTTTTCACAGGACTCTATTGAGTTTTTGATAAACTTCATTTGAAGTCCTTTGAAGCAGTTCCACTCACTAATTCAATAATGTATACAAATCCATTGAAATGTACATATTAACGGCGTGAGAGGTATTTCAAAAAAAAAATTTGTGTAATTTTTGAAATACAAAGGAATACAGAACAGAATAAGAAATTAAACAGTCATTACCATTATTCGTTGGAAAAGTTTAAAAGAAAAATTTGGAGCCATTTTTGAGAAAATGACGTTTGAGAATTTCTGAAAATGCGGAATTTTGAGCTCATTTTAACCAAACATTGTTGAGTTTTCTAGAGACTTTACTTGACATTATTGAAAGCACATGTACTTATAAGTAGAATAACGTAAAGAAATCATCTCTAATGTAAATATTACCGATGTCAGAGACAAGTAAAAAAACATGTTTTAATTTTGGAAAACACAAAAGAATAAAGCAATATTGCGTTTATGTCAACGTTTAGGGTACATTTGGCATTACCTCTACCAAACATTTAAAGAACAAATTTGGAGCCGTTTTTGAGAAAATCTTGTTTTGGTAATTTTTCTCTCACTTAATTTGCACTTTTCCATCTATTTATATACATTATTACATTTGTGAGTGAAAGTGCTTCAAATGACTACAAATGAAGTTTTTCGAAAACTCAATAGATTCCTTTGAAAAAGAGCTTCAAATTTTGCATTTACAGTAATGCTTTATCATTTTTTTAAAAACAGCTCCAAAATTTTCAATGAAAATTTCTATTTTGGTGAAGGTTTTACTCTTCTTTAATATTCTTGAAGTAAGATTTCGGTTGTACTAATAGGAAAGCAAAAAGTTGAGAAAATGTCAAAGAGATTGTGCTTTGGGCGACGATAGATGGCAGCTGGGTAGAGAATGGAGCAAAACCTTAAAGCCAGACCACACCACGGAAATTAGAAAACTATACTATGAGAAAGTCTGTGCCATTCTGTAGCACCTTTAGTTTTTGACGAACCGCAAAGAGCAAACCTGCAAGTGTAATTATAGTATTTCCGAGCTCCCTCGTTGGAAAGAGGGACATCTCGCATTTCAATAAAAACACCTGCTCTATTATGACTCCTTAAATGGGAGAGAGAATGAACATAACAGGAAAATTAATTGGTCTTAAGAAATTCAACGTCAATCTTACATAGATTCCCACTTGATATATATTTTACAAACTTCTAATATTTTTTTTTAATAAACAAGATAATGAACTGGAAGTGATGTTACGATGTTATTTTTAACCAACAATGTGAATGTACTAATATTTATCGTTGTTCGCTAAAACTGAAGCTCGAAATTACGTGACTACTATTGATTAATATTGATTATGATAGTTTCATGAGATAATGTGTAAGTTAGGAGCTGCCAGTAATATGTCCGTAAATTCAATTAATTGAATTCAATTGTTTCATATCCATGGTGTGGGTTCATGAACAAATAAGTCCGCATTCTTACGGACATTCGTATGTGGAAAATTTACTCCTTCATTCTAATTCGAAATCCATGTGGCAATCCATACGCTAGGCGCATGGTATTATAGCAGCATGGTGTTGCACGAGTGGAAATGATATTGTTTCAAAACACCAATACTGCATCAAAGTTTGAAAGCGGTACGCGATGTATTTTAAATAAAACGATGCGAAATTTTATACATATTTAATTTTTTATTTATATATTTTATATAAATGGGTCGGTTTTTATTCAATAGAGCGACAAAAGGGATTAAGCGGAGAAGTTAAACTCCTGGGAATCTCTAGGTTGAAAATGCGTAGCCAAATATGTGTCTGCTATGTGTCCAGACTTATTGTTACATTATCATGCTCATATATATAATAGGGTTGAAAGGAGTTACGGCTAGTCTGCTGGATATAATTTTCTTGATGTCGAAGAGAATCTTGGAATGTGTTTCAGTCCAACACCAATGAATATCTTTTTTAAATAATTCTCTACGAAGAGATATAATTTTAGAAAAATCAGGAATAAAGCCTCGAAAACAAATTACCATACCTACATTCTTGATAATTCTATTTTAATTGTTGGATTCTTTATGTCATTAATAAGTTGAACTTTTTCTGGATCAATGATCATTCCTGCTTGAGAAAACACTACACCTTAATATTTGATTTCACAACAACAATATTCAAATTAAATTTTATATTTAATTTCGTGCCTGGTAGAGCACTAAAGATCAACTGTGCAATACTATTACTGAGTTTGTCAGTTGATATTTAATGTTAAGTGATCCGATCGGAAATGAATGTCATTGAATACTTCTTTTAAAAACCTATAATATTTCATAATATTGTAATGCACTGGAAACTTCTTTCGGAAACAATAAACTGATGTATTGAAAGCAAAAGATGAATATTTCCAGAAAAAGGAATAATGTTCACCATTGCATGCAAGGTACTTACGATGCTTCGATGCTGCTCTGCGTCAAGGAGCGTGCGAGCGTGCGAGCGTGAGAGAGTGGGAGCGTGTGACGTGATGGCACTGTCAGCCACGCGTGCGCCAAGGCGACTGCCGTTGCGGCGTCGGTCGCGGGCACCTGTACGCGCTCGCTGGTCGGTTGGCCAGGTGGGAGAGCCGGCCAATCACAGCGCGCGCCGCTGCCCCACGTGCCTTCGCACGCGCCGGGTCGCGCTTTTGCAGGGGACTGAGTCTTCTAGTTGGCAAACAAAAATCCATCGGTTCCTTCTTTCACTCCGATGACGCCATAACCCGGGACGGTCCTTGGCCTCACTCCGGAGACTTGAACTACCGAACCCTTCCGATTGATTGATTGATTGATTGAGTTTTCGTGCTTCCGGGCGCGTCAACTGCTTTGGTCATTGGTCCCGTTAGTGTAGTGCATGTTTTTCGCGGGATATGGCGGAGATCTTCCCGCTAGATGGCAAGATCCAGCGACGACCTACCGTCGGCTAATGGGGTTTCTCCTAACCAGGACTCTCCCACCAGCGGGGCACCGCCCAGCCGGGCAAGCTCTAAGCACCCGACCGGTCTCCCGGCATATGTGGTAGTGTAGTGCATGTTAGTGT
Organism: Teleogryllus oceanicus; assembly: GCA_964035755.1. Taxonomy (NCBI): domain Eukaryota; kingdom Metazoa; phylum Arthropoda; class Insecta; order Orthoptera; family Gryllidae; genus Teleogryllus; species Teleogryllus oceanicus. The sequence goes on along the minus strand of CAXIVR010000011.1, from coordinate 26,278,790 downwards.
AAGTGTGTGTGTAAGGGGAGAGGATAGGACAAGGAAGAGGAAGGACAGATCGCGCGCGGTCCGTGGCCCGTTTGGTAGGGTACTGTTCCGGCATTCGCCTGGTGTTGATCGGAGAAACCACGGAAAACTACCGATCAGAGCAGCCGGCCGCTAGAATTCTCCTCCAGACAGCGACTGAAAGCTAGTGTCGAAAATCCTGCCGCCGCCAGGACTCGAATCTAGGACCTGCCGGTCAGAGGCGCTGCAGTGGCATCAGTTGATACACTGAGCTACCGCTCCCGGTAAAGGTTCGTTATGTACTCAAAATGTTAAAAAGAAAAATCAAAGTGTCGTTAAGAGATAAACTAAAATAGTTAATGCGTTCGAGAGCAAGTAATTGAGTAATGTTACACAAAGTTTGGTTTACCTGAATCCATCTTTTATACAATTATAAAATCAAGTGTCAGTGCTCTAGCGATTATTAAGAAGAGTCGACTTCTCGAATTTCCCAAAGTTGAAAAGAGCTTTTTAGAATGGAAAGAACACCCCCCCCCCCGATAAGAACATTCCCATGGATGGACCCTTCGTGAAAGAAAAATCTACAGACTTCGCTACAAAACTGGGAATTCAGAAGTTTTCAGCTAGTAGAGGCTACTTAGAGGGTGTTGAAAAGCGTCATGATATTGATTTCAAAAAATCTGCCAGGGAAAGTAAATCTACGGACAAAAGCGTGTGTAACCAACGATCTGAAGATCTACCAAGTCTTTTAGAAGGGTGATATTCAAACTATATTTACAACGCGAAAATGTCTGGTACGGACAAATTCTCTCTTTTCATCACCGCGAATCAAAGCCACCTAGACGTTTTAAAGGATGTTTTCAAGAATACCTGTTGATTATGACAGTAATACAAAGGCTATGATTATGAATATTAGTTAAAGATTGGTTGAAACAAGTTGAGAAGGAAATGAAACTTAAACGAAACAAATTATCTTTTTCATTGACAACTCTGCTGTCCATACGAACTTACCAACACTTGCAAAAGTAAGTCGTGTTGTTACCTGTCAATACCAACAGAAACATCAACCTTTAGATGACGGTATCATACACACATTCTGTGAAAAAGTTATTTTCTTTTGATATTTTACTATTGCCAAATCCAGTGGCGGTGAATGAGTAAAAATTTAAGTGTTGCAAATGCAATAGTCGAAAGGAATAGGGGATGGGGTCTCCCTCTCCAGTATTTTCTGATTGATTAATAGACACAATTATTAAATTTGTTTAAGAATATTGTGCCTTAAATTTCGAAAATATTTTAAAATATTTGGATTTCTATCCAATAATTATGTGTAAAAACTTACAATCACTAATAACTAGGGAGCGGACGTTAATGAAATGCCATTTTGTTTCTTTTCAATTCAGAACAATGCCGTTTAGTATAGAAATTCATTTTATGTTAAAGGAAAAGGCCCATATTTAAACGTCATTTTTAATGCATTTTTCGATGATTTCATCGATTTTAATGTCATTTTAATGGTATTTGCGTCAAATAATATTTACGAGATGCAACAAATGTTCTCAAATACAGAATTCCTGAGTACCTATACCTGGTAGTCTATTTGATTTCTTCGCTCAGAAGTTGTAATGTCAGCCATTGTGAATATGTAATCTAAAGTTCCTGTGACGCCTGTCGGCTCATTGGCGGTTCAATCGGGATAACTAAAGACAGATTTTCTGGTAAAGAACAGTCCAAACCAAATGTTTGAAAGCTGAGTTCACTTGAAGTAATAGAACAGGCGCGGCTCGTCATTAAAGGCTGTAAGACGGAGCCTCCCCTACAAAAATCGACGCCCAAAAGAATATAAAATATAATAAATGTATTTATTTATTAATAATGGCTTTCTAAGTTATATTATGTAATAATCATATCAAATTTTTTATATGACAGTGCTACACGCTCGTTCGTAACGCATTTGAAGCTGTAGACAGGGAAGAGGAAAGCGTTAGGCTCCCACTTCATTCTGCCATCAGCCCCTGTGCAAAACGAGGAAGCGTGACGTCATGCATTCACTGCACAGGTTTACGGGCGGACAAAGGCTGCGGCCTGGCAGCCTTCAAGGGTCAGGACCTGGGCGCGGCCGAAGCCTGGGTGGGGCGTAGGGTCTGAAGAACAGCATGCTCACCAGATAGCAATACTATGCAGCTCAGTGAGAAGCACTGAGCATTAACTAGTTGTTCAAATACGCGATAGGAGCGCTACTCCCTTATCGGAATATGTATAGAAATACATTAATTAAAAACCAAGTCCTAAAGAAAAACGTAGACAAAACTATCAAAGAACACGTTCCCCTGCTGTCCCCATAAATGAAAATCTAGTACTATCTCCGAATTAACTTCATGAACTGGCAGGAAAAACCACACCCCCTGCTTTCTGAAGTGCCGTTAGGTACGCCCACAGAGCAGTTTGTGAATGGTACGAAAGTTTAGTGGTTGTCTGTTGTCGTGTTAGCGGTGAAGGTGAATTGTGCTAAGTCATAGTGTGATATCGTGTAGCAGCGTTTGCTTCATTTGTGATGTTGGGTAGTTTTGTGGGTTTTATTGGTGTTGGTGTATTTGTTGTAAAGATGAATTCAGTGAACAATATACGTGGTAACAATTTGGATCTTCATTTGAGGATACAGGTGAAAACCATTGGTCCACATAGGCCAAATCTTTCTATATTTCTGGAACATAATGAATACAAATCTCGCGATGGATATATTCGTAATTTCACCCAACAATGTACAATGCTGCCGAGTGGCTTTGTGGATGTGATGTAAAAATGCGTCCTTTTGCTTCACGTGCCTCCTGACCAAGAACGGTTTATTTTTATTTATTTATTTATTTTACGTCAAAAAAACAGTTAAAAACTGCGTATGACGTGCTATGGGGAAAAGTGAATTGTGTGCACATTTTCAAAATTCTGTGATCCCTACACTAAGTCATATACTACTTAAATTTTGAATTTTGAAAGGGAGAAAAAACTCCCATGTAGTAAAATCTATTTTCAAGGATAAATAAGCAATAAATTTTGGCTCTTATTACTTCCTGCCGCGACAACATGGAAACGATAATTTGAATAATTGTATTTCCCACTGAATTCTAGAAGACGTGCACAGAAAATGAAGTTACATTTATGTCCAGAAGCAAAACAAGGGCCATCTCAGCATTTGCTCAATGGATCAGGGAAACTGGACGAAAAACCTGATCGAGATGGGCGTCATTGACCCGGAAGAGAGTGATAATGTGTACGATGATAATGTGTAAAATATTTTAAGAGCATTTTATTGATCATTTTTGGCGATGTTTTTGGTCTTCATCTTCTTTCCGCTCCCTTCTAATACCGAGAGAACGATACGAAAAATTCTCCTTTCCATTCCAAGAAACTGATTATAAACTGGCCTCGGACGCGCGACCCACACCTGACAGCACGCCGTGACCGGGAGGCGCAGTCGCTCCGAAATCGAGCTGAGATCACCAACGCACTCGTTGCCACAACAGGGCGACCTACGCTGCCCGTCCGACGTATAAGAGCGATTTTCCTAAGGATGAGCCAAAGTGACAGCTAGTGGTGGCAACATAACTGAAGGTTTGGTGGTCGTTGTGCCCTTGAGCCCATTAGTCTCCCTTCCCGCATTCGTTCGTTTCCAGTTGGCTAACCTGTAAATGGCTTCGACACTTCCTTTTGTGGTGTTCTTGTCCGACAAAAATGTAGTGCGCCGCGAGAAATAATTGATATTAGGAAGTGCAGTGTAATGTGCTCTTCTGTAGAAAATTCTTTTTCTTTATATATTACATTGAATTTACTTTTTGCGTGATAAATATTATGTTTATTTTAAAACCGAGACTTGAATGCGAGATGCGTACCGGTGCACGATTTTCCGGTTTAAAATAATTTGTCTTTCTATTTACATTCGTGGCAGTTTTCTTTTACTGATTGTGAGAGCATGTTAAGATATTTTCCACATACGTATTTAAATTTAAGTATTTCCCGGACTCACGTACGTGCATATACCTCAGCGAAACTCTTAGACTTCTTCATAGGGATGTTTTTTAGCACTTTACGAAGGGGAGTAGCTGAACAGCTGTCGCGGCGGAGGGATACTTCTCTTAAATAAATGTGATGTTTACTTGTTTTTGCGAACTGTCGCTTTGGCTCACCCTTAGGATAATCGTTCTATATCATATTCCTTTCAATGTAATTGGAACGACTTATAGTGGATGTTGGGCGTCTGCTTTTGTGCGCTGAAGGGGCACGCTGTTTACTAAGCTACTAACTTACAACCTGACCAGAGAGTTTATGAAGAAAATTAATATTTATAATATAAATAACCTATCTTGAAAATAATGCTTTAATATCTCATTTAATGTTTTTTTTATTTCTTTTGACCTTGACTCTTCTGGCGTCTCCGTGTTACAATAATTTTATCACTCTACCTAGAAATGAGGCAATTGTAATACTACCTTGTTTACTTTGCTCCAATCGCCGATTTTTCAGATGCACAAATTTCTCCATCAATCATTGACGTTACTAGTTTCACGGTTAAGTTTCTTCTCTACAAGTATTTGACAGCATTGTAAGGGCGCGTGATCGCTCGGTCGCCTTTGAATTTCTACGAGTTGTTTGTATCCACTTCATAGTTGAAAATTATCGTTCAGCTTCTGGAGAAGTCATTGGATTAGTGAGATGAATTCGAAGAAGTTTGCAGACTTCTGGAAAAAATTCTTCCCACATTTCATTTTGCAGCATTACTTGAAATATTGGTACCGCTCCTATTGTATTTCTAAATTCGCTTCGCTTCCTTGCAACAGTGTTCTTTACTGAATTTGACGTCCTTTAGAAAATGGTTGCACCTTCAAAATTATTTTTAAAGCACCGTCATCGGTACTAACAAAATAATCCTAACACTCGAAATATCCCAGGGTTTTCGGATTGTTCACCTTTGTTGTGCCCTTGCAATGCAATCTCCAATGCACCACAACATTTGGCAGTTTATAATAATGTCCAGAGTATGTCTGTTCTTGCGCACTTCATCGCGGTCTTTTACAGAGATACGATAATTGACGTCAAGCTGAGTCACAATATTCACGCGTCACAGTAAAGCTACTTCAACACTTCAGTTTTTATGGAGATGTCGTTCGATGCTTTTCTCACTGAAATGGTTCATGTCATTATAAACGGTCTTCGTTCACATATTTTCCTCCTTGTTAAATAAGATGTAAGGAAAGCAAAATAGTGCATTTTCTCCTTACGTAGCAACTTGTATATCGAATAAATATTCGCACTGAACCGTTTACAAGACTCTGGTTTTGCTGATTCCACAGTTGTTTCAATTTACAGAACAAGATGATCCTGCCCGAGATCCGGATAGTGCTGCACCAAGCGGAGTTCACTGCGTAAGTGCGAACATGATCCGGTGAAAGCACCCAATGAAAACACAAAAGCGAAGTCACGTGGTACCGAACGGTCCTTATGGTACGAGGTTTGAGCAATGTGTTGTTTCGGAAACGTGAACAGCGATGTAGCCACATCGGTTCTTCAAAGTAATACTGGTATGGAAATTATACAAAAAGGAGCAGAAAAAGTCATACTCTTAATGAGATTGTAATAATGAAGTGAATATTGTATTTTGTTCAATTTTTTGGCTGTTACGAGAACCTGTGAACCTTATAGAACCGCCCCTGGCCAAATCTCTATACTATTTATAGCAAACATCTAATACTATGACGGCGATTACTTCCACTGCTATTGTTAATATTGTTATTTCTACAGTTGCCCCACTGTGCTCACAAATTGTCTCATGTTCACACTAAATTATTAAATTTACTTTCAATTTAATCAGGGATTTGACGTACAACATATTACTCCTTTCCTGTTGTATGTGGACGTATAATTCTTTACAGAATCGCGATTCCTGGAAGTTCTATTGATTGAAACCAATTATTAGATTGATGGCAACTAATATAAATTATCAGCCTTTTTCAACAATAAAATTTTTTTCATTTATTCTTACATATGTTACAAATTATTTTGATCTCATGAGAATTGCTTTTTCAATATAGAACATTAACACTAGTTTGAATATTTAATTATCTTGATAGATGGTTCTCGGCTGAGTAGCAGAATGTTGTCAAGAATGAGTTACCAGATCCTTGTTATACCAATTCTCGCGTCCTTCCCTAAATTAAAAAACGTTTCAGAAGATCCTAAACGATTGGCTATTACTAGGACTTTATATTCCCACAAATTTAATACGCGGTCGCGTAGGTGTTTCGTATGACACAGCTACTCGCGATTGACTGTATTCAGCTGCTTATGGAAACATTCTTCCATCTACGGAGCTCCCATAATATACATCCCGTCGAAACACGGAGTCTATTTTAATTCAAAATTCCAACTACTACATTAATAAAATTTCCATTTTTTTTTTAATTTGTCTACACCTTGACGCAACGCGTCTCCAAGCCCCTCAAGGGGCGTTGAGCGCTTTGCACTGGGGAGTAATCCTCCATTAATGTGCTTTATTTTTTTAATATTTGTCAAGTCTCGTCACGCCGCAGTCAGTCAGTGCCTTTTATCCCTTCGGCCAGGGGCTCGACGCCGTTAGATCCCGGGGGCAATAAACCCAACTAAAACCCAGACCAAAATTTTTACTCTTTGTAAACCAAAGTTACCTCGCCCACTAGTATTAAATAACACTATAATCCCATGGCTTCCATCCGATACACCAGTAAAATACCTTGGGGTTCATATTGATAGCAAGTTAATTTGGAAAAAGCACACTGAAGTAATAACCAATGCAACATACGCCAAAATATCAAAACTATACCCATTAATTAACTTCCGCTCAGCCTTCAATTTGGAATGTGCTATCTTAATATTTAAATCTATTATTAGACCATCACTCACATATGCCTGTCCGGTCTGGAATAACACAACTAAAACCAACATTGAAAAACTCCAAATAGTACAGAACAAATTTTTACGGAAATGTGCAAAGGCTCCTTGGTTCATATCAAATACACATATTCAAAGGGAACTTCAAATAGAACCCCTAATTGAACATATAAGAAAAAACTGTAACAATTTTTTAACTCCTCTCCTTGCAGTACAAAATTCGCAATGGGAAAAACTTTAAACAATCCCCAAAGAATTCGCTCTCGATATCCCAAAGACATGTTTAAACCCCCATAGTATGTATAGAGTGATCTAGATTTAAGAATGTATAATGTATGTAAAATTTGTGTATTGTATGTCAAATTGTTTAGTTGTAAGTATTAGAAATATAAGTAGTAAATCCTGTAGCTAGTAGTAAGATACAAGAGGAGGGTTGTATGCTCAAACGTGAATGCCCAAACGTTATGTATTAAAAATAAAAATGTACAAACCCCTGAAAGGCAAAACTGCCGAACAGGAAGAAAATAATTTTAACCTTCGTGATTTCATGGAGCGTAGTAAACGAATTCGGCTAGCGCCGCCGGCTAATTATAATTTAATACTACAATTTAAACAATACCAAGCACTCAAACTTCAAACTAATCATAGATTCCCGCCTCACTATCATTTAAATAATACCCAGCCTACGCTGAAAATCCGTTCGCACCTCACCAACTGCTTACGTGTGTTCGCTTCAATGTTTTTCTAGAGATTAATTCCACGCGTCCTTCCACATGCGCTCTCAGCGCCCTCTCTACACCTTTTCCATACAATGTGTTCGGGGCCGTGACCATCAGCACAACGCTATGACACCAAGCATGGAATATCACACTTTGTTGATCGGTTGTCCTAATTACGCGTAATCTTTGACTTTCGAGTTTGCAAATAATGCTATTATTACTAACGCTGGCTGCCAATTCTATCATTAAAACTAAACTAGAGGTTCTTGGCTTATCACATGCAAACGCCTTTATCGCAGAAAAGTCGTTAAACACACTCTTACGAGCCTAAAAAAACAATAGCCCTTTCTCTAAAAGTATACATCTATCCAAGAAAACAAGATTTTGGATCAGATAAACAAGACAGCCTGCGAAAGGAAAATGAGGTTGAAGTTGTCCCTAGTAATGAGAAATGGACCAAGCTTGTGTTTCTCGATACCAGTATGTTAACACCAACCTTCGCAGAATTCGTACAGACTGACGATGACGTGGCTACCATCGACGACCATATCGTTAAGAATTGTGTTAGCACATGCAGAGACGGAAATGGCAGTGAAATTGAAGCCGACCAATCATAGATTTGGGATACAGAAGTAAAGAACATTCCAAAGAGGTGAGCAGCTTTAAATGCACTGGATACGTTCCACCGGTTTCTTGAATACTCGGTGTTTGTTAATAAAACAATATTTGAAAAGATTTATCAACTGGAGAAACATACAAAATGCAAAAGCAGAAACGCAGAAGAAATTAATGGATTTAAGTAAATAATAGTGTAACATTTATTTCTTTTTGTACGTATCTGTCATATTTTAATTAATAATACCTATACAATACATACTAATTTATCACTACGAATTTGCTGTATTTTTAAACCTCGATAAGTGAGAAAAGCCACTTCTGCACCCTTCAATTCTCGCTTATCGACTCTATTACATTAATTATGTAAAGTGCCCGGATATTATACTCGTACGTACTACATTATATTTAAACTGAGATTACTCGTATTTTTATATTAAGATGAATATTTCCTCATTGTGAATATGATAAAATATTTATAAAATATTCAGAAAACAATTCAGCCGACGTGGGTGGCCGAGGTGGCTAGAGCGTGTGCGGATTCAGCGCCTTAGTCTGGAGGTTCGCAGGTTCGAGTCCCGCCCTGGGCGTGGATGTTTGTCCCTTGTCTTCCATATATGTGTGTTGTCGCGGAAGACCTTATGAGTCTGATGACGACAGACTGAGGAGCCCGCAAGTGTGTCTAGTATTAGGTTAATATGTGTCCCCGTGAGACATATTAACCATAGGACATACTAGTTGGTACCCGGCGCGGACAGTCGAAATCGATATCCTGAAGATGGAAAAAAACCTTAGTAAACTAGAAATGCAACAGAATGGCCCAGACTTCTCGTAGTAAAGTTTTCTAATTTCCTTCTTGTGGATTAGTACTGTACAGTCTTGCTCCTCCTTCTTGCCTGCTGCCATCTATCGCCGCCCAAATTACACTTTTTTAAAAAAAAAATATTCTCAACATTTCGTTTTCCAAGAAGTAAAACTCAAATATTAATTTAATAATATTAAAGAATGCTAAAAACACATCCTAAATAGCAATTTTCATTGAAAAACTTGGAGTCGTTTTTAAGAAAATGGCGTTAAGCGTTACAGTAAATGCGAAAATTGAAGCTCTTTTTCACAAGAATCTATTGAGTTTTCGAAAAACTTCATTTGAAGTCATTTAAAGCACTCCCTCTCATAAATGTAATAATGTATACAAATCTAATAAAATGTGCGTATTAACGGCGAGAGAGAATTTTAAAAAATTGTGTAATTTAAAAAAAACAAAAGAGTACAATAAAATGAACTTAAATTCATATTAAACAGTGCCATTACCACTATCCCTTGCAAAAGTTTGAAGAAAAAGTTGAAGCCATTTTTGAGAAAATGGCGTTTGAGCGTTTGTGAAAATACGGGATTTGAGATCATTTTTACAGAAAACGGTTTTTTGCGAGAAACTTTATTTGACATTCTTTAAAGTTCATAAATATAATAATGTGAAGGAATCGCCTTTAATGTAAGTTTTACAGACGTGAGAGACAAGTCAAAAATTTTCATTTTTGTAAATAAAAAAACAAAATAATACAGCAGTATCGCATTTATGGCACGTCATAGGGTTTATTGACACGAACCTCACCAAAATTTTCAAGAAAAAAATTGGTGTCGTTTTTGAAAAATGTTGAAAATGGCCGAGTGGCTTTATGTAAAGTACCCCCAAATTTCAAAAAATGTTTTTCAAAAGTTCAAAGCTTCAACTAGTCAGGTGGACAGGGGATTCTTCAATTTGGAGACGATCGTACGAATGGTGTAGGCGCTAGGAGTGTTCCGGGACGAACAGACGGGCAAACAGACAGACGGACGTTTTGCTTCCAACTGGTTTTTCGGCATCAAGGATCCAGAAAACTGGGATTCTGGCTACATCACGTGCAAACGGGCAAACAGACAGACGGACGTTTTGCTTCCAACTGGTTTTTCGGCATCAAGGATCCACAAAACAGGGATTCTCGCTACATCACGTGTTAGAGGATTATGTTCTCTTTATTTAGCAACTGGTTTTATGTACTTTTTCGACACCAGAGACCAGCAATGAACTTTTTTCCGCCAAAAATCTGCATTGTTTCGCGCAGCATTACATAACTTTCTCTATATTACGTATATTACTCCGTAATATATATATATATATATATATATATATATATATATATATATACTAACACACCCTACCTACTACCTTCCAGCACGTAGGAAGAGCGTGAGAGAATGAATGCTCGTGAAGCGAGCTTAAAATTATCAGGAAGCAGGATCTTTGGGGTATGAGAAAGGTCTGAACCCTTGACACAATGAATCAGATAAAATACGAATAAAAATGAACATATATTCAATGAAAAAATTACAGTAACGCAATATTATAACAGGATAATGCACTTTAAGTAGTTGGTCACTGAAAAAAAATAAAACAAGGCAAAACAAAAAATTGGCGTCTCCTCGATTGCCAGAACACACTTTCACCAACTACAATTTACAATTTGCTCATTTCCCTTTCTGAATTTTTCATCTACCAAATTATTTTACTCTTTTTAGCATCTAGTTTTTCGTGCACGGCTTTTAAAATGAATTTTACACTTGTTTCAAGGAAACCCGTTCACAGGTGCTAGCCTTGGGCTTCGCACTCACTATAACACTGAACTTTAAAGAGAAAAAAATACAATAAAACGTAACATACACGTTACTTAAATCTGACCCCTTTACATATCACAGAAAACAATTACTTTTAACACAATAAAATAAACTGACTTTTCCAGATATCAACTGTACAACATGTGAAAATCATGAATTATTTAAGTAAAATTGTACAAGGAATGGCCTCTTTGAATGAACTTAATGACACGTGCCGTAAATGAACTTGAAACTGCCACTCACATCGTTCGGGATACTTTTCCCACCTATTCTAGACTTTTCACCCACTTTTAACACGAATTGTCGTGTATTTACCGCTATTCTCTTTCCCTAACTAATCGCCTCATAAAAGTTGCCAGTTCTTTTACCTCAACAGCTCCGCATCGCTCGCCTGTAGGTAACCTTGGGGATTTCCTGCCGCTCGCAGTTACAACCTGTCTTCGCTCGCTGTCCCACGACGTTCCCAGTTTCCTTCCCTCGAACACTGGACTCCGCTACGCCTACAATTTCCACACCCTTCTCCCGTACTCGTACGATTCTCGTTCCAGTCCAAATCTTTCTCACATACGCTTCGCTCTTCCTGGGGTCGTCCTTCTTCTTCTACCGCGCCTCGTACAAGTTCGTTCGCGCTTCAGGCCTCGAATAATTAATGTTGCTGAAGTTATGCTTTAAATACTCGGCCTACCTACCACACTTTGGGCATGTGTGGTCTCCGCGTGCAATATGAGATACTGGATTTAGTTAATGTCATTCTGCGCGAAGTTTACAAATTTGAAATTATTTCGGAGTCAAACAGTCACTTCCTTGCTCTCTCAAATATTTTGAATGCGAAGAATGATTGTGTACTCCACTTCTTAATTACCTCACTTTCAACGAAGATAAGCTGCTGCAATCGAAGAGAGCTCAGTCTAGTCGCCGTCGCTGCTGCAATCAAAGAGTCAGTCTGTCCCGTCGCGCTGCAATAAAGAGCTCAGTCTAGTCCCCGTCGCTGCTGCAATCAAAGAGGGCTCCTCCGAGGCGCGCCGCGATACTTTTGGTACTCGCGCCTGGGGAAATTTTTGGAGGGTGAATATTCTCCTCTTTTCGTGACCTCCCGGAGAAACATTATTCGCAAGTTCGGGCGTCAGAGTTCGAAAAGCTGTGGGCAGATGGCGCGTTTACCAGCCATTGCCCCGCCGCGTACCCTACTCCTTTCTGTTCGTGGGCTTCTTTTCGTAGCTGATGGTGGCGTTATGTGGTGTGTATATATATATATATATATATATATATATATATATATATATATATATATATATATACGTATAATATATGTACGTATACGAGAATGTAAAAAGGATAATAGAACCTTAGAGTGACACAAATATTAACTCGATAAAAATAGAGAACCAGATTTACGACGATGTATAAATTAATATAGGAAGAAAGAAAGGACTTGAGTATATTATGAGAAACGGTCCTAATTGAAATTAAAAACATTAATCTTCTCCTATATTATTTCAGTAGTACCTTGGATCTCACTCGCCACCAATCTTTATAAAAGAGGTCTGTAAAGAAAGAGAATTTCACGGAGCTGTGACGAATTGCACTTTGACTTGAAAAAAAAGAAGGATTTGTTTAAAAAATGCATCTAAACATTCACGTGAAATGCAACCCTAAACACTCGATAGCGGGTTTTTTTTTTCAATCTACATCGTTAAACAATGCGTTCTTGGACCTTGAAAACTAAAATTTTGAGGTTTTCGGTCTCAAAGAAACAATCCTCATACCGTAATCTTACGGTATAAGATCTTCCTGAATATTTTATTACATTTTTGATGGTCCGGCGCTTCTCTATATTATTCCACCTGCTCAGAGATGTGCAGAATCTGCAACTGAATGTGAAATTAAACAAATTACTTGATATAATACGAAATTGAATAACACGAGTGTACCTCTCCGCTCAGTAATGAGGAATAGTTTGTATTGACAACTGTGTTTTGTATTGTTATCAATTACAAGGAGACATATAGAACAAGTAACAGAGGATAAGAGGGTCTTGAAAAAAAACACATATTACAGGTTTAATATGGAAATGGAAAAATAGGGATGAGGATTGAGTCTAACATGCGAGAGTTCTCGCACGGGTATGATAGTTAAAAATATTTTAAACTGAACAATGAAAGAAAAGAATGCCGGAAGGCATTAACGAATAGGAGTGGGAGCGGTAGCTCAGTGCATCAACTGATGTCATTGCAGCGCCTCTGAGTGGGAGGTTCTAGGTTCGATTCCTGACGGCTGCAGGATTTTCGACACTAGCTTTCCAGCTAGGTCGAATTCAGTCGCTGTCTGGAGGAGAATTCTAGCGGCCGGCTGCTCTGATCAGTAGTTTTCCGTGGTTTCTCCTATCAACACCAGGCGAATGCCGGAGCAGTACCCTACCAAACGGGCCACGGACCGCGCGCGATCTGTCCTTCCTCTTCCTTGTCCTATCCTCTCCCCTTACACACACACTTACACTAGCATGCACTACACTACCACATATTCCGTGAGACCGGTCGGGAGCTTAGAGCTGGTCCTGGCCCGCTGGTGGGAGAGTCCTGGTTAGGGGGAAACCCCACTAGCCGACAGTAAATCGGCGCCGGATCTCGACATCCAGCGGAGAAGATCACCGCCATCTCACGAGAAAAAACATGCACTAGACTAACGGGACTAATGACCAGAGCAGTTGACGCGCCCGGAAACACGAAAAAATCAATCAATCAATTAACGAATAGGAATGCTGGGAGTGGGGGACAAGTGAAAAGATTTCGTACAAACGATCAAAGGGAAACATGTGGGCACCCGAGTGAGGCATTGTTACGGTGGCAACAGAAGACAATACTCGTAGAAGTGGTACGCGAAGCGCTATGAAGGTGTTACAGGTGTACACCGATACGAGTATTGTCCGCGCAATGGGGAATTTTTTGGATTTTTAGTCTTTTCATTAACTGTAATACGGGCATTGGTCAGAGGTAGTAGAATGGAAGTAATTGCGATAATAGAAAAACATTTTTAGAAATTTTAATTTGAAATTTAAAGTTTAAAAATTATATTTCGTTATTTTCGAGTGTGGAGGACGAGAAGAAGTTGGACCACGCAAAGCGCCTACGCAGAAAAAAGTTTTATGGATAAAGGGTATTTGTCGATCAAGATTGTTGTAGAAAAACAGCGAAAGGTAAGTGTAAATTTCAAAAGAGATCGCATAGTAATGCACTACAAAACCTAACAACTGCAAACATTTTTCACAGATATAAACAGTGCTTAACTTATAAAATTTTAGGTCCCGGAACCCCCCACAAATTAATTATTAATTTAATAGAAATAGTTTTACAGGTGAGTCAAGTAACTTTAGCACCTTCTGTAATTTTTGTTCTTGATTTTTTTCTGTGATTTTTGTTCTTGTAATTTTTGTAGTTGAAGTTCTTGCAATGCATTTTTCATGGAAGTGGATGAGGGAATGGGGCTAATTAACGTATGTATTAATTTCCATTTCATCACTTCTATTTTACGAGATATTGAAGTAATATTGTTGTTTTTTTTTTTCGAATGACCCCTTCTTTGCATTCACTTTTCTAAATCTATATGTTTTTACTTACTCATACGTACGTACTACGGAGTAATATACTTAGTATAGAGAAAGTTATGTAATTCTGCGCGAATAAACGGCGTATTTTCGGCGGAAAAAAAATCATTGCCGGGTCCTGGTAACGAAAAAGTGCATAAAACCAGTTGCTAAATTAAGAGAAAAAATCATCTAACACGTGGTGTAACCAGAATCTGTGTTTTGTGGGTCCTTGATGCCGAAAAACCAATTGGAAGCAAAACGTCCATCTGTCTGTTCGTCTACCCGTCCGTTTGTGAACACTACTAGCGCCTAAAACACATGTACAATCTTTTCTAAATTGAAGAATCCTCCGTCGGTCTGACTCTAGTTGAAGCTTTGAAATTTCGGAAAACATTCTTTAAAATTTGAGGTACTTTACATGAAGCCTCCCGGATATTTTCAAAATTTTCTCAAAAACGGCTCCAATTTTTTCTTTAAATTTCTTGTAAGAACAGAGTAAATGACTCTAATAAAGGTGGCATAGGTCCGATTTTCACGGTTAACTTTGAATTTCGAAAATTGTAAATATTTGAGTTATTTTCGGCGTCTTCCTACAACTCTAAAATTAAAAAGAATTTTTCCTTCAAATAAAATTTGTTGTCCGTAAGTAGTTCTTTCATTAAGTTTATATACATTTTTCTAAAATTGTAGCAGTTTTCGTGCAATAGAAAATTTAAATTTAAAAAAAAAAGGAAAACAAGATTTTCTAAAAAAAAGGCTACAATTTTTTTCTTTACCCTTTTGGTACATAATGTATTATGTACATTATACAACAATTTATTATGTACATTTTTGGTACATAATAAATGTACCCTCTACGATGACATAAACGCTATGTTACTCCATGTTCGCCATTAAACGCCATGTTCTTCTGTTTTTTGAAAAATTACTGAAATGTGATTTTTTTACTTGTCTCTCCCATTGTTAAAACTTATGTTATAGATGTCTTTCATTGTTTAATGCGTTTCTTAACACATAAGCTTCAAAGTATCTCTAATGATGGTTTTTAGAAATGTCCGTAAGTTCTCCATAATCGTTGAATATAATTAAAATGAATTGCCCAATTTTCTCAAAAACTATGGAAACTTTTTCGCCGAAATTCACCACAATGGAAAAGAGTTCAATTCTTTCCGATATTCCAAAAGTTTGATTTTTTGGCGAAAATATTTGGGGCCCCAAAATCAAAATAATGCTGAAAAATGTAGGCATTTTTAAATCATAAATTAAAAATATACAAATTTCAATGAAAAAATTCTAAATATATTGTTTTATAACATTTTCTCGATATATTGTAAATATTACCGCAAATGTGATTTTTCTGCATTTGCTCACCTGGAGAATTCGCCTGTGATTTAGAGATAAAATGGTTACCATGACAAGAATGCTGTTATTAAACAATGTATTTGTGTTGACACAGTCTGAACACGAGAGCTATTATCAGTGAAATATTGAAAAAAAATTACGCATAAGTGTGTGTGTGTGTGTATGTGTGTGTGTGTATGTGTGTGTGTGTGTGTGGAGAGAGAGAGAGAGAGAGAGAAAGAGAGAGAGAGAGAGAGAGAGAGAGAGAGAGAGGGTCATAATACATATTCGTGTTTTGGTTTAAGTGTCATCGTAATGTATTATTTGTGATTTCTTTCATGTGCATCCGTTGGCATCATTTTATTACTGAAATGTTATGCTGTTTGTGGTTGCAAAATTGTACCCATTACTCCTGTGTATCACATATCAAACCGCTAGTACGTACGTAAGTAAGTAAGTAGTTGAGTAAAATAATTGAAATTTCAGAGCTATATTTTGCGTTGATCATTTTTGCGTCGTTTGTAGTTAGGATATACTTATTACGTATCGCTTTCGCTTCTCCGAAGTGCTTGAAGTAATACTTGAAGCAAAGGCAAATTAAAATTTTTATCCTCAAAACCCGCACCAAAAATCCAAACTTCATTTGAAATCATTTGAAGAACTTCCCTCACAAATGCAATAATGGATCCAAATCCATTGATACGTGCATATTAACAGCGAGAGAAAAATTTCAAAAATTATATTTGTGTAATTTTTGAAAAAAAAAAAAAAAAAAAAAGAATACACCAAAATGAACTTTACGCTATAATAAACAGTGCATCCGTTGGAAAAGGTTGAAGAAACAATTTGGAGCCATTTTGAGAAAATAGCTATTCAGCGTTTCTGAAAATGCGGATATTTGAGCTCACTTTAACAAAAAGCTGTTGAGTTTTCGAGAAACTTTATTTGACAATATTTAAAACGCATGTTCTCATAAATACAATAACGTAAAGAAATAGCTTCTAATGTAAATATTACCGACGTGAGAGACAAGTAGAAAAATACATTTTTGTAATTTTTATAAGGCGATGGCTAGAAGAGGATTAACTGCAGAAGACTCAAGTGACAGGCTCAAATGGAAACTGGGATGCGAGAGACGCCTAATGATGGAAAATACTCGCACTACTACTCCTATAATAGTAATAATGAGGAGGAGGAGGCCACGTGAACTTTGAAACATTTCTTTCTTTAACATTCATTTCATTGATCTGCCGGAAAATAAATCAGGGAAAATGAATAAATAAGAAAAAAGGAAAACCTGGAAACATCAGGGAAATTTCTTCCAGAAAAATAGTAGCCATCTCGTATGATTAAACTTACTTAACTCTTCTTGTAGTGTATTTTATTACTTACTAGAAAAATTTAAAGAAAGTTTAATAAGAAAGAGGACCCAGTGGCGGGCAGAGGGGCTCAGAAACGTAGTTGGTCCCTCGTGTTTTAGACTGCACATGCCTATGGAGAATTACGAAACGATTCACAATAAAATTAACCAATAATAAACTCGTTCATAAATAATAAATGTCATAAAAATGCAAAAATTTAATTCTTTTTTTAAATTCCTCTTGAAAGCTTCTCCTTTCAAATTGTTATTTGTATATTGTTCACTAACAATAAGTAGGCCTACTGATTTCAAAACAGTCAAAGATTTTAATAAACACATTTTCCTGATGAATTTCTGTTTCAAGAAAAAGACAAGTAAGCATATACGAAGCTAGTTGGTTATCACACCTTTTACTGCTCAATATTATAATCTCATTCAGTTAAATTACAGTACCAGCGACAACATGGTGTTATGAATACATAGCTTCATGTATACAGAGCTGCATGTATTTACAGCTCATTGAGCGACAGCGTGCACCTAAATTTCATCAAAACCAAATGAAGGAGAAGAACTGTGCCCGAGAAAAAAGTAAATTCGCTTGCCGAACCCGCGCTCTCTGGAATAGTTTCTCCAGAGGGTGCTGGCCGACCTTAGCAAGAAACTCCGAAGCTGAAAAGGCGAGAGCATAGAAATTACCACCATGGAGATGAACTCTTTTCCAGGGCATTTATCCAGCCAACAGCCGGTTACCATTTACGTTCGCAGTGTAGCCATCTGTCCTCCTTTTGGAGGACATGTCCTCCTTGTTTAACATTGTCCTCCCTCCTTTTTTTAAATTTACATGAAATGTCCTTCTTTTTGTTCTGTTAAATTGAAAATACTGGCACAATTTTCAAGTAATTAAAATAATTAAAGGGACTTCATGTCTTGAATATCTACATTTTTACTCAAATAAATGGCCCCCATAAACATTATGCATATTGTGCATTATATATCATTAGGCATATTGAGATATAAAACTTATTTATGCTTATTGTTTGGTGGATAAAGAAGGTGAGAGTGGGGGCGAAATTATCACGTCGGAAGCTTTAATTTTTAATTGCGCAAAGTCTAATGTGATTTTTAAAGACAATTATGCTTTGGAATTGTTGAGTACATTGTTTATACATCGTGGACTATAAAACATGTAAAATAATCTCTTTACATTGAAATGTCCTCCTTTTTTTGGTGCAATGTCCTCTGTTGGGAAAAAGTTTTCCGGTAACCATAATATTCCACCATACTCTAGACATCAACTCACTCGCAGGCTCGTCTGATCTGGGGTCAACAGAACGCGAGGCTCTCGGCAATAACGCATGCCTGAGAGACAAGGGACAAACAACCATACCCAAGGCGGGACTCGAACTCGCGACCCTTCGGACCGAAGCGCATAGTCGGTACATGCTCTTAGCCACCTCGGCCGTCCAAGTACTCTTTGGAAATAATCATATTTCCACCATGGGCGAGAGACGAGTTGAATAGCGAGGCTAGGCCACGTGGCCAGGAAGGACTTGCATCTTATAGTATACTCTCTGATAGCACTTTTGAGTCTCTGCGCATGCGCTTTCGATATTTCATATATCTCGATGTAGTCTGTTGGGGGCCTTATAAAAATGTTTAATTCATTTATTCTGCACTTATGTAACATAATTGCATAATTCATATATTTAAAATGTCACTCTATAGTCGAGATGTTTTCTGGTTCATGCCGCTAGTCTAGTAATGAGATCAATTGTCATTATAACTCCAAATGAATCGTTGAAACAACGAGATAGAATATACTACGACGACCAACCAACCAACGAGATAGTATATTCTAAGTCGTTGGTTGAAACGCAAAAGTATGTTTTGCTTCGGAAAGTTGGTGATACTTTTGATCGACAGTAGTGCAATAGTTGGCATTGTGCGGCAGCGTCGAGCAGCATTTGTCTCGTATTTGGACATCTGTTATTTACATTAAATACTCAGTTAAACTTTTAGGATACTTAAAGGACGCAACAAGAAATTTCTGTAATGACTGCTACGCGTGTTCCCCCTAAAAGATACAAGTGGGCGTTAGACTCAACAACTCGGTGAGTGGAACCATTCAATCTCAAATGAGCTCCAATGACTCCTTCTAACCTCTGCATTATAATTAATGACTATTTTTAGCATTACTTAATAGTGACTTTTAATTTCATGGTTTGCTTATAGAGTCAAAACTAAGATAGAATTGTAGAACTGTTTAATCTTTATCAAATATTCTAGTGGTAAACCAGATCGCAGTTCTGATTTGGCATCACCTCCAGGATATAACCCATCAGCAGGGCAGGTTTACACTGAAGTTACTAGAGAATCTGATCCCAACCATTTAATAATTAAAAAATCTTGGGAACTTGCCCTTGGTCCTTTGAAACAGGTAAGTTTTGAGCTTCATTTGGCCAAGTAGAACCCATAGTGGAATACTTTGTATGGTATTGTCCGTAGGTTCCCATGAATTTGTTCATCATGTACATGGCTGGAAATTCGATCTCTATATTCCCAATTATGATGGTTGGAATGTTGATCATTCGACCTGTTAAGGCCTTATTCACCATGCAAAACAGTAAGTATTTTAATATTTCATATAGATAAAAGTTCAATTTCTCAGATCTCATTTCTGACCACATAAAAGGAACCGTGCCACCCTTAACCCGGAATCAACCAAGAATTTTAGTGACACAATTGTGTTTAATTTCATAGTTTTTACTAGTTCCTTTTAAAACTTAAATGGACTTTATTGTCATTTATACATAAATTTGTCTTGCCAAGTTGTTTATTGCAACACAAATCTGGATTAATATTTTCCAAGGACAATTTACTACAACTTTATTGGCCAAATTTGAACTTGACATAATTACAGAGATACAACACACTAATAATGGGGTCAGCAAAAAGTAAAAAAGTGAAGGAGGGAGGGGGAAATGGAGGTAGTAAACTACATTTCAACTAAAATACAATAGAGGTATATGGAAATAGTAAATTACTATTATACTGTCACCCATCTATTGTACAATTTATTGATTCCTAAGTATCATTTAAGAAGTATTGGAGTAAATAGTATAGCACTTTTAACATTGAAAATATATTGTTCACTATATTTTTGTTCTGATGGGTTCTTCTCCAGATTAAAATTCAGCGATAATACCAATCCATTAAGAATTAATGGAACAATTAATTAGATGCATCAGCATTTGTATGTAAATTGTTTCTAAATTGAGTTTTGTAAACAAGGTCTCATTAAGTTCTTATCCTTGAAGAAACACTACAAACAAATATAATTGTTCAGGTTGGAATTTAACTCTCAATCTTTAAAGCTATAAATATTGTTTTCTGGTAAGACATGGTTCAAATTAAAACTAAATATGTGGAAAACAATTTTTTCCCAATAAGAGTTGCCTGACTGAAAGAAATACTGAGTGATACAGATTAATGTATCACTTTAACTTTTTTCCAAAAGTTGTAACAAGTAAAAAAAGCATTTGTTTAAATTTTGCAAGGTTGAAATTATTCATATAAGTGGTGTATTTTGCAATTAGGTCGTCTAATAAATATGCTAACTATATGATATTGTAGAATACTATTAATGAATAAACAATATAATATTTGTAAAAATGCATGGAGAAATAGCTTGATTATTGGACTGCAGACTTAGTGACTTTATTTAAAATAAGTGTTGTAAGCTGTTTCTTCCTTTCTGTTTGTCAGATCATGCTGAAAATAATGTCTTCATATTCTTTATGTGGAAGAGTTAAACATTACTTTCATAAAAGAATTATTGAAATTTAATTTCATATTGAGCTTGTATTCGGAAACAAAACCAGTAGCAAAAAATGAATACCAGAACATATCTGAAGAAAGTGTGCTTAAGTACACTGTTAAATCATTTCATTCACATAGGGATTTTTTTACAATTATCTCTCATGTATAACTTTATTGCAGCATTCAAGATGATTGAAGGAAGCCATGCAGCAGGACAGAAGTTTGTGTACTTTTTGGGTAACATCGTCAGTGTTGCTTTGGCCCTCTATAAATGCCATTCCATGGGGCTACTGCCCTCCCATTCTTCTGATTGGCTTGCCTTTGTAGAACCACAGATGAGAATGGAGTATTCAGGTGGTGGTATGAGCTTGATCTGAATGTCCAGAAACAAGGTGGCCAAAGAAAGCTTTTTTTTTCAATACTGGTTGTGTATATTTGTACAGTTTTTAAGGTTCACAAATTCCCTTTGCACTTCTATCAGTCTTCTAAAGATGAAATAAGCATGCCATAATTAATTAACGTATTTCTGAATAGTTAACCAAGAATTAAATGTAAAAATTGTATAAAAAAATTGTAAATTAAACTACATTATTAAACTAATTGGCAAGTTCATTATTGGTCTTCTTGGAATTACACTTAAGCTGTACTGTCATCTTGATGGAAGTTGAAACCTAGAAAAAACCATGAACAATCTGTACAATCAAACTCCGAAGAAAATCCAACGACCTTAATTATATATAAATTCTACTATTTATCTCCCAAGATGTTTGAAGTGTGTAATATCAGCTTGCAAGTTGAATGATGTACAAATTGGAGTAAAAGTATTTTTACAGAAGTGTACTAGTGGATCATTCCTGAAACCACACTATGTATTAAAAAAACTTATATTTGTAAGTATATATATATTACATGTTCCAAGTATTTCCAATATATGTGAATAAAGGACCAAATGTGATTTTTGTCTTTGAACTGTGCTGACCTTACACCCCTACTTTACTTTGTACACATTTTACAGGATTTCTATTAGTTTCATATTTCTATTTATATAGTATGCATCTTGTATTCTCATTTTTCTTTCATTTGTCCTTTTTATGTTGATCTGCAAATTCCTTGAATTTTTCCCAAAGTTTCCCTGGGTCATCAACTCTTGGAATCTGAAAATTGGAAACTTCTGAGTTACTACCTAAGAACACTAACTTGCCTGTAAAAATTATCACACATTTACAGCAAAAAAGACATTAAGTTTGCTAGGGGAAAACTAATTTAGAATTTGCCCAACAAAAGCTTGAAACATTACAAATTATTCAAATGTAATTTTCTGGTTGAAAGTATTGAGAGTTTTTTTTTTGTTTTGTTTTTTATGAGTATGAATTTGTAATTCATAGAAAACATCAATAGAAAACTTGTTTCTTCCTGAAAATTTAAGAAGAGATTGAAGGTGCTGTATTGTACAAAAAAAAAAAAAAATATGAACACTTGCTTACCTCATAGTTCTGACTGATATAAATTCCTGCATACACTCCAGCTCCAAATGTTATCTGAAAAAAAGTTACATTATCAATACTTAAAGGTTCTTAAAAATTTACTTTTCAAATATCTGTGATGTTAATTTAATGACAAGTAGTTTTGCTTACGGTCTATTTTAAAATGATATCATTTAATTGTCATGCATATCATAGGATGAAAATTAGAAAAACTATATTAAATTATTTACGACTAAAACACGTTGCTTACACCCCACTATGAGGTGTAAGAATATGAAGATAATTAAAAGTGAGTTATACAAAAATGTTAACAATCCCATGGCTTTCCATTTGAAGTAAATACGACGGAGATGCCACACCAACGCGAGCTACGAGAGCTTAGTTTATTTTCGGATTTGGCTGCGTTTTAAATAGATCGCTATTAACCTGATCAACACGGCATGGCAGAATAAATATAGTATTTAATTTTTCACGCACCACTGACACTTACCAAGAACTTGATCATTATTGACTGAAGAGTTTTCTTTTCTGGGTTTTCTCTCTCTCAACGAATATCTTAGGCTATCAACACGAATTGTTTAAGATAGATGCACAGTGACAAGCGGCATTCCGACGTTACCCTGCATCAGCTGACGTCTCCCTATGGTCCTTGTCCCCTCCCGCCTTGGAAGTCACCCTTCTCAGCGAAGGCAACTCACGGCTCGTTTGATCATTATATTAGCAATTGTTTTTTCGCATACGGGCTCCGTACACATTGACAGGGATGCTGTTGCGAAAATGACAGGACTCGAATAACAAGTATCATCTCCACCAGAAATATTACAAATAAGCGTGTTTGCTGGTTAGTTCAGATAACTTGTATGATTGTTCACGTGTGAAATGAGTACGCATTAATTGTTATTAAAGATCAAGGACAAATTATCACCTTTTATGATCTTGTTTAGTTCCAGAATCTTTTCGGGAGAATGCTCGATTGAATTATGTAACGTGCGATACATTTCTAAGCAATACATTCGAAACTTCGAACGCACTGTGAAAATCAGTTAGTGTCAATGGAAAAATTGTTCCACAAAAGATGGTGCGTAACATCTCTGTACATTGCACGACACTGGATGTCAAAGGTTTTTGTTTAAATAAATTAAGTAAATAATGTTAAACGGATGCTTTTACCACATATTAAATTTCTATTTCAGGCTTGTCAAAAGTTGTTTAAGCTTCGGAAGTGCCAATGCATTGCATTTTTATCGATGCCTCAGTTCTGCAGAAGTTTCCACTGCATTGAGACCATTTTACTTCTCAGTCCATCCTGATCTTTTTGGCCAATATCCTGATGAAAGGGTTTGTTGCATTCATTTTGTAAGTTACCGGTAATTTCAGTATGTGAAAGGATTTTATTATCACTTTTTTCGTTTGATTGTAGACAATAAATGAAAATTCACTGAAACAACTTAGTTCTTACATTGAAACACTCCAGCAGAGAAGACCAGCAAGGCCAACATCTGTTACATTCTACCTTCGAAGTCGTTCTAATGGCACAAATATGTCTAAGAAAGGTAATTAATTTTCCCTTTCCCTTTGTTTTCATGTTTCTGACCTTGCAATTCTTCAATGAATTGACTTTGATTTCAGGTTCATTCCGTTCTGTAAAAATTGACCTCAAACAAAGAGATCTCAGAAAAACAGTGCTGTCAATTTTAAAATCTTGCGATTTACCGACAACATATGTAGATAATATTGCTCCTGCCCCGAAACAAGAACCTTCTTTTGGACTGGAAATCAGAAAACCTAAATTTGATGAAAATGATCCTATTTTTGGGGCTGCTATCTTGAGGCGAGAAGTAAGGCAAAGGAAGGATACTGAAAAATTGTCGTAAGTGTCGTTTATAGTGAATGAGAATTCTAAAACTTGTGACAAAAGTCTAGAATATCGACATTAACGTGCCCCAAAGAAGACTTTCCCAACCAAGTTAATTTGGTGAATGTCAGCACAAGTATTCATTGTATATATTTATAGGTTCTCAACTTTGTTATTAAGGCGAAAAATCTCCGAGTTGGCCTTCATAGTAGAAGGTCCAGAAGCAGTAAATTAACTGCCAATTTTTTATTTTGGAATATGGGCATTTTTTGAGGGAGATGTTAATGATAAGTTGGAAGTGATATTTTTAATTATTGTTTGTTTCTTATTTGGCCTGGTTTTATGGACAAAGCAAGATTTTAATAATTTTTTCCAAATACATTTTGAAATTTTTAGGGGTGCCATAAAACATTTTCATTTGGATGAAGGAGACTTCATTACTCAAAGGAAATTGTTTAAAGTAGGAAAACATGCCAGAGTTGCCACTGCTGTGAAGAGAAATAATGCTAATATGGTGTGAGAATTATTAATTTTTTACTAAAGCATCTGACAAATTGGCATGATCCACAATTGTCTGCATTTAATTATATGTTCCCAAGTTTGACCAAGTTATGAGCTCTAATAAATTGATAACATAGAAAATACAAGTGAATAACAAAATAAACAATACTTTTTGAAATATTAAATGTTTGTTACATTGTGCAGAGAGACAATGAGAGATCAGTGAACAAAAGTTTGCAATGGGAAGGGGACTTGGTAGTGATTCTCTAGGATTTGTGAAGTCTCTGAGCTAATTTGCTAGCACCTTTTCTAAACTGTAAATTTCTGATACAAATTTACATTAAAATTTGATAGTTGAAATTATCCTACAAAAGCGGTTTAGCTCATGGACATTATCATATATCCTACAAAATGAAAATTATCCATCTGAGTGGCAGCAATATTTCTCAGGCACAGGAAAACCATCTATGGAGGGAAAGTCAAGTGTGTGTGTGTGTGTGTGTGTGTGTGTGTGTGTGTGTGTGTGTGTGTGTGTGTGTGTGTGTGTGTGTGAGGGGGATTCTTTCAATTGCCAAGCATAGGATGTATTTTCTGCTGTATCCTGTGTGTGTTCATTGAGTAGTTGGCTGAAGTCTAAAACACAGTACAACTTAAGGAAGTCATTTAAACTGGCACTTCGCACCACTCCAGCGAGGGGAAATCCACGGCAGTGGAGGGAACGAGGGGATTAGGGGATTATGGGGAGTCTTTCGGTGGGGAGGAGTAGTGAGAATTTGAATTTATTAGGAATGAATTGCACGTCAGCAAGGGAACTTTTTGTCATTCCTTGAGAGTGTCTCCAAACTTTATGAGCCTTGAAAATCGCCTATCGCCTAAGTTTTATTCATTTCTATCAGAGCTAAGATAAGCTTAATTTGAGGGAGGGCTTAAGGAGACTCCCCTCCACCTCTTCTGCCCCCTCCCCCCCTCATCACCCTGCTTCTCTAAGGATGTACCATGTCTACTTTAACCGAGTAGTTTTATGGAAAGTTTAATTGGGTGTTTGTATAGTGAAATGCAGGGAATCAATAAGATGTAATTCATTTTTATTAGACACTTTTATTGGAATAGTAACCTGTGAACATAACTGGTTTATTTTAAAAAATTGAGTAACCATGTCAGGAAATGCGTGACATTGTTTAGCAAATGTAATCATTGCTTTACACGGGATTATTTCAAACATGTCAAGCTTTTCCCTGCTCACATTTTACATTGTCACCGTTACTTTGTCAGAAGAAAAAGTATTGTGATCATGTTCCTATGTATGGTAAATTACTTCTCCTAACACGTGGTGTAGACAAAATTCATGTTTTGGGTCCATGATACTGAAAAATCAATTAACAGTAAAATATCTGTCCCTCATCTGTGATCAATGCCAGCACCTAAACCGTAGAGCTGTTTTCTCCCAAATTCATTTTCCTTGATTGATCTGAATGAACTTGAGACTGTGAGTTTGAAACTGATGTTACGATTTTTGAGGGTACTTTACACAAAGCCTCAACAACATGTCAAAATAATCTCGAAAATGGCACTAAATTTTTTGTTAAACTTTGTCCTTGGATAGTGTAAATGACACTTAAGAGGTCTCATTTTCATTGAAGTCGCTAAATATTGCAAAAAGTTCAATTTTTTTAACATCTTCCCTTAACTTCAGCATTAAAGATTCAAACTTTTTTTTTAATGAAATCTGTTCTCTTAAGGCAGATCCTGAAATAAGGAAATGTAGTGTTTTTTAAAAACTAATATTTTTTGCAGAATTTGAACTTTAAATTTTTTTCAATAAAAAGAAACATTTTCTCCAAAACGACTCATTTTTTTTAAAAAAATATGATATATATAGTAATATATATATATATATATATATATATATATATAATATTTCCCTTTCATTGCTGACTCTATCATTGCTTCTTTCGTGGATTCCCAGTCTCTCAATGTTCACTTTTCCTGCAAGTTGCATTTTTCCCCTTGTTCTTGTTTGAAAGAGTTTTCAACTTCCTTCTTCCTTGAGAAAATGAACTTTTGCTTTAGTTTTTCCTTATAAACATATATGACTACAAATACCAGATACTCTCATCTCTATTATTTAGTTTGAAGTGATTTTAAAAATAATTTTTGTATTTAAATATTATATAAGTATCTATTCATTTGGATGATTTTTTGTTTAGAAAGAAGTTTGTTTTCCACTCAATCAAATTTCATGATTTTGTTGTTGTTATTGTTCTTATTATTATTATTATTATTATTATTATTATTATTATTATTATTACTACTACTACTACTACTTTAGTTGAAGCTGTAGATGTGCCCGCTTGTATACACATGTACATGTATTCAGTTGTAGCATTTGTGTAATGTAATCACAACGGTTCAGATATATCCTTTATCTACGTCATTGTACTCCAATGTTTTAGGTACTTTTGATGTTGTGTTACATGTGTGTGTGTTTGTCTATAATACCTGAAACATATCTATGTATTGGCTATCTATTGGACAAATAAATTTGCAAAGTTTACAAAGAATATGTCTTCTAATACATGTGAAAAAGGTGATATGATTCACATCTGAGAGATTCTGTTAGATTAGTATTTTTGTCTGCAGGCACTTTTGATGATCAGTGGCTCTGGCTGCAGGGTGTGGTTGGAGAATAACGTGGAAAAAGCTCGGATGAAACTTGCTGAATGCCAGCCCGTGCGAGAAGAAATTGTCCGGCTTCAGATAACATTGCAAGATGCTCTTGGGGTGCAGCGGGTTCTGTGGGACTGTGGATGGAACGTGACTCATTTCAGGGGTTGCCTGCAAAGCTTTCAAGCATTGGCTCGACATCATCCTGATGTTATGCATGTTTTGAAAGGTAAATATAATTCTTAATCTTATTTAATGCAGTGGAGTTTGTTTCTTTGTAAGTTTGAGGTGCAATCTGTGTTTGTGAGGACAAATTTTATTCATTACTTGTATTTACTTATCATTCATCTCATTTTCAGTATGAAATTTTTTTTACAATTGAAAGTGTTTGTTACTGATTTCTTTTTGCTTTGTTCTTGAATGAAAGAAATGAAATTTTATTCATTGCTTTACTTTTTATGATATACTTCAGTTCTAAATAATAAATTAGTAAAAGAATTCCAAGTAAAATTCAACTTTTGCTTTTCTACTAACTGCATCTTTTGTCAGTGTAAGTTATTTAAGAGGTTGCTCATATATTACATTACTAAGACAACAAAGTTATACAAAGTTACAAAAATAAATGTGTGTGTGGGGGCGTGCACGGAAAAGTTTCACATACAAAATGGATATCATAAATGGAAATATTTTTGTATCAATGGTTTATTAATTGAATGTTGGATTATTCAAAACTAATCACTTTGTTGGCTTGCTGAGAGGTTGTTGGCTTAAATATTTTGCCTGATGCGCTTCAGTCTCTCAAAAGTTCTCCCCAGCCTTCAGTTTTAGCTGCAACCAGCATCACCAACTCACTCTGGCAGTCGGTAACAGCTCGGATCTTTATTTTATTTTTTTTAAATTGTATTTATTACAGACATTGAAATGTCCACTTTACAAAAAGATCACAATTATCAGACTGAAGTATCACCAATATCAATATTGCTTTTTATTTTGACATCTCAAAGTTCCATTTTAAACCACACAGAATTTGTGCTACTCCTCGGGAGTCATTGTTAGTGTACAAAGAATAGGGTTTTCCTTGGTAAAACTGAGGGTGGTGAAACAATGAATTTCCTATCTCCTCCTCTCTCTTCTTCATGCCTCCACTGTCAAATGAAACGAAATTCAATATTATTATTATTGAAAGTGAAGTTGTTAGCTGGTGAAAAAAGTCACCACAAATGAACTAGTTGTAAGAGTAATGAAAGAATATATCTGTTTTTAATTTGTGAATCAAATATTGAACATCTTTAATTGTTATAAATTTTAATAAATAACCAAATTAGTGCAAACTTTTTATAAATAGGGTGATATAAGCATTATGTAATTATTTATGGGGTTTAAAGCTCACATTATCGCTGTGTTACTGAGGAGGGTGGGTATCGAAAAGTCTCCAAATTTGCATAAAGTAATTTATGGATGGCTCCTAATAAACAAGTGTATTCCTTATTTTAGTAAGTAAATGTATTTGGTGTTTACTTACTAAATCTTATTTACTAATTCATAGTATATAACAGTATTGTTTGAGTTCTAAACACTTCCTTTTCAAAATTGTGTATTCATCATAGCCTCTAAGACGTCCTTTTGTAATATTTTTTCATAATTTGGTTAAATTACTAGATTTTTTATTTGTACGTTTGCAAAAATCAGTGCAGTGCAGTGCAAATATCGTTGCAGTGGATTTTGAGAAGAATTAATTATTAAAATAAAAGTGTCTTATGACTTTTCAATATTAGACATAGTTATATATCGCAATGGCATCTTTTATTTATAATTTTGACATTAATATTTAATATATTTCAACTATTCAAGAGGAAGGAAAAGAATGTGAAGATACTCTCAGAAATTTGAGAAATGAAGAAAGAGAATTGTTGCCATTGTGTGGAATACCATTAATGAAAGTTATTTTTAGTATTTATGCATGTACATTGCATTTCCCAGATTAGAAATATTTTTGATTTTACATTTAATTGTATGTAAATAGTATCTTAACATAATTTTTGTATCTACAGTAGCACTTCTCAAACAGAATTATTAGGATTTTTTGATCCTTTTTCATCAGAATAACAGTGCATTATATTGTATAATGTCAAAAGAACCTGCAATGGCTCATTTCTTCAAAAGCAATTAGTTCACAAAAAAATGTGATGGGGTGGCCCTTTTGTGTCTATCAACAAGTCTAGCAATTCTTGGAGCTCAGCAGATTCTTGAAGACAGCCAACTCCCCTCAACTTAAAATGAGACCAATGGCGCTTGCCATAAGACATTACATTAGCGTTCTCAAATTTTTGTTACAAGTTTAACTATGCTCGTACAACTTGAAATTAATATTTTTGATTTAGACATAAAATTACACTAAAATGTGTGTATTACTTAATCAATGTCTAAATGAAATACCAATGCATTTCGTGTGCCCAAATCACTGCTTTGTTTTACCCCTCCTCTCTCATGGACCGAATCAGTTCACAGAGCAAGCTGCATGTGCAAAAGCTAAAGTAAGATTATTTGCATACTTCTCATCTGATGTTTTGTAAATCCTTCCCCAAGTTATTGACAGGTTTGAGTATAATCATTGAGCCACATGTCTCATCAGCAGCTAACTGTTTGCCTTTACCTTTGTTTCCAGGGTAGTAGCTTCCATAGTAGCTAATCAGGAAGCCTACAATACACAAACAGATCAGTCTCTTATATCTGCAGTTAATTCAAGAAAATTGTAATGTGATTGTGACTTGCAGGATTAATTACATAAATAGTATGCAAGGTTCATAAATATCTTAAAATAGATCCCCCCCCCTTTCTTTCTTTTTTTCTTGTATTTAATGCAAACAAGCGAAACCTGGCACAATCTGCTGCTGGCCAAGACTGAACTTGTGTATGGAGTCAGTAATTATATCTTTGTTATCTCAGACATTTGAAAATATTGTATTGATTTCTTGAAGGCTGATTTCATTGAGTCATTCTGAGAAAAGTAGTGGTTTTGCTTGTGAGTGAAAAGCGAGATTTTCCAATGAGATATCACTTCCAGGCATCCCTGAAAATTTGTTTTGATGGATTCAATTTTAATTTCAATTTTTATTGTCTCAAGTGTCAGAATGCAGAATCACGAGTCCAATGGTACAATATTTTATATTGTCAAGAGTTACCTCATGGAAATGGCTTTTCAGTTGCCTATTATCATTAATATAATAATAGTTTGCATTTCAATTAAAGCAGGGTCATTTTGTAGTCCTTTGTTATTGTACTTTTATAATAATTGTGGAGAGTAATGTACTAAATAATGTATGTATTACTTTTAGATTGAAACTTATTTTTTTATGAAATTTCTCATATTTAGCATTTTTTATCTGTTGCCAATCTTGATTCAACAGAACTGTTACTCTTAATTGCAGGTAGAACCCTGATGTTTGGAAACGACACTGGTGTTAGCATGGATGGCCATGTTATGCTCAACAGTGGAGAAGTGAGGCATAATTGGCTTGATGTAGGTTTCTAGTGAAAGATTTAGTACTATTAATGTAGTTGTAGAAGTAGTAGTTTTATTGAACTAATCTAGCTGAAGTAACTTGCTGTTGTTTAGGTATTGTATTAATGTAGGACTGGGTTGTTGGGTTTGTTTTTTTTTGTTTTTTCTTCCCTCCAAATACCTCATTTGAATTTTTAGGATTAGGAATAGTTAGGATTTATATTTTTACACTGTTTTTTCAAGAAACTCAAATGGTGACAATACAATAAGCTGCTAAGGCATTAAATATCATGCGGATCTATAATTTGTATTTGTGTAGCTGACATTGTATTTGTAGAGAAATTGTATATAGAATGAAGTAGCAAGTGTAGCTTCATGGTGGCTAATGATATTTTTTTTAACAATTTTGAACATTTCTGGAATAAACAGTCCAATTATTTTCAAAACTAATACAAACATCACTCAGAGAGAGATCTTAAAATGTCTATCGCTGGAATTCATAAAGTTACATATTCAATGAAGATGTACAATCAGATCTCTTCCTCCGAACCTCCAGCAAATAATTCAGTGTTTAGTTATGACTCCCATTGTCAAGAGTTGGAAAAATCAACAGGAATCTGTGCAATTTATGTAAGATGAAAAAATCATAAAATAAAAAACCTTGTTTAAATGCATTATGTATTGAGCATTCAAACATAATTAGGTCATAAATCCATTACAGAGTTGCAAAAAAAAAAAAAAAAACTTGTGGTGCTACAGAATGGCACAGACTTTCTTGTAGTCAAGTTTTCCAATTTCCTTGGTGTGGACTGGCTTTAGGTCTTGCCCCATCCTCTTGTCAGCTGCTATCTGTCACGGCCCAAAGTACATTTTTTGACATTTTCTCAACTTTTCAGTCAAATTAATAATCGAACCAAAATATTACTTCAAGAATATTAAAAAAGAGGAAAACGTTGTCCTAAATAGAAATTCTAATTGAAAAATTTGAAACTGTTTTTAAGAAAATGGCGATTAAGCATTACTGTAAATGTGAAATTTGAAGCTTTTTTCACAGGAATCTCTTGAGTTCTCGAAAACCTTCATCAGAAGTCATTTGAAGCACTCACAAATACAATAATGTATACAAATCAATGGGAATGTCCATATTAAAGACGTGAGAGATATTTAAAAAATATTACATTTGTGTAATTTTGGAAAAAACAAAATGATACACCAAAATAAACTTCACATTATATTAACTGTACACTAAGCACTATCTACTGGAAGAATTTGGAGCCATTTTTGAGAAAATGGCGTTTGAGTGTTTCTGAAAATGCGGAATTTTGAGCTCATTTTCCCAGATAACTGTTGTTTTCGAGAAACTTGATTTGACATTATTTAAAGCACATGTACTCATGAATGTAATACTGTGAATAAATTGCCTCTAATGTAAATATTACTGATGTGGGAGACAAGTAAAAAAATAAATTTTTGTAATTTTTGAAAAAGCAACAGAATAGAGGAATTTATGTCATCGTATAGGATTCATTTGGCACTAACTCTACCAAAAATTTTTAAGAAATAATTTGGAGCTGTTTTTGAGAAAATCTTGTTTGCTAATATTCAATGCACTTTTGCACGTAACTACAAAAATTTTCAAAAAATCTACATGATCTTAATGAAAACTATTTATAGTCAACAAATTGCATTAGAATTTTTGTGTTCAATCTTTGTTAAATCAGGTCGAAGAGAATCATGATCAGCACACTGAATATTGCAATCTTTTGTTGATGTGCTTGTCATCTCGTACTGATCATGTATGTCTGTAAGGCCATGTGTAAACAGTTCACATCTTTTACTTTTGCGTACCATGAAATAATTGTTTTGTTACAAACTTAACACACTTCTTTGAGATATTCATTGGTGTGTTTGTTTGTTTGTTTTTTGCCCCAAAAATTGTATGACCAAGCATGTGTCAAGCTTAGATTGGCATAACAGTAGCTCTTTCTAGTGTGAAGTTGCATACCAATGTCTTTCCAGTACTTGTAGAACACCAATGGAGGGATGAGGAGTATCAATGGTGGTCCAGAGAACAAATTGCATTCTTTTTATTGTTCGTTGGTACTTGTATCAAAGGCTGATCGAACACGATTTGTTAGTGCAGAGGCAAAAAAATGCGCCCGCTTACTTACAATAAATTTTTTAGATCTGTATGTGTTTAGTGCCCACTTTTTTTGTTCTCGTGTTTTGTATAAAATTGAATGAGAATTACGCCTATATTTTTTTCAAATTTTTTAGAGAGTAATTTACAGATGAAAAATTAAAAAAAAAGGAATTTTTATGTTCAGTACATTTGGGCATCAATCAATCATTTTGTGAAGTTCCTGTACATTGCAAATTTAATATAGTCACAACTACACAAATAATCCACTTTCAAATAAATAAAAAACTTGTGTCTCTTTTTGTGATGTCCAGTTTTAATAAAAAAGTCATACATTTTTAAGAAAAGCTTGTGCAATTTGATGCAGAATGGCTTGTATTTGAATTCCTTTGCTGTCACCCATCCATTCTGGGGGCAGAGTGAACATCTGAAATACTAACTCTTGAAAGCCTAATCAGGTAGATAGTCATTCTTTTTATAGTTCTTCACTTCTTGAATCCAAGACTGACCGAACACAATTCGTTAGTGCATGGGAAAGCGCCCTAATACTTACCATTGATTTTTGAGAATTCTATGTGTGGAGTGCCCACTTTTTTCTTGGTATATTTTATAGAAAATTGAACAAGGAATCTGCCTAAATTTTTTCAAATTTTTATCTTATCGAGTTAATATAGAAATTTTTCATTTTTTGGAAAAAATTACGGTTTTTAAATGAAATATTTATTTTTTGAAAACGTATTTACAGAACATTTCAAAGTATTAAATGAAATAAACCATAAATTTTTATATTAAGTAGGTTCAGGGCAACAATTGATCATAGTTCGTGAAGTACACGTAAATTCCAAAATTAATATAGGCATAACTACATAAATAATCAATTTTCAGGCAAATATACAAACATGTGTCTCATTTTTTGATGTCCAGATTTAAGAAAAAAAAACATTCATTTGGAAAGAAGTCGTGTCCACTCTTGTGCAATTTGACGTGGAATGGCTCGTGTACTATAACCTCTTCGATTTGAGCAGTCAGTTATTTTCAATATTTGGTGCATTTTGGAACTCTATTGGACATAGTTTCATTCTTGGAATAGTCCTATTAAATACCATTCGTTCTTTGTAAATTCTCAGATAAATCTCCTCCTCGCTTCGCAAGTCAAGGATTTATTGATAATCTCTAAAGCGCTCATGGTATTGCTTATGAAAATTACACTTACAACCACTTATACTTTCAACATCAGTGTTGACATTGAAAATAAAATGTAAGAGGAGGTTGCCAAGCAAACTTCATGAAAAATACTGTACTATTTATGGCATATTATGACAAAGTATAACTTATTTTTTAATTCACCTGTGTAGTTTATGTTATGATCACAAAAGATGGTTGCAATGTAACCAAAAGGGCTTTTTGCCTTTAAACTAAATCAGAACACACAACTTTTTGATCTAATTCCAAGATGTTTTCGTAAAGTTTGTGACAAAGGAACACTGTATTCTAGCTACAAGTATATTCGTGTTTTAAATAATTTCAAAATCTTTCTTTTCTTTTTCAGCTGATTAAAAATGTACACAAGCATGATATAGTTCTTTTGAGAATTCCTTCATTTGAGAAAGCAGTGTCACGAGTTTTACGAGACATAAGAGTGGTTCGGAGGTACGTGAAGACAACAGTTTTCATTTTGTTTATGACTGAATGATTTGGTATAGTTAATTAAAAAGAAATTACTATTAATTCTCAATATTTTCTTATTAGTCTATTGCTGTACCAGAATTTACAATTTGTTTTCCAAATAGGAAATTTCAACCCAAAGTGATGGCCAAACACTATGAAAATCATCTCCGGCGACTTACAACTTCTCTCAGCGATCATCAAGGGCGATTTGGGTATCCTCGAGAATGGCCAGAAAAACTTGATAAGTTTGAGTTAGTTGTTGAAACGTAAGATCATACTCCAGAACTGTATTTCAGTTGATAGGTGTATAACAGTGTAGGAGCTCATTTTGTTTCCTTTACGCAGGGAGGCTGGGCCATTGATGGTATCTCCAACTGGTCAATTTATTGTGCCTGCATCTTGTCCTGGCTCATTAGTTGTGAGTTTTATTGATGGAAACATGGAAGAAGCAACATCACTTCTGCTTCGTTATAAAAGGTAAACATAAGAATATATTGTTTTAAGTTACCCTTGTTAATGGTTTTTTTACTTTTTTCACAAAATGAAAATAAATTTGACTTGTTCTCAACTTGGTCTTTTGTCAGTCTGCTAATCTTATCATAGATGCATTAATATGTTTTACAAACTGTTTTTTTCTGTAATAAAAAAGTAAAAATTTACTTGAGTATTGTTAACATAATAGTTTATGCAATCAGAGGCTTCCGCAGCCAGTCTCATGTGAAGGCTCTCGGCTGTCTGGATGATGCCGCATTGAGGGGATAGATGCCAACATTTCAACCAACATGTCATGTTCTTCTTCAGAGCTGGAGTGCACCAGAATGGCGGGTGCTAAATTTTTTTATACTATTTATACTTTGGTTTTGTCAGGCTTAGGATTTGGTTAGCTGGTTAGCCAGCCAATCAGGCAGGATGGGGTGGTGGCATAGGGAAGGGTCGAGATCGAACAGCCTGGTGCTGTCTGGGATCGGATGGCATGGAGCAGTCCAGCTGGGGAGATCGTACAGCATAGGCGGTCTGGGATCGGATGGAAAAGAACAGTCTTGAGGGGCAGTCTCCCAAGTCTCCATTCTAGGCAGCACTGATTGCTAAGCATCAAGGAGTCACAATCCTACGTTGCTGTTGATGTTGTGGTGATGTTTGGCAATCTCCAAAGCTTGTTTGATCCATCTGTGGCTATCATCAGCTGCAGGCGCGATTATATTGGCAAGATAGGCAAAATAGTACAAGAAAGAGTACAGGAACTCATTCATCACTTCAAATACAAAAATGTACTATGCTTTCCATGCCTGGGAAACAGGCCACGACTTCTTATTTGAAGAAACCAAGATACTCGCCAGAGAGGTACTTGCAAAAAATAAACATTCTCCACCATAATGTACAATCCCTTTCAAATAAAACTGAGTTTATCGAGGCAGCTCTACAGAGCGACCTAAATCAAACGGACGTTCTTTACTTTACAGAACATTGGTTATCTCCTAATGAACTTAGCATTTTCCAAATTCCAAACTTTTACCTCGCAGGCTTTTATTGCATAGAGAGAGAATCCCATGAAGGTCCTACGTATGGGGGTTCCTGTATTTTCGTTAGAAATAATATTGATTCTATCCCCTTGGCGGAATTAAATGTGTACTCCATTGAAAATATTTTCGAAATTTCTGTTGTACATCTTACTTCACTAAAAGTGATAATACTTTGCATTTACAGATCTCCAACAAAGAGAACTGCAGATTATATTTCGTTCTTAGAAAACCTGGAGATAACACTTAACAAAGTCAGCAATCGCTCTTTTGAATCCATTGTTGTATGCGGAGATTTTAACATTGATTTTCTGGTCGAATCTTGCGAGAAAGAAAAGTTTCTCAATTTAATTAATTCCTTCAATTTAGACATTACAATTAATGTACCTACACGGATCACACAACATTCGATGAAGGCAATTGATCAAATTATAATTAACAAAACTACTACTTGCTATGAAGTTGAAACAAAGATTTAGGATACAGTGACCACGATGCACAAATTCTTACCATTATAAGAAATGCGATCACTGACACAATAAATAATTTTAAAAAAAAACAAGAAATACATTTTTATTAAATTATTCATTGATTACTTGATGCAGGAGTCAAGGGACACGGTTTATAATACTGCTGATACAAACGACAAATATAATTCTTTTTTTTCAACTCTTTCATTTCATTTTAACACTTGCTTTCCTCTTCAAAAACGAAAATTAAATATTTCACGGAAAAGCAATTCTTGGATAACACAAGGGATTAGGACATCTTGTAAAAACAAGCGAATTCTTTCTTTCATTTCTAAACATCATGACGTATCTCAAGATTTCCTTATCTACTTTAAAAAATACAAATCATTGTTACGAAAAGTCATAACGCAGGCTAAAACATGAAAAACGATCAGGATATTTTGAACTCAAATAATAAAACAAAAGCAATGTGGAATATAATAAAAAATACTACCAAATCAACTAGAACCCCTGAGAGAATGTTGTTTTAAAATATAACGATATAAATGTGAACGATCCGGCAACAGTGGCTAGTCTCTTTAACCAATACTTTTCGAGAATTGCTGCCGATCACACTAAGGGTCTTCAGGCACAAAATTCAAAAACAGACAGTTCACCCAAAATTTTAGACACAATGTTCGTTTCCGAAACTTCTTCCTATGAAATTCTCAAAATAATCGGTAAACTAAAAAATAAATATTCGTCCGGTTTAGATGAATTCCCAGATTCTTTGTTAAAGACTTGTGCGTATGCCATTATACACCGTTAACTCACATATTTAATGTATCTTTATGCACTGGAACGTTTCCAGATTTTTCAAAACAGCTAAAATTAAGCCACTTTTCAAAAAAAGCAACAAAAATGAAATTCAAAATTATCGGCCCATTTCTCTTCTATCAGTCTTTTCAAAAATATTAGAGAGACTTTTTTACATACGAATGGGAACCTTTCTCACTAAAACGCGCGCTTTCAGATTGCCAACATGGATTTAGAAAATCAAAATCAACGGAAACAGCTATATTTTCTTTTCTTAAAGATGTCGCCTCATCATTGGATCAAAACGAGGCACCTATTGGATTATTTTAGATCTCTCAAAAGCTTTTGATGTCATTGATCATGACATTTTACTTTCCAAATTACCTTCATATGGAATTCGTGGTATTGCTCTAGATTGGTTATGTTCGTACCTTAAACAATGATCTCAGAGAGTTGAAATACCTTACTGGAATGATGGAACATTACGTCGCACCTTTCCGACTCTTTGCCCATTGCATGTGGAGTTCCTCAAGGATCGATTTTAGGCCCTATTCTGTTCCTACTTTACGTAAGCGATATGCCTCGACGATTCGAACGGAAGAACGGTTCTCTTTGCGGATGATACGAACATCCTTTGCAATAAAGAAACGTAAATAGTACAATATCAGATGTTTCAAATTGGTTCGAAATAACAAATTAATAGTGAGCGAAAGAAACGGTTTTAATGCAGTTTTCCATTTCAAATAAACAATTCTGTGCCCCATTGAAAATGAACAATGTACCATTGACTGACGTTAAGGCAACAAAATTTTTAGGTCTCTCAATTCAGTCAAACCTTAAATGGAACGTCCATTTAAATGAATTGAACACAAAATTAAGTTCATTATCTACACGTTCAGAATTCTTGCAAATTCAGTCAGCCTTCATTCTGCTCGTTGTGTATACTTCGCGAATGTTCATTCCCGCCTGAGGTATGGCATAATATTCTGGAGAAATACATCTTATAGCTCCCAGACTTTTAGATTACAAAAACGAATTGTACGAATAATAACCAAATCCCACTCACGGATTCATGTAAGCCTCTCTTCATTAATCTAGGAATTCTACCATTACCGTGTCTTATTTACGAATCAGTGGTTTTTAAAAGACTTGCTCAAGGGCGGGAATATATTTTCAGAAAATGCGAAAGTCTATTACTATATCACTCGACGTAAAAATCATATTCATCAGGTGACAGCATCAACAGCTCATTACAAAAAATTCACATACAATACATGTACATTATTTTACAACACTTTGCCAGATGACATTAAACGATTAAATTCAATAGAAAAGTTTATATCACAAGAAAAGTAACATTAATTTTAACAATGATACATAATGCATTATTTACCATTTAAACTGTATAAATGAGTATAGACAACCTGTAACAACTATTGTACTACAGCTTCTGGGTCAATGACCCCCATCTTGATCAGGTTTTTCGTCCAGTTTCCCTGATCCATTGAGCAAAACTGAGATGGCTCCTGTTTTGCTTCTGGGTTTATATCACAAGAAAAGTAACATTAATTTTAACAATATACATAATATTGTTTTGCTTCTGGAGAGAGGGGAGGGAGGGAGGGAGAGAGAGAGAGAGAGAGGAGGAGAGAGAGAGGAAGGGAGAGAGAGGGGGGGGCTCACACACACACATTCACACTCTCACACACACACACACACACACACTCCCACTTACTCACACTCACTCACTCGCATACACTCTCACTTGCACATTCTCTCATTCACACACACCCCCTCTCTCTCTCATACTCACTCTCTCCCTCCCTCTCTCTCACATACACACTCACTCGCTCTTTCTCTCTCGCATGCATACTATTGCGCCCTCTCGTGCATGCTCTCCCTCAATCTCGTGTGTGTGTCTCGCTCTATCTGTGGGTGGGTGTCTGCCTATATTATTTATAGTGTGGGAGTGTGTATATACACACACTCACACATTATTTATGTGAATGATGATGTATTGTTGATGTAATTACATGATGAAATAATGGAAGTCATCTCCCTCAACTTAATATTAAGATAACAAAGATGACTTCCGTTATTTCATCACTAGAGCCCAGAAATTCAGGCATTTATTTTACCTAAAATAGACACGCAAAAAGGGATATATTTTTATTAAGTAGTCATGCAAAAGACATTTATTCTAGCTAAAGTAAGGCTGCAAATTGGTATGTAAGCAATAAAAATTACATTTAAAAGGAACTTGAGGTAAAAAAATTGTATAATTATAAAGATTCACATTTTTATTCTAACTCTAAAATCTGCGTTAGCACTTAACATGTAAGGAAACGATCTATTCTTTGCAATATTAATCCATGTGACCATCCTGTAGGTTCTCTACGAATTTGTTTTACCCGTGATGCTGACTTCTGCGTAACTGAGTTATTTCTACAAATTGCATTCTGCTTTTTAAAAATGACTGTAACCCTGTTAGTAGAATTCCCTATATGCTTAGTCTTTCATATTTCTTTAATAGAATGCCATGATTTACTAGTTCAAAAGCCTAGTTCAAAATACCATCATGAAAGTGATAGTTTGAAATGTTATTTTTAAACTGTGGTTGTAATATGTCTGGGATTCCTGTGAAATAGTTATTGATTTGTTTTGCTCTCAGCAATAAACATGTGGAACGGGATTTGGTTCAGCAGTGTGTGGATGAATTTCAACTGGCAGCTTTGCACAAAGATGATAACATCACTCCTGAATTGATGATTGCCTGCTGCAAACAGATGCTTCAGCACCAAGAACAACTGAAGAAAAATTTGCTCAACACACGTATTTGGGTCACAAATTATTACTCTGTTCTTTCTGATGGTGAAATGTGTATCCCATGGAACTGGAAACTTTAATTATTTTTGTTAAACTTACAATTTGGCCCCAATAGTTGTGAAGTTCTGAAAGGAAATATCTGCTTTAGAATTCACGTTTTCTTTCACTTGTTTCATTAAAGTGAGTGCATTTGATGCAAATAACAAACAATTAGTGTTAGTAATTAGAGAAAAATGTGACTAGTTTTTACAAAACTTGGGTTTTTACAAAACTTGAATTTTCAATTTTTATTTTTTGCATATAATTTCAGATGTGCCATCAATAAATAAATGTTAGGTAATAAGTAGAAAGTGTCATGTTCATTTAAAATTGTACTTTTCTACACATATGAAATTGTGCAAACACTCATGGAAGTGCTGCAAGATAAATGAAAATTTAATTGTGAGGCTACTATTAAAAAAAATGTTCTTGACTTAGACCTTTTCTCCAAAGTAGTATTGAAAAAATAGAAACACTAATATACAAGATGATGAAATCAGCCAGCCTATTTTGTGTGGCTTTGCATTCTTTAATTACCATAGAAATTAATTACAGATTCATAATCTGATTGTGAATTCATAAACTGATAATGAAATCATAAATAATCTGATTGTGAATTCATAAACTGATAATGAAATCATAAATGAAAACTATGTTTTTGAATTGAATTTTAATGAAAAAATGATATTTGGAAAAGAAAGTGTCCTTAAAAGATGTTCTTGTGGGAGAATTAAGACTCCTTTTTTGGTACAATTTTTTTTATACATTAATTTGTGTAGAGGAACAGAAGATTAGTTCTGCTTGTAATTACTCAATTGAAAAGAGCTGCTCAGTTGCAATTTTATTTATTTTTATCAATTACATGAAATGATTCTGCCAATTATTTATAGAAAAATTCATTCAGTTCTTTGATGATAGAATAGTGACACACATGCCAAGAAATAAATTTATATTAACTTTAAAGCTATCAGGAACACCTAGAATATTAATCTACTAGGTCTATTGAACGAGCACAAACAGGAACAGGATCATACCTAAATGCCTGTAGTTCATGATGATGATGATGATGATGATGATGAACTTTCAAGTTGCAAATGTGGAACAGCAGTTATTGGAGAATTCTCGCATTGAAATGCCCAAAGAAAATAA
This sequence comes from Teleogryllus oceanicus, assembly GCA_964035755.1. Taxonomy (NCBI): domain Eukaryota; kingdom Metazoa; phylum Arthropoda; class Insecta; order Orthoptera; family Gryllidae; genus Teleogryllus; species Teleogryllus oceanicus. Next base: position 26,237,176 of record CAXIVR010000011.1, on the reverse strand, counting down.
GTAGAATGAAACATATTGCCAACTCTTGCTGAGAATTTTGATGACTGTGAACACTTTATCATAAATGAGGTCTTGGGGTCATTAAAAAAATTTAGTTTCTTGTACTAATCAAGATTATATTAAGTATGTAATTATTAATCCATGAAGAATTTTAATCTCTATGTAAAAGAAATTAATACCATGTTTACATAAATTATTTCATGATGGGCCTGATAAGAAACATTTTGAAAAATTCTAAAATTAAAATTTGAAAAAATGACTGGTAGTCTTTGAATTTATTTGTATAATTGAATTTTGAATTATTGGTAAATCAACATTAACAAATTATAATTTTAATATCTATTAAGGGTTTTAGAACAATTTATTGTTCATTGTGCATTTTATAAATTGCTCAATAAAACAAATTATTGTTCTAAATTTGTAATACTTAAATGGAGATTTGCAGCATAAATTAATTAAACAAACTGGTTTTAAAATTATAAGGGTCATATAATTTGAAATTGTAGTATTGAAGCTGGGAAGATTTGAATTAGTTACAAGTAGTTGAAAGTTTCTTTTGTTCATTTATTTCATCAATTTATATTGAAATACCTAAATATTACACTTATATTAAGATTTTTTTCAATGTATTACTTAGTGGAACATCTAGTTACATGGTACATGTTACTGCCTAGTTTAGGACTTCTAAAATCATGAGGGCTTTGTCTGCAGTCTAGTCAACTAATGGAGAAATTTGACATTGATAAGTTATTTGTTAGAATATATTAGTTTGGTTTGTTATATAATATTTTTATTTTTCATTGCATTTGCTTCTTTTGTGTTTTGCAAATATTGAGGGCAGTAACAAACCTAGTGCAAATAAGCCAGAGTATAATTCTGAATTGGACCATACAGTTGTTTTGTGCACAATGTACAGAAGGCAAAATGAACTTGGAACATGAAGTACTGTATTGTGTTAGGCTTTCATCAGTGAGCAAAGCATAACTGATGAGCCCCACCCTCACACACACACTTAGTAAATATTTGTTGAAATTTTTTAGAAAACATTGTTCATTTTCATTCTCTGAAAAACTGGAAGTGCTTTCAGAAAGTGAGCAAAACTTGTTTTCCAAGATTATTTGGACAAACTAATTACTAACCATACATCAAGAGACAAGCTAGTCAAAACAAAATGTGTCGTAGACTTAGAAACATTGAAAACAAGGAAATACTGTTGTGTGAAGCTTTGCCAGGCAAAATGAAACGTATAAGAATCTTTAATTCTGATTTCCTGAAACTACTATGATACCATTTACAGTTGCATTTTGTATGATTTTTTGTTTGTTTTTTTTTATTTCTGATATCTGATTAACTTGGTAACTGATCTGAAACATTGCATAATAAGATATTCATTGCTGACTATGTCTGCTGGGAAATTGTGTTGAATAATACCAATGATGTATAGAACAGGAATTAAGCAATCAAGGACGTCTACTAGAGAAGTCTTAGCACATTTGCTCAGCCATTTCAGAAGAATAAATTTAAAAAACTTCTCTTTGTCTGTGATTGTATATTTTATAAATTGATGTAATAAATTGGAAGTTTAGAAAGATCATTTCTTAAATTTTGTGTTTTCTTTTGCATTTAAACTTTTTGCCAATAGATTCTCATACATGTGACTGATTTATTTTATCAAATTATCCATAATGATTGAGTGAGTGTTTGGGAAAAACTGTGGTATTACCGTTGCATTAATCAAACCTAAGGCTAAGGAAGGTTCAGCAGGTATCCTACTTCTTATTTTTAACAAATGTAGATGAGAAAGCGTTGTGTTAATATGTCACTAATTTTGTAATGAGTAAAAAAAAATATCCTCCACTGATAGAAAAAGAAACGTTTTTTTACATTACAGAACAAATTTCAATATTAACTAGAGGTGCTACAGAATGGCTCAGATGTAGTAAAGTTTTCCAATTTCCTTGGTGTAGATTGGTTCTGTACAGTCTTCTCCCTCCGTGTATTGCGGCCCAAAGAAAATTTTTTTGGAATTTTCACTTTTCGGTTTCCAAATAGAACCTAAGTTATATTTTAAGAATATTAAAGAAGGCTATAACGTCATCTTAAATAACAATTTCCATTGAAAACTTTTAAGCGGATTTTAAGAAAATGGCGATTAAGCATTACTGCATAAATGCAGTTTTTGAAAAACTTCATTTGAAGTCGCTAACAAATGCAATAATGCATACAAATCGATGGAAATGTGCATATTCATGGCATGAGAGATATTTAAAAAAAACTACATTTGTGTAATTATTGAAAAAACAAAAGAATACACCAAAACGAACTTTACATCATATTAAACAGTGCAATTAGTACTATGCATTGGAAATATTTGAAGAAAAAATTGGGAGCTATTTTTGAGAAAATTGTGTTTGAGCGTTTTGACATTATTTAAAGCACATGTACTTATAAATCTAATAAAGTGAAGAAATTGCCTCTAGTATAAATATTTCCAACATGAGAGACCCGTCAAAAAAATTAGATTTTTGTAATTTTTGAAAAAACGAAAGAATAGAGCAATATGGTGTTCATGTCATCAGATTGGATGCATTTGGTACTATCCCTACCAAATATTTAAAGAAAAAATTTGGAGTTATTTATGAGAAAATCTTGTTTTTGTTATTTTTTAAAATTGCAAATATTGCATGCGCTATTGCAAAAATTTGACTAAATCTTTCAAAAAAATCTACATGACCTTAATGAAAGAGATATTTATGGGTGACAAATTTAATTTGCAGGAAAAATCTCTATCTTCAATTTTATAGTTTTAGGAACACGCTGGAAAATTTCAAACTTTTGCAATTATCAATTTCTCTGCACCCTGATTGATATACTAAACAAAAAATTGTACAATTGTTTCATTTTTGATTAAGGATAATTGCATTTTGATCAATAAAAACGAGAATAAGCAACATTTAGGCATTTAAACCCAAGATAGGCATTTATTAGTGATGCAGGCATTTATAAGCACTATAAAATTCACATATAATAATCCTAATGCCTCAGAATGAACAAGTAACCTAAAAGATTGTGTTTTCCATTCAAGGAAAAATAGAAAAATACATAAAAATCCGCTGCTTGCTTATAACCAACCAATCTGTTATTTGTGATATCAGCTGCATATCGTTCAGTTATTTTTGTATACTTTGATATTATCAGAAACATTTATAAAAATAAGAAATATTTTTTCTGTGGAGTTCTCACATGCCATCTTCAGCTACAATTATTTGTTTCAATTGTTCTTTACTGTTGAATTCCTTAGCAGATGCTGGCTAATAAGAGTTATCTATCACTTTTCTGTTTGGTTGTGTTATGTAGATTTAATAGTACGGTTGTGGGAAATTTGGTTGTAGGTGTCTATCACAGTGATTTTGAAGAAATATCTTGTATGATGTGAATTCACTGTTTCAGTATATCTCATAGATTAATTTTGCTCCTATTGATGTCCCTCATTATTTAGATTGAATCTTGCTTTCAAGTTTGTCAAAATGCCAAGACTGTCTTGTTTCCAACATAGAACCACACATGGTTGTGTGATGTAGTAGAGCTAGTGGTTTCATTTCAGTATTGTTGTAAAGAGATCAGCAAAAATTAGTTCTAAATAATTCTGAGCATATGGAAAAAGTCAGACATTTAATCAGTGGTGCAGCGTGAGAAAAGATAAGGTTGGCACTCTTTCCATTGAAGAGGAAAAAAATAATAGAATACGAAACGTATTTTGTATAGATCATATTTTTGAATTCTGAGTCTTGTTTCAAAGTGGAAGCCCAATTTCACAGCAAATCAGCATTCTGCCAACACGAACATGAGACTCCCTCATGAAGGGCCTGAGTAGACACATCCTGATCTTCCTTTTCTAGCTTCATTTAATTAGTGACAAGTAAAATATGTAAAAATATGTGCTTGTATCGAAATATCTAAAAGTATATACAATAAAATAGCTCTTTTTTTGTCTCAGAATGTCTTGAAACAAATAGTTGCACTTGATAAATTATCTAGTTATCATAAATATTTCTAAATATGAATCCACTCCTTACATATTAGTACGTTTTGCCATAAACCAATTTTTGGGTATCAAGAGCCCACAAAACGTGATTCTGACAACATAAGAGACAACATAAGACAAAAGCAAAAAGCCTTTTTTAAAAACTTAATTTCTTTTCATAAAAACAAGTCAGTACAGCATTTGGAAGGTTAATGAATTTATTAAAAGCATAGAGTTTCAATGAATTCAAGGAACCTACACTTCAATCAGAAGAAATGCATTGCGTAAAACAATTAAACAGTGTTTCCATTTTAATTTGCTTATTTATCATATTAATACTTTCAATCGTAATTAATATCAAATCAAATGCAAATTAATGTAAATTACCCTGTTGAATAGGTTGAATTTATCTTACACATTTTATACAGTGTTAAAAAAATTTTTCAACATGTTGTCATTCTATTACTTTTAATTTATATTATTGATTCAGATTCATTACTATTATATTTATTTCAAAGGAAGAAAATGGATGCCTAAATTGATAAAAAGAAAGGAAAGATAATGGAAAAACAGATTCTTTTTTATTCCGGTAAATGAGATCTAGGTTAAGGAATGGTGATTGCAACATGAAAATAATACATTCAAATCACTTCTTGCCATATATACATGATATATCTTAGCATTATAGTACTTTGAAAAAGTACATTCTGAATTTCAAAAATTGTATAAAATCTGACTGCTTCACAGTAGCAAATGAACCATGAATTACATTCTTCTAAATTGATATAAAAGAGTATGCTATTACTTATCAATAACATTTTTGTAAAATATTTGTTTAATGTACAAAGCTGTGAATTTTTAAACTGGGTTTGTAGCAAGGAAAATAGTATTGACAGCAAAGTATTAGCTCATTCTACGATACTTTGTATAAACATTGCAATGTTGACTAGATGATTTATATATCTAACAACTATTTTTTTGTTTTTTTGTTTTTGAGAATACAGTAAACAATATTTTTAAATTAAATAATTACCCTAAAAAGTCAAAGATCTAAAAGCATTTTCAGGCCCCTCATTTGTTGTAGAAAAGTAATGTATATAGTACCCTCTGTGCATGCAGTTGAGGGAAAAGTTCCTTTTTGTATTACATGAGGTCTAAGTTGCTTTTCTGTACTTTGAAACAATTGACCATCTTTGAGAATAAGAATCTTTTAGGAAAAAATGTAGTTTTGCCATTTCAGTAATCTTATTCTTTCAAAAAATGTTGTAACTCAAAGGAAGGATATTATGATCACATAATAGTTCTGAAAAATATGATGTTCACTCAAATAATGCTCGCAAACTATCCTCATACAGAGCAATCACAAGCATGATTCCCCCTCCAGCCAGAAGTCCAAGAAGATGCAAATATGCAGTTTGTGCCTGCTGGTTGTTTCTGCTCAGCTCTGGAATCTGGAACAAGATAGTGAAAGTCAACCAATGGAAGTCGTAAATTTTCTCGTTACTGACACTATTACCATTTCAATTATTAATAGCACAGAAGGTGCCTCTAATACTCATTTTGTGTAAGTTCATACGTATTGAATATTATGTATTCTGGATATTCATATGTATTGAAATGTTCTAAGATTTCAAATAATGTTATTGCCATGTAGCATGATAAAAGCAGTGTGGGAGGGTCTGTGGTCATGACTCCTAATTTTGTAGACAAAATCTGTGCAATTGAGTAAGCATAGCAAGGTTCTGGTTTGTCTTGATTCAGAATTTCGTATCAAATTTATTTGTAATGTAGACATGACCAAACATGTTCATTCTTTGAATTTTGCATTATTATTCATCATTTGAATGTTGCTTCACATCATTTAAAGTGACATACATGAAAGTAAGGAATAAAAAAAATAAAATAAAATTACTGGAGGTCATGATCTATTGTCCACGAAATTACTAGTTCATCAAGGCATGAAGCAATATAATATAAACAATATTTAGAATTGGGTTCTTGTAAGAAGAGAAATTTGTGTGTGTGTGTTCAGAATCTTTTGTGTAACCTATTATTGCATTCACAAAATCCCTGGTAAAGAAAAACCTATTTGCAGCCTTAAAAAAAATGGTTGCTTAATATTGTAGCTTTCTTTTAAGGCAAAAATCTAAATTGATTTGTATTAATGGTATTATTGACCGAAGTTCAACACACAGTATGCAAGTGTGTATTTTACACTACTGTCTGTTGAACTTGTGGTCAGTAATTGAACCTTCCATTGATGATTATGCAGACAAAAACAGAAGTAATTTCTTGATCTATTTTTAGATTAAGAACCCTCCAAACTGAATCTCTGGATCCACTCCCAGTTGAAAGTGACTACCTTACACCAATGTTAGCTTATGATTAATAAATGTCCTAAGTGTCATAGGTAATGAAATCTTGATTTTTTTGATATTTTCAGAATACTATTTTTGAAATTTTTAAATGTAGATGTAAAATAGATTTAACCCTTAGACTGCCATGTGTATCGAATTGATACAGATTTTTCCTGACAGGCTAGGCCACATGTATGATTCTCATACACAAGTTATCCTACCTAGAGTGGCAAAAAATGGGCGTGGCCTGGCAGTGTAATTTTGAGATTAACATTTATGGTAGTCAAAGCATTAAAAACGCGGGAAAATGTTTGAACTTTTGCAATTTTCAAAAAATTAGTTTTCAACGACACGAGACCTGCACCAACCACTGAAACGACCTTCACACTATCCAACAATAACAATAAATAATAATAATAATAATAATAATAATAATAATAATAATAATAATAATAATAATAAAATAAAAAACAAGCAGCCATGTTTTTGAAAATTTGGAAAATGTTCCAGGGGCTACGTGTAAAGTACCCCCAAAAATTAAAATATCAGTTTCAAATTCAAGAGGCTGTGACAACAGTCAGATCTATTGGGGAATATCAATTTTGAAGAAAATTGACTGAACGGTTTAGCCGCTAGCGATGGTAATAGACGTACGGACAGACAGACGTCTTGCCGTCATTCGATTTTTAGTACCAAGAACACACGACACATGCATTCTCGCTGCATCACGTGTTAGAGGACTTTTTTTTCTAAATTTAGCAACTGGATTTATCCACTTTTTCAGTACCAGGGTTGTGTAATAAGAGTTTTTCTGTCGAAAATTCACCGTTTTTTCGCGCATTACCTAACTCTCTCTACCGTGGTAGCGGAAGTGAGAATTTTGTATTTATATTCAAAATACTTTCTGATAGTATTTTGTATTTTCGAAATAAATACAACATATTTTTAGATTTCTCGAATGAATTTTTCATTCTCTACAACAGTGTTTAAAAGAGCGTTTCTGATAACTCAACATTTTGGCAAGTGGAAAAAAATGGATTAATATTTTGGGGAAATGTCCCTGAAAGCACTCGTACATTTATTATCCAAAAAAGAATACTGCGAACAATGACCAGCACTCATAAGCTGGAGTCTTGCAAACCCTTGTTCAAAAAATTAAGGATTCTTCCACTACCATGCATGTACATATTTGAAATAGTTGTCTTCACAAAGAAGATTCTCATGGAAAACAAAGACACTTTCACTCTAAATTCTGTTGTACACAACTATAACACTCGACAAAAGGATAACCTACATGTTCCCCAATCTGAAACTACACTTTATCAAAAAAGTACCGCAATAGAGGGCATTACACTTTACAACAAATTGAGCCATGATATTAAAGATATTAATACAATACATAGATTTAAAAGTAAATTGAAAGCTTTCCTGCTTAACAACATGTTCTACAGTTAGAAGGAATACACAAATCACATCACTACCTCCCTTAAAAAACAAAAATAAAAATTCTAATCCCATTGATTCTCTATTTCATGTTGACTGTTCAAGTTGAAGCAAAGAAAAAAGAACTGGCATATCCCATCCTGCCTGTGTTAAATTGCAGTTGGACTGATGTAGAAGGAGAATGCCAAACCCAAATTCTATTTCCTTCATCCTGAATTTGCTAAATGCACTAGGCATCATTAATATGTTAAATCATTTCTGAATGAATAGTATTTTATTATTAGTATTGTTACTATTATAATTGATATTACTATTATTATTATACTATTATTATTATTACTATTACTGTTACTATTATTATTATTATTATTATTATTATTATTATTATTATTATTATTATTATTATTATTATTGTAAGATCAATGACCAACTTGATCAGGGTTTTTTGTCCAGTTTCCCTTGATCCTTTGAGCAAATGCTGAGATGGTCCCCATTGTTTTGATTTCTGGACAGAAAATGTAACTTCACTCTGCCATATCTGACTCGTCATACACGATTGAAATTGTACTTGTGACTCAATAAATATTATTATTATTATTATTATTATTATTATTATTATTATTATTATGTATTATTGGATTTTGGAGACCACCTCACGGACGTTACACTATATAGTCACATTATGCATCACCAACTGTCTGTAAGGTAGTTGTGCGTACTAATTTAAAAGCTTGTGCTTGCGCAGTCTAAAGAGCCAATCTTTCATTATATGTGTGGAAATTGACAAATCATCAAAATGCACTATTCTATATAGAACATGTTTCACTGTTATTGAAGAGTTAGGTGCAAAAATAAAAACGTCATCAGAAATAGTTGAACAGACAATATAGAACTGATAAACAATAATAACATAAGCAACAAAAAATCCAAACCCAAAGACTTGAAACCTGTTTCTCTGAGAATGTCAACGCGCTGAATCCGAATCTGAAGCCAAAATTACGCCACCACTCTCCAGTCTTTTATCGCGAAGAACCCCAGTGAATTTTTTGTTGTTGTTTTTTGTTATTGCACTTGACACATGGTTCTTTATGTATGTTGACGCGCTGAATCCGAATGTGAAACCAGAATTGCGCCACCACCCTCCGGTTTTTTTATCGCGAAAAGCACCGTGAAAATGAAAATTGTAAATTTCACGGCGGATTTTCGCGACGTTAAAAAAAACCTGAAAGGTGGTCAAGCAATTCTGACTTTGGATTCAGATTCAGCGCGTCGACATACGAAGAGAAACGTGTCAGGTCTTGGGTTTGACAACTTTTGGCTTCTGTAGAGTACAATCCTACAAGACACCAAAATCTAGTATTCGCATGTGTTTTTCGCGTTTTATTACTGCGAATTTTCGGCAGAAACAAATTATTACAGGGCCCTGGCAAACGAAAAAGTGAATAAATCCAGATCCTATATTTAGAAAAATCCTCTAACACGTGGTGTGGCCAGATTCTGTTTTATGAGACCTTCATATCGAAACATCGATTGACGGCATAATGTTCGTACGTGTGTCTGTAAACAACGCTAGCAGCTAAACCGTCCAGCCGATTTTCTCGAAAATTGATATTCTTTAATGGATCTAGTTGATGTTGCGGCCCCTTGAATTTGAAACCGAAATTTTAAATTTGGAGGGTACTTTACATGAGCCCCCTTGGACATAAAAAAAAAACAAAAAACAATGGCCACATCGTTTTTGATTAAATTTTCTTGTTGCATAGTGTAGAGGACGTTTAATGGAACGGTGCAGGTCTCATTTTCGTTGAAAACTCTGATATTTCGAAAATTGTAAATATTCAACAAAATAATTCGCCGTCTTCCTACAAGTAAAATATTTAAGATGGAGATTTTTTCCCTGAATAAAATCTATTCCTTAAAGATAGATTTTAAAATAAGGTCATGTACAATTTTCCCAAAATTTGAGTATTTTCCCCGTAATTTCGCGTGAAATATAGGAAATTTTTAATTTTTGTTTAAACATTTTTTTCTCAAAAATGGAGCATTGTTTGTTTGTTTTTAATTTTGTTTGTGAATAGTCTGAAGAACGTTTAGAAGATTAGTGTAGGTGTCATGTTTGTTGATAACCCTAGTTTTTAGAAAATTGAAAAAAAATCATAATTTTCCGGCGTTTTCCTACGAGCACAATTATCACAGCCTCTGCCCGATGAAAAAACATGCACTACACTCACGAGACTAATTACCTTAGTAGTTGACGCTTCACTAACAATCAATCAAGTTAGGCAGTTGGATGCTAGGTAAGTTAGAATTTGTACATTATTTCATATTTATTTCTTTGTTTCTTACATTCGAGCTTTTGTTATACGTTTTAAAATTAATCTTTTAGAAATTATTTAAAACCCATTTTAAATTGCGTTCTTTAATGTGTTTGTGTATCCTTGGTACATTTATGTAAAACGTGAATACACTGAATCCAATGGCAGAAATCTGTCGTTTAAGCATTTGAATTAAAAATATATATATGTATTTTTCACGCCTCGTTTGTTCAAGAATTTTTAAATGGTAGTTGAAGAGTTAAACTGAAATTGTCATATTACAATATTTTAATATTACATTTCCATTAACAATATCACGAGAAAGTACGTGCAGTTCTAGCATCTCTAGATTTTATTTTGCCTGTGTAAGTGGTTCCAACAATGCGACCACAAATTTTAAGGCACACTTGAAGCTAAAAATAATATGCAATATTATTATAAATTTGAAAACGCACACAATGATGAACAGTGAATTTCACTGGGCATTTTTCTACTAGGAAACATAATTTCTTTACATATTTTAGAGAATTCATCCTGCTGTTATGAGTAAATTTGAGGACTATAAAAATTAATAGTCAGGAAGATCAAATTCACTTAGGAGGAAAATCAGCAGTACTGAGAATAGTGATACCAATGCCAAGAAGTTAAAACAAACGAGTTTAAGGTCTGATTTCTTCAATACACAGGAAGAAGGATCAAATAAAATTTGATCTTTTAAAATTTGTTTCAATAATATTTAATATTGATACAAAATTCATTATTAATGGAATGATACCCTCATCAATTACAATTACAAGAAGCATTAGTGATACAATGTTTGAAAAGTTAATAGTATTGAAGGGTAAGCATTTTGCACCCAAAGCCCATTTGTACACAATCACAACCAAATTTGGAGAAATAAATTGTGAAACTGTATCTCAATTGATTGTATTTTGTAATTTCAAAAGTATTTTAAAATACTGGGTGTGTATTTTGTATCTAAAATACTTTTATGGAAGTATTTTGTATTTGGTATCTAAAATACATTCGACTAAGTATTTTGTATTTGGTATCTAAAATACTTTTCTCCAAGTATTTTGTATTTTGTTACTGAAATACGTTTTTCAAGTATTTTGCCCAACCCTGTTCCCTAGCACCCGGACTCCAGACTGTAAATTGATGTTACAAAACATCCTTGACAAAGTTACCAATATGCGTAGAAGTATATATTTTGATTTCTCTTTGTTTTGACAATAACTTCTTCACGTTCAATAACTACTTCTATATACAAAATTCGCACCACTGTCCCCAGCCCTTGCAAACAGTTTCATGGACTATTTTAAAACACACTTGTTTTAGACTAAAATCTCTTCCACAAAACTACTAACGGTTTAGTGGTACCGTTACGTCGACGACATTCCAGCTCAGTGGACAGGCACAAGACAACTTGATCTCTTCATCGAGCCACCAGATACCCATCAATAAAATTCACTACCTACGAAATTGGAAAATGGAAACCAGTCCATTCATTTCTTAGATCTAACCATCTCTAGGGTACACAACAAGCTCATTTGTAATGTTTTCAGAATCCACACACACACACACACGCGCGCGCGCGCACGCACACGCACGCACACACACGCACACACACACACACGCACACCGCACACACGCGCCACACACACACACACACACACACACACACACACACACACACACACACACACACACACGGCCGGCTCTCTTGATAAATTTAAGTCGACAAAGATGGTTTCCATTCTCTCATCCTTGAATAATATCAACACCACATCAGCATTCCCACAAAATGTAGGTCAATACTTTGATAAAAAAGAATGTTAAAAGGAATCACGAGAACCACTCGTGCAGCATATTTGGCTCCAAACCATATGTCTGCATTAAACATGTTGAACAAACTTTACTATACGACTTATCGCAGTTACCTGATCCTACAGCCGCTGAGGAGGTGACCGTTGAGCGAACGTGTGCAAGTATTTAGGAATTACAATAACTTAACACGTCTCTTGCCAACGAAGTTCTACTTTTGAATTATTACTTAATTCAAAGATTTTCATAAAATTGAAAATATAAGTAACAGATGAATTTTGAGGACATTCTTTTTCACTGTACTTTTTTAAAAATTTCTTGCGGTCTAGCCAGAATTCCAGACAATATATTTTGTAAATTGTTTCACTTACCATGTCTGCCAAAGCAATGTACAGAAAAGACCCTGCAGTAACTGCATAGATCCATTGGGATGCAGCATTAAAGTTGCCCACCCACACTCCTATAGCCATTCCAATAAAGCTTAGCACTGATGACACGACATTGTAGAAAAGTGCATGCTTCAGGCTCATACCCGATTTGAGCAATACAGCAAAGTCCCCTGTAAACAAAAAATTAGTTTAACAACTAAAGTTTACACTCTCTTAGAAAATAATTAGCATGCCAAGAAACTGTCGGAATGGGGGAAATTAATATTGTTACGTTAATAAACGTATTTACACATCGAAAACAATAGGTTATTTATTGCGAAAATTCGATCACTTGAAAGGAGATTCTTGTCAAGGAACTTGACTCATGATGTGTCGGACAGTGGCGTCTCCTCACTCTCGACCTAGGACCTAGCCGGCGGCACTAGCCGAATTCGTTTACTACGCTCCGTGAAGTCACGAAGGTTAAGCGAATTCGAGACTCGCGGGTTCGTGGTTGGGTGGCCGGCCAGGAACCCCGGGATCTAACGGCGTCGAGTCCCTGGCCGAAGGGATAAAAGGCACTGACTGACTGCGATGTGACGAGACTTGACAATTATTAAAAAGTAAAAGCACATTAATGGAGGATTACTCCCAAGTGTAAAGCGCTCAACGCCCTAAAAGGGGCTGACTGCGACGTTGACGAGTTTACATAATCGATTTGATTAAATTAAACAACTAAGTTTACAACAAACAACAGACTACCAAATAATTCCGTGGTTTCAGCCGAGATCTTGTGGAATATATTCGTATTGATGATGAATTTGTAGAAATAATCTTAATCACAATGAGTGGTGTGTGGTGAATGTTGTCAATATTGTTTCTACAAACTCATCTTCAATTTAAGATTAATTTTGCATGATATAGGTCTATTAACAACAGTTAACATGAGTTTGGAAATCACTCCCGTCGGTACTGATTTGCCTGATATTACTTTCTCGTATACTTTACGTGTATATTACTGAGTATTATACGAGTAATACAATCCTGCGTCGAAAAGTGCTATTTTTCGACAAAAAACGCGTTTTGTGGCTTGTTGATATAGTGAAAGGGGATTTTTCTTTCTCGGACATGTAGTAATTTACATTCTCCAATACTTAGCGTAGTCAGAATCCACATTTTGTGATTCCTTAATAGCGACATTTTTTTTCTTCAAAAGATCTGTCCGTCTGTGAACAAAAGTAGTGCCTTAATTATTAGTAGGACTTTTGTAAAAATTAATATTCCCCAATGGATCTAGCACGCACTCAAAGCCCTGCTTTTTTTAAAAGAATTTCAAAATTTCGGAGTTATTTTATATGAAGCCCCAGTGACATTTTCAAAATTTCCTCGTATGGATTCATTTTTCTTTAAATTTCTCGTAAGAAAAGAGTGAAACTTATAAAAATGGCCGTTGTCATAAATAATGGAAAATTGAAAAAGTTTGTGATTTTTGAACTCCCTCGTACTACTACGTACATTATTGAAGATAGAGATTTTTTCTTGAAATAAAATTTATTTCACTGCACATTAATTAAAGAAATAAATGTTCCACAATTATTGCCATGTTAATGTCAAGTACATTTTTGAATATATTTATAGATTTCACATAATTTTGAAAGTAATACGGGGAGGTTTAAAAAGATTTTCTCAAAAGCGGCTGAAATGTTTTTCTTGAAATTTTGTGTGCAGATGCAGATAATATGTAACAACCGCCGAATTGATGCATTATTTTGATTTTTCAAAAATTACACAAATATGTTTTATAAATATCTCTCACATATTTACATTACGGGCGATTTTAATACAATTTCTCGAAGACAAAAAAAAAAAATACTTTCTGTGAAAATGTGCTCAAAATAGCGCATTTTTAGAAACTCGCAAACTACATTTTCTCAATAACATATGCCAATTTTCAAATGAAAATGTTAATTTAGGATCAGGCTTTAGTCTTCTATAATATTCTTAAAATAATATTTCAATTCTACAATTTGGGAATCGAAAAAAAAAATGTAAAAGAAAAGTCTTCTAGGTGCAGAAAGTAACTGAGATGAGGATTGGGCAAATCCGAAGCGCCAGCCCAGACGAAAGATATTAGGAAACACTAGTATGAATCTTAAGAAACACTAGTATATAAAGTGTTTGCTATTCTGTTGCACCCCTAGTTTAATTAGGAAGCCAGGACAAATCAGGTGAAAACCTGAAAGCATGAGCCCTAATCAGGATTGATTGATGATTAGTAATTCCTGGCGCGTCAACTTCTATGGTCATTAGTCTCGTAAGCGTAGTGAATGGTTTTCCTCAGGAGGCCAGGTATCTCCCACCAGCGGGGCACCGCCTCAGCCGAGACAAGCTCTAAGCTCCCGACCGGTTTCCCGGCATGTGTGGTGGTGTAGGGCATGTTAGTGTAATGGTGTGCAAGTAAGGAAAGATGATAGGATAAGGAAGGGGAAAATATAGCGGGCGTGCCATGGCCCGTTTGTTAGGGTACTGCTCCGGCATTCGCCTGATGTTTATCGGAGACACCACGGAAAACTACCGATCACAGCAGCCGGCCTCCAGAATTCTCCTCCAGACAGCGACTGAATTCGACCTAGCTATGAAGGTAGTGTCGAAAATTCTGCTACCGACGGGTCTCGAACCTAAGACCTCCCGGTCAGAGGCACCGCAGTGAGTCCCCACTCACGCTGTATAGAGGAGTTACTCTAAGAAGGGACCACTTTGAAACAACTGAACGTCATGCAGAACAATTCCATTACATGAGATAGGGATGAAGCCATTTAGAAATGAGCTAACTGTAAACTAAAACACTGAAATAACGAGTGCATGGATGTGACTTGCGGTGATATTGCCAGCAGTGGCCAAGCAGAAGCTGTTAAAGCGGACCCTTCTTATAGTCATCTCTCCACACTACGCACCGAATTCGTGCGGCAGTTCGTGGCAGAAGACGGCGAGCGCGGTGGCGAAGCCGGCCACAGGGTCGTCGCAGAAGGCGGCGCCGATGGCCAGCCCGTCCGTCAGGTTGTGCACGCCGTCGCCCAGCAGCACCATCCACACGATGGCGCCCGCGCCGCCGCCCGCGCCCGCGCCGTGCGAGTGGCTGTGGCTGTGGCTGTGCTCGTGGCCGTGGCCGTGCCCCGCGTCGCCCGCGCCGCCCAGCATCTTGAGCGCCTCCGGCCCGCCCTCGCCGCCCACAGCGCCCATCGTGCGCAGCTCTGAGAAAGAAACGACAACACCAATCAGAGGAAGACCAACGACAACACCAATCGCCAGGATTCTTATACAATACTTATGAATAGGGAACGGATTTTCATGTAAATACATATTTTTACATGGACAAGATACCTGCATTCACTAATATTTTTTAGACTTAACACAACATTCTGAACGAATTGGAACATTTTTATTTTACATATTTTTACATTTTGGTATAATTACATATTTTTACACATTTTGGTATAATTACATATTTTTACATATTTTATCTATAGCTACATATTTCGTTGCATTTTAATATATTTATAGATCGAAAATGAACATTTCACTTGTGATGTTCAAAGTACATGTTACTTGAAAACTAACTTAGTTACTGAAATACTTAAATATAAGCAATGCGCTTGTATTAACGCTGAACAATCGCTATTAATTGCCAAACTTATCTCCCCCGCCCCACTGCTTCTTGGAAATAGCGTAGTCGGGATCAACGATGAGCGGATGTATGTGAAGCAGAAGGAACTTCAACCACGTGCTTACGCGCGTTTCATAGACCCCATGCGTAACTCGATAAAAAAATCAGATCATTGTCTCATCCCTTTACTGGAGTTGGGGTGGGAATATGCTCCCTTCTATCACAGGCTACACGGTACTCTTCACTTCAGCTCCGGCTCCTCGTAAACAACATTGTATATAATACGAAAGTATTATGTTTCGGAAGAAACTAGCGAATAATTGCTTCTGTATATGTAAAACTTTCATTCAGCCTCTCTGAAGCCATGTAAAGTTCTGATCGGCAATGTACTCTGCTCGGAAAACGCTTGAAGTATGGAATTGTAAACATTATAACGAATATTTATTTCACATATTTCCTATTTTTTCTTACATATTTTTGAAAAAATAAGCACATATATATGTACATATTTTGCTTTTTTTTATTACAATAAAGTCCGTTCCCTACTTCTGAAGAATTCTAAAAAATATTTCTTATTGTTTTTTTCGTATGTACAGTCGACTCCGGTTATAGTGAACTCGGATATAGTGAACCCTCGGTTATAGTGAACCTGTATTTGATGCTGGTCTGAAATGGGAAGTCTCTTTTTGATATTTGTATTATAGATAAAAAAAACAAAATTAACATGAAATATTTTTACAATTATTGTTTAATTCAAAGGAATGTGAGAAACTTGAAACGAATAAATAAATTCCAAAGAATGGATAACGAACTAGATTTACAATAGAGAACATCGAATTACGCGCATTTTAACAATTACGAGACATGCAAGAAAGTAGCAGACTGTCTCACCTTCTGCATTGACGATCATTTCTCCTTTCCACATCTCTTCATCTTCTTTATTCTGACCTTTTTCTCCAGTTTCCTGCGTAAAAATATTAATATTAATGCACAAGCCTTTAGAATACGTCTAAGTATAAACGTAATTTAAACATTATTATTGTGCCTTCGGAGCGTCATTCGTCCTTTAGTCGTTAAAACCCATGGCTTAAGCACGAATGATTCTTTCATATACAAGAAACTTTTCATGTCGAGAAGCCTCGTGTACAATGACACCCGAATCTCTCCATCAGTGTCCAAAGGGGACCCTGAAAGAAAAGTGTCGCCTAACCAAAGCTGCTAGTATATTTAAAAAGTATTTAATGAAAGTAAATTTTACTAAATTCCAGTTCAATATTATATTTTTCATTTAAATTGCATTTGAAAATTTATCTTTTTAACTTTTGACTTTTTGATATTTTAATTAAGCCATCTTGAAATTTGGTAAGCGATTTCTTGGGTGTTTGCTGTGCAAAGAAGTGAAATTGTCACTTACGTATTTTCACAATGCTTGTATCTTTCGCGAAGGTCCTTTGCTAACATCTCTACACATTACGGCTTCTAGGGGCAATGCAAGGTCAACTTAAGTCACGCGATTGTCGAATGTGTGTGACGCAGTCAACTGGAATTATTATTTAATTGTCGCTGATACTGAACGCGTGGCAACACATTGAACCACGGTGGTGAAATTGCTCTGCGGCAACCGACACAACCATAGAGAAATTACTATAAGAATGGACCACTTTGTCAGCTCCTACTTAACCACTGCTGGCAACATAACTGCAGATTATGGGTCGTATTTATGTAGCTCTGCCAGCAGAGCTCTTAGGGGCTGCCATCTGGGGGCTTTCTAGGAGTTCAAGGCGCGTCTGGAATTGGCTGGGGGTCGTTCATAAATCGCAAAACCGAACATTGGCAGCCTGCTAGGCCTGGCAGGCCCCTGGCAGAGGTTTATAAATACGGGCCTATGTCGTTCACTCAATTCGCCCATGCGTTATTTTATAGTTAGTTCATTTGTAAATGGCTTCACCATTGCCTCTTGCAATGCCATCGCCCTTCATGACGTTAATTTGTTTCACGACTTGTGAAAGGGGTCCCATCTTATTGTTAGAGTAACTCTTCTATACGATTCAAAATTGTAGCGCTTGCGCAGTGGAAGTAGTAATTTTTTTTCGGTTTCCCTTTAGTATACTTGGGTTTTGTAACGTGCCGCGTGAGGTGCTTGTCTTCACGATGTATTATCCCCGCACGTTTTCTTGAGCCCTCATTTCGCTAGTTCCGAGGGGAGTGGGAGGCTTGACTATTTTGTTGATAGTTAAGTTAATGCCTTATTTTACGTGGCGAGACTCGGGCCATCAGGCCCGCTCTTCCGTCTAACCACGCAAATTTCGCTACGCTCCTTTCACCACCTAGCGGAGAAAGGAAGTACTAGGACTATTATATGAGATCTGTAGCTTGTTCTTCGAAGCAAAATAGTTTCTATTAGCCGATAGCAAACATTTCTGGTTATCAGAATTCAAGGCTTGCCAACAAAGCTTGTTGCCATCATTTATTATGAATTCAACTAAAGTTAGTAAAGGAGTAGGGGTAGGTATGCCGAGGCTCAAGAAAACGTGCGTGTATAGTAATATGGCACGGCGTTTGGCGTCTTTCTCGGTCGCGCCGCTAGATGTCGCTTGATCTGCAGCACTGCTTGACACAGTCGCTATCACGCGACATCTTGCGGCAAGACCAAGAAAGACGCAAAAAAGGCGTGCCATATTCCGTCGTGAAGGCAAGCCCCTCACGCGCCACGTTAAGAAAACCCAAGTATAGTAGAGGAGTGGGGCCTCGAAGTTTGATTGATTGATTGTTTCGTTTCCGGGCGCGTCAACTGCTTCGGTCATTAGTCCCGTTAGTGTAGTGCATGTTCGTTTCTCGGGAGATGGTGGTGATCTTCCCCCGCTGGATGGCGAGATCCGGCGCCGACCGACCATCGGCTAGTGGGGTTTCCCCCTAACCAGGACTCTCCCACCAGCGGGGCACCGCCCCAGCCGGGACAAGCTCGAAGCTCCCGACCGGTCTCCCGGAATATGTGGAAGTGTAGTGCATGCTAGTATATGTGTGTGTGTAAGGGAAGAGAAAATATCGCACGCGGTCCGTGGCCCGTTTGTTAGGGTACTGCTCCGGCATTCGCCTGGTGTTGATAGGAGAAACCATGGAACACTACCGATCAGAGCAGCCGGCCGCTAGAATTCTCCTCCAGACAGCGACAGAATTCGACCTAGCTGAAAAGCTAGTGTCGAAAATCCTGCCGCCGTGGGGAGTGGGAACCTAGGACCTCCCGGTCAGAGGCGCTGCAGTGACATCAGTTGATGCCCTGAGCTACCGCTCCCGGTGATCTCGAAGTGTTGCAGTTGGCGAGGCGAAGGTGGGGGTGGGAGTGGGGGCGCTCACCGGGGCGTTGAGGCGGTGCAGCAGCGTCTCGAGGGCGAAGAGCGCGGCCATGGTGCCGAAGGCGGCGGCGGCGCGCAGCAGGCCCTCCTGCCCCCCGGGCCCCCCGGCGCCTCGTGGTCGGCCGTCAGCGCCTGCGCACGCGCAGCACATCAGGACATCCCCCTCCGCTCGCCCTCTCTCTCCTCCCCTCCTCTCTCATCCCCTCCACTCTCTCCTCCCCTTCACTCCACCTCTCTCTTTCCCTCTGCTCTCCCTCTCTCCTTCCTTCCGTTCCCCCTCTCTCTTCCCCTCTGCTCTCCCTCTGTCCTTCCATTCCCCCTCTCATCTCCTCCGCTCTCCCTTTCCCCCTCTCCCCCCTCTCTCAACCCTCCTCTTTTCCCCTTCTCTCCCACTTCCTCCTTCCCCCCCTCTCTCCTCCCCTCCTCTCTCTCACCTTCTTCTCTCTCCTCTCCCGTCATCTTCCTCTCCTCTCCCCTGCTCCCTATCTCTCTCCTCCCCTCCGTTCTCACCACTCATTTTCTTCTCCCTTTCTGTCTCTCTCTTTTCTCTTTCTTCTCCATACTCTCTGCCTCTCTTATTTGTTTTTCCTTTTTTGACTTCCTCTCGCTCACTCTCTCTGTACCTCTCTCTCTCTCCTCTCCCTCACCCTCTGTCCCTCTGTCCCTCTCTCGTTCTGGTCTGACATCCGTACACTATCAATACTTCCGAACACTTTAAATATCTACTGGGGTATGGGCCCTGTGGAAATGGAGGATCAACCCTTCCCCCGGCTTTAACGAAGAAAGTTCAAAGAAAATTAAACCTCCGCCGTTTTTGAGCGTTCTTTATCTTTAAATATCCTTCTGTGACGATGTTATTGTTTAATAAATACAATATTACAATCACTCTTGAAAATGTAAATTAATAATAAATAATAATGATAAATATACATAAAATATCTGTGAATTAGTACTCTAACAGACTACAATAATTGAAACATCTGCAAGAAGGATTTTAAATGCGGATTTGACTTTGTAAGGACATGACACTGAGATCTCCATATGGTTAACAACGATACTGCTTAAGTATAATAGTTATGCAGTAGTGACATCTGAACTATTCGAACTGGGGTATAAGTAGCAGCTCTTGGTGTTTATAATTATCTCAATAGAAACTGCAAGCAGCGAAAGGTGAACAGTCGGGTCGCACAGGTGCCTGACTAGAGGACATTGACCTTTTCTAACAAACCCCAGGCATATTCGCGTCCTCCGGTCAACAAACTTCAATGTCATCCTCATACTCGCTGTTCCGTTTTCAAAAATAAATTATTTTTCATAAAGCTTGCTTCGTTAATTGCACTTTGCTATTCTAAAAATCATCATACATTTCATTTACTTATTTATTTATTGCTTAAACTGAACGTTTGCCAATAATATCATTTCTTTCTTTCTCAAAATGTTTGTGATTGAGATAATGTTAGGGTTGATGAAACTTAAAACATTTGCGTCAATTTGGTTCACTCCTGAAACGGCAGTACATGATGAAAGAGTGCAAAGATACTCTTAAATCAGCACAAAAAAATCTGGCGTTGCATTACTTTCCAGACATTTGATTCGAATATGTATGTAAATGGAACGGAGACCGGAAATGAAAAGACCGGGTCGGTGTGCTTTGTGTTTTGTGCTTTGATTGCAAAATCATTTGTGTACAAAATCGCGCGCGGTCCGCGGACAGATTGCGTGCGGTCCGTGGCCCGTTTTGTAGGGTACTGCTCCGGCATTCGCCTGGTGTTGATCGGAGAAACCACGCAAAACTACCGATCAGAGCAGCCGGCCGCTAGAATTTTCCTCCAGACAGCGACTGAATGCGACCTAGCTGAAAAGCTAGTGTCGAAAATCCTGCCGCCGTGGGGAGTGGGAACCTAGGACCTCCCGGTCAGAGGCGCTGCAGTGGCATCAATTGATGCACTGAGCTACCGCTCCCGGTCCCGTCTCGGTTATGGTTGGATTTGTGTTCGTCCTTTCTCCCCTTTTCATCACCATACCACTTCATCTTCACCAAAAAAAACAACACAATTTCCGCCCCGCCCCATGCGACTCCGTTCGGCTGCCTCCGCGAGACGCGAAAGCGCGAGAGCTCACGTGCGGCAGCAGATGCAGCAGCGCGTCCCCGCAGAGGGTGCCGGCGCCCAGCGCCATGAGGAAGGCCAGCGCCGGCTGCACGTGGCGCCAGCGGCCCAGCAGCTGGCCGGCCGCCGCCGCCGCCACCAGCCCCACGGCACTCGCCGCCAGCACGCTCAGCGACGCGTACGCCCACGCTGCAACACACGCACACACACGCCTTGGAGCGGAATCCAAGGAGACTCCGGTTATGGCGAACTTCTGGGGATTGGTTTGGTTTGGTTTTTTCGTGTTTCCGGGCGCGCCAACTGCTTTGGTCATTAGCCCCGTTAGTGTACTGCATGTTTGTTTCTCGGGAGATGGCGGTGGTCTTCCCCCGTTGGATGGCGGGATCCGGCGCCGACCTACCGTCGGCTAGTGGGGTTTCCCCCTAACCAGGACTCTCCCACCAGCGGGGCACCGCCCCAGCCGGGACAAGCCCTAATCTCCCGACCGGTCTCCCGGAATATATGGCAGTATAGTGCATGTAAGGTGAGAGGAAAGGACAAGGAAGAGGAAGGAAAGATCGCGCGCGGTCCGTGGCCCGTTTGGTAGGGTACTGCTCCGGCATTCGTTTAGTGTCGATCGGAGAAACCACGGAAAACTACCGATCAGAGCAGCCGGCCGCTAGAATTCTCCTCCAGGCAGCGACTGAATTCGACCTAGCTGACCTAGTTCGAAAATCTGCCGCCGTCAGGACTCGAACCTAGGACCTCCCGGTCAGAGGCGCTGCAGTGATATCATTGATGCACTGAGTTACCGCTGCCGGTGCCTTCTGGGGACTAGCATATTGGTTTAGCGGTGAATTGTCGTTGGCCTTTACATAATTGAAATGATTCGAGGCGTCGACATTGCCAACAACTGTTTACTTCAATAAGAGCAGCTTTCGATGGCTTAGCGATCCTCATCAGTTTTCTGCTGTCTGGGAGCCACAGTCGTTTGTCGGTAGTCGTTTTCTGCGCTCCCAAACAGCAGAAAACTGATGATGATGGCTAAGCCATCCAAAGCTGCTCTTATTGAAGTAAACAGTATTGTTGGCAATGACAACGCCTTGAATCATTTCAATGGGGACTACCATTTTTGGTTCACTATATCAGAGGTTCACTATATCCGATGATGTCGAAATTAAATAAATTTCTCCACAACGATTTATTTTATTCACATAGAAATTCAGCAAATACATTAACAGTACTAACTGACAATTTCAAAATCTTTATTGAATGTTTATAGCTTTGTTGTGGCAACCAAATTCCTAGTTTTTACCTTGCAGGATCTTATTGTAGAGCAAGGGAATCAAATAAATGCCCTGCTTACGGAGGTTCGTGTATTTATGTAAGAAATAATATTGATTCTACCTTCTTGTCAGAATTCAATTTATATGCAGTTGAAAAAGTTTTTGAAATAACAGTTGTACATCTTACTACGCTCAAAATTATCTTACTTTGCATCTACAGACCTCCAACAAAACGAGCTTTAGATTATTTCAATTTCTTAGAAAATCTAGAGATAACTCTGAACAAAATTAGTAATCTCTCTTTTAAATCCATTGTATGTGGAAATTTCAATATTGATTTTCTGAGCGAATCCCACGAAAAAGAGCAGTTTCTCAATTTAACTCATTCTTTTAATTTAGATATTACAGTGAACGTACCTACACGGAATACTCTTAAATCACAAACAGCAATAGATCAAATTGTAATTAACAAAACCACAACTAGATATGAAATAATAACGAATAATCTAGGTTACAGTGACCTCGATGCAGAAATCCTTACAATTACTAATAACATGAATACTGACACAATAAATAAAACACGCATGTGCAGAGCATTTACTACAGTTAAGATAAAATTATTTACGGACTACTTACTGAAAGAATCATGGGAGGCAGTTTATAACGCTATTGACACAAATGAAAAATATAATTTATTTTTTTCAACGCTTTCATTTCTCTTTAACGCATGATTTCCTATTAAAAAGAAAAACTTAAACATTTCACGAAAAAGTAATACTTGGATCACACAAGGAATTAGAACATCGTGTAAAAATAAACGTACTCTCTACTTTATTTCTAAACATCATAACATATCACCCGTTTCCACGTCTACATCCGAGAATATAAAAGAATTTTAAGGAAAATAATAGTTCAGGCAAAAATAATGAGGATATTTTGAACGCTAAAAACAAAACTAAAGCAATGTGGAAATCGTTAAAAATTCGACCACGTCATCACGACATTTCGTAGAAAAAAACAACACCAATAATATTAGAATGTTGTTTTAAAGAATAATGAAAGAGAAACAAGAAATCCAGAAAAAGTTGCGAATCTCTTCAACCAACACCTTTCTAGAATTGCGGTTGATCTCACGAAGGGACTAAAACCACAAAATTCAACATCATATGCTTCTCCAAAAAATTTCGGCACTATGTTTATTTAAATTTTTAACGAAATCCTCAGAATTGTCAGTAAACTAAAAAATAAATATTCATCAGGTTTAGATGAATTTCCGGATTGTTTATTAAAAACGTGTGCACCTGCCATTATACACCCATTAACTAACATTTTCAATGCTTCCTTGTGCACAGGAATATTTTCAGATACTTTCAAAACAGCAAAAATGAAGCCACTTTTTAAAAAAGGGAACAAAAATGAAATTCAAAATTACCGGCCAATTTCTCTTTTGTCAGTTTTCTCAAAAATATTGGAGAGGCTTTCTATACGCGAATGGAAACTTTTCTCGGGAAAAACGAAGCGTTTTCAGATTCACAACACGGTTTCAGGAAATCAAAATCAACGGAAACTGCCATTTTTTTCTTTCCTTAAAGATGTTGCTTCATCAATGGACAAAAAATGAAGAACCCATTGGAATATTTTTAGATCTTTCGAAAGCTTTTGACGTTATAAACCATAACAACTTGCTCTCAATATTACCTTCTTATGGAATTCGTGGTATTGCCCTAGAGTGGATAACGTCGTACCTTAAACATCGATGTCAAAGAGTAGAAATACCGTACTGGCACGAAAGGACATTATTTACTTATCTCTCCAATTCTTGGCCAATTGAACATGGTGTCCCACAAGGTTCAATCTTAGGGTCTATCCTCTTTCTGTTGTACGTAAACGAAATGCCCTCATCTATTAAAAATGGAAGAACAGTTCTGTTTGCCGATGACACGAATGTTCTTTGCAAAAAAGAAACAATAAATAGTACAATTTCACAAGTTTCAAATTGGTTTCGTAATAACAAATTAATAGTTAACGAAGGAAAAACTGTCTCAATGCAATTTTGCGCTTCAAATCGGCAATCGTATGCTCCATTGAAAATGAACAATATGCAATTAGCTGATGTTAAGGTAACAAAATTTCTAGGTCTCTCAATTCAATCAAACCTCAAATGGAATGTACATATAACAGAATTAAACACTAAATTAAGCTCATTATGTTATGCATTCAGAATTCTTTCTAATTCTGTCAGCCTTCATGCAGCTCGCTGCGTGTATTTTGCAAATGTACATTCCCGCATGAGATATAGCATAATATTCTGGCGTAGCTCATCCTTTAGTTCCCAGACATTTAGATTGCAAAAGAAACTTATCCGAATAATGAAAAAATCCCATCCACGTGATCCGTGCAAGCCTCTTTTCATTGACCTTGGAATCTTACCATTGCTTGCCTATTTATTTATGAGTCTGTAGTATTTGTCAAATCTGACTTAGTTAACGGTGGGAACTTATTTTCATGTAATACTGATATTTATAGTTACATCACTCGACGTAGAAATCATGTTCATCAAGTGTCATCTCACTACAAGAAATCCATAAACAATACATGTACGTTACTTTACAACGCATTGCCAGATGAAATTAAACAATTAAAATTGGTTTTTTAGTTAAAAGTAAAATCTTTTCTGCTGCAAAACTGTTTCTATACAATTAGAGACTATACTGATCGTCAAAAAGAAAAATAATGTTTACTTTAACAAAAACAAGATATAGTACGAGTATAATGAATTAGTCTACATTTGCATTATATAATTAAAAAAAAGACTCAATATGCCTGTAACAAATAATGTACTTCCGGGTCAATGACCCCCATCTCGATCGGGTTTTTGTCCAGTTTCCCTGATCCATTGAGCAAATGCTGAGATGGCCCTTGATTTGCTTCTGGACGTAAATGTAGCTTCACTATGCGCACATTTTGTTGAACTTTCCTTTTGCTTGTAGTGGTAGTAGAGCTTAGGGTGAGTTTCTATTTTGATAACAATACAGAAAAATCAAATCTTTTTGTTCCTTTACCGTTAAAAATTAGTTTTCTATAATTTTGCAACGAAAATACCTAGTTCCACTGCGTTACGCCCCGGTCCGCTCCGCTACGACTCCCCCCTAACAACAACTTCAACCGGCTTCGCTCAAATCCTCTCCTCCCCAACAGCTTTAACCGGCCTCGCTCAAACCAAACCCCCCCCCTTCCCTCTCCGCATACTCTCACCCTCACTGCTCCGCCCCAACCCTACCCTTGTAAATGCCGTCCTGCTCTTCCCCGTTCCCGTCCCGCCTTATCCCCTGTCCGGGTACGCTCTGACCAGCTCCTGCTTGCACGCACCACTCAGACGCTACCTGTTATAGAGCGATTTTCCTAAGGATGAGCCAAAGTGACAGCTAGTGCTGGCAACATAACTGAAGGTTCTGTGGTCGTTGTGCCCTCGAGATTATTAGACTCCCTTCCCGCATTCGTTCGTTTACAGTTGGCTAACCTGTAAATGGCTTCGACACTTCCTTTTGTGATGTCCTCGTCCGACAAAAATATAGTGCGCCACGAGAAATAATTGAAATTAGGAAGTGCAGTGTTATGTGCTCTTCTGTAAAAATTCTTTTTTCCTTTATATATTTCATTAGATTTACTTTTTGTGTGATAAATATTATTTTTATTTTAAAACCGATACTTAAATGCGAGATGCAAACTGATGCACGTGGTTCCCGCCTTTGTGCTGTTGCGTGGCGAGCTGTAATTGAGAGCTTTCTATTCACATTCGTGGCAGTTTTCTTTTACTGATTGTGATAGCATGTTAAGAGATTTTCCACATATGAAATTAAATTTAAATATTTCCAGGACTCGCGTACGTGCATATACCTTAGCGAAACTGTTAAAGACTTCTGCATAGGGATGTTTTCACAGGCGCCATTAGCACTTTACGAAGGGGCGTAGCTGAACAGCTGTCGTGGCGGAGGGATACTTCCCTGAAATACGTGTGATGTTCACTTGTTTTCGTGAACTGTCACTTTGTCCCATCCTTAGGAAAATCGCTCTATAATAGATAAATGCATTACGGGTTGCATTATGTCTACGGTTTCATGTAGCTAGATTCCAAGAAAGGTAGATATTAAAACTTTTTTTTAAAATAAAAGTTATTTAGATGGACTATTCCACTCGTGAAATTAAAACCGTGTTAGGCCATACATATAAAATGCCCTAATCAGGGCGGTGTGTCTCAAAACATTTGTCGCATTTTCTATCCCATTTTTCTCACTGCCCCTCCGTACTGGGCAATAACAAGCTGTGACCCATCGGCCTTAGAAGGCGGTAGGTACCGATCGCTGTGTTGATGACCAATAACCCGCTATGCACTAGCTGATTTGAACCTCTTTGATTCTAAAATGCTTTCAGTTTTTTCAATATTTGGCGTATTTTTAAACGCTGTGGGACGTAATTTCATTCGTGAAATAGCCCTCTGAAATACCACTCGTGCTTTGGAAATTCTCAGATAAATTCCCTCCTCGCTTCGCGACTCGGGGATTTATCGACAATTTACAAAACACTCGTGGTTTTTCTTATGATAATTCTTTGGTTGAATTTTAATCTATTCTGAGTTCAATTAACTACGCTGTATTTACAGCTTATCCGTTTATATCCACTCGATGACATTCCTTTCACTCGCACCTTCTTTTCTACATGATTTTCATCAATTCTCCCACTATTATTTTTATCAATGACATCATAACAATGTAAATCATTTGTTAAAAGCTTTCCTATCTGCCTCCTCCTATCGGTTGCCACTGCGGCCAATCGTCTCACACACCCCTCCCATACATTGGGACATGCTAGCCTCTCGGGACCAGTATAGCTCATAAGAAGACCACAACGTGATGGCTGAAACGTCAGGTCGACCGACTATGATGCGGCTCATCTCGAACAGCCAAGTATCAAATGACTCCGACCGCGGAAGCCTATAAAATCCAACTATCCCTAACGTCTTAATTCCACAAACCGAAGTGGCGCTTTGGGACATTAACAGCTGACACTGACCCCATACGGCTGCCGAAAAAATACATTTCGCAGAGAATGCGCTCATCGGTGATGCCCAATTCTTTCGAACAAAGAGTATTTTGAAGGCTCGCGGCTGACCGGGTGACACCGCGTCGAGGACATTGATGCCTTAGATATGAATTGGCATCAATGCCCTCGACGCGGTGTCACCGGAATAGCCGAAAGCCTTCTCATTGTGGCGTCATACAGTCGCCATATACAGTAAATATTGGCTACGTGCATTTCATGCACAAGGAAGTAGGCTGCGACAGCGGGCAGCATGCAAGGGACGCCTCCCTGAACAAAGGGAGGCTATATTGGGACGGGAAACTCGGCTCTCGCATAGGGCGAAGGGCAGAAAACCCCAAGGAGGCTGTGACGTGCGTTGCCATAGGGCCAGATTTGTGAACACTGTAGTTCGGCTGTCTGATAAACGCGGCTGGCGGAAGCGGCGAGATGACGTAGTTCCGTCAGCCGGGCCAGAGGGTATAAAAGCGCGCCCGCACACGACTCCTTCTGATTCTCGAGCTCTTCGTGGGATATCGTGTGAGGGTGCGCGGCACGTGGCACGTCGGGTAGGCTACGGGGGCAAACGGTCTGGAGCCGGCGTGAATTCGTCGTGATTTAGAGAAGGGTGCATCACACCACGGGAGTGAATCTAATCAGGCAAGCGGTTGTGGTGACCAGGTGAAGTTCCTCCTAGAAACAGGCTGTAGATATTGTAAATAGTAGATTCGGGTGTCGGAGGATATCTTTAATAAATATCAATATTACACTGTTCACGTCTGTTATTCATTGTTGCGGCAATGACGCCACATCATGACACAGGCTGCGGAACCCTACGATTTTTATTCTTCGGTTTCTCTAACGGGGCATACGAGGGTGGTATCTTCAAAACGGAATATGGCACGACTTTTTGCGTCTCTCGGTCCTGCCGCTAGATTCCCTTGATCTGCAGCACTGCTTGATACGGTCGCGATCATGCGACATCTTGCGGCAGGATCAAGAAAGCCGCAGAAATCGTGGCTTATTCCATCTGGAAGATTCCATCTTGAAGGGGAGTTTTAGCGCCAGGCGCAAGGAGACATTCTTAAATACTATTGATCACGTGACTAACGACTTTATACGGTCATAATGAACAACGTTCAGAAGAGTTTTAGCACTTGCGACATTGCGTTATGCATTATAACAAAAGAAACATTTCTAGCGTTGGACATAGTGGTTGAATAATATATCAGAGAGTCTAGGCTAGCAGCGGGTCTTTTAAACCACGATACGAGACAAAAATAAAATAAATGTGCATTGTGTTCGAAGTTTTAGACTTTGTGGCCCTCTGCAATGAGTATGCACTCTGGAATTTTGAATCGACTGTTCTTGAGAACGTAGGAAATATTGTCAATTCTCAGCGTTCATTATGAGAGTAAGACATAACCT
This sequence comes from Teleogryllus oceanicus, assembly GCA_964035755.1. Classification (NCBI taxonomy): domain Eukaryota; kingdom Metazoa; phylum Arthropoda; class Insecta; order Orthoptera; family Gryllidae; genus Teleogryllus; species Teleogryllus oceanicus. Next base: position 26,207,951 of record CAXIVR010000011.1, on the reverse strand, counting down.
ATCCCGAAGATATGATTTCAACTTCTTTTTCGCGAATTTCTTTCCTAACACTTCTCCAACATTTCCTGTTAATTCTTGCCAGCGTTGTGGAGTTAGTGAGGAATAATTGTAACTGCCTCACATACGAGAATCGGCTTGTAAGAGATGAAAAAATCCCCGTTTCCTGTTTTTAGGCGGCCATTTTCCGCATGTTAGGTGACCGTAGAGACTCCTATAGGCATGGACTATTTATGAAGGTATAAGGTCCTACCTTAGGCCTGAGGTAAGACGTTATGACTTCAAGGTCTTTCAAGTGACAGTTAGTGCATAACATCGCTACCTTACGCGTGGTGCTAAAACTCCCTAATTGTAGCGTCACGTTGGCGGCCGTGGGTGGGAGGAGGAGCGGACGTATCGCATATCTGCGGGCATGAATAGCTAGGCGCCCGGCGTTGGGATACATTTAGACAAAGGGGACGCCAGCTTGACCGGAAGGGTCACGTGGTAGACGCGAGCCTCCCTCCCACTCCTAGGACAGTCACGTGACGGCTGCACGCTGGGATAAAATCGAGCCGACGAGCTCACACGGTTTTTTTTATTCTGGAAACCTCGCGCGAAGCGCAAAACTTTACGCCCAGGCTGGAGCGTGTCGTGCCTAGTGCACGGGTGATGAGGTCACGGTAGTGGCGCGGGAGTAGCGTCAGAGGAGGCGGGGCCTCCCTAGCTATGTGGGGTATCCACAGGGAAATACTCACAAGTGTGTAGTTTCGGAGCAGAAGTTGGTTATTGTACATACATGTAAATAAACTTGTACATACTTGTAAATGTCTGTGTGTTTTTCTCCATGACGCCACACTAATATAGAAGGATTTTCCTAAGGGTGAGCCGAAGTGACAGCTAGTGCTGGCAACATAACTGAAGGTTTTGTGGTCGTTGTGCCCTTGAGCCCATTAGATTCCCTTCCTGCATTCATACGTTTGCAGTTGGCTAACTTGTAAATGGCTTATATTTATATTAAAACCGAGACTTGAATGTGAGATGCGTACTGGTACACGTATTTCCCAGTACGCATTTCCCAGTATTTCCCAGAGCAGTACCCAACAAAACTGGCCACGGCGCGCGCACGATCTTTCCTTCCTCTTCCTTGTCCTATCCTTGCACACACACACTAACATGCACTACACTACTACATATTCCGGGAGACCGGTCGGGAGCGTCGAGCTTGTCGCGGCTGGGGCGGTGCCCCGCTGGTGGGAGTGTCCTGGTTAGGGAGAAACCCCACTAGCCGATGGTAGGCCGGCGCCGGATCTCGCCATCCAGCGGGGGAAGATCACCGCCATCTCCCAAGAGAAAAACATGCACTACACTTACGGGACTAATGACCAAATCAGTTAACGCGCCCGGAAACACGAAAAAATCAATCAATCAATAAATTCACTTGTTTAGAGAACTGTAACTTTGGGCTCTGCGAACTGTAACTTTTGGACTCTGCTTGTTTAGCGAACAGTAACTTTGCCTCATTCTTAGGAAAATCCTCCTATACCCTCGGATGACGCGTTAAAATATATAAGTGTAAAGTACCTGTGGGCTGGGGGCCGGCGCGGCGCGGCGCCGGCGCCTGGGCGAGGAAGCAGCTGCGCTGGTCCAGCTCGTACACGATGATGGGGCAGAGGTTGAGGAAGCGCGCGGCGTCGATGGCCACGCCGTGGTTCGCCTCCAGGCCGAAGGTGACGAGCATCTCGCGGGGAGACAGACAGCGCGGCGGCGCCTCGCTCCCCGCCGCGCCCTCAGCGCCAGCCGCCTCGCCCTCGCCCTCGCCTGCGCACGGGTCACATCGGCAACATCAGCTCCTGGTGCATTTTACAGTCTCTGGATTCAGAGGGGGCGAGAGTTTACGTACGGGGAACATACATTGCATAACATGACGTCACATAACGTCACATCAACATACGTCACATCAACAGACGTCACATCAACATACGTCACATCAACATACGTCACATCAACATACGTCACATCAACATACGTCACATCAACATATGTCACATAACATGTCTGACGATTCATTGAATTCAATTCAAGGGATCAGTAGAACATGAGGCTATCCTACATAGTTCTGAAATATTGAGTGTTTTACTGGAATATCTATAATATAACTCAGTACACTTTTAAACTTTTGAACACAGTGCACTTGCATATAGGTCCATACTGGATTTAAAAATTATATTACTCTAAAACAATAATATTTGAAGTTATATTTAATGCGCATAACTCAATTTAACAAAAAAAAGTGATAACCCTTTCTTCTACTGAGCCCTTTAATTCATTTCTTGGCAGTCGTTAACAAATTATAACATTCCCATTTACTTGAAAATAAATATACAATATAATAATTATGTATTATTAATAACTATGTAAGTAGAAATTTTATATAGTAAAAAGTAGATTGTGTGCAAAGTAAATTATTTAAGCATTCATATTCTAAAATACATATTTTCATTAATATTTTTATTTACTAATATACATGAGTATACTTTGTCAATATTTTAAAGAAAATTCACTTCATGAATATTCTTGCTTTCATTTGTAGCCACACAGTAAGCAATTCGCGCTTTCCCATGCGGAATTCCGCCTCCTAGATCTTCCCCTTGGCGCCGCCAGAGGCGTGCGAATCTGGGCCCCACTGACGGGCACAGCCATGAGGTATATGTACGAGTGAGTTACTTCTGCGCTCCGATTTTTACTCGTTCTGCTCAGCACTAGGGATGTGCTCTTAACAGCTGAATTGTTATTTCTTAACCGTTAACGTTTCGTAACTGTTACGCGAAATAACAGTTATTTCGTTTATCCTGTTATTGGCAGTTATCGGTTGAAATGCATAGAACTGCAACCTACTGGGCCTAATTCGAACAGCTTTTGTGGTAACCATTTTGTACGATAACAGCTTCACTGCAGCTAAACAATCATGATTTGCCAGTGTTCAAATTATATTCATTAATACATAATTCGCATTATTACACACCATGTGCCACAATAGTTTTATATTTTATTGTATACACTACAACAATATATTTGTCCTTTAAATTAAGTCCGTCAATATGTTAACTTATTTCTGTCTCATTGCTGCTTATGTGAGATCAACTAATATTAACTATAATTCCCTAGGTTCAATAAAATAAAATGAGTTATGGTCGAATAACTCACATTATAATACTTGATATTCGACAGTCATTAACACTTTAGCTATAGGTAAGCAAAAACACTGTTTCTCCTCATTATATTTGGCATTCGTCACTTCACTATGCACAAGTTGCATATTTGAAAGAATATTTGCAATCTGAACCCGAATCACTTTCATTTTAGTAATATTCTATATTCTATACACATTCGCTACACATTATATGAATTACTATTCATCCTTGACAGTTCATCCAGTCTCGTTCATATCAGCTGCTTCTCTGTCCAAACATGTTAGGGAAAGTAGTACAAGGAAGCGCCGTAAGGTAGCTGCAAAGCTTTACGGTGCTACCAACATTATTAGTTTTGCGTGGTTTAACTCTTAGCAGTCGCTACAATTGCTTTAACTCTTAGCAGTCGGTCATGTTAGGTTGCTGGTCATGGACCTGTTATTTTTCAACTGTTATTAATAACAGCTATTACGAGTAAGCTGTTTTTGTGATAACAGTTATTGAAGAAAAGCTGTTAAGCCCATCTCCACTCAGCACCAGTTGGCGTCACGAACCATGTGACCATAAGACGAGCACTTCGTTGAAAAGTCACACCAGTCGCTGGCCACAATGCTGCATACAGAGCGAGGAATGTTGAGAAACATTTTGAAAGTGGCATAAAGCGACAATTCTCAACGGTGATCGACCAAAATAAGATGAAGTTGTACAAGATGCAATATTTAAAAGAAATGCTTCATAAATGTGTTTCAATGTGTTGTAACAAGGCGATAATTTTGGCTGTATCTAGCTGTATTTTTAATTCCCGCTAATACTATGACGCACGTGAGCATCCTTGAACCTCATTGGCTGAAGTTGGATAAGATGCGCAATAGCTCACCTATGTCTTTCCCCCACTGCAGCATTGCCTGCACTGTGCTCACGAGCTGTGAGCGCGAACATGAGCTTGATCCGGCTGGGGCGACGTCTAGCTGTGGGAGGTACCAGGTTGGGGAATATCGCCGCAAGCCGACGTAGATCGGCGCTGGTTTCTCGCCCTCCCGCGGAGGCAGACCACAGCCACCTCCCACGATGAAACATGCACTACACTTATGGGTCTAATGACCTTAGCCGGTGTCTAATCAATCAAAAAAATACTCATCCCTTGCTTACATCCACACCCACATGTACTACACTCCCAATCTACACTCTCAATTACATGCGATGTTCACTTGTTTAGACCGGGAGCGGACAGTGCATCAACTGATGTCACTGCAGCGCCTCTGACCGGGAGGTCCTAGGTTCGAGTCCTGATGGTGGCAGGATTTTCGACACTAGTTTTTCAGCTAGGTCGAATTGAGTCGCTGTCTGGAGGAGAATTCTAGCGGCCGACTGCTCTGATCGGTAGTTTTCCGTGGTTTCTCCTATCAACACCAGGCGAATGACGGAGCAGTACCTTACCAAACGGTCCACGGACCGCGCGCGATCTGTCCTTTCCCTTCATTGTCCTATCCTCTCCCCTTACACACTCACTTACACTAACATGCAGTACACTATCACATATTCCGGGAGACCGGTCGGATGTTTAGAGCTTGTCCCGGCTGGGGCGGTGCCCGGGAAAATTACCGCCATCTCTTGAGAAAAAGCAAGCACTACAGTAACGGGACTAATGACCAAAGCAGTTGACGCGCCCGGAAACACGAAAAAATAAATCCATCAAACTGAAGGGACTTATGACAGCTAATGACGAACCTAATCGATCAATCATTCTAACAGTGCTCACTGATCTGAGACTTCTTGGACATTATCAGTCTCATCTGATTAGTAGAAGAATACATTCACCGAGCGACGCTGTTTGCGGCGTTGGTCAACTGTTTTATAAAATAAATATAACAATAGTAGACAAAACTAGCGTACCCGTGCGAGAACTCTCGCATGTTAAACCCCACACTCTTCCCTATTTTTCCATTTCCGTATTAAACCTGTAATACATATTTTTCTTCAAGACCTTCCTAACCTCCGACGGTTGCTCTGTATGTCTATTTGTAATTGATAACAATTCAGTACACTCTGTCAATACGAACTATTCTTACTTTACGTTACTACCGAGCAGAGGTGTTCACCCATGTAACACAATCGTGTAGAATATCAAGTAATTAGTTTAATTTCACTTAGAATTGCAGATTCTACATGAAGCGTCGAACCGGCCAAAATGGAATAGAATGAGGCCTTTTATCTCAAAATTTTAGTTTTTAAGTCCCTAAAACGCTTAATTTATGAGTTATTTAACGATATAGACTCAAAAGTCCGACCGAGAGTGGCGGGTTGCATTTGATATGAATATTTAGATGTTTTTAAAAAATCCTTCATATTTTTAAAGTGAAGGTGCAATTAGTCACGTCTTCGTGAAATTCTCTTTATTTGGACACCTCATTGGTAAAGATTGGTTGCGTGTGAGAGCAGCAAAATATATCTATACTACTAAAATAATATAGAAGACGATAGGAATTTGTTAGCAACATCAAGGAAATGCGTAACACTACTTTTGCAGCGTAGAATACAAAAATAATAACAAGTGCTAACAAGTAAAGTGTTTTGTTAAAACAATTCTATCAGTTTTGGGAAAAATTACCAAATAATTCAGCCTTTTCACACATTCACTTTTTCTTATGAATATATTTCATTTATCGCTGAAAAGTGTTGTAATTGATATAATACTCTTATTTTAAGTAAAAAGGTTTTAAGAAATGGAGTAATACACTCTCAATATAAACATTATCATCTGTATGCAGCGTCAAATCTTCATTCTTTAGAAACCAGAAGTAGACGCCATCATACACCCTTTGACATGGGGTTTGCAAAGTCTTATTCTTCTAGCACTCCTATCCCTTTTTCGTCGCAAACATTGCAAGATTTCCAGGCAGAAAATTTAAAAGAGAGTGCAAGAAATGAATAATTAATTATATTCGTCATCTTGTGGCTTGGTAGGAATGAAGGAGAACTATTAGATTTTGTACTTTTCATCTTTTTTATATCTCAAGATCGTTCTTTCGCCTTCGTTTCCAAACTGGTAACTTCTTTTTATTAACAGCTTTAAGACTATTACAAATCACTTCTTTAATATTAAAACCAATATTAATTCCTTCTTTAAGTAACTACTAAACTATGGGACCACTAAACTATGGAAATATCGTCCTAAATGTTCAAAAATTTCAATTTTTTCTTCACAGTCTTCACAAATTTGGTTCTGTCTTAATTATAATAAATAAAAATGCGACATGCTCAATTCGAAATTCTTTCATTACACCATCTTTATTGAGACATGGCCGAAGTTTACCTTCCATTCTGTAAAATCCACGGTAAATCACATTTCTTCATGGATTCAAGGACTGGCCCTTGAGCCAAGAGAATCCTTTCTTGCAATCTAGAGATGAGTCGTTCAGTCTTTTGCTTTGATAGGTGCAGTTCTGACATCAAACCATTGAGTTCCTTTTGACGAATAAAATGGAGTCAATTAGACACACATCTGTGTTACCAGATAGAATTTAGATAATCAGATACACTAACTAACCGAAATACTCTACCCCTATCACTAACGTGCAGAGTTACCAAATGTGAAACTGAAAAAAGACAAAAAATGAGAGGAGGTGGAACATTCTTGTGTATATTCCTTCCTGCATATTTAAATAACAGTCAAAATTGATAAAAATGATAACTTGGTGTTTATTACCGAACCACTATCGACCAGTGTAATCTTGAGCTTCCCTGAACCGCGCATTTATTAGAGCTAATATTCGATTCTAATTCGCAAATTTGCCGGTTAATGGTCACATTATCCAAATGAGTAGATAAAGTCCGAAGTCTGACTTAAATCGGAAGAAATACACATTAGTAAACATGAGGTAGCTATTGTATGTGAAATAGGAGAGGTTTCAAATTCCACTGAGTCATTCGTGGGTTAATATTTACACGATATAATTTATTGACACTGTATCCCTCGTAGATGCTTTGCTATTCTTTTTTGTGTTGAGACGAGACCATCGCCTTCATTCCTCAGGATTTACATGAAACAAACCTTGAGTCTGTGCTACCTATAATTTTCTACACATTTTTATTTCAAAATTCTTCTCTCGAACACACAAGACGCCTCATACTCTAGCCACCTTACTTTAGCCATCTTACTTTACCTTTCTTTAGCCAGCACTGAGTGACAAGTAGCAACATTAGCCCGATGAGGTCCGAAATGTGTAAAGTAACCGAATAATTGACAAATTAACTCTATTTCTGACCTTAACCGTAACATAAAGTAGTAGGTAGTTTTCCGTGGTTTCTCCGATCAATACCAGGCGAATACCGGAGCAGTACCCTAAGAAACGGGCCAAGACCGCGCGCGATCTTTCCTTCCTCTTCCTTGTCATATTCTCTCCCCTTACACACACACTTACACTAACATGCACAACACTACCACACATTCCGGGAGAGCGGTCGGGAGCTTAGAGCTTGTCCCGGCTGGGGCGGTGCCCCGCTGGTGGGAGAGTCCAGGTTGGGGGGAAAGCCCGCTAGCCGACGGTAGGTCGGCGTCGAATCTCGCCATCCAGCGGGGGAAGAATTCTCCTCCAGACAGCGACTGAATTCGACCTAACTGAAAAACTATTGTCGAAACTCCTACCGCCGTGGGGAGTGAGAACCTAGGACCTCCCGGTCAGAGGCGCTGCAGTGACATCAGTTGATGCACTGAGCTACCGCTCTCGGTCTATTCAATCAAGGGAGGAATTCCTCCCTTCAGCTCGCAAGGCTTCATTAAGAAGCGTTTTATCCTCTGACCGCAGGATCCCCGTGAGATAAGGGTGATAAACACAGGACAGGAGGAAAATCCAAGAGTTCGTCCTAAGAGCATTTGAATACTTTTCACATCGCGTAAACGTGTAGTTTAAAATACTATAAATGTAAATTCGTCATGGCTATCAACCCAAAAACTACACATTTTCCCTGAAGCACCAAAACAAACATTTTATTTTTAATCACATTTAGAAGTAGAATGTATACGGGGACTTTCCTTCCTCCCCTCTTGGGAACCGCCTACTGTGCGAGTATCTGCCTCCTCCTCCAGGGTGAGCCACGTGCATGGCCGCCTCGTGGCCTGACGGCGGCGCGGGCGCATTGGAACTCGTGATGGACGTCTCGCGGGGCGGTGGAGGGGGTGGGAGGGGAAGGAAGGCCAGGATGCGCCCACTTGGGTCGCCCCCGCCCCCTCCGCGCCCGCCCGCCCTCGCACAGGCCGAATCCGCGTAGGCCATCAGCGCCATGAGGGGACCTGTGATGCAGGTCTGAGGGAGCGAAATGGCAGTTTGCACGTCCTATCTGGGGACGAGCTGCCGCTTCGGTACGTAAAACGCTCCAAACATACCAAAATAAAATCCCTCGCGCTGCCGTCAAAGCGCCTTGGTACGTGCCTAACAAGCAACTCCACAGAGTTTGTTCTTCACACGATTGATTACTATATGAGACGCCAATCAATTTTTTTGATTTCCTTATCGTGCTCCCCTACAACTTCCACATTCAACCTAGGAAAAACCTATAACCAACATGGATTCAAATCTAGATTCACTAAATATAAATTTCAACCGCCTTAAACAGAAACGCGTGATTTTCTGGAACTTACTTTCTGTAATATTTATCTTCCTGAGATTGTAACCTATTCCCCTATTCTCCCATTTTCATCGCATACATTAACTATTGGCTATTTGAGGTCTCTAGTGGGAGTATCATTACTCTCTTGTTTGTGACTTTTATACACTCTTATACACTTTTGATTCGCGTGCTAAGTTGCAATTCTATATATTCTTATAAAGCGCTTGCCTCGCTGTATGAGAAAATGTAAAATAAAAAAATTATAAAAAGTTTGCTGGAGGGAGATGTGTGAGATGGTTCATATATAATAATTGTCGTTTCCGTGGCTCTGACAGGGTTCGAGTGGATTTTGGATTTTCATATTCACGTCGTTGTGCCTGAGTTAACCTAGCATGCCACTGAGCTAATTTTTCACTCAAAAATCTTTTAAAATTAATTAATTAATTAATTAATTAAAAAATCCTGCTATCTATCTTAACTTAAAATCGTAATGCCTCACGTGCAATATTATAATCAGTACATTTCGGTCTAGGAGCACGTGTATCAGACTCGACATTGCGTTTTCATATACTGAATGTGTTTGCTTTAAAAACGCTCAGTCGTCCAACTTTAAAACATTCGGCATAATAATACATGGTCCCTTTTGCTACAAATTCGCTAATAATAACACATGGTCCCTTTTGCTACAAACATTCGCCTACTTTTGACAGAATGCAACTCGAACATAAAAAATACCAAGACAACTATATTTAGTTGGACTTGGAAACGACGTAATGAATGCAAATATGTAGAATGGCTGCAGATAAGCGTTTACTATATCGTCTTCATATCTATTGTTATTCTAAGGTGAACTCTATAAAAGCGGTTAATTATAGCTAGCGATACTGTATCTGGGGCTCCTATCATTTCAACAAAATAATACACTAAATTACATTGAATAGAAAGTTCATATTTCTGTCTAACCGATAACACGTGTTTGAAATATACAGGCCATGCAAGTTATATCACATCTCTTATGACATACCACTGCTTTGCTGGACCCAATTCCCAGCTTTCTGCCGGGGGCGGTGGCTTAGTGCATCAACTGACGTCACTGCAGCGCCTCTGACCGAGATGTCCTAGGTTCGAGTCCTGACGGCGGCATGATTTTCGACACTAGCTTTTCAGCTATGTCGAATTCAGTCGCTGTCTGGAGGAGAACTCTAGCGGCCGGCTGCTCTGATTGGTAGTTTTCCGTGGTTTCTCCGATCAACACCAGGCGAATGCCGGAGCAGTGCCCTACCAAACGGGCCACGGACCGCGCGCGATCTGTCCTTTCTCTTCCTTGTCCTATCCTCTCTCCCTTACACACACACTTACACTAACATGCACTACACTACCACATATTCCGGGAAACCGGTCGGGAGCTTAGAGCTTGTTCCGGCTGGGGTGGTGTCCCGCTGGTGGGAGAGTCCTGGTTAGAGGGAAACACCACTAGCCGACGGTAGATCGGCGCCGGATCTCGCCATCCAGCGGGGGAAGACTGCCATCTCCCAAGGAAAACATACGCACTACACTTACGGGACTAATGACCTAAAGCTTTTGACGCGCCCGGAATCACCAACCAACCCAGTTTTCTCATGAAGTTTGGTCACCCGTTCCCCTTCGCTCATCCCCACCTTCTCGGACCTTGACACTGCTTCGCGGAGCACGCCGCGAGCGCAAAAGTGATCTGAAGGTCATTCTCGGTGCTCTTTAGTCTGATGGCCTTGATCTTTGCCCCCGCAAGTCTCAGAGATGTTGACTAACACCATGGAGCTATTCGCCCCACTGCCCTCCGCTCGTAGCCAGCGGTTAGTCATCGCTCATGCTTTCGCACTGTGGCTCCCAGGTAGTAATTCGGAGAAAAATACCAGTACTCGCTCGAATCATGAGAATGCTCCATCTGCTTGGTTGCGAAATGACTAAATGTAAGCGTCACGTTTAACGTTTAGTAGTGGACCTATTGTCTAAAAATGCGAAAGTAATTAAATGAAATGCGATTGGCATCTCCGTTCTCTATCAAATAACAAGGTTATTCGGTGCAAAAACCAACATCATATGGATTTAAAATATTACATTATAAATCAACACTGCACTTTTGAATTGAAGGGTTTGGGCCACACTAGCCACTGCAAACCTCCCGCTATTCGTAAACGTCAGTATCTCGATTTGGAGGAAAATTTGGCGGATTATCTTGTTTCTGTACATATCTTCTTCACATATACGAAAGCCTTGAGGCAGCAACTATCATCTGCAGTGATGACCCGTGAAAAAACGATTATTAAAAACGTTTTTGATGAGTTTAGTAGTTTCATTTGTTCTGGTTCGTTTTCTCATGTAACTTTTTAAAATATCTCATTTTAAACATAATGGAATGCCTTTGTTTTCCACGTTTCACCAGAACTAGCAGACCTTATTACTTATTAGGTACATAGCAGTGACGGGGGCAAAGAGACACAGACCTCAACAGCAACTATATTTCAATTATGAAATGAGACCCACCTTGAAAGTTAGAAAATCATTGACCTGCGAATGGCCAATATTGTTTAGTTGATTTTCGAGTTTAGCAATAATTACGTTATTCTCTAAGGGAAAATCTTCTTACTAAGCAGCAAAAGCAGGAGAGCAGCAGCAGTAGCAGAAACAGCAACACAAGAAGCAACAACAATGACAGCAGCACCGTAGTAATAGTACTACTAATAGAACTAATAGTAGTAGTACTAGAAGGAATACTATTAGTACTAGTAATAGTACTATAAATACCAGTAGCAGTACTAGTACTACAACTGGAATAGAACGAATAGTCATGGTATTCGTAGCATCAGCATCAGCATCATCCCTGTAGCCGTCATCCCTGTAGCCGTCATTCCAGTAGTCGGAAAGATAGGACAATTTATTACACAGTAATACCGAAAATCCAAAACATTGCTGAAATAACGATCGAGAATTATAGTTTGATTTGAAAGAATCTCAACGTCATTTTGTACCGATTGAATAAAATTTATCGAACAGCATTTTCCTTGGACGTTGGATTAGAAGGGGTGCAATGCAATGGTTACTAAAATCACCTGATCTAACGCCACGTGATTGTTTTTTCTGGGTTCGTTTGAAAAGTAACGTGTTCGAAATAAAACTCGCAGACGTCGATGAATTAAAGGAATAGTTACTTATGCACCAAGGTATTTATAAGGGTTCTAATAATCGAGCGACAACAAAAATCCTTTGGACCCTAAGTTAATGTTAACTTCACTCGGTTTGTCTTTTCATTTTTACTTCCCACAATTCCCTTTCATAATTTCCTCTCATTATTCCCCCATAAGAGAACATGTAGTATCATTCAACTGTTTCAATATTTCCGTCATAACCACAATCCCTCCATCAAGGAAAATTATGCAGTTTAGTCTATATCGACCTCAAGCCTATGTCGAAGGCAATGACAAGCGATAACGTATCAGTCAAAAATTAAAGGAGTTTTCTCCCTAAAATTCACCGTTTTCGCCCGGCATTACATAACTTTCTCTCTACTGGGTAAGCGGTAGCTAGAAAGTAAAAATTAGAACTTTTTTAAACAGATTGTATTTAACAAAAGATCTCTATATTAATCCTGTACTTTTGCATTGTTATTTTTTTCAATTTTCGAAAATACTGAGAGTTTGCAGGAAATGGGATCAGCACTACATTTTTATCGTTCTTCCACACACAGAAGAAAATTTGCTGAAAAAATTTAAAGTTTTTTTAGAAAATAATTGTTTTAGATTGCCTATATTGCACTCAAAATTACACGCAAATATTTTATATTTTCGAAAAATTGTACATGATCTTATTTCAAGACCTGCCTTTGAACATCAGATTTCATTGAAGAAAATTCTGCAAAATTGTAGTTGTAGGAAAATGCAGAAAAAATCAATTTGGAGAAAATCGTCTGAAAGATTTAGGATCGTATTTATAAACCTCTTCCAGAGGCCTGCGAGTCCTAGCATGCTGCCAGTGTTCGGTTTTGCAGTTTATGGATGGCCCCCAGCCAATTCCATTCGCCCCTTGAGCTCCTAGCAAGTCCCCAGATGGCAGGTCCCTAAAAGCGCTGCTGGCAGAGCTTTATAAATACCACCCTTAGGCGCTAGCGTTGGCTGTGGATGGGCGGATAGACAAACAGACGTAAAAAGGTTTTGCCGCCAATCGATTTTTTGATATCAAGACCCACAAAAGTGGACTCACATTACAAACCATGTTAGAGGAAGTAATGCATTATTTATTGGAACAAGATTTATCGACTTTTTCGATACCAGGGATCGACAATGGGATTTTCTGTCGATTTTCACCGCAGGTTCACAATGCCTTCTCTTTATTACATACGCAGTAAGGAGAATAAGTAAAAGTGAACACGTATTGTAAGATTTTTCAATCCAAAATATATTTTTGATTTTTGGTCATATTAAGTCTGGCGGTTTTTAAAATCGCAACTTATTTCACAAAATATTCGACCCGACCGTTTCCAGACTTTTCAGTCACCATTGTAAAGAGTTTTCTGCCAGCTAAGAGTTTTAGAGGAAGGAGATTATTGTATTCTGTGCTGCTAATGAGATTATTCTGCCCGACACATTTGCGCCTGTTTATCCTCATTACTCATCATCATTCATTACTCATTCATAGCATTATTACTTGCAGTGGCTAATTCTCCGATACATCGCGCAAACCGCCTTTATAGCTAGTAATTCCAAGTTTATAAAAATATTTCATAACTTTGGTAATCCTCTAAAAAATATCGAGATTTTGAAAGCTTTGAAACAGAAGCTGAAAAATAACTGTTTTGTTACCGAGACCCAGTCACTCGTCCGCATCTGTAAGCGCTATGAGAGAGGAATCTGTAAGCGCTTGGAGTGAGAAATTTCAAACAGTTTTTCATGCTGTCAAGAGAATTCGCTAGCGCAGGCGAAGGCACCGCATGCCAACCGCGATGACCTAGGGCTCTTCATGTTTCAAGGGCGAGGAGAGGGGAGGATGCGCGTCTACACGGTCGGTAGGCACCAAAAAATATTGCGGTGAACAGTCCTCCTCTGGTCGTTCGTAAATTACGCTTTTCTCAAGTTTTTGCGAAAATTGAGTGTGTTAATGATCCAAAAATTAGTGATTTGTGTAATTTCTCACAGAACAATTATTAAGGACGGAATTTCATAGTATTGGGATTTCAGAAAAGCTAAAAATAAGAGACATCGGTAGAGGTAGCTTCCATTAAGTGCAGTATACTTGAAATAATATTCAGGATTCGCCACTGATTACTCGCCACTGTTCATTATAATTCATTATAAAATCTACGTTAAAAAATCTGTAAGTATGTAAGTACGTTTAAGGTTTGGATTTCAGATTAATATAAATTGCATACCTACACCTAGTATAATAAATGTTTACAAATGGAGGTTGTTACTTTACCTTTCATAGTTTTTCAAAATTCATCTTTATTCACGATGACTATTCAAGAATCCTTCTTATTCTATAGTTGAGTTGTGTCCTATCCGTTTTCAATTTGCCAATATTTAATTTCTAAACAATGAATTCTATGTAAAATAAGTTAATACAATCGATAAGAAAGATCTTCATAAAATCGTTAGAAGCATCAGCACAATGAATTAGACCAAGTAATGTTTTCCCTTTCTCAAAAATTTACTTGGATGGATAAGTTAGGTGTTGAAATACTGCTCGTCAAATATACACATGCATTTATGTATAAATAACAGACTTTCTGTTCGTCAATATTTCGAAATGTTACTTCTACTTTTGTCTCATTCATGGACCCCTTCCAAACCGTCAAAATCTCCACGTGTTGTGGATTGTAATTGATACACAGCTTGCGCGGAATATCCTCCGTCAGGCCAACTCCAAGGCTAAGAGGGCTTCACCGATGGCTTAGTTCAGATTTGCAAAACGATTTGACGACAGCCTCTTGTCCTCGAGTATACCGGCAGACATATTAGAGCCAACAAATTTTACGGACACAGGTGACGTATGTATCCATGCCTCCGCGACATTATCTTCAATTGATTTAATTACCTTTGTGATGGGGGTGCTTGTAACGGATCCAGGTGGAGGGCGCCAACGCCACCATTTAATGTTTCCTCGTCTGTGACGTCGTCGTGGTGTGAAGAACAACACAGACACGGAGTTCTTTGTACAGGTTTATTTAATATATCTGCATAGTACAATATTTACATCCTCCTCCGGAAACTACCGCTACATTCCACAGCACTACTATTCCTGAGGCAAGCCGCCTGAGCCTGACCCAGCGTGCCCCAGCGTGCTAACCTGTAGCACCGCTCCCGGCATCTGCTGTAGCCACCCTCGCAAACCTGCGAACACCCCTCACGGATCAGCATATGCCTCCGCACCGTGATTCGGCCCAAACTCGAATGCAATCGCCAACACTCCACCGGCGTCTCTAGCGAGGAGTCACGTGACAGACCTCCCACGCTGAAGAACCGCGGACCGCGTCACCTCACTACAGAGTTTTGGGCCGGTCGCACAATGGGGCCCGCCGACCAGCTGCAGACGATCTGTCCTCACACATCATTCTGCGCTAGCTAACCGCCGGATGTTCCCAGACACGCCCCCGCAGGCTTGCACCGTCGAAACGACCGCTTCGGTTGCACCGCCAGCCCGACACCTGGACCACCTATTTATTCTGCTTTTACTCAATTTATTCACAATATTTACCACGTAATGAGCATATATTATTACATTAAAAAGAGTATTCCCATTAAGCTGGAGCATTTCAAGAAGAAATTCACATTCAAAAACTGGTATTGTTTTGGAATGACACAAACTGTCTCTTACTAGTTAGTTTTCTAATTTCTTTGATCTGGGCTTTTTTGGTCTAGCTTTTAGGTTTTGAACCACCCTCTCCCAGCTGCCATAAATTGCCTCCAATAAAACATTTCTTTACATTACCTCAATTTTTACCACGTGAAGATAGAAATGAAATATGACTCTATGAATATCATAGAAGAGTACAACCAGGTCGTAAATGTAAATTGTTGAAAATTTGGAGCCGATTTGGAAAATGTCGGAGAAAGTATCGCATGCCCATTTCTGAAAATGTGCCATTTTGAGCTCATTTCCACAGAAAACTTTTGAAATATCGGCAGGCAAAGGTCGCTCAGAGAATCAACTGTCACTGCAGTGCCTCAGACAGGGAGATATTAAGATTCGAATCCCGACGATGACAGAATTTTCGACACTAGGTTAGTAGCTAGGTTGAATTCAGCCGCTGACTAGGGTAGAATTCTAACAGCTCGCCCCACTTGTCGGTAGTTTTCAGTGTTTTTTGATCAACACCAGGCGAATGCTGGAGCCGGAAAATTCCCTCAAGCCGACTTAGTTCGGCACCGGAACTCGCCAGCCCGGAGAAAATGTCGCTTGACCACCGCCATCTCTCGCAATGAAAACATGCACGACAATAACGGGACTACGGACCTTAGAAGTTGACGCGCCCCGAAACATTAATTAAACAACTCCGATTTCCGTAAGGAGGATCAGAGGACCTACAGTGACAGCAAGCCTCCAAGCATGGTCGGTGTGCCGAGTGCCTGTGAAGGGAGTAGCACCTTATGCGGGGGAGGGCAGAGCGCGGACAGAGCCTCAATTCGACGTAGCTCTCCAGGTAGCGTCGAAAATCGTGCCTCCCTGAGATGTGGAACCCTAGGATCTCTCAATCAGGGGCCGTGCAATGAAATTAATTGATGCCCTGAGCCTTCTATGCCGGTCAGTGTGCCGAGTGTCACTTTACGCTTGGGAGAGCAGCGCCGGAACAGAGTCTGAATTCAACGTAGCGAGTGTCGCCGACAGAGTCTGAAATCAATGCTAGTGTCGGGAATGGAACCCTACGACCTTCCGTTTAGAGGCCCTGCAGTGACATCAGTTGCTGCCCTGGGCCCCCTAAGCCGGTCGTTGGGCTGAGTGCCTGTGAAGACCGTGAATTGAATTGAATTTGCCTTATTTTACGTGGCGAGACTCAGGCCATGACGTGGCGGTCAGGCTTCCGTCTGACCACGCAAATTTCGTTACACTCCTTTCACCAATCATGGGAGAAAGAAGGTATACTTGGGCGACGAAACGGGCGATTTGAATTTAGCTCAGAGGCGTCATTTAGGCTTGAGGATCTTTTACATGCAGTAAATGTACTGACATGGGACAGCCGGCTTTACTTCCCCTCCGAAGGAAGGCGTACGAAGGATTTTTTCGCCCACGGCTTCGATCGGGTTTGAACCCGCAAACTTGGGTATAGCAGTCATATACGCTAACCGCTACACCATCGCCGCCGCGTGGAATATGAAGAGTGGATCCTACCTTGTCCGGTGGCGGGAAGCGCGCGCCTGGAGCGTCCGGTAGCGGCAGCGGCGGCGGCGGCGGCGGGCGCGGCGGTGGCGTGGTCGTGCAGGTGCAGGTGCAACGCGTCGTGCACCTCCCTGAAGGTCCCGTTGGCGGTGCGGTGCAGCGCGACGCCGTGGCGCTTGTCGAACGCCACCCGCGCCAGCCCCAGGCTCTCCAGCAGATGCTCGAACCCCTGCGGGTTAAAAGGGATGAAGATTATTTGGGCGGTTCCTTATATAATGTCATGTTCTATTTTCGAACATTTGAGTATTTTTTGCGAAACATTGTGTCAAACATTGACTTTTTTTAAACATTTTTTTCTTAAAAAACGGCCAAATTATTTTTTACTACATGTTGACCTTAAATAGCGTAAATGACGCTTAGGAGAATGGTGCAGGTCTCATGTTGGTTGATATGCTCGCTTTTTGGAAAAATGAAAAAATTACAAATTTTTCTGCAACTTCTTATAACTTCAATTGTAAAGATATAATTTTTTTCTTAATGAAATGTGTTCACCAAAAACAGATCTTCAAATAAGGTCAGGATGAATTTTTCGAAAATATGAGTGTTTTTGTGTAATTTGACGCCAAACATAGTCGTGCGTTTCGAATTTCCTGGGCTTCGTAAACATAATTTGAGACGTTTTTAGAAGCTATTGCTATTGTTATAAAAGGAAGTAGATTGATGGGAAGGTCATAAAATTAACTTCAAACTTACAATCGAATCGAACTTCAAACTTACTTTCGAATTTCCTGGGCTTCGTAAACATAATTTGAGAAGTTTTTAGAAGCTATTGCCATTGTTATAAAAGAAAGTAGATTGATGGGAAGGTCATAAAAATTACTTCAAGAAATTTTGATCGCTAATTATGGTATGTTTCATTTGTAAACGTTTGAAATGACTACTGTTCTTAGCCATCAAAATAAACGCTGGCATGCATCACAGGCGCTTCGTTTGATTTGGTCGGGTTTGGATTATATAAACATTATTTCTAATACTTAACATAAAAGAAAAATTTTAAAAATTGACTACCATAAATTTGTACCACCACATTTACTTTAATTTCATATTACTATCTGCGCTGCCTTGAAGAACAATGCAGAGAAGGAAATAAGTTCTACTCGTATTTCCTGGCGCGCAACCCCGTCAATATCACCGCATGTTCATTTTCTTCGTGTTCACTGTCAATTCGGGCACTGTCACTCTTAAATCAAAAAGGAGGGGCGACACTAACCGAAATTCAGTGAGACATTTGTTCCGCAAATATCTCGTCTATTCGCGTGTAACTCTCAGGCAACCGTAGAGGTGCTAGGTACTTCACCCATGTTGCACCTACACAAGGGGCTGTGTTTGAAATTGTATTATGCATGAGTCAAGAACTTCGCGATCCTCAAGCAAACATGTGACACTTCTTATACATATTTCGATTTTAACACTCGCCGTTATCATGCACTGAGTTGAATTCTGCACTTTACTGAATACGATGCCGTATATGAATTTGTGCTAAATGTTAGAAAAAAATCTGAAAATAACGAAAAATCCCGGTTTTCAAATCGAATTCCCGTTTTTTTCGGGTTTTCTAGGTTTGTGGGAATTCTGATTGGATGTTGTTGACGTTCTTATAAGAAGAAATAAAAGAAGTCATCTTCGTCAACATATCAGCTTTATTAAGATAGCCGGCTTTCGACGGCTTTGCCGTCATCGTCAGTCTCGCTGCTGTCGGCACAGTCGCTCGACTTTTGCCGACAGCAGCGAGACTGACGATGACGGCAAAGCCGTCGAAAGCCGGCTATCTTAATAAAGCTGATATGTTGACGAAGATGACTTCTTTTATTTCTTCTTTTCCAGGTTGTTTCAAATTCCAGTTTTTTTTTCGGTTTTCAAGGATTCCAGGTTCGCTGGCCACCCTGATTACTGATTTATAAATTAGTGTACACATTCTGTTTTAATAGAAGATTTGAATACAGAACCTTGGGGTATTCCCTTATTTATTGACTTCAGATTTCATAAATCAGTGTTTATTTTTACACTTTTGCAAAGTTTCCAAACACCGAACATTCAAACAATCGTTTCTGATTTATTTTTCATATAAAAACAAAGGAAGTAAGGATATCCCAGCTTTAAAGCATATAAACCATACTTCGTCCTGCACATTTCTTGTAAAGAACAAAAAATTTACAGTTTCATTAAAGAGAAAGACAATGTAGCCAGACATTATACCACGATCAAAATCAAAGGTTAGAAACTCGTTGTTTGGAGAAAGTGAAATAAAAATTTATACACTCTAAATATGCCTCAGAGTATTCAAAGGTTGGGGTAAATATTAGTGATGTGGAACATACAGTTATTTATCACTTTTACTATCCAGAATCAGTATGTACGAGAAATTCCCAAATGTGTTTCATTTCGTACATTATAAACTACAATGTGAATCATGGAAAAATCATTAAGAATTCAGGAACATTTCGGCGATTAGCTTCACGTTATTTGGGCAATGAATCTTTGTATGAAACAACTGAACGAGTTCAGAATATCAGCTAAAATGACAGTAAATGAACAACGGAAGAAAACACGTACACAATATTCTAACGAGCATTTATTTTATTCTATACTCTTTAAATCAATACAGATTCCGAGAAGGATAATCTATTCTTGTTTGTCGAAATTGAACTCATTCATCCCTCCACGCGTACTTGAAAATCAAAGGTTGTTTCTGCTCTCTACGACGCAGGAACCTTTCATGTAATTACGACATATTAACTCTTTTTCCTCTTCTTCAACTAGTGCAAGATATGTAAACTGAAAAAACTCTGTTCCGAACATCAACCTTCCATGTGATTACGACTTAACTCTTTTTCCTCTTCTTCAACTAGTGCAAGATATGTAAACTGAAAAAACTATTTCCTGTTGAGTGCAAGTAGTACTATTACCTTAAACTATTATTTGTTTGAATAACGGATTGTGTCAAACTGACAATAAATAGAAAATGTTTTCCGCGATTCAGCCCTGGTATTGCTAGTACTTCAAATCGTCGTTTTAGAAGTGAACCGTAATCCGTAACGACACAAGTTCTAGACGTGTGTTCAAAGGAAGTCTCAACTCCCAGAAAGTATCTTCTTCAAAATTCATAATAGTGACATTTAGCGGCTCGTAATCTCGCGAATTTGTGATGGTGTATTTGCTTTAAAAGAGTTAATTTCGTTCAAACGTTTTTATTGTGTGCCATATATAATGTATATTAAAGCTGTAAAGAGAACGATTTTGATGTCCCTTCTATTCGGCTCCCAGTGAATGACTTTAAACAAGTGAGGTACCAAAAAATGAGAAAAAAATTGGAATGGAGGTCACTATATATTGAATAGATCACAGCTTTCCTTAATTAATAAAAAGGTACTAAATTCGTGTGGTTTGAAATGCGCGGCTAGAATGGAAACGAGAAGATGGCGACATGCGCAACTTGGCAAGCTGGCGGGAAATGGAAGAGCAGTTGGTCTTGCTTAGAAAACATCGTGATGTGTAATCGTTAAAACGACTGTTTGTGACTATCAGTTGTAAGTATTCAATGTACTTTCTTACATATCATTCTTGTGATACCAACGGAAAACATGAAAGAGGTGAAGGAGTGCTGATTATTATTTGGAAATTGTATTTCATACATTTTATTCCATACATTAAGATAAGATTGATACCAAGATTTGCTGTTATAGGCAGAGCCGGATTAAGTATGACATAGGCCCAAGGCACAATTTTTTGTACGTCTCAGAAAAAAGACCGTATTAAACTGTAATTATTATACTTTTTTTGGAAATAGAAAAACGTAATTTAGAGGAATACAGATAAAACTATTCGTTTGAAATTTACATCGTTTTGTGTGCCTGAAAGATTTCTCCTTTTTTTATTTTCAATTTATTTCGCGCTCTTTTAAAAACTTACGTTTAATTTGTAATTTAAAAACATTGTAATTTTTGAAAAACATTGTAAACTTTGTCAATATGTGATTTACATATTTTTAGTCCTGAAATAAACTTGCAAAAATTATATTACGAGGCCCTATCGTAGATCCCTCATGTGCGTAGGCCCTAGACACTGCCTAACATGCCTACTGGCCAATCCGGCCCTGGTTGTATGCCAAAACAATATATATGTATATATGTGTAAATATATTGGTAAATATAAAGAATAATGTATAATCATGAATATGTAGTCCTTTTTGTCTGAACTTTTTCTACAACATTTCCTTCTATGCGATGTAATCGCACGGGTTCTGCTAGTAATATTTAAATGATAAAAGGTGATAGAATTATAACCTTACTTTTATGCATTCATAAAGTGATATTTTGTATGGCCTTTAACTCTGGGTATTTAATTCATACATTTTTAATTTAAAAAGGTTTGATCGTTGATTATGATGTAATTCATTATACCATAATCAGTGATAATTAAGTATAATTATTCAGAAATTGTAAGTTCACTTCAAGTAGCTAAGGCTAGCTTGTGTGAAATTATCCTTGCTTGTGTTTATAATGTGTTGCAAATACTCTATCAATTGAGATTTATTCACATTTTTTTGTAGAAGTAAGAAATTACTCTTATTCCTGGCTATCGAAAAAAATGCAGATGTGCACCGCAGACGCTTCGAATGAATTGGTTTAGACTTTTTCAAGTGATTGATAGTTATACTATTTCAAGTTATTGGTGCAAAAATTGCAATATTATAATATTACGTAAACGTTCTCAATAATGCGAGAAAGTATGTCATATTGTAGCATCTCTAGTTTAAGAAATAAAAAAAATATTCGGAACCAGTCTTTATTCCTAATTAATGGCGCACTGTTCTTACTACGGGGACAGTGCTGTTAATGACTTCAGTTTTTGTCAATAGACAATAGGTTTTTAGGCAAAGGCCTATTTTACTCTTTGGACTTTGATACTCAAAGGTAATTGGGAGCACCTTAAGAAATTATGAATCCTATTTTCGCCTTTTAAGAACATTAACCGATGTATAATGGTACATTTGTAGCACATTGGCCCACAGTGTGGGAATAAAGATTTCTAAAAAGAATAATCATGTTCTTGACATGCACTTTTGTGTGAAGTACGTTCACAAAACATTTCCATTTCTGCTTCGAAACCGCCTCCGAAGTTTCTTCGCAGATTTCAGGTTCAATTGAATACGTAATAATATATGTGTGTATGATTGCTACAACGCAATTTCTGCTTCTACAGAAAATTAAAATATTATTTTATGTTCATTATGCATTTCCTGAAAAATCCGATTTTCTCAGTTGTAGCATAAAGGTTTTTTTAAATTCGCAAATCGGTTACATTACAAGGTTATGCATTCAGCTCTAGTACACTTCGTTATGTAAACAAATTCATATATTTTCGCATGTGAAAAGGCATATAAGAATTCGCTAACTTAATTTACTAACTATTGTTATTGAATGACATTCAAGAAGTAATCAATGGTTTCTTATTCAAGTGAGATGTGCGTAGAAAGAAGATCAGAGCTGAAACACCTGCCGCATGACCGCGACCTTCCGGCTAATTCCTCCACAATCCGACACGTGAATACACGAGTGTTGGTTGGTACACACTGGCTCTAGAAAGCTCCACAGCTGTCGTCCAAATGTATTAATGCTAAGTATGAATAATAATTAAGAGTCAAATGTACATCTATGGTTGGTCCGTCAAGTGAGTCTGAGAGTGTGACTTTGAAAAGATCTCAATAACTTTATTTTAGCGGACATATACTACAAACTAGTGGTGCTAAAACAGCATGTTATTTCTCGCCCGGGCTTTCAGGCAAAATTACGCGAAAAGTACTCAAATTTTCGAAAAATTATACATGACCTTATTTCAAAATCTATCTTTAAAGAACAGATTTCAGGATCAAGGGGGGAAATCTCTATCTTAATAATTGTAGTTTTAGGAAGAAGCCGAAAAAAATTTGAATTTTTGCAATTTTCGATAAATCAGAGTTTCCAACAAACATTAGATATGAACCCCTTTCTTAAGCGTCCTTCACACTATCCAACAACAAAATTTAATAAAAAATGATGGAGCCATTTTTTAAAAATTTTGAAAATGTCCCAGGGGCTTCACGTAAAGTACCCGCCCCCAAAATTAAAATTAAAATTTAATTTCAAATTCAAAGGTCCATGATATCAATCAAATCGATTGGGGAGTATCAATTTTGGAGAAAATCTGCTGAATGATTTAGTAGCTAGCGTTATTCACAGACGGACAGGTAGACATGTTCTGCCGTCATTCGATTTTTCGATATTAAGGACCCACAATACATGGATTCTGGCTACATCACGTCTCAGAGGTTTTTTTTTTTCTAAATTTAGCAACTGGATTTATCGACTTTTTCGTCACTAAGGCTCTGTAATAACTGTTTTTCTGCCGAAAATTCGCCGTTTTTCGCGCAGAATTACATGACTTTCTCTGTATTGCGTAAGCGGTAGTGAGAAAGTAAAAGAATGCTTGCAATAAAGAGAATATCCGATCTTGAATGTTTCAGGGATCTAGAAAACTGGTGCGGCTACAACAGCCAATTCTTTTTCGTATTATCGGTTACACAACAGAATAGTCTGGAGAGTCTCAATCTCAGCTTGTAGGATGGCGTAAATGGTCATCAGTGTTGCCTCATTTCCGCTACTAAGCAGTGCAAGGTCAACATGGTTTCGAACGTCCCAACACATTGAATAACATTTAATCTCTCAATTGATCAAATAATGATATACACATTTATGAATTATTGTGTGCTATTATAAATACAATATTCTCTATTTATGACAGTTTTTTGTACTGAGGAAATGATGAATTATAATTATATTGTTTTTCAGAATAAATATAACAGCAACACAATATGAATTTATTACGGTAAATATATGTCAGCCTAATCACTAATCAATGGTGACACAATTTCCTTGACACATATTTGCGTTGCAGGAGTGCTGAATTGAGGCGTAGAAGTCGAGAAAGGTGAAAATTATTTTCTATTGCAATAACAAATGTACCTCCGGTGATCATAAGCAAACGATTTCAATTATTGGCAGTTTTATTTGAGATGAGATTACACAGATTAAGGATAACTGTACCGGTTTACTTAAGAAAGCGCTGTGTAAACACACCACAAGCGTGCGCAGCCCAAAACAAAAGGGGGGCCAGCTAAATTTTTCTGGGCCTCGCCGTCCCCCACTGGGCCCTTTTACGTTCAAGTTTTTTATTTACAAATTACGTATTTTACTATTAAATAAATAGTTTTATTTATTTAATAGTAAAATAAATAATGTAGAATGAAAATACGTAAGTAGAAAGAATGAACCTTTTTATTGAAGCACTTAAATACAATTCGTATTGAACCATTTACAGTGTTGCCAGATGGTTTAAATAACCTTTGCCTCAATCAATTAAACTTACTACTGCTTACGAGCGCGTCAACGGCTAAGGCCATTCGTTCCGTAAGTGTAGTGCGTGTTTTATGACGAGAAGTGGCGGTGATCTTCTCCCGCTGGTTGGCGAGATCCGTTGCTGACCTACGTCGGCTGGCAGGGATTTTCCACGACCAAGTGTCGCTCACCATCAGAGCAACACCTTAGCCGGGACAAGCTCTAAGCTCCCGACTTGTGTGGTAGTGTAGTGCATGTAAGAGATGAGAAGAAAAGGGATGAGAAAAGGACAAACAATGGAAAGAGCGCGCGTGGTCCGTTGCCCTTTGTTAGGGTGAGTCACTTTTGCCGCCTCTACCCCCAAATGACGCAGATCAATTTCCCAAATTGTCAGCTTGAAATAGGGGGAAATCATGAATTGATTAAATTGACGGAAATAAAAAGTATTATGTAGGACTGCAGGGCCCCTTTCGAAATATTTAGGGAGGCCATGGCCCCCGCCTTCCCTGTCAGCACGCCTAATGTTTGAATATGTGTCTCACAGACACAAATTTCGAAGATAAAAGTTTAATCAAAAAATTAGGAGACCTTTTTTAGAAAACTTTGAAAACGTTGTTGAGGATTCATATAAAGAATTCCCCAATACAAATCAAACTTTTCGACGTTTCAAACTCGGAGGACCTCGAGTTCTTTTAAATCGATTGGGGAAAATTAGTACTGGAGAAAATTGACAGAAAGGTTTAACCACAGTTTTTACCACAAATGGACAGAGTTTTGCCCTCAATTAAGTTTTCGGTATCAAGGACCCTCAAAGATGCATTCTGACTACAGAATGAGTTAGAGGAAGTAATTTACTATAAGTAGGAACAAGATTTATCCACTTTTCGATACCCGGACTCGGCTATAAAGTTTATTTGTCACTGTTTTCCGGTGCACGATTACAATACTTTCTCTTCTTAAGAAGTATGTGCCAGAAAATAACTAGTCGTGCTACAGAAATGCACAGACTTTCTCGTACAAGTTAGTTCCTTACTCTGTTTCTACTCGGCTTGTTATTGGTTTTATCCCCAGCCTCTTCCCTCAATATACTTATCTCTAAAAGACATTTTCTGCATTTGCTTGATTTTTCGGTCCCTTAGAATCAGAATAGAACTTGTGGTGCTACAACAGCCCATATTTTCTGCACTATTTATAACTTTTGTAATTTTCGAACATTCGGAGAGTTCAACGAAAATTATACCTGTACCGTTTCTTAAGTGTCCTTTGCTCTAACGGAGGAAAAAATTAAAAGAATAAGTCTAGTGCCAGTTTTAAGAACACAAATTTAAATTACCTTTACTTCAACCAAAAATTATGTGAAAACATCTCGTTCTTTTAAAATAATTTTACGCGTCATAAAGTATCAAACACTATAAATTGCCTTTATTTTGTGCTTAAATTACGCAAAACTACTGTTTTTTTAAACTAGAACGTGTTATTAGAACACCTTTTTATAACAGATTGCATTAAGAAAACGAAGTGGCATTCTAAATTGCTCAATTTCCTTCAGACAACGTACGTTATTAAAAACGCTCATTTAGCTTACTGTTCATTTTAAAACTAATGTATGTTAGCTGAGATGTGACCAACATCTTACATTTTATAAAAAGAACTTTGAGTTGTTTAATTGCTAGCAAAAAAACAGAAGTGCTTACAAGCTTGTTTTTATATTTTGACCGAAAATATTCAAAATTGGTTAATGTATGTTCTTCATAGCGACTTAATCCAATTCCCCTCTCTTTGTAAAATTTCCTGTTAAGTTCGTCAAGATATTTTCTTCCATTATTGTGGGTAACTGAACGACAACTCAAGTAGTGTAAAAAAGCATATGATTGCCCTAATCCACACATTTTGATATTTTATGAGGTACCTGCGTTGGCCTTTTGAAACAGGAAAACGAGTACCTACACTAATCACGAACGTTTATCTACAAACAATTTAAAATGATGAAAGAAAAATATAGCTTTATCATTCACTGTGAGCCGCTATCGTTGTCCACTTACATTTCTCAACCGCTTAACCTTTAGCGTTTTCTCTTCGGGCAATTTAAATGCTGGCGAAGGCGTGAGACGCATTGCAATATGTTCAATTGCAAACAAAAAGACCGCACGAACCCATTTCATTAATAAAATAATTCCAACTGCTTACGGGAGATACCTGAATGGGGAAACCCCGAAAAGCTAACGTGTAGGATGGCGCCAGATCTTGTCATCCAGCTACGGAAGAACACCGCCTTCTCCCAGAATAAAACATGCACTGCACTTATGGGATTAATGTTCATAGCATTTGACACGCTAACTTAATAGAATTATTTGTGGAATATAATATATACAGATATTCTCAATTAGAACAATGGGTTATCAAATTCTCAATTTTCGGTCTCCTAATAGATTAATTTATATTAAACATTCTTTGTTTATTATTACATTTATTATTGAATGTTATTTTAATGTTATTTAAAATAAACGTACGAATATGGAACCATTTCTGAAGCGAGTTGGCAGAAAAAATTAAACGTTTTAGAGGGACATGTTACCAACATCTGAGACAATGAGATTATCTGAATTGTGGACATAGTCGCTTCGAGTCTTCACATGCGTTTGTTTTCGTTTGGATTTCCCCCGCGGTTTTCGTCCCGCATGATCATTTAATTAGTTATTTATATAGTTTTAAGTTATTTTTGGTTATTTTAAGATTTATTTAGTCAGTAGATGTTATAATTGCAATGTAATCATTAAGTATATTGGCGCAGATTTTCTTAACAAATTTATTCATTAACAGCGAGATCACTTTAAAAAAATATCTGAATGACAAAATGCACTATATCAGATGCTAATAATTTTACATAGAATACACGTACCAATGAAATATACATGATTTAAATAAAGGTTATTAGCACCTACTGAGCTATTAATTATAATATATTCATAAAAGCGTTCAATTTTTTGTCCTCTGATAACTTAAATTCATATTCATCATTACTAAGAGTATGTAATTGATAATATCAAGTAATTTGTTTTGTTTTATAATTTAGGTGTATCTGTGCCTGTTTAACGTCTGTTTGGAGACATAAAAGGAAATAAGACTTCAATTTATTCTTATAGTAAGTCTTAGTAAGCACTGAAAATAAATTGAAGGATTTAGGATTTATTTAGTGTCACGGCGAGGAAGTTAACTTCAAATTGAAACACAAGAAAGTGTTCAAAGAACAGTGTTAAAAAAACACTTTTTAAGAACTTCCATAAAAATACAAGGAGAATTCAAAACAGTTGTTTTTAGTAACAAAATATTTGAAAGCTAACACAACTTTTATATTTTTAGAAGTATTCGCCAGTTTTACAATGTGTTAAATGTTGTCAAGCACTTTCAACTCTAATATGAACTATATTAAGACTACTATTTTCTATTTTCTGAATACAGTAGTACAAACAGTCATGGAGAATAATTTTGTCAGTAAAATTTAAATATGTGTCCAATTATGTGTGAAGGTGAATTATCCAAAACATAGATGAAGAAGAAAGACTTAAAGATCTCTCACGTCAATCTGATGAAGTGAATAACTTGGTAGTTGTACAAGCTGCAATTAAATATGGATTTGTCTCAACATTTTATCACTGTATGATATTCTTATTGTATTTTTTGTCCAGCGTCACATATTTAATTAATCATTTACTGCTCATTATCCCTATTACATCATCCACACTGTGGAAGGCGCAAGAACACTATCACTGGAGTTACATGCCCGGGGAAGTGGATGATGTAAAGGCACAACCCACACTCAAACCTTCGCTCAGTGGTCGAGTAAGGCAAGTCTTTATTGTCTTTTGTATTCAATGCCTGTATTGTATTCAATGCCCCCTTTGTATTAAATGCCTGTAACAAGTAATGTACTTCAGCTTCCGGGTCAATGCCCGGTTTTGTCAGTTTCCCTGATCCATTGAGCAAATGGCCCCTTGATTTGCTTCTGGACGTAAATGTAGCTTCACTATGCGCACGTTTTGTTGAGCTTTCCTTTTGCTTGTAGTGGTAGTAGAGCTTAGGGGAGTTTCTATTTGTTAGCAGTAGAGAAAAATCAAATCTGTTCGTTCGTTTACCGTTACAAACAAGTTTTCTATAATTCGGCAACGAAAATATCTAGTTTTTGAAATGTTAATCTCTCGCTTTTTAAGAAATTATTATTATTATTACTATTATTATTACTATTATTATTACTATTATTATTTACTATTATTATTATTATTATTATTATTATTTGTTCATCTTTCAACTATTAATAGTTAAATTGTTGGGAAGGGATTTTGAAACTCATGAAAGCGTGCGCAGATGACTTTCTCCTCCATACGTCACATACAGTTTTTGACTAAATAAATAAATATTCAGTTTTATTTATTAAATAGAACACTTGTGTAATATAAACAAATCTTGTTTATTGAATACTTTTGTGCTTGTAATAAATATACTTAATATTTAAAATAAAATTATTTTATTAAAAATTTTTTATTTATTAATAATAAAATTAGTTTAATTAATTGCGTTTATCATTAGTTTGTATTAATTACGTAGATATATTTTGTTGCAAAATAATCCCATACAAAGAGTAATTTAGTTATTCACTTTCAACTTTCCGTCTGTCTGATCTCATTTATAATTCTCCCGGGCATCAAATTTAACTGCAGACGCAACACTAGTACCATTTTCATAGAAACAACTTAATTATTATTATAATTTTCCTTTTATAATTCTTACTTTTACTGTTACTAGCGTAACATAGTTGCCAAGCCTTTGTGGAGTTGGACGCGAGTAGTAATTCTCCTTAAACTGTTTTACGTCAAGTCAGGGCCCCTTTTATCCCTATCGGCTAGGGGCTCAGCGTCGTTATCCAGGATTCCCGGACGGGCACCCAACCGGGAACCCGCGATGACTCGAATTACTTAACTTCCGTGACTTCACGGAAGTTGATTAAAAAGTTTGTCTACTGGCGCCGCTATCTTCATCAATACAGGAAAATGAAGTTCAAATTTATATTTGAAGACAACGTTTCAGGGAATTACAATTATCGACCCCCTTCATCAGGCTAAAAGAAATAGAATATACGATAATCTTGACACAGTTTCCAATTAACATATCTTAATTTTATGGCCAGGTTAATTATTAAATTAAAAAATGTATTTATTCATGAGTTCAAAACCTAACGAAACGAAGACGAAAATATGCCAGTGGATAAGTAAGATTTCGAATGTCAATTTGAAAATCGCGCGTCACACTGAAAAAAATCTTCCATTTCAGACAGCGGTCCTGAGATGTTGCCATTAATGCCGCCTAGCCAATTCGTTCTTTTGTAATTAGGGATATTTTTTATATCTGAACAATAATTTTGAACAAAAAATTGGATCCATTTCTGAGAAAATCATATTAAGGAATTTTTGAAGAATTGCTAGGAGTTGATTCGAAATTGCTCGAAAATTACTGAGTTTTGAAATAAAATTTACAAGACATCATTAAAACCTAATTTTGAAGAATATATTTCATTAAGAAAGAAATATGTAGTTTTAATAATGAAGATGTTAGTATACGAGGGTGAACTGTTTCATTTTTCGGAAATTAAAAATTTGTTATGAAAATTGGACTTACATTCATAAACAAACTTTGCTCTATCCGAACAAAAATGTTAAGTAGAGCCACTTCGACCCATTTTTGAGAAAGTTTTGAATATGTCCTAGGGTCTTCTTGTCAAGTATCACAAACTCTTAAAAGATTCTTTTCAAATTCGTGGGTCCAGTAGACGAGTCAGATAGATTAGAGAATATTCATTTTGGGGGTAAATCCTGTGAAAGGTTTAGGCATTAGTGTTGCCTACAGAAAGACGGAAAACGGAAAGGTTTTTGAGAACAATTTTTTGATAACAATTACAACCGGAAAGTGTGTTTCCATCAAAATGTCTGTGACAGTTTTTTTTTTCAGCATTACAAAACTTTCTCTACACCACGTAAACGAAAGAGTAAAATTGTTTTGAAACAAGTTCTGTAATCTAATAATCGAAAGCAAACTATCTCCCAGGAACCTTGGCCACGAGACTTACAAAAGAACAGTAATCGCCATCAGTATACTCATAAATAAAGATAAGATTCATTTTATCTCTTAGTCTGTTGTATAATTGAAACAAATTCATTGATAATACTAACATAACATTAGAATGTTTCCTACACTTATTATATGTATTATCTTTTACTCAACACAAAAAACTTGCTTGTAGAAATGATAACTGTTATGTAAAGTTAAAAAAAATGCTTGAAATACTTTGCACAACAAATATTTCAAAGTGTTCAGATAATAATGAACATTCGCAATGAAAATTGATTTTGTGTTGCATTTATGCCCATTATTTCATGTCTCTCAAAACAATCTCAAGAAAAGAGAGTCGAAAGAAAGATTTTAATTGTATATATTTCATATAATTATTAAACTTCGACTTAAGTGTTTCTTCGAGAAGTTCTTCAGTACAGCGAGCTTCAAATTAAAGTACTTAAATACTCGTACTCTCAGAAATAGTTAACCTGTTCTAGCACTATTAGTTTTGTTTTAAAATGAAATATCTCAAGTTTCTGTCACCACAATGGTTATTAATAACCACTCTACTTCTCAAGAAAATATATTACATTTTTCACCATTTAGACATGTGATTAAACATATCAATAGGCTGGAACGGTAGTCCTTATCGGAAAACCCAGAGTTTACTGGAGGGCATCGCATTACATGATAATGCTCATTGATGCCCGGCCGAGACAACCATTTTTGGTCGCTGACTCGTAAAAACTGAAGAAAATTTAATTTTAACATGTCAGAAACTGAGTATTCGGAGTAAATTGTACACGAATGAAACTCCATATTTTTTAGGAAGACGCTGCTATTTCTGTTGATTAACTTAGCACTTCTTCAACAGCGTTCTTCGTCGCTAGGTAATGAGACATGCTGGATTCTGCACTTTTAGACGAACAGAACGCACATCGATCGAGACACAGCTCTCATGAAACAATGAGAAACTATTCAAACAACGTCGCAAAGCCTGTGACCCCTTAGTAGAAAAGGATATATTTCATAATGTATTTGCTCTGCGGCCTTAACCAGCCTAAGCTCCAAAGATTTTCTTAAGAGGTGGAGTATTTGAATCTTCCAACCCTTCGAACCCTAAAAGCGTAAAAATCGGAACTTGAAGTACTGTCGAAACCCATTTATCTCTTAATTTTCATACGTCGCTATTGCACTGGCCACACCAAGCTTAGGCGTGTTTCACGTTTCTAATTTTATGATAGCATTCATAAAATTAATTCATAGTAGTGGGTGCAGATCCAAAAACTTCCTGGGACGAAGGCACTTTTAGGCACTTTTAGTTGCCACAAGAATAGCTTCATTGACGATTATTGTAAAATTATCCTTAACAATATGACAAATCCCTATACAGTATTTGAGTAACTCCCGAGACTGGGGATGTGAGATCCCGTCACTCACGGCTAGATCACTTCCCGGGCATCAATGGAGATATATGAGGTGTCATTCGACGCACCTCGGTTGCGGGGAACTGATAATTTGTTTTCGGATCGGGTCAGAACATTCAAAAAAATTTCCAAAAACGTGATTTGACGTGTTTTAGCGCTGCGATCTTGGCGAGTGTGCTGGGAATAAAATCAACGCCACCTAACTAGATCTTTGTAGGTAGTGTTGATTGATTTCCAGTACCAAAGACATTTTTTGCTCAATACGCCATAATTTTCTTTCATGACGTTGGCAACATTGATGATGACATCTTTAAGTGAACAATTGAAGTGCATTTGAACAAGAGAATCGGGCATATTTCATTTTATTTTTTTCCGTATGTCTATTACCATATTTTTTAATAAAATTGCAAAAACGTACGCACAGTATAGCCTTGGAACGCATTAAATTTGAAAAATTTCATGTGAATACGGAGAAAACAAAACTGTGAATAATGTTAGAGAATGAATGATCGTTTTTACATTCGACGTCTCACTTTTACGTTCTTAGGTGTACAAATACCGATTTTCAAATGAATGTGACCCACAACTTATTCTTATTAAACTTAACACCATATTCACATAAACATACAAAACAGTCGCCTTTTTAATGTTTATATATATTCGCATACAAAACGATTAATAGAGCAATTGCTGAAGTGGAAGTGAACACATTAGACTGAGTTTGTGGTGTTTTAATCTCTTTCAAAACTAGGGGAGAGAAATATGGAAGTGTCAAGCAAATCTGGAGAAGAATCAAATGTAGTTATAGAAGATTTTGTGACACCATTTTCGGAACTAACTGAGAATGATCTTATAGATAAATTAGAGAATAACCCAGAAAAACCGCTTACCGGTGATCTTTGTGTATTATTGTGCTTATTAGCAAAAATAATAAAAAGTGTAGCTGTACTAAACTCTAACTATTCGCATCATCAATACTTTCAAGTACTTTTTACGGCAATTAAAATTTTATTATTGCAATATTACCAGTTCATATCACGTATGGGGTAACATACAAGGCCATTGGATGTTGGAAATTTTTGAAGGGGAGTATAACATTATCACCAACTACAATAAATTCGTAAGTCCAACGCCAGATACTTTAAGAACAAAGCTACGCATGAAAGAAATGAAATATGAAAGAAATTTTCAACATATGAGAATACTTTTAAAACAGTTTACAGCGTCGCCGACGCCACATTCAACTAGTATTTAATAACACAAATTGTATAATACATTTAGAATGAATCAATCTGTCAATTGTCAAAAAATATTTCATTATTCATATTCAAAGTCCAAAAGGATTGACGTATCCCCAGACCCCCTTGGATGTGCCCCTTCAGCATCATCACTTAACTACCCTTAATATATTTTAACTTTTCAATACATGTCTAATACATACAACAATCCTTGGTACATGTCTAATGCAGCACTCCATCGAGACCTCAATATTCAAACAATTCAAGAGAAGATACAAGAAATTAGCCTAAACTACAATAAACGCCTGGAAACCCATCCAAACCATCTAGCCCTAAACCTTTTAGACAATAGCCAAGAAATGTCTCGCCTCAATAGAACCTCCTCTTTGCAACTTCCTTCCCGCTTTAGTATTTGACATTGACATACACAAAACAAAAATAATTCTCCGTTTTGTGTTCTTATCATTCTAATATTTTTTTTCTTTTTTATGTTATAAGTCTTTGTATATAAATTTTTTTTTTTTTAATTATTTACTTATTATTTCGAATTGAAATAGATTGTAAATTTCATTGTGTTAATAAAAAAATTTTCAATACATACACATAATATATGCATGGAGGAAACGCCGAAACTTCCAAATTAAGCTCTTAAGGCAATTTCAAGCACATTTTGTCTAATAAACTGCTTCGATATTCCGAATGGCCGAGCCGCAATAAGAACTAAAAAGTTGGTTTGAAAAACTACTTTCTAAGCAAACACTCGAATTGCAGAAGCAAATAAACACTCAACAAACATGTAAATCATTTTTTATTTACAAAAGAAATTAATATATGGGTCCAGAAAGAAAAATTAACACAAATAGAAAAGCACCCAATTTATATAATTCGACTTCTAGAAAGTATGTTTTCACACCAACTTTTGAGTACTTGTTGCGGGTAAACAAATCGTAATATCCAAGGAGTTTATCAACAAAATATGCTTAAAATTGTCTTAAGAGCTTATTTTGGAAGTTTCGACGTTTCCTCCCTGGGCACTTAGTATATACACATAAAGGACTCCTATAAGTGAAACCAATTTCGGCGCTCGGCGGTTTTTTTCCAATTACCGCTACTCAGTACATGCCCTTTTCATATTTACAAAATTTAAATTTATTATCTATATCACTACGAGAAAGCTTCGAAGTGTTCGTGCTTTAAGGTTATCGAGAAGCTTTTGTAGGAATGGGTTTTGAATCGAGAACAATTTGTCCTAGCCGTCAGCTCATGTTTCCTGTCATCACTTGGTTATCTCTTTCGTTCGCGTTTTCCACATCAACAGCTGGACAAAGCGCGCCGCGGCGGGGGCGGCGGAGGTGGCAGCGGCCCCCGCGCGCTCTAACGAGCCGTAATGGGCGCCTCGAGACGCTTAGTCTAGTGGGCGGGCGGGACGGGGAGGGGAGGGGAGTGGTGGGGCGGGGGATGGCGCGGGCGAGGCGGGGCAGTGCGGGAAGGGGAGGGGCGGCGGGTTTTCGGCGGGCGGGGCGGGAGGGCGGGTGGGGAGGGGCGGGCGTGGCGGGCGGGGAGGACGGGTGGGAAGGACGGCCGGGTTACCGGCGGGCGGGCGGGCGGGCGGGGCGGGCGGGCGGGCGGGCGGGCGGGGCGGGCGGGCGGGCGGGCGGGGCGGGGCGGGGCGGGGCGGGGCGGGGAGGGGCGGGGCGGGGCGGGGCGGGGCGGGGCGGGGCAGGGCAGGTCGGGTCGGGGTGGGCGGGGTGAATGGAACGGGCATGCGTGCATGTGTGCGAGTCCGGCTGAAAGGAGGAGAGGGGGGAGATCTTTCAGTGGCTGCCCTGCGAACCATCACGTCCAGCGCCACTGCACCTCAGCAGATCTAATTATGGCCAATTTTATCAAAACACTGATACTTCGATATATTACCAAAATTTTTTCGATGTCGATGAAAACAGACACGATGTTTAAAATATCAATATGAATGTTTAATTTTAAATGTGATATGATATTGGATGAATGGTATTTTCCCGTCATGTTTTCCTTTTTAATTAAAGTACTTAAATGAAATATCAGTATACTCTATTATTTGGTCATGTATAACTGTTATGTTAAATAAAAGATAAAGGATATCGTGGTTTGCTATTATTCCACTAATTAATTTACGAAGTATAATGTCCAGTATCAAGTACATATAAGACGTAAGTATTAGTATATCGTGTCTTAAAACACTCTGACACCTCAATTTCCTAATCAATATCCTATACACGCGAGGTTCCAAGTGCAGAATAACGACATTACCACGTACAAAATCATCAAAAAAGATAACATGAACATTTTTTTTTAAACGGATGTTTCTGGAAAAGTATATCGATCTGTAAAAAACATTGAAAACAAAACAGCTGTGATAAAATCTATCGATGTTTGTCATGGAACATATCTATGTTTAAAAAAACTATCTATATTGTAAAACCATTGCTATTCTTTTGCCATCCCTTAACCACATCACGACCCTTGCGCTTTAGCTCATTGGTCAACGTGCTTGCTTTCCATGGCGCAACCCGGGTTCGATCCTGGTCGGGCAAGATTATAATGTGCGTTTTCCATGCAATGTCCCAGCATATGCTTCTGTGTGATAGTAAGAAAACTCACTTCTCAGGTTGAGAAGACCACAATACGGCGTGCGGATGTCTTCGTGCTAACCACACGTATCTCCTTAACCTATGATCGCCACGCCGGGACGCTGCTGGTAGTCTATGGCCCGTACGTGAGCTGTCGCGCCAAGTACAGACAGACAAGCCACATCATGCCGCGCCGCCCACACAGCCTTGAAATGATTGACTAGTTTGGGTTTCCGGGGGCGTTAACTGCTATGGTCATTAGTTCCATCAGCCCGAGGGATTGTAGTGCTCCTCCGCCGCTACAGGCCGGGTTGAGGGGTTTCCCTTCCCAGTTATCTCCGCAGCAGGGCAACACCTCGCCTTGACAAGATCCAAACTTCCGACTCGACACCCGACATGTGTTTAATATAGTGCATGTAAGAGGTGGTATTTGTGAAAGGGGAAAAGGAAGAAACAAGGATGAGGAAAGTTGGTTGGTTGGTTGGTTGTTAGAGGTTCCCGGCACGTTAACTACTGAGGGCAACGGTCCCGTAAGTGTAGTGCTTTCTTTCATCGAGGGGTGGCAGTGATCTCCGCTGGATGATGGTATTCGGCGCCGACCTACCGTCGGCTAGCGGGGTTTCCCTGCAACCAGGTATCTCCCACCAGTGGGGCTCCGCCCCAGCCGGGACAAGCTCTAAGCTCCCAGCCGGTCTCCCGATATATGTGGTAGTGTATTTGCATGTTAGTTTAAGAGTGTGTAAGGTGTGAGGATGGCACACGGAAGAGGAAGGAAAGATCGCGCGCGGTCCGTGGCTCGTTTGTTAGTGTACTGCTCCGGCATTGACCTGGTTGTGATCGGAGGATGAGAATAGAACGCGTGCGGGCCTTAGTCAATTTTTTAGTACCTCTCCGGCATTCGTCTGATTTTGACCAAAGAAACCACAGAAAACTAGCGATCAGTGCAGCCGGCCGTTAGGATGCTCCTCCAGATACTTGTTGGATTCAGCTACGTTGAAATCGGCCACCATCGTAACTCAAACCGGGAGAGGTGGCTCAGGGCATCGTCTGATGGCACTGCAGTGCCTCTGACCGGGAGGTCCTAGGTTTGAACTCAGACGGTAGCAGGATTTTCCACACTAGTGATATAGCTAGGTCGTGTTCACTCGCTGTCTACCGGAGAATTCTAGCGACCGAATTCTCTGATCGGTAGCTTTCTGTGGTTTCTCCGATCATTAACAGGCGAATGCCGGAGCAGTATCCTAACGAACAGACCAAGGGCCGCGCGCGATCTTCCATTCCTCCTATCTTCACCCCTTACTTACACACACTTACACTTACATACAATGCTTGATTTATAAAATTGTAGGTCTTGGAACGCATTCTAAATGAATTATTAATTGAATACAGATAGTTGTATATTTATTATAAAATTGAATAATTATTCTCGTGGAAGCGGAGAGCCTTTCCGTCGCGTACCGCCAGAAATCAAGCCCTACTTAAATGCATTAGTCTACACTATCACACATGCCGGCAGGCCGGTCGGGAGTTTAGACCATGACGCGGCTAGGGTCGTGTCACGCTGCTGAGAGATGCCTGTTTAGGGAAATGCCAGTTAGCCGAAAGTAGGTCTGCGCCGAATCTCACCATCCATCGGGGAAAAATCATCGCCATCTCCCGAAGAAAACATGCCCTATACTTACGGGAATAAAGACATCCGTTTATGAGCCCGGAATTCCCAATCAATCAATCGGAACGCACACCCCAGGACCTCCCGGCCTGGGGCACGGGAATGGAAACAAATGCTGGGTTTGTTGCCCTGAGACATCTCAGCTGCTAGTGTGGGTCCGCGTTCGAGAGGACGAATACAAGGGGGTGCCTGCGCGTTGAGACGGTTTCCTCTGGACATTGGATTTTAAACAGGAACGGTGCTCTCCTTTATCGCATTGATTACGCGCTTCATTGAAGATAAGAAACTTTGGAAAACTGTTTATGAATAGCTAAACATCAGCAGCTTTGCCATTGTCAAATCATTGTTCCGACGTTCACTCAATGTTTGGTTATGATTTCGAACCGCCCGAAAAATTTGCGATTGCTCTTTAAATTGTTGGCGTGCCTTACAATGTATTATACTACACCACTAGGTTGCTAATATAAGATTGTTAACAAACTATTTGATCCTTGCAGCCGCGTATTTGCTTTTAGGCATTGAAAAGTAGCATTTTGACGAGTTCGTTTTTTTTATTTATATTTTTTGTGTTAACTATTCAATTAATTATTTTGTTTTGGCAGAATTGACCTTGAGGAACAAATTAACGATTCTTTTATATTTTTTTTCAAACGTCAAATATTGTTGATTTCTTCAAAACATGTTTCATAAACATTTAAACAGTGTTCATATCTCTATGTGATATAATTCGTAGTCACGGTTTTAAAATAACCCGTTTTCATATTCTACATGATGAGTAAGCTAGATTGTTCTTTTGAAGCAGACTGCCTTTAAGTACTTCATCTTTTGGTTGTCAGTGACGTTTTGTGTCATCTATTCATGCTTGTTTGTGAAATACAGCTAGATGTAACTAGAATAACAATATAAGCTTGTTAAGGTGTCATTTTCACATACATTTTCGAGTTTTCCAGAAACTTTATCAGAAATTACTTGAAGCAACATTCACAAATGCATGCACAAAAGCAAATCGGATAATGTATAAGAAAGTCTCATAATGATGATGTATGAGAGATATTTCAATTTTATTTAATTTTCGAAAAAACAAAAGAATACGTCAAAGTGGCGTTTATGTCATGTCATTCAGCCCATGTACCCGTAGAAAAAATAAAAGAAAAAAATTGGAGCCGTATTCGAGAAAATGGCATTCGAGCGTTTCTAAAAATGCGCGATTTGGAGCTCAATTTCCCAAAAAACTTTTTCAGTTTTCGAGAAACTTCATAAGATAACATTTTAAGCACGCAGTCTCTCAAATGCCATAATGTATACAAAATGTATTCAAGAAGACTTGAAAAAAATGCAAACCTATGCCATCTTTATAAGTGTATTTTACTCTATTCTTACAAAAAAATTAAAGAAAAAATGTCGACCCATTTTTGAGAAAATTTTGGAAATGTCCCAGGGGCTTCGCCCAAATTTTAAAGAATGTTTTTCAAAATGGCAGCGCTTCGACTCGAGCCAGATCGTCCGGGAAATATCCATTTTGGTAAATATCCCACGTATGCTTTAGTCGCTAGTGATGATCAGAACCGGACACACAGACGGACGGACGTTTCGAAAAAAACACTTTTTCGGTATCAGGGGACCCCAAAACGTACATTTCAGTTGAAATCACGAAATTTGCAGATTTTTCTAGTCGTAATCCTAGGTTCAGCACTACCCTAGGAACGTGTTGGGGCGAGATGCAGTAATCCCAATCCTCCATCTCTCTTGGGCAGGTAAAATAAGCCATCTCCAGTACCCATATGCAGGTGTAGGAACTGTTTTACTGCCACTCTGATTTCACAGTCCGCTTCCCTGAGCATAAACATAGATGGCATCGATAAAACTAATTGGTAAGGTAATGTGGCATCATGTAGGTGTGAAGTAATGCCAACTTCTGAGTGGGCTTTAAATGCGCCTTCTGTAGCCTGGTCATTG
This sequence comes from Teleogryllus oceanicus, assembly GCA_964035755.1. Taxonomy (NCBI): domain Eukaryota; kingdom Metazoa; phylum Arthropoda; class Insecta; order Orthoptera; family Gryllidae; genus Teleogryllus; species Teleogryllus oceanicus. The sequence continues at coordinate 26,168,397 of CAXIVR010000011.1, read as the reverse complement.
CTTCCATCAAATTAGATATGAATGCTTTACATGGGAAGCTAAATGTTAGAGGAAGTAATTTACAACATAAAGGAACAAGACTTTTTTGTTACCAGGGTACGATACGAGGCAATACGAGGTTACGTTGCAATACGAGGTTTTCTGACGGAAAATCGCAGCTTTCCTATGAATGTTTACAATACTTACTCTTCTTTCAAAGTAAAGTGAGAAAGGAAAAGTGGAAGGTCTACATTATTTAAAAGTAAATTATTCAAAAAATATCAGTTGTTTGTTGAAATAAAAAAAATTCATAGTAGTGAAATACCTAATATGTTACGAAAGTGATTGGAGGCTTTTGAATATAGATATCCCTAACGAGTGATAAACAAAAAAAAATCTACCCAGTGTGTGATAAACAGAAAACAGGTTCTCCTATAGTAGAATTAAGTTTCCTTTAAGCCAACACTACACATGTAGTGTGAACTGAACTTTGTAAAATCTTAAAATGTTTATTATAAAAACATGAAAATATTTATAAAAAACACTGTCCAGGCTTCGAAGACGCCAGAATTACAGGTTCACATCAAATAAATGTGCAAACGTGTTTTTAGAGCATTTTATTACCGTTTTGCTTCCACTGCACGTAATGTTTCCTTCATCGTTTTACTGATATTTGGTATCTCTGTACTTTACATTTATGCAAACCATTTCTGTTGATGGATATTAACACTTTTATATTAACACGTTAATGTATGGATATTAACACGTTTATAATGTAATTCCTGCTGACAAATTCACGAATCTGCCTATGTTTTGTGAACATATTCCATACATTTATTGCAAGTTGCAAGACATGAGATTTCTATGAAGGTGAGTCCAGACATGCAACATTTGTAACACAAAGTAACACCGATGTACAACTCGAGCGATGAGTAATATGTTTTGTATTACCAGTAGTAAACAAGTGGTAAAGACAAATTTATCTACTTCAAAGCACACATCTTTTTAACTTATTTCTGCTGGCAGTAATAACATGGGCTTTGTAATGACGAGAAGTTACAAACATTGGGTTACATTTTATCAAATTTCAACGATTTATTATAAAATTCTGATTTCACATAACTGCATATGCAAAAAGGCATGCTCTGAAAAATAGGGAAATCTGACTTAACTTATTCACTACGCGTGTGCGTGTAAATATATGCCAGCAACACTACCACGTTCCATCCACGTATTCCGTGAATTTCATATTGGGGAAGCAGTGGTCACACGGTCCCGTGCCTATGACACTGGAAAACCGTCAAGCAACAGGTGCCGCGCTCAGGGGTTGCGCCATATACTAATCCTCCATCCAATTGGTGATTCCGGGCGAGTCAACAGCTTAGGTCAATAGTCCCGTAAGTGTAGTGTGTATTTTTCCTCAGGAGATGGCGGTGATCTTCCCCCGCTGGATGGCGAGATCCGGCGCCAACCTACCGTCGGCTAGTGGGGTTTCCTCCTAACCAGGACTCTCCCACCAGCGCCCCAGCCGGGACAAGCTCTAAACCCCCGACCGGTCTTCCGGAATATGTGATAGTGTGGTGCATATTAGTGTAAGTGTGTGTGTAAGAGGAGAGGATAGGACAAGGAAGAGGAAGGACAGATTGCGCGCGGTCCATGGTCCGTGTGTTAGAGTACTGCCCCGCATTCGGCCGGTGTTGATCGATGAAACGATGGAAAACTACCGATCAGAGCAGCCGGCCGCTAGAATTCTCCTCCAGACAGCAACTGATTTCGGCCTAGCTGAAAAGCTAGTGACGAAAATCCTGCTGCTGTCAAGACTCGAACATAGGACCTCTCGGTCAGAGGCGCTGCAGTGACATCAGTTGATGTACTGAGCTCCCGGTGGTTATACTAATGTTGCAGTTATTGTGTGCCGAGGAATTGTCACTATTTCAGACGTTATGTTACGTTGGTGCTTGTCTGGGCCTATCTTTAATTTATTTCATTTTATTTTTCTAATTATTATTAATTTTTCATAAATAATTATATTTAGACATTTATGCCCAATAAACTTGGCGATCAAATTGTTTTCATTTATATGGTTCATTTTAAATTTTGTCATTTTCTTAAATCAAAAGTTTTGTAAAGTCACTTGGTCTCCAATTGATAAAATACTTCCTTGTAATTACGTTTTTTGTATGTAAAGCTTATACTAATACTTGAACCTTATCAGTATTAATATCGACCCTTGTCAGGACCAGTTTTTTTCGTGTAACAAGTCCAGCACGTCTTTGGTGTGTACACATGCTGTGGGCTACTAGTCCAGTCACTTGGTATTAGAAGCAGGACAAAATTTCTCCAACCAAAACAAAGTTTTTCTCTCAACGGTTGTACAAGTTTTTTGATGTGCTGGAATTGAATATTATGATTGCTACATTGAAAAAGATCGGCTTCACGGAAAAAATTCCATCAAAAAACTAAAAATTTCGCCCTTTTTCGTTTTTTCCCTTATATCTCCAAAATTAAGCGTTTTATCGGAACATCCACTCTGTACAAACAAACAAATAGCAGACAAAATTTTCGATAAAATTTATGTATTAACTTTAATGGCTTTAATTGCCAAAATGCAAGTATCTCTTTCTCGCCTTCCTACATCTCGGCGGCGGTCTATTTCACTATATCGTGAAAACAGACATTTACGCGTGGCGTCAATAAAGTATGAGTAAGGACGCAACGAATTTAAAAAACGCTTGAAAACACACAGCTACATGTGTTTTCATGGAGAAGGTTTTATCCTCTCTTACATAAACACACTTACACTCACATGCACTACCATACATGTCAGGAGACCGGTTGGGATCTCAGCACTTGTCCCGGCTGAGGCGGTGCCCCGCTGGTGGGAGATACCTTCCTCGTTAGCCGAAGGTAGGTCGGCGCAGGATCTCACCATCCAACGGGGGAAAATCACCGCCAACTCCCAAGAAAAAGAATGCGCTACCCTTACCTTTACTGGACTAATGACCTTAGCAGTTCGCACCAGGAATCACCAATCAATCAATCGATCAATCAAAAATCCAAAGTTTTGGGAACCTCTCTTCTTTTAGCTGTCAATCGTATGGACGTACCAGGTAAAGTGTAGCACCAGTCTCGTTGCAACCGCAAACGGAGTGGCGTAAGGCTTATTGGGAGCTGGGACCGGCGGAGATGGCCCTCGGAGACCTCGTTGTAAATGCCCCCTCGACAGCTGGTGCTCACTAAAACGGTGAGCTCCTTCAACAAGGGGCCCGCAATTACGTAGAGCCCACTCGGCAAATGGAGCACCTTCGATAGGTTTGGTTTGGTTTTTTCGTGTTTACGGGCGCGTCAACTGCTTTGGTCATTAGTCCCGTTAGTGAGTAAATGTTTTTTTCTCGTGAGATGGCAGTGGTCTTCCCCCGCTGGATGGCGAGATCCGGCGCCGACCTACCGTCGGCTAGTGAGGTTTCCCCCTAACCAGGACTCTCCCACCAGCGGGTCACCGCCCCAGCTGGGACAAGCTCTAAGCTCCAGACTGGTCTCCCGGAATGTGTGGTAGTGTAGTGCATGTTAGTGTAAGTGTGTGTGTAAGGGGAGAGGATAGGACAAGGAAGAGGAAGGAAAGATCGCGCGCGGTCCGTGGCCCGTTTGGTAGGGTACTGCTCCGGTATTCGCCTAGTGTTGATCGGAGAAACCACGGAAAACTACCGATCAGAGCAGCCTTTGCATTGTATAAATTTGAAGGAATTTGCATTGAAGAAATTCAAAAACGCGTTTGCACTGCTGTCTCGTGGCACAAGAGCGAAGTCGCTCGCCATTCACCAAGGAGGTTCGGGTTCGATTCCCGAACAATCTCATGTGAAATTTGTTTCAACAAAACGAGTTTAGCCGCTTCACAAGGGCTAGTCCAACCCCTGTGAAGTGTCTTAAACTCTACCCCTATCCTAGGTTGCTTCCCAATCCTGGCCTCTGGGTAGTGACGCAGGAGCGCGCAAGAGAGAGTCGCGCGCGCAGAGATGCTACCCGGCGGTCCTCTTGACGACTAACGAACTTACGGACTACGTAATGGAGGATTACTCCCAAAGACGTTGACTTTAAAAAGTAACGGAGGATTACTCCTCAACGCTCAATGCCCAATGGGGGTTATGAGACGCGTTGCGTCATGACGAAGGCGCAACAAATTAATAAAAAAATTAAAAACTTATTCAAAACAGTATTTTAATTGACGTCGCCATACAACATGTAAAGTGCGCCAGGAATTAGGCGGATGAGAAGGCCTGATTTCCAGAGGTCTATTAAAGCTTGGCAGGCAGAACTTCAGACGAAGATCAAGCTTCTTCAGTCGAAGGGGAACTCCTTCGGCAGAGACATCGCCATTTCCATCGCTTCTGTCGCTGCTGACCATATACCGAACAGTTTCACACTTCTCGACAGATCTGACCATAAATTTGACAGCGAACTCCAGAAAATGTGCAGTGCTTGATGACTTGTAAAACGTAACATTCTGTCTACTCTACAGGTTAATATATTTTCCAGAATTGCTGTTCAATGGCATCTCTAGCATTCCAGTCCGTATTATTTTTTTAATACAAATGGCTAATGCAGATGGATTAATGAAATGGGTGTGGGATCCATTGTGTAGATGGGTGGTGATTCAAAAAGTTGTAGTACTAATGTGTTGAGTTCAGTTAGCTATTGAGAAAAATAACCTAGTTAATTAGAACAACTGTTAGTTGTAGTAGTTACGAAAGTGAATTGAGTCCAGTTAAGTCTTATCCCTATTTTGGCGCAAAGTAAGGCTTAAATATGGCATTGACTGTTCTCAAGGATGTTTTCGTTAATCACGAAGGTCCAAGGCCGAAGCCTTGACGTTGTCTTGACAGTGAGCGAAGAGAGTAAAATTGGCCGTATTGATTACAAGTGAACATTTCTTACGTGTTCCTTTTATCCACACGCTATAGTAAAAAACATTAACTTACTGAATGGACAGATAACCTAAGCGCGCACTAGATCGGTACGGTGCGGACGGACGGAACCAGACGGACGGGCGACGGGACCACACGGACGGGACCAGACGGACGGGACCACACGGACGGGACCAGACGGACGGGACCACACGGACGGGACCACACGGACGGGACCAGACGGACGGGACCACACGGATGGGACCACACGGACGCGTTTTTGTGTGGGTCGCGCGCCATATGCGGGGATGGGACGGAGCGGACACTTCGAACAGTTTCTGAATGAATAGCCGGCGGCGCTAGCCGAATGCGTTTACTACGCTCCGTGAAGTCACGAAGGTTAAGCGAATTCGAGACTCGCAGGTTCGTGGTTGGGTGACCGGCTAGGAACCCCGGGATCTAACGGCGTCGAGCCCCTGGCCGAAGGGATAAAAGGCACTGACTGACTGCGACGTGACGAGACTGGACTAATATTAAAAATAATAATGCCCATTAATGGAGGATTACTCCCAAGGGCAAAAGCGCTCAACGCCCCTTAAGGGGCTTGGAGACGCGTTGCGTCAAGGAGTGGACGCAACAAATTTAAAAAAAAAAAAAAAAATCAGTTTACTCTTCTCCGTGTCTTCTATAGTGCCGGACGACTTCGTAATGCTAAGGTATGAAACAATCGCTTTTTGTTCATTTGTAATGGCAGAAGATGATAACGAGGAAAGGAGCCGAAGAAAGCCCAGATTTTTTTATATAAACACAATGAGAATGACAAACTGGTTAGTCTCCTTATCCTTTCCGTCTGGGCTATCTTTTCAGTTTTGATCCAGTGCCTTCTCAGCTTCCATCTATGCCATATACCCTAAAAGACATTTTTTTTCCTTTTTTTCATTTAATTTTTTTCGATCCCTATTAACGGAATTGAAATATGACTTTAAGAATATTAGAGAAGAGTAAAACCTGTTAAAATATGCACATTTTCATTGAAAAATTTGGAGCCGTTTTTAAGAATATATCTGTGAGCATTCCTGAAAATGCGCATTTTCAGCTATTTTCACAGACAAATATTGAGTTTTGGAGAAATATAATTGGAAAACATTTCAAGCTCTTCCTCTCACAAATGCAATAAAGTTAAGTGCATCAAGTTATATATAGTTATAACAATGTTTCGTCCTGGAATGGACAGTATTTATTATGTACTTCGCAAAAAGTCTTTAAAACATTTCAATAGATTACAATCTGTTGAAACTAATTTTCAGTATTAATATGCCCGTTTATTCTAAGAAAAGAATTTTTTAGAAAAAGTATATAATTCGTTCCCAACCCTACCCGGAAGCCATTCAAAAGTTCTATTTGGAATGCACGTGCGGTATCAAAAACGTCAAAGGAGGTCACACGTGAATGCTCGTCCCATGTCGCTATAAGAACATCTTCAACAAATGTATTTCAGGCGTTCGGAATGCATGGGGAAGGGTATTCTTTCAGATGAAGCATTACTTCATTTTACAGCTACTTACGAAGTAATCTAATACAGAATAACGAAAATCATCTTGGTAACCGCAATAGAAAATGCTCTGTAACGGCTTCGGTCACAATGCTCTACAACGTTATTATCCCTTACGAACCCCTTTCCTATCATCAGCTTTCTCGTTGGGCGTTTCAAAACACCAAACACAGGCTACATACACAATTATGGATTAAATACAGTTCAGAAATGGAGTCAAATGGTTAAATTATTGCGCAATTTTTTGTTTAATTTTTTGTTGCTTTATTTTTTGTTTCGATTATCAAAAATTGATCTGACCGTATATTTTGCCTATTAAAGTAACGAATACTATAAAAAAATAAAGGAGAAAGTAGAAAAGATTGAAACAGATATAGGAAAATAATATAAAAGAATATAAGAATGATTTGAAAACTCTCATCACAGAAACCAAACCAAAAAGTCTCTATTAAAATAACATTCATGCGACCTCTAAAGGATTAAAGGTGAAATATTTTAAAACGAATCGTGCTTCAACAACAAATACTTTCTGGCGTTATTGGGTAACGGTTACGTAATATAATATTGCTACTTCTAACCCAATAACTCTTCAGGCATGTAGAGTGGATTGAAAAATGTAAACTTTTACAATTTTCGAAAAGCCAGAGATTTTAATGAAAATTCGACCTGCGTCATTTTTGCTTTCTCGTATACGTACGTATATATGGAGTAATATAAGTAGTATACAGAAAGCTAAGTAATGCTGCAGAAAATCGATTTCGAGATTTTAACGGAAATACACGATTTGCGGCCCCCTTATAACGAAAAATTGTTTTTTAAAAACGTTCGTCCGTCTGTCTGTCAACAACAGTGGCGCCTAAACTAATTGTAGGAATTTTTTTCAAAACGAATGTTAGTCGGTCAATTTGCTCCGATTCGAAGCTCTGCGATTTTGAAAAAAAATGGGAATACAAATTTTGGTAATAAATCCTGCAAATCGTTTAGGTGCTGGTATTCACAGACGGAGAAACTGTCGACAGACACACGGGCAGTCAGATGTTTTTCTGTCAACTAATTTTTTGATATCATGGATCTCCACAACTACCCTTCATATTCGAGAAAGTTATTTACATACATTTAGGGGGAAGAAAAATCCTCTTCTGCGGTATCAGGGACACAATGAGTTTTTCTATCGAAAAATCGGCACTCTTCCCTGCAACATTACTATATTTTCTGTCTTACGGACGTAAGGGTGACAAAGTAAAGATTCAGGTAGGGGAACGTACACGAACCTCCTGATATATGTGTAGAGCCCTCTACGTCCGACGGCCCCTCTCTTTCAGAGAAAAAATCATCTAACGCACGTTTTAGAGCACTCGTTAGCATGTTTAGATATTTTTTAAGAAAATTATGTTTGACATTTTAATTTGTATATAATAATAAAATATATTTTGCATTTCGGTACCACTCAGCCAAATAATATTTCAGATGTATTAAAGTTCGAATCTGTTGGACTATGGCAACTACATGTACTAGTAATAACTTCCATTACTTTTTGGTTAGTTCAGTGATGTGTTTTAGTTATTTTTACATACTTTCCACTTTTCAATTGTCTGGTAAAGTAATAAAATTTTTAAACAAAATTACTTGATATCTTGCAAGAATATTTAAAAGGGATGTATCTCTGAATAAAAAGAAAAATGAAAGAAGCGGGAAAAGAAGATAGAAAAATGTTAATTCACATAAATTATTGCTCAAATATGCGAGAAACTTTGGATTTTAAGTAAGAGATTCGGTGCCTCATAATTTGTAGCAATAATCGAATTGAATAATATTTTCGATTTTCAATAATGCTTCAAGATGTTTACAATTCGTGTTAACTATTAAAATTTTGCATTGCATGTTGTTTATCTTTGTAGTTCTCGGTTCATATCTCGTTGGCATAGAAAGATAGCAACCCAATATTTACAACCCTTATTGCTCCACTCACGTCTCAAACAATGCAACTTGCTCATCAACTAGGATGTTTTGTATTCAAATAATCCAAAACATCAGTTACCTAATATTCTACCGATTTCGTAACTAGAACGCCAACGATGTTACATCTTGACAGACACATTTCACGTTCATGGTCACGCGACCGGCAGAAATCATCTGATAATCAAGAACTATCTTTCATCGCTTATCTGCGCCTTAAGTGCCCTAAGTAGCGCCACTCGCAGCGGCAATTCAGGAAGATTTGGCCGCTCGCCTCTCCACTCACGGCCGGGCGTCCGGGCGGACGTCGTGTTCCGCGGGCACCCACCTCGAACGTCATGATGCCTTCGTGGCCGTACTTGTCGAAGATCTGCTTGAGGAAGAAGCGCTGGTCGAGCGGCAGGGCGTTGGCGTCGGCGCCGGCGCCGGGCGACGCCGGTGCCGACGACTGCGCCGCCCGCGTGCAGTCCAGCAGCGCCGCCAGCTGCACGGACAGCAGCAGCGGCAGCAGCGATGGGGCCCACATGTCTGCAGGGCGGACGGCGCGCCAGCCGCGACCAGCCGGCCTCGCCGCGCGTCGTGCGCGCCGCCGCCGCCAGGGCGCAGCACGCCCGCCAACGCTTGGGTGCGCTTTGCGGCTTGCGATTGGTTGCCGAAAGACTGGATAAGGCCCCTCGCTTCCCTTCGTGGAAATGAAAATAATTTTTTATTTTGGACGTGGATATGTCTTTGGATGGGATCAGTGAAACATTTTCCTTATGGTCTTTCCAATATCAGTAACTCTTAACTCTCTAGCAATCGCTTCGTTAGCGACGTAAAAAACTAAAGGTGCTACAACAGCACGAGCTTCTTTGCATTATAGGAAAGAGTTACAACGTAAAATTGTAATTTATTAGTCATCTGTAATGTATCTCCTACTAACAACTCAGCTATAAATTGAAGTGTAATTAAACCAATTTAAACGAAGCGCCTGTCGTACATATCGGAATTTCTTTCGATAGTACAAACAGTAGTAATTTACAATTTTTACAAATGGGACAAACCCGAGTAAATTTAACTGCTACATTTTTTGCAGCACATTACACAGAAAAGACAGAATGTCCATAGAAGTTTGCTGTAATAACATCGACGTGAGCTAACAATTTCTCAAAACTATAATCAGCGATCAAAACCGCATAAATAAAAGAAATGTATTTGTTAGTTCTGCGTTAAAAATATTACCTTTCATAAATCTACTTCCCTTGTAAGAATTTTATCTATATCATACGTTCATCACGACCGGCGACATTCAAATATAATTTGAAACTGCCATGTTGCCATTTTGCGAACTGATAGCACGTCAATCGACGCTCGGGAAATCCGAATATCCAATTTGGATTTTTTTCCAATTTTGGAAAATTCAGCGTGTGCGCCAAAATGGGACCAGCACCACTTCCTTTGCAGTTTTTGCTAAATACGAAAAAACTAAAGAAAAATTGGAGCCGTTTTAAATGATTGGAAAAATTGAAGCCGAAATAACTGTTTAGAATTTAAAATTGCCTATGATTAATGCAAAATTACGCAAAAAATACTACTATTTCCGAAGAATTCAATATTACTTTATTTGAAGATGTTTCTGATGAACACTTTTCTTTAAGAAAAAATATCTTCATAATTGTAGGAAGACGCCAAGAAATTTTGAATTTTTGCAATTTTCGAAAAATCAGGGATTTCAATGAAAATGAGACCTGCGCAATTCACTTAAGCTTACACAGGCCTGCAACAAAATTTAATCAAACAGTTTGGGCAATTATTTTGAAAATTTTGATAATCTATGAGGGGTTCAGGTAAATTTCCCCCTAAAAATAAAACATCGACTTCAAATTCTAGAAGCCACATTAGCCAGAGTGATTACGGAATATCAAATTTGGTGTAAATCCTGCTTAAGGTGTAGGCGCTAGCGTTGCCTATAGACGCACGGACGTACCGGGATCGGTAAATCAGTGCAGCAACTGATGCCACTGCAGCGCCTCTGACCGGGAGGTCCTAGGTTCGAGTCCTGACGACGGCAGGATTTTAGACACTAGCTTTTCAGCTAGGTCGAATTCAGTCGCTGCCTGGAGGAGAATTCTAGCGGCTGGCTGCTCTGATCGGTAGTTTTTCGTGGTTTCTCCGATCAACACCAGGCGAATGACGGAGCAGCACCCTACTAAACGGGCCACGGACCGCGCGCGATCTTTCCTTCCTCTTCCTTGTCCTATCCTCTCCCCTTACACATGGACTACACTACCATATATTCCGGGAGACCGGTCGGAGCTTAGAGCTTGTCCTGGCTGGGGCGGTGCCCCGCTGGTGGGATAGTCCTGGTTAGGGTGAAACCCCACTAGCCGACGGTAGGTCGGCGCCGGATCTCGCCATCCAGCGGGGGAAGATCACCGCCATCTCCCGAGAAAAACATGCACTACACTAACGGGACTAATGACCAAAGCAGTTGACGCGCCCGGAAACACGAAAAAAACAAACCAAACGCACGGACGTTTTGTCGTCAATCGCTATCTCGGCAACAAGAACCTACAAAACACTGATTCTGGCTACACAACGCGTTAGAGCAAATAATTCACTAAACAGAGGGACAAGGTTTATCCACTTTTTCGATACCAGGGCCCGCAATAAGACTTTTGTGTCGAAAATTTGCCGTTTTTTCTTGCAAAATCACTATATTTTCTTTATACCGCGTAATCAGTAGCAAGAAAGTACAGAATGGCACAGACTTTCTTGAACTAGTTAGTTTTCTAATTTCTTTGGTCATGGCTAGTTTTCCGGTCTTGCCCCATCCTACTGTCAGCTGCCATGCCGCCCTAAATACATTTCTTTTAATTTTGTCAATTTTTCTGTTTGTGCTAATGGTAGAACCAAAATATTACTTTAAGAATATTAATGAAAGGGAATCCCTCCCCTACATGGAAATTTTTGTTGAAACATTTAGAGCCGTTTTAAAGAAAATGTCGCTTAAGTGTCACTGGAAATGCAAAATTTGAAGCTCTTTTTCCCAGAAAATGTTGTGTTTTCGAACAACTTCATTGAAAATCATTTGAGACACTTTCTCTCACAAATGCAGTAATGTCTACGAATCACTGGAAATGTGCATATTAAAGGCGTCAGAGGCAGTTGAAAAAATACATTTGTGTAATTTTGAAAAATAAAAGATTACAGCAAAATGACTTTTGTCATCTAAAACAGTAGTTGTTAGAAAAATTAGCAATATCAAAACATTAGCACTATCGTTGGGAAATTTTGAAGAAAAAAATCGGAGTCGTTTTTAAGAAAATGACGTTTAAGCGTTTCTGAAAATGCAAAATATTAATATTTTCACAGAAAATTTTGAGTTTTCAAGAAATTTTATGTCATTTAAACCACAAGTGCTCATAAGTTAAAGAATGTGAACAAATATATTCTAATGTTAATATAAGCGACATGAAAGCGATATCAAAAAATATATTTTGTAAGTTTTGAAAAAACAACTACAAAATAATGCAGCAAAATGGCGTTAATGTCATATAATAGAGTACATTTAGCACTATCCCTACCAAAAGTTTAAAGTAAATATTTGAGGCAGTTTTCAAGAAAATAATGTTTTGTTATTTTTAAAATTGCACAATATTACCAAAATTTACTAAAATGTTAACAAAATACATGACCTTAATGAAAAAATGACTATGGAGAAAATTTGTACTTGAAGGAAAAATCTCTACCTTCAATTTTGTAATAGTAGGAATGCGCCAAAAAATTTCACTTTTCCAATTTTCGAAAATTCAGGTAAATAGCGAAAAACGAACCTATGCCATCTATATAAGTCTATTTTACCGAAATATTACTAAGCGAAATCTAACCGAACAAATATTTCAAAACTACAAAATTGAAGATGTAGATTTTGCTTTAGACAAAGTCCATGGTAAAAAACAGCTCTTTAAAAAAGGTCATGTACAATGGTTTGGAAAAACGGGTAGTTTTGCGTAATTTGCGCTTGAAGTTTACACTTCTTCATCTTGCCGATTTCTTAACCGCTACTTCGGTCTTCCGGCGCCTAAAATTTTCTTTTACAGTCTTCTCTGTTCTTCCAGGAATCAGGAGGTGATTGCCACTTCTCGATTATATTTCTGATCTTGTCGTTTCACCCTGGCCTTGGTCTTCCTTGTTTTCTCCTTTCACTTGGTTGCTATTCAAATGATCTTTCGGAGTCTTTTCTCATCCATTCGCTGTACATGTCCATACCAAGTAAGTTGTTTCCTCTATAATATCATGTTGCAGATTCATTATCTCCTTAACCTGTTCATTTGTAATTCTTTCCCTTCTAGATATTGCTGCCGCTCTTCTAAGGAAATTCATATCCAGGGCTCTCAATGTTCTTTTCTGTTGTTCTGGAAGTTGCCATATTTCTGCTCCATACAATGTTAAACGTTCAATCATACATTTATATATTCTAATTTCGTGTTCTTACTTATATTTGGATCTCAGATCACTGGATTTTGATCTAATAATGTTCCTAATATTTTAATGAGTCGCGTTTCACACTCCTTTCCACAAAAGCCCTGTTCCCTATTGTTATTCCCAAGTATTTTATGTCCTCTGCTGTTATTATTTCTCCGGTTTTTTCAGTCAATACTCATGTGTATTGCCTAGTGTCCAGTATAATGTTCTTTTAGGTTGAGGCTTAGTCCCAATTTCTCATACTCTTTTTTTATCTTCCTAGTATATTCAATAACTTCCTATTCGTGCGCCATCAGCACTTGATCATCAGCGAATTGTAGGGTATAGAGTGTTGTGTTATCATCAAGTTGTATTCCCATCCCAGCACATTTTCTTTTCCATATCTGTAACACCGCATTAACATATATTTTAAAGAGGATAGGTGAGAAACAGCATCTTTACCTTAACCCTTTTGATATAGGAAATATTTGGGTCATCTGTTTTCCAACTTTCACTATTCCCTTTTGGTCTATATACAATTCCTTCACCGCATTTATTAAGATTTTATTTACATTTCTATTATTCATAACTTCCCTAACTTTATGATTGGCACACTATCATAGGCCTTTGCTATATCAAGGAAGACCAAGTTTATGCATTTTCTAAAAAAATATTTTCTTAAAAACAGTTTCACATTTTTTCTTTCATTTTTTTCAGAGCTAGAAGAAAGATCGCTTAAAAGACCAGAGCAAGTTTCATTTTCGTTGAACTGTCCGTATTTTCGAAAATTGCAAAAACTTTACAATTGGAAATTACGAAATGAAAGATATAGATTTTTGACATAAACAAAATCTGTTCTAAAAATCAGCTCATTAAAAATTATCATGTACTTTTAGTGTCGGGAAGAATGTATATACAGATAAGCATTAGGTACTGAAGTCGTCGTTTCGAAAGCATTCATAATGTGACATATTGGATGGCCTTTATTTCTGGATGTTCAATATAATGTGAGTTTTTTTCTTGCTTGCCTATATGATGTGCTGGAAATAATGCAAGAAAGTATGTGTTGTAGTACCAATAATAGGTCGGAAGTCAGCAAGAAAAACCACGTATAATAAGCTCAAAGCAAAACTTTTGAGAAGTTAGCCAGTGTTACGAGGAATTGAGAAACGCACGTGACGACATGTAGTTGTCGGTGATGCGCTGCACAATGTTTTGAATGTGTCGAAAAAACTTTGTCTTTGCCATTACAATGCTAATTCTTGTTGTATATTTTTCCTTAGATAGCTAATGTGCTAAGGTGTTTATGCCATACCGATGTGGTATCTGAAAATGTATGCCGTATCGCACAGAAGGAAGTGATGTAGAAAAGTTACGACAGAAAATAATGCATATCCATGAATATACATTCTGTTTTATTTTACCAACATCTTTATACATATATTCATATAAATTGTTTTGATCTAATTCAACAAATCCTGCTATCAACCTTACCTTAATGTATGTAAGAAAATGTAGTACCTTAATGTATGTACAATTTCCAAATAATAATCAGAACTCTCACACCTCTTTGTCGTTTTACCTAGATATTCTAAGAATGATATAAAAGAAAGAACATTAAATAGTTATAATTGATAAACACAGTCAATCGCTTTAACGACCATACAACACGATATTCTGTAAGCAAGATCAACTTTTCTTCCATTTCCGCGAACTTGCCAAATTGCGCGTGGCGCCATCTTCCCGTTTTCATTCTAGCGAGGCATTTCAAACAACGCATATTTCGTAGCTTTTCATTAATTAAGGAAAGCAATGATCTATTCAATATATAGTGACCTCTACTTCTATTTTTTCCTTCCTTTTTTGGTATCTCATTGTTTAAAACAGTTCACTTGGAGTCGAATAGGAGGGACAACAAAATCGTTCTCTTTACAGCTTTAATATATATGATATCGTGGGTGCTTTACAAGAAGCCTCTAGAACATTTTGAAATTTCTCCCAAAAGTGGCTCCAAACTTTTACTTTGTCGTATAAGTATGCGTATACGGAGTAGTATACGTAGTATAGAGGAAGTTATGTAAAGCTGCGCCAAAACCCGGCGATTTTTCGACAGAAAAACACATAGTGTAAGGCCCCGATACGGAAAAAGTTGATAAATCCTGTTCTAATATGTAGCAATTTACTCCCTCTAACACGTTATGTAGTCAGATTTCAGAAAGTGTGGCTCCTTCATACCGAAAAATTGCTTCTTTTTCAAAAGGCACGTCCGTTCTGCGTCTGTCAACACCACTAGCGCCTAAAGCATTCGTAGGATTCTTTGCGAAATGGATACTCCCAGTCGATCTGGCTCGACTCGAAGCTTTGTGATTTTGAAAAAATTTCTTGAAGATTTGAGGTACTTTACATGAACCCCAGGAACGTTTTCAAAATTTTCTCAAAAATTACTCCAAATTTTTTCTTTATGTTTCTTTCGAGAAAAGAGTAAAATTCACGTATAAATATGGCACTCGTCCGTAAGATGACTTAAACGCCAATTTTCTATATTCTTTTATTTTTCAAAACGTACACAGACTTTTTGTGTCGCGTCATTAATAGTTACATTAGCGGCGATTTTCCGCATTACACTCCAAGTGTTCTGTGAAAATGAGCTCAAAAATCCGCATTTTCAGAAACTCTCAAACGCCATTTTCTCAAAAATGGCTGCAATTTTTTTCTTCAAACTCTGTGTAGCGATACTGCTAATACTGTTTAAGATGGCATAAAAGTAATTTTGCTATATCCTTTTTTTTCAAAAATAATGCAAATGTAATTTCTTAAAGTCTCTCTCAAGTCGTTAATATGCTCATTTCCAGCGATTTGTATTTATTACAGCATTTGTGACTAAAATTGCTTCAAATGACGTCCAATGAAGTTTTTCAAAAGCTCAAACGTTTACTAAGGAAAAGAGCTTCAAATTTCACATTTGCAGTAACGCTTAAACGCCATTTTCTTAAAAACGGCCCCCTAACTTTGCAACGAAAATTTGTATATAGAAAAAAGTTTTACATTTCTGTAATATTCTCAAAGTAATATTTCAGTTCTGCGATTAAGAAATCGAAAAATTGGGAAATTAAAAAATGCATTTTGGGCAGCGGTAGATGGCAGCTGTCACGACGATGGGCCAACACCGAAAAGCAGAGCCGATATCAAAGACGTTAGAAAGCTAGATCGAGAAAGGCTACGGCTATCTTCCTCGTGTATATTTGGAGACGATGACTAGAGAAAGTTGTGTAATGCTGCGGAAAATTGATTTCGAGATTTCAACGGAAATACACACTTGGGAGTCTCCTGATGCCAGAAAAAGTGCATTTTTTTCCTCCTTCTAAACATCCGTCCGTCTGTCATCTGTTGAAACGAATTATAGACCTTGGTTTTATTAAAGCTGCGTGGGCATTACCGCACCATGTGCGCGCTGATCGTCAGTAAGGCCTACCAAAGAAAGATCTCTATAATATTACGTAGTAATACCGCATGCTCAAAAGTGATGTTTGAGGAACTGATGCGAGATATTTTCTCTTTGATGGCAGATTTATATTGCCAATTGAGCTAGCACCGTATGTGTTAGAGTGCTTCAGATATTCCCAAGTGTTACGTTAGTCTGAATAGAAAATTATGGATCGCACCAAACAAAAATACACTGATTTCTCTAGAGCGAAAAGTGATACAATTATTAATTACTTGGCTGACCGAGAAACGCCGTGTCCTAGGCACAGATGACAAGGCTTTTGGTCGCCATTCTGCGACCTTTCTCAGGGTGAAATGTTTTTTTGCCCTGAGAAAGGTCGCAGAATGGCGACCGAAACGTTGGCACCTTTGCCTAGGACGCGGCGTTTGCCGGACAGTCCAGTAGCTACTGACTCCGGTCGCGGAAGCCGGTGTGAGTAGCTACACATGGTACAAACATTCCTTGTAAATTGTATACTGCATGTTTATTGTATATTTTAAAGGTAGATAGCGCATGTTATATGTCTTATTTTAGGCATTTTTACTGCGTAGAAATCCGAGCTGTACTTTATTAGAAATCCGAACAATAAAAGAAAGTTCATGAAAACTTAAATTCTTGCCACCTGTACGTAATGCAAACTATACTCCGATTTAAACACAGTGTCACTTCAAGATCACGAGCCGGACGGAAAGGGCGACACTGTCATCAAATTGAGAGTTTTGTTACGACTTAAAGTTTTAGTACTGGAACTCCCGATTGGATGTCAATGCTCCTCTTCTTCCAGCTCATGACCTTCAAGTACTACTAAGTTTAAATCAGAGAATATATGCGTGCGTTCGTAGTACACCAGACCAAGAGGACTAGAAACGAGTCCAGCCCTCTTGACCAGACTCGGTAGCTTGCTGGCCGCTTAGAGGTGTTAGTAGCGTGGCTGGCCCAAACATTCGGAATTGCCTTAATAGATAATGTCTGATATAATGGCTCCTTGGTTTTGTTTCCGAATTTATCAATATTTGTTATATTCACCATGAATTGAATGCAGCTCATCTCAGTTTCTTCGGAAAAATTATTTGAGTTTCAAAATAAAAATATAAAATGAAAAAAATATAACACTGTACGCAAAATAGATATGAGGAATGCAACAACCTGAAATAAGAGGCGATACAAGTAAAAATAAACCTCAAACACGAACCAAATGAAAGAATCACGACAAACAAGAGGATTTTCAATTATAGGACTTATTTTCCGAGGACAATTGTCCGCTCTTTTCTCTCCTGAAATAGTACATGAATAGCAAATTGAAACATATTTTAGTGACAAAAGGAAGCAAAATAATCAAATTAAGGATGAATTTCATTTGTAACACATTTTCCTGCTCTTTAGCTATTAACAATTGAATTCATTAGTTGATGAGAAATAAAATCGCTCAATTACGTTCATGAAATTTACAAAAATAGGAAATTTTACTTCACGAAGAAAATATACACGATAACAGGCAAAATAGTTAGTATACTATTGTTATATTATTTAGAGAATGGTGATGTAATCTTATGTTCTGCATAATGAATACATTAGAAAATTTCAGGAAAGTATCAATTCGAAGAAAGCCTTTACATCTTGAAAACTAGTAGTGCTACAGAATAACCTGAAAATTAGTAGTGGTACACTTTATTGAAATTTTCTCAATTTGCCGGTTGCCTAATAGTAGAACCAAATTATTACTTTAAGAATATTAAAGAATAGTTAATAATCGTCCTAAATGTCAATTTTCATGAAAAAATTTTGAACCGTTTTTAAGAAAATTGCGTTTAAGCGTTATTGCAAATTCGAAATTTGAAGCTCATTTTCACAGAAAATATTTAGTTTTCAAGAAACTTTATATGACATCATTTGAATCACACGTACTCATAAATACTAAAAAATGAGAACAAATCGCAGCTAATGGACTCCATATTGAGAGAAGTCACAAATTACATTTTTGTAATTTTTGAAAAAACAAAATAATAGATCTTTGCGGAAAGTGCGAATGCGGCAAAAACAAAAGAATAGAATAAAATGGCATGTAGGTAATCTCATAGAGATTATTTATCACTATCCCTACGTGTAATTTGAACAGAAATGCGGAGCCGTTTTTGAGAAATTCTTCTTTTGTTATTTTTAATATTGCACATGTTGCAAGTATTATTGCGCCAAAACTACCAAAGTTTCAAAATCTGTACGTGAACTTAATGAAACAACTAATTATGGACAACTAATTTCATTTGAAGGAAAAATCTCTATCTTTAATGTTGTAGTTGTAGTATGACGTCGAAAAAATCAAACTTTTGACATTTTTGGAAATTCAGAGATAACCCTGAAAATCGGACCTATGCCACATATGTAAGTGTATTTAACTCTATTCTTACAAGCAATTTTTGTTAAAAATTGGAACCGTTTTCGAGAAAATTTTGGAAATGTCCCTGGGGTGTCATGTAAAGTATCCCAAATTTTAAAGAACGTTTTACAAAATAAACAAGCTTCGAGTTGAGCCAGATCCACTGGGGAATATCTATTTTGGAAAAACTCCTATGTGTGGTTTAGGTGCTAGTGGTGTTCACAGACGGACAGATGGACAGACAGACGGATGGCAGTTTTGAAGAAAAAAAACAATACTCGTTTCAGTCCCCCAAACGAGTATTTTCGTTGAAATCTCGAAATCCATTTTCCACAGCATTACATAACTTTCTCCGTACTCCGTATATATATGTATATATATATATATATATATATATATATATATATATATATATATATATATACACACACATATACATACTTACAAAAAAGTAACTAGTAGTGCTATAGAATGGCACAGATTTTCTCCTAATAGTTTTTTCTTTTGTGTGGTCTAGCTATTCGAACTTGCCATATAATCTTGCCAGGTGCCATCTATCCGCCCAAAGTGCATGTAAAAATATCTCAGTTTTTCGGTTTCCTAACGACAGATCTAGAATATTACTTTAAGAATATTAAAGTAGAGTAAGAGCTTGTCCAATATTGAAATTTTCATTGAAAGATTTGCGGCCGCTTTTTAAAAAAATGGCGTTTAAGCGAGGCTGTAATAGCAAAATTTGAAGCTCTTTTTCACATAAATATTTGAAAAAACTTCAAATTTTGCATTTACACTAGAGTTGTAACGTTATTTTCTTAAGAACGGATAAAAGTTTTCAAAGAAAATTGCCATAGAGAACAAGGTTTTACTCTTCTTTAATACTGTTAAAGTAATCCTTCGATTCTACTTTATGAAACCGAAATAATGAGAATTTTTCAAAAAATTGTACTTCGGGCGGCGATTGATGACAGCTGGCATGAGAATGTGGCAAGTCCAAATAGCTAGCCCAGACAAAATAAAATAGAAAACTAATACTACTGCGCCATTCTGAAGCACCACTAGTTTTATTTTCTTCGATGTGGGTGAGCGATTCCGACTTGCCACATCCAGGGTTTTATTTATTTATTTTATTTATTTATTTTACGTCAAAGAAGCGGTTAAAACTGCGTATGACGTGCTATGGGGAAAAGTGAATTGTGTGTACATTTTCAAAATTCTGTGATCCCTACACTAAGTCATATACTACTTGAAATTGAAAAAACTCCCATGTAATAAAATCTATTTTCAAGGATAAAAAGGCAATAAATTTTGGCTCTTATCCATGTTGTCCTTCGGAATAATACTTCCTGCCGCGACAACATGGAAACGATAATTTGAATAATTGTATTTCCCACTAAATTCTAGAAGACGTGCACAGAAAATGAAGTTACATTTATGTCCAGAACCAAAACAAGGGGCCATCTCAGCATTTGCTCAATGGATCAGGAAACTGGACAAAAACCCGATCGAGATGGGGGTCATTGACCCGGACGCTGTAATACAATACTTGTTACAGATTGTTTATACACATTTATACAGTTCAAATGTTAAATAATGCATTCTGTATAATTGTTAAAATTAATGTTACTTTTCTTGTGATGCTCAGTATAGTCTCTAATTGTATAGAAACAGTTATGCAGCAGAAACGATTTCACTTGGGATTTAAACTTTTCTATCGAATTTAATCGCTTAATGTCATCTGGCGAAGTGTTGTAAAATAATATACATGTATTGTATGTGAATTTTTTGTAATGGGCTGTTGATACTGTCACCTGATGAATATGATTTCTACGTCGAATGTTACAGTAATAGACATCGGCATTTTTTGAAAATATTTGAAAATATAGGGGGTCCATTATGAAAATAATGTGCATGTTTTTATCGTGTCGCGACTATGTACTTTAAGCGCGCAAAAGTCGGTCGGGAAATGTGGTGGGTGGTCTGCCCTTCCAAAGCAGCCGGTCGCCAGTTTGTTCCGTGCGGTATGAGCGGAAAGACGTGCCTCCGCGTGAAGTTTTTGTTTTTCCGACACGGCGCGATGGAGCGTTCGCTTGAACAGAGACACGCCATCGACCGTTGCGTCAAGCTTGGAAAGAATACAACCGAAACATTCCACACGCTTCAAGGGCCTTCAGGACAATTGCATTTCAAGGTCGCAGTCCCGGAGGGGCACGAGGCGTTAAAGCTGGACCGGGAGGAGGTCGCCGATGGTATGACCGTATATTTGGCATACCCACTTATCAGAAAATTAAAAGAATCTTACATAATTTGGGACTAATTATGAACTATTAATATACAAAATGTATAAGAGTGGGTGCGCTAACGATAAGTCAGCATCCCCACCCAAGACAACCCATGAAATAAAAAAAACAACTAAAAATACCACAATTTTGAACTAATATATACCCAAATTAAAATTTTCAACCGATGCAGAACATCAAAATAAAAATGTATAAGAGTGGATGCGCTAACAACGTTAAGTCAACATCCTCCCAAGAAAAATCCATGAAATAAAAAAAAGTACCACAATTTTGTACTAATTTATATCTAAATATAAAAAAGTTTGAACCGATGCACATCAAAATAAAAATGTATAAGAGTGGGTGCACTAACTTAACGTTAAGTCAGCTATAAAATAGAGTTAGTGTTATTATTGTTGTTATTGCTCCTATTGTTAACATGTATATTATTATTATTATTATTATTATTATTTTTATTGTCTTAAAATAATTGAAGGTTTCATTGCATTAATATTCCTAATTTTATTATGTAAACTAGTGAGAACCCGTCAAAATTTGACGATGAGATCTGAGATAAATGTAAAATACTGTGCACAGACTAATGTTCACAATATGTTGCATTGTTTGGATCTTCAGGGTATAACGATGATATTGTGATGTGGAGTTCCCAAAATTTTGAACACGTATGGCCCAGGTGGCAAGGCAATATGGCCCACATATTCCAATAATACACCAAATGACACAAAAGAAAGAGCACTGTTATACTGACGGATATTATTTCTAAAGTTTTTGATGTATCATCATCTATAAACAAATTTGATTACTTCTGGCATATTGCTGGAAGATAAACTTATTTTCCCACTTAAGCAACACAGAGTAAACTCGTTTGCAGAATTTCTCTCGCATGGGAAGTACAAAGCAGAACAAAACTGACATTTCACAGACAACGATCCAATAGAAAACGAAATGACCTGACTATGACGACACCTACGCTGACTTTCTCTTTCCCTGCGTCCAGTTAATGTACGTTTGCGTCTTTTGGGGCGCGTGGGCAACGATTCGGAATTTGACATAACCTGTGAACAACTTCACTACTTCAGTACAACCGAGCAAAGCCCACTGTCCGAATGTTCTCTATTTATTTATTTATTTATTTATTTGCGTCAAAAAACAGTTAAAAACTGCGTATGACGTGCTATGGGAAAAGTGAATTGTTGCACATTTTCAAAATTCTGCGATCTCTACACCAAGTCATATACTACTTAAATTTTGAATTTTGAAAGGAGAAAAACAACAAAAAACTCCATGTAATAAAACCTATTTTCAAGGATAAACAAGCAATAAATTTTGAATTTTGAAAGGAGAAAAAAACAAAAACTCCATGTAATAAAATCCATTTTCAAGGATAAATAAGCAATAAATTTTGAATTTTGAAAGGAGAAAAAACAACAAAAACTCCCATGTAATAAAATCTATTTTCAAAGAAAATAAGCAATAAATTTTGGCTCTTATTACTTCCTGCCGCGACAACATGGAAACGATAATTTGAATAAATGTATTTCCCACTGAATTCTAGAAGACGTGCACAGAAATGAAGTTACATTTATGTCCAGAAGCAAAACAAGGGGCCATCTCAGCATTTGCTCAATGGATCAGGAAACTGGACGAAAAACCTGATCGAGATGGGGTCATTGACCCGGAAGCTGTAGTACAATAGTTGTTACAGGTTGTTTATACTCATTTATACAGTCCAAATGGTAAATAATGCATTATGTATCATTGTTAAAATTAATGTTACTTTTCTTGTGATGCTCAGTATAGTCTCTAATTGTATAGAAACAGTTATGCAGCAGAAACGATTTCACTTGGGATTTAAACTTTTCTATTGAATTTAATCGTTTAATGTCATCTGGCAAAGTGTTGTAAAATAATGTACATGTATTGTATGTGAATTTTTGTAATGAGCTGTTGATACTGTCACCTGATGAATATGATTTCTACGTCGAGTGTTATAGTAATAGACTTCGGCGTTTTCTGAAAATATATTCCGCCCTTGAGCAAGTCATTTTTACGAAAACCACTGATTCGTAAATAAAAGACACGGGAATGGTAAAATTCCTAGATTAATGAAGAGAGGCTTACATGAATCACGTGGGTGGGATTTGGTTATTATTCGTACAATTCGTTTTGTAATCTAAAAGTCTGGGAGCTATAAGATGTATTTCCCAGAATATTATGCCATATCTCAGGCGGAATAAAACAGCCATGATTTTGAATCGATTTTGAAACAGCCACCATTTGGAAGAAAACAATTAACTATTGAGAAGCGCACTATTAAAGAATGATTTAATTAATTAATTTACACCGTAAATGTTGGTGAATCATCACAAATAATATCTTATAACACATCTAGGGATCACATTCTTTCATTTAAAGGAAAAAATACTACAATCGGTTCAGTAGAAGCTTTAAACGAAGCCATGGCAGAATTTACGTACTTTTTTTAAATATATAGATTGTAGTGTTCTGCCACCAGGTGGTATAGAAATAATAAATACCTATATTATATATATATATTATATATATATATATATATATATATATATATATATATATATATATCAATCAGATCTTGAGAAAAAATTTTAAAAAATTGTGACATTTCTAGGGTCTAAAATCGGTTGTAAAACTATATGTCGGTTGTAAAACTCTTAGTAAAAAATCAGGTAGCATTTTATACCAAATAGTCGATATTATATAAAACACTGATCATGTATGTGAAGTCCAACATCATCTCGCCAACTAGTATGACACAAGTCGTTTTTCAAATTCCCATCTCGATCAGGTTTTTCGTCCTGTTTCCCTGATCCATTGAGCAAATGCTGAGATGGCCCCTTGTTTTGCTTCTGGACATAAATGTAACTTCATTTTCTGTGCACGTCTTCTAGAATTCAGTGGGAAATACAATTATTCAAATTATCGTTTCGATGTTGTCGCGGCAGGTAGTAATAAGAGCCAAAATTTATTGCTTATTTATCCTTGAAAATAAATTTTATTATATGGAAGTTTTTTTGTTTCTTTTCTCCCTTTCAAAATTCAAAATTTATTGCTTATTTATGAAAATAGATTTTATTACATGGGAGTTTTTTTGTTTTTTTTCTCCCTTTCAAAATTTCAAAATTCAAAATTTATTGCTGTTTATCCTTGAAAATAGATTTTATTACATGGGAGTTTTTTCTCCTTTCAAAAATTCAAAATTTAAGTAGTAAATTAGTCACAGGTTTATTCGAGTTTACATATGTGTAAATGACACAATCTATTTACTAAGTACGGTCGAATTTTCAAAGAAATAAAGTGTGCAAATTAAAAGACGCTTTCACAGAACTGAAGAATATTTTCTATAAAACAACGGAAAGTAGAATTATTTCTTATTTTTATTTTCATTGTTATTTTATTTTGTGTTTATTTTCATTATGTAATTCTACTTATCATTTTGCTATGGCAGAATAATATATTTTTATCATTTTGCAAATAATATTTTTCAATTCCTAATTATTTTTATATTTTCATTAGTGTTATGCTTTAGTCGAGCCAGATCGACCCGGGAATATCAATTTTGGAAAAATCCTTTGTATGGTTTAGGCGCTGTCGTTGTTCACAGACAGACAGGCAGACGGATGGACGTTTCGATTTTTTGGTAGGATTTATTTTCTAAATATTGCAAATGAATATATCCAATTTTTCGTTATCAGAGCCTGGCAATAAGAGTTTTTCTGCCAAAATACGCCGTTTTTTCGCAAGGTTTCATAACCTTGTCTCTTCTACGTAAGCGGTAGCGAGTGTACACTTGTAGAAGTTATCATATTTTTGAGCGTTCTTTTATCACATCTTGGACATTTGTATTAGATTCAGAGGAAGGGCAAGGAGTATTTACTAATTGGGTGTTTAAGGTAATCTTATGGTCGTGCCAGGGTGGGATGGGATTTAAAAGTCTAGGTAAGATGAGTGGTTTAACAATATTAAAGTCAACTTTCTTTATATGACGTATATATCCTGTTCATACATACGTATACGAGAAATAAAAACCGAAAGACAAAGTTGTCATACATGCTCTGTAATGAAATAAACTGAATATATTGATGATTTATCCCAACGTAATCCGTTCCGAATTTGTATAAATGAGCGCCAGGAAAAGATTACGCTAATACTATTATACACATCAACCTTCAACTCTAGTTATAATAAATTAGTTTCCGGCTACCTGGGTCGATTGGTTTCATAGAAATAATCACTATTGTATGCTAATAGATGATTATCCGATCTGCCATCTATACAGAGTGGTCGAGGAACCTGAAAACAATAATACATAATGCATTATTTACCATTTGGACTGTATAAATGAGTATAAACAACCTGTAACAACTACTGTACTACAGCTTCCGGGTCAATGACCCCCATCTCGATCAGGTTTTTCGTCCAGTCTCCCTGATCCATTGAACAAATGCTGAGATGGCCCCTTGTTTTGCTTCTGGACATAAATGTAACTTCATTTTCTGTGCACGTCTTCTAGAATTCAGTGGGAAATACAATTATTCAAATTATCGTTTCCTGTTGGCCTTCGCATAGGAAGTATTCAGGCAACATGGATTAATCATTGTGTTTTGTATTCAAATGATATTATTACATGGGAGTTTTTTTTTCTCTTTTTTTTCTCCCTTTCAAAATTCAAAATTTAAGTAGTACATGACCTAGTGTAGGGATCCCAGAATTTTGAATATGTACACACAATTCACTTTTCCCCATATCACGTCATACGCAGTTTTAACTTTTTTGACGTAAAATAAAATAAATAAAATAAAATACGTTTCACTCGTTTTAATATAGGAAAGTTTTGAGTTTTTTTATATTTTACACACGTTTTAGAAAAGACTACTATTGCTCTACCGTAAGAATGCGACTGCAACGCTTGAGAGTCGAATGAATGGCGCTTTGAGTGCCTGAAATAGGCGGGCTGAAGCCCTTCACCTTTGTCTTGCATGGGGACAGGAAGCGTTCGGAATTCCCTAAGCCGGGGCGTCTTAGCCAAGCCGACGAAACCCGACAGCTGGCAAACGTTGCAAAAACGCAGCACAACTGGGAATATTTTATGTTTAAATACAATATTAAACTAAATGGTTTTGTGGAAAATTAAAAATTATTGTACATAAAATATGAAGCTCAAACAAAAAGTATATTTTAAATTTATTATACGTTAGTTTAAAAAGGGGAAGAAAATAGTTTTAAGTTTTTGAACAGTATCTATGTTTATTTATTTTACGTCAAAAAAACAGTTAAAAACTGCGTATGACGTGTTATGGGGAAAAGTGAATTGTGTGCACATTTTCAAAATTCTGTGATCTCTTCACTTAGTCATATACTACTTAAATTTTGAATTTTTGAAAGGGAGAAAAAAAAACAAAAAAAACTTCCATGTAATAAAATCTATTTTTAAGGATAAATAAGCAATAAATTTTGAATTTTGAAAGGGAGAAAAAAACAAAAAAAACTCCCATGCAATAAAATATATTTTCAAGGATAAACAAGCAATAAATTTTGAATTTTGAAAGGGAGAAAATAACAAAAAAAAACAAAAAAAACTCCCATGTAATAAAATCTATTTTCAAGGATAAATAAGCAATAAATTTTGAATTTTGAAAGGGAGAAAAAAACAAAATCTCATGTAATAAAATCTATTTTCAAGGATAAATAAGCAATAAATTTTGAATTTTGAAAGGGAGAAAAAAAAAACAAAAAAAACTCCCATGTAATAAAATCTATTTTCAAAGATAAATAAGCAATAAATTTTGGCTCTTATTACTTCCTGCCGCGACAACATGGAAACGATAATTTGAATAATTGTATTTCCCACTGAATTCTAGAAGACGTGCACAGAAAATGAAGTTACATTTATGTCCAGAAGCAAAACAAGGGGCCATCTCAGCATTTGCTCAATGGATCAGGGAAACTGGACGAAAAACCTGATCGAGATGGGGGTCATTGACCCGGAAGCTGTAGTACAGTAGTTGTTACAGGTTGTTTATACTCATTTATACAGTCCAAATGGTAAATAATGCATTATGTATTAATGTTACTTTTCTTGTTATGCTTACATGTTCCACATGTTTCGAAATTATGTATAAAATCTGGATGAATTTTAATTTTAAACATTAATTTAATGACGAATTATATTAATCTCTCTTTAACGTAAAAGTACTAAGTTTCATGTACTGATATACATTAAATCTATATTGATTTAATTTAATTTAAGAATTAAATTTAATGCACAAGTACATTAATGTACAAGGTATTTTGATTTTCATGTACCGTCGTATCATTGTCAATCATCAATCTACATTGATTTTAATCTTCTTCTTCTTCTTCTGCTTCATGGATTTAGGCCGTAAGGCCTGTTTCCACATCAAGAGAGTGAGTCTCTCCATCTTGTTGAGGCATAACATTTTCTTCTTCCTTTAGGATTATATGTGTACATTATTTTGGGAATTCTGTTTGGAGGCATGCGTTGGATATGATCATGCCAGTTACTCCTAAATGATTGGATTCTGTCCATCAGATTGAATATATTCAGTTGGTTCTGATGTCATCATTATATTGTCTATCTAAGATATTGTAACCTGCTACTGAACGTAAGAATTTCATTTCGGCGCTTTCTATTTTTCTTCTGTCTGTTCTATTTATTGTCCAGTTTTCGCATGCATAAGTTAGCATAGGTACTGCCATTGCTTTAGAATTTGAGTTGCGTGGTTTTAAAGTCTTATTTTTAATGTTCTTCTTATTGCTCCCACATGTTATAGAATCTATTTAATTTCCGACATGTCATTTTCTGCGATAAGACACATTGAAGCCTAAATAGGTAAAATTGTTGATCTGTTCTATGGGTTCATTATTAATCACAATTTACATCTCATATGGTTTGTTCGCTAATGCCCATTGATTTTGTTTTCCTAATTTGATTGCATATTATGTTGGTTGCTGTTCATTTAGTTTGAGCTGCAGTTGTAATTCATCTTGACTACTAAAAATAGCGATTATTCAAACAATATAGTATTTAGGGTTTATCATTTATATTAAAATGTGTTTTCGTTACCCTTGCCATTGCCGGGCAATCTCGTCTCTAAATACACTAAATAGTACTGGCGAAAGTTGGCACTCTTGTTTAATTCCTTGATTTATTTCTACAAAATTTTTACTTCCTTCAGATCCTTTACCAATGCATGTTTTAGTGTCAAAGTAGAGACTTTATATTGCTCTTATTAGGTGGCCTGGGAATTTTTATTCATTATCTCCCAGAGTTTCTTTCGCGACACTTTGTCGAAAGCTTTTACATAGTCTATGAATAGTATACATCTCTTTAAGTTAAATTCTCGTCTCTTCTGTATTAGTTGTTCCACTAAAAATATGCAGTAGAACATGAGCGACCTTTTCTAAATCCGCACTGTTCACTCTAATAACATATGCTCATTAATTATATTCAATCTCCAGTTATTATCTTAGCATATATCTTATAGGCTGTGTTGAAAGACTTATTCCTCTATAGTTTGAAGCAATCTGTCTGCAACCTTTCTTGAAGATAGGGATATAATTCCTTTCCTCAATCTTCAGGAATGGTATATCTCCTCCAACACATATTAATTATTTCGAGGAATCTCCTCCTTGCTTCATTCAGTGCATAC
Organism: Teleogryllus oceanicus; assembly: GCA_964035755.1. Taxonomy (NCBI): domain Eukaryota; kingdom Metazoa; phylum Arthropoda; class Insecta; order Orthoptera; family Gryllidae; genus Teleogryllus; species Teleogryllus oceanicus. The sequence continues at coordinate 26,139,699 of CAXIVR010000011.1, read as the reverse complement.
TTTAAGTAGTTCAGCATTCAGTACAGTCAGTTCAGTGACTACTTATTCTTGAACGTTTTAAGTATGTTGTTCAGTTAATTGAGTTCAATGGGGTCCGCTTCTATTATTGTTTCCGATAAGGGGTTTTCAGGAGTATCTGTATTTGTCCAGCAACTGATAGTATGTAAGCCATTCTTTCTCGGAGATGTTGTTAATTTTTAGTGTATCTCTTTCTGTCGAATTTAGATACTTCATTTTTGATTTTGATTGATTGATCATGATTGATTTTAATTTACGCTTTAAATTTAATGTACATGTACATTAATCACCCTTTAATGTGCAAGGTATGTATGTATGCCGCGCCGAGCCAAAGGGCCGCGAAACGAGGTCGCTGCCTTCCAGTACCGTGCTCCGTTCGTAGTACCCGCCGAGGTTGTCTACACGTCTCCTATTGCAGAAGGGTGAGTACCCGTGCGTGAAAAAGGCATCAAAGACAAAACAGAAAAATTTAGCACTTCATTATTTAAAATCATAAAATGTTTAACCGCACTGAATAATCTATTTTTCAAGCAAGATTTTTGAATGTAAATTAAATTAACCTTGAACAAAGGAAACACATAACTAATTTGAATTGTAAATTGTTTAAACGGCTCATTCAACAGATTAATGTATAAGAAATGTAAATTGTTTAGTGTAGTAAAATTATAACTTTGTGTTTATTTTGCAATGAGGGACGAGGGTATTCTGACACCAGCTGGTTTAATAAGAAAAAGTTATCAAATCAATCTTAAAGAAGAATATTTATTTTTAAAGAATAATTAAACTTGTGCAAATAAAAAAGGGGCCAATTGTAATTGCATTTAACGTCCAGTTAGAACGCGAAGCTCTTGTTCGAGTGTAGATATTTAGAAAGAGTATAATTTTTATTGTATTTGTGTGTTTTCTTGAATTAAGAATATATGATTTTGTGTTCTAGAGCCACATCGTTTTCTTGAGCACAAACTGACCTGTATTCTTCCTAATATGCATTGCCGATGTCAGCCTACTGATGGCAATTAAGTTAGAACAACGACGAGTCACGGCGGGCGAAATTATAAAGAAAGAGACCGCCCACGTCACGGTTCCCGCAAAGTAACACTGCTGATGATAAAAACTAAGAGGGCAAAATGATCCGCGGCGGTGAAATAGTAGGAGGTTCAGAAACTGGCGAAGGATGAAAACGTCCAGTCTGCGGACGTCCTTCTATATAACGGACTCTACTTCGTGAATTTGGCGACCCCGAGGGACCTCCAAACTTAAGCAATGCGTGGGGAGATCAAACCTTGAACAAATACACGAGAGGCATCTCAAATGGCCGAAGCTCGTGTTGCATACAATCCCCACCAACAAAAATGAGGAGCTGCTTTTAGGCGAAATTAACGCCAACACCTTCAACGGGCCCCTTGAAAGGGGAGTTGAAAGTGCTTTTCGAGATGGGACGAGAAGGGCGGAACGCTCGCACCCGGAGTTGGAGTGCTCCAGGTCTCTCCGCGGGTCTGGCGTGCTGCCAGGGCGGAAGGGAGACTGTTCGCACACTGGGTAGCATATACCGCGGAGAACTACAGTGTTCCGACGCGCTGTTTCAGATGTAATGCATTCGGGCACACGCAAAGGCACTGCAAAAACGAGGCATCGTGCCACAAATGTGCTGGAGCTCATGGGGCGTGAATGTAACAGCGAGAGTACAAATGCATTAATTGCACACGCGCAAGCGAAGTGATGTAAAACATGATGCGAACAGCTCAAATGCCCAGAGTACGTCAGGCTGTAGGCCGAACTAGCGCACTGATTATGGCCCATAAGATCCTGCAGATAAATGCCAGAAGGTCGCGCGCGGGCATAGCTGACATGAAAAATTATTAAGTCGTGCCCCCGGACCTGGTATTACTCCGGAGCCGCCACATTATTAATAACAAGTGTGGGAATCACATACTATCAAATCCTGCAAATCAATTCGGCCAGCTCGCCCGCCCGCGCAGCGATCCTGGTAAACAACCAGCACTTACGAGTCCTACATTTGACTCATTGGTCCACCCCCAATCAGGTTCTGGCGGAAATCCGTGCGCGAGACGCAAAGCCCTTTGCCATAACTACGGCATATTGGTCACCAAACGAGGCCCTAGCTAACAACTTGAACGTACTAGACAAAACGATTGACGCCACTGACAGGCGCACCCCCTTCCTTCTAGGGTTCGACTCGAACTCGCACTCTGTCCTCTGGCATGGCGAGTCAACGGATGTGAGAGGAGAAGAGGTAGAGGAATTAATATTGAGACAAGGTCTCCATATCGCCAACGAGCCTGATCAGCCGACTACTTTTGTGCGATCGCTGGGAGGAAGGGAGGTGGGCACAAACATTGACTTCACACTCGTCAACGACGCCGCCGTTCCTCGAATCTCAGGATGGCGGGTTGTTGACGGGGCAGTCCTCAGTGACCACCAGGCGATTTTCCTCGCCTACCACTTGGAGCCCCAACAAGACGGGATCACTCCAGGCCTAGAAATTTCTGAAACAAAATTCAGGGTGAAGAGTGCCCGTTGGGATCTGTTCGCCGAGAGATTAGCCACCCGCATGCTCCAGGTAAGAGACAACTGGCAGACAGAGACAGTCGACAACAAGGTCCGACGCCTCACCCAGGCGATTATTGATGCAGCAAGAGGCAGCATTCCACACGGCCCGCCCAGGAGATCCAAAACTGTGCCATGGTGGAGCGGGGAGCTCACGGAGCTCGTGCGGTCAAAAAGACGTGCCCGTAAAACATACCAAAGGAGTAAGAAAAGAGGGCTCCTAGACATAGAGGTCCGATGGCGGGAATACAACAAAGCCAAACTGGACCTAGAGAAGGAAATCATCCGCAGCAAGCAACGCTCATGGGAGGAGTATGTTGTGAAGTCAACGGAGATGAATCCCTGGGGAGTCCCATATAAGATTGCCTCAGGGAAGCAGAAAATAGTTGAAGCCCTTTCAACCGTTCAACAGAGACAAGGTCACACGAGCACGTGGGAAGAGACCGCGCGGAGTGATGGAGACCCTGCTTCCACCTGATATGATGGAAGGAAGGTTCAGCGCACGCAAACCTCCAGGTCAGATGGACGAGCCAGTGGATACGGAAGACAGGACACCTGATTTCAATTATGAGGAACTGGAGAGGGCGGTGGCCTCGCTCACGGCAGGCAAAGCTCCGGCGTGGACATAGTTCACCCAGAGATGTAGAAAGCACTCCCCATTATACGAGGAACTTTTGGATCTGTACAATCAATGCGCGTTCGAACTACTTTCCCCAAGACCTGGAAGGTCGCGGATGTGTTGCTGAGGAAGGACAACGACAGAGGACCGGACGAGGCTAAGGCCTATAGACGATATGCCTGCTACCCATCCTGGGCAAAACACTGGACAAGCTGGCAGTGGTCCGGGTGGGAAAAACTGTTAAAGAGGCCGGGGACCTTAACCATAATCAATACGGGTTCCGCCCGCACCGCTCCACTGAAGACGCGGTCAATGCGTTGCTGGAGGAAACTCAGATAGACACACACACCGCTACGTGCTAGCGACGTTTTGGACATAGCCAGACTCGATGATAACATGGTGGCCGTACATCCTTGCCCAGCTCAGGGATGGCGTTAGGCGAGAACTATACAAGATATATAAGAGCTTTCTAACGGACCGATCATATGTCGCCGCAATGCGGGGTTGAAGTCTAACAATTAACAAAAGAGGTGTCACAGGATCAATTCGGGCGCCTGCGTGGAACTATATTAAATCCTCCTCGAGCGGCTCGCCGCCGAAGGGCGTAACGGCCATTGCCTACGCAGACGATCTGGTGATCGTTGCTGTAAACATTCGACAAGACTTGTTGCCAGCAAGCGGCTCCTGGGATTGTTAGCGAGTGGTGTGCGGAGTCCAAATTGACTATCGCAGCAGCCAAGTCGGCTAATATGATCATTACACACCATATACGGACCGCCCCCGGCGTGTCCAGACCCTGTAAAGGTATGTCCCCTGCGTCAGATACCAGGGGGTGGCCATACCAACTGTAGACAAACACACGTGCCTTGGAGTGGTTCTGGACCCTGCATTGACTTTTGTACAACATGTCAAGACATCATGCAGTAAGGCCAGGGCACTCTTTTATAAACTGCGCAGAGTTGCAGGTGCGCGCGAGCACATTCACCCGTTCGCCCTCAACAAGATATACATAGGAGCATTCATCCCCATGATAATGTGCTGTGCGTCGGCATGGGCGGACGGGCCACACGTCGGCGAACTGGATAAAACAAAATGGCCTGATAGTATTCACCGGGCGTACAGGATCGGCTACGGCCGGTCTCCAGGTTATCTCGGGGCATATGCCCCTTGATCTCATGGCGGCCCGGGCTGCAGGAAGATTCAAAATCCGCAAAGGTAATGGCGATATTCAGATTGAAGGACAGACTTTCACCTTAGAGGAGGGCCGCGCCGGTCTCACGGCGGAGCTGCTCCTAAGATGGCAAAGGCGCTGGAACTCTTGTAACCAGGTGGCCACAACTAAGCTCTTCCTACCGGATGTCCGAGCTAAAAAGATCTATACACATTTTCAACCAGGATCTCAACTCACCCAAATGCGTCTGGGGCATGGACCGTTCAAGGCGCAGCTGCATAGGTTGGGTCTGGCGGATACCTCCCGGTGCGTCTGCGAGGAGGAGGAGACATCGATTCACCTGCTCTGCGACTGCCCGCAATGGGACTCGAAGCGCAGGTACATAGAATCGTACATTGGATACAAACTAAACGAGAATCAGAGCAACCTCAAACTGCTCACCACAAACAAGTGGACATATTCATTGCTGGAATTACTAACATGCGCCATAGTCAATCATAAATTCACACAACAAGCACTTCAACAACGAGCGAGACTGTAAGGCAGTGGCTTCGCTAAATAGTGGATCCCACCCGGGTCCACTCCCCGAGGGACGGCAACAGGCTGAGAGCAATCTCAGCCTGGCTAAAATGGTCTAAGGCCAGCTTGTGCGCCCCCGGCCGTCTGAAGGAACAGGTAACCCGCGGAGCTAGAGGCGAACACTGCGGCTGCGTGGACGGAGTCAGCTCGCTCTGGAGCGGTGGTACACCATCATCTGAAACTGGTGGGTACTGCCCTACGCCTTAATTGGACCTGCGTTGAAGCAGCTATAGCCAGGCCCAAAGAGCTTTGTCGACACACGCAGCTGCCAGCGGAACGTTCCGCCTGGGGCCTCTGACCCAGGGCGGCTGTAGGGGGTTATTCCTGAATAAATCACATCCCCCCCGATTATGACTACCCTGTAAGAGAGCGGGAACCCTGCGGGCGGCTGTCACTGGGAGGGCAGAGGCAGACCGAGTGGACGAGTCGGCTCGCTCTGGGGCGGCAGTACACCTCCATCTGAAACTGGAGGGTGCTGTCTCACCCCTTAATTGGACCTGCGTTGCAGCTTTGCTATCAACCAGGCCAAGGCTTTGTCGACACATTCGGTCGCCAGCGCCTCCCAGGGCAGACAGCACGTGGGGCAGATGCATCTCAGACAGGAGACTCCCCGATTAAGACTATCACCCGAACGTGACGGAAAGGGACACTCGCCAAATTGTTGAAGATCCCTCTCTCCTCTGTAAATATCCCCCCAAAACTCCATTGTGGAGACAACATTCTAACAACTAGGTAATAGGAGCATAGAACGCTTAAGTTCTTTTGTGCATTTTTAAACTTATTGTATATAATAGGAAATAAGTATCTCAATTCATATTAAGGTTAGTAATAGAGAAAACATGACTGTATACAACTTGGTGATAGGAGTCATATGTTCTTTTGCTCATTTTGTCTTGTTCTCAAACTTAGCAAGTATGTATTAGGAAATAAGTATCAATCAATTACTTACGTTCTTTTGTTCATTGTTTTTCGTTTTAAAATCAATTCTTTTGCTCATTTGCTTCTGTTCTTAAACTTAATATTATGCACTAGGAAATAAGTACCAATCAATAATTTTATGTTCCTTTGTTCATTTTGCTTTTCGTTTTAAAAATTTAATATGTATGTTGTAGGTAATAAGTATTAGTCGTTAGTCAACAATAGTATTATTTTCATTCTCTAAACAAATACGTAGGATATAAGTATCTTAATTCAGCAAGGAAACTCAGCCTGGTGACAGAATTACGTAAATAGCTATACTCAAGGTAACCGCCGAGTCTTACTCAAATTGTATTCAGTCCTATCTCACTTTCTGGTGAATGCTAGCAATAGGAAAAATATAACTGTACCATCCTTAGGAGCCTTATATCTTAAATTAATAGGATTTTAAAACCTTTGGAATACCTTAATGCGAATGTAAGGTGGAGGAGCGGTGGATAGGGGCGAAAGCCTAGGTGCCGCCGCTCCCTCTGTGAACTGTAGCACAGTCCCCTCTGTAGACGAAATAAACAACAAATAAAAAAATACTTACAATCTGTAAGGTGAAATCTGACCAATGTGAGGTCAAATACAGCATTTTTTGCTCTTGAATAAAAAAAATATTTTTCTTTAAATTTCATAGAAGTTTTAAATCAGAATTTGAATATCTACGATCAGTACTTGTAACACCAAGGCAACACGTACGGCTGGCCCTTCAACCAGTTTAGCTGCGCCAGCCGACTCGAAAGACCGGCTTCTTCTATCAGTTTCGTCCGGATGCATCCTGACGGTAGGCTGGATCCTCCAACCTGTGTTGCTCGCTTACGCCGAGCAGATAGCCAACTCTTCCGACAAGGTTGCTTGGGGTGGGCAGCTTCTACCCGTGCACTTCTGACAAGGCGAATTCAGAGGAGTACAACAAGGGACTCTTTACGATGCAACTTTTCGTTCAAACTATCTCCGTCACGAAAGAGGAACAGTGAACCTTGTTGGGCCTATATTATCATGCGTTCCCTTGATACAATATAATGGTCCATTATATTGCAACTATTCTTTTTCTCCGTGATCCGACAGAAATAGTGGGCTTTTCATACTGAACTCACTCGTCAAAGACTCATTAGTTGTTTAATACCTGCAATGGGGATGAATATGCTCTTTTCGAGGATGAGGAGTGAATGTGCAACAAAAAGATGCAAATATGGCCCAAATATTCAAAAATATGCAATTTTGGGGAAATGTGCGAAAATATGCGAAATAAAAATAACTTAAATTGATTCTAAATGCCTCAAGACATATACAATTTGTTGAAATGGGTTGTTTTAGTAAACAGACAAAATATGCAAATACATATTTATATGTATTTGCATATTTTGCACAGCACAGCACATACACAGCCCTAGATTAAGATAGTGTCAGGCATAAGTCTGTCAAATTAGAAGCTTTTGTGCTGAGACTTGCAAAATATGGCAGGAGTAAGATCTAGTTGTGTCTTTTTTGGAGATCATTCAATTTTCATTTGTCTGTAAAATGGCTACGAGTCTTTCTTTATGTTTTGCTCGAATTGAAGAAAGTCATTTATAATATATATTATCGTTCGAATTATATTAAAGGTTTTAAAATTTTGAATATTGCAAAGTTCGAATTTATTTTCGAACCTACCCTTCATCACCAATATCAAAGACAGATATTTCTTCTTCAATGTAATTTATCTCTAATATGTAGAACTTCAAATAATAAATAAAAATAATAATTATTGAACCTTAACACTAAGAAAAGACACGTATCGATCTGATGCACATTCCCTATAGTTCATTAACTTCCTTATTATGTAACTTTTTTTCAAAACGTTGGACCATTAGAAAGAAGACATTTTTTGTTATTTGTTTGTGCAATGATCTAGTTTTATTGCTTATTGCGGTAGAGAAAAAGACAATGTCGTACCCAAGTTCCCCCTTCAGATAGGGTGACTTATAGGTACTCTTCTTGTACCCCGCTTAAGAAGCGTATGTTTACATCTCACCCCACAGGCGATACAAATAGTAAGCAATAAATAGTTTGCTTTTAATTCGAGTATAAACATTACAGAAAATTAATCTTTGATGTCTACCACGCAAATCTTCCTAGCTGCAGATGCCTGTTTTGATGAGTGTGTTATTCTCAATAAAAAGGGAGATGATTACTAGATCTCATCTTTCATTTATGATTTCCATGGTATTAACTTGGCATTCCCATCATAATTTGTATGGGTATTTTATGACCTCATAGTTTGATTAAAATGAAGTCTAAACTCTGAAGTAGACTCTACTTTGTCCATCAACGTGTTCTGAAGGAGTAAGAAGACTGTTTGTATTTCGCCTACAGGATGCAGAATCATCAAGTTCAGAATCTTCAAATGTGAACGTGCCTTCACTTTCAGCAAAATGTACACTGTTATCAAGTTCCTCATCACTAGAGACCGGAAAAATAAATAGTATGAAACGTCATAATATGTAATGAAAACAGTAAGAATATGTTATAAATATGTAAAATCGGATATAATATAAAATATTAAAATACAATAATTATAAAACGAACATTTACATTATACGATATTACATTTATAAAAATTCCTAACCAAATTTTAGAAAGAATACGGACGTTTTAAAAATATTTGGAGTGCACAAAATTATGCACGCTTTGCATTACGGCTTTATCAGCAACAAAACCATCGTATTTAACTGAAGGAGCTACTGAAGCAGGCGCGCCGGACTGTGAAAACATCCGACATGTGGCGTACCTCGGGTAGACAACACGCATTAATAATGTAGGAAAAAGTGCGATTTTTTAAAATACTTTTCATAAAAAATATGAAATGAAATTGAAAAAAATTGATGGAATAAAATACTTTGTGAAAATAGCAAAATATGTAAGATATGCAATATAGTACTAAATATGTAATGAAAGTTTTGATATTGGTAGGACGGCGATTGCAGAATTACAATTTTCAGACAGTCTATTGAAAGGCAAAAAAATATGTACTAATTATCTAAAAATCAGGTATCTCTTATCACTAACACTGGAGTCTTTCTGATCTGTCTCTTAGGTACCTTTTTATTTTCAGTTCTATTGCTTGAAGCCCACGAAAGGTATAGTCTAGCCAAGTCTTCATTGGCTATTCATTTAAAACCTTTGTTCGCCTTGTTTTGCCTTTCTGATCAAATACTGTCACAAGTAATCCCGCAAATGCTAAGCATTTCATTATTAAAGCCTCAGTATTAGAAACGTGTAAATATAGTACATTATCATCAGCAGCAACAACAATAACTGCCATTCACTAAAGTTAACTTATTTAAAGACTTAGATGCAACCACTAAGCGTTGTACAAAGATTTTGCATGTTTCTTGAAACCTTACAGCAGAGGCGAACAAGAAAACGCCAGGTAAAATATGGCGGAGTAGAAAAATTGACGTTCAATGAGATATTTGAAGTGCTAATGATTCATTCTGAGCTGGACTTGAACAGTCTGTCTGCAAAAATGGAGCTAACAAAGTGGCGATATCTAAAATATAAGATTGGTGTGTCCCCAAGTACCCTTCCTCTCGGATCACCAGTCACCCCAGTTTGCACTACTAAATTCCTTCTCCACTCCCCAATAAACATCGCGTAGAGCGGCACTGAACGTGCCGTGGCGTGGCACGGCCGCGTGGACGAGCGATGTGACGGACGCGTCCTGTGCGCTGGGCCCGTTGCTCCATCGCCGCGTGGGGCAGAGCGTGGGCGTGGGCGGGGAAGGATGGGGCTGCGGGCATTGTGCCGGGCACCTGGGCCCTCCAGCCCCGCTGCGCCCCTCTGATTAGGCCCTCCTTTGACGCTTGGGCAGCACCTCTTTGGAAACCGGCGAGGCGGCGCGGGGCGGGGCGGGCCCGGGTGGGCCGGGGTGGGGTGGGGAGGCTCATGAGCCCGCGCTGCACACACTGGCTCCGACCGCCCCTCCGCCAGGGCACACCATAGAAGGGAATTCCGATTGACCATAAAGAAAGGTGGAAACATTTCTTTAGGTGGAGACATTTCAACCGAGCAACTACGTCTGTTTCTCCGCCACATCGTTTTGACTGAATTTTTTTCTAACCAGACGCTTATTCTGTAATTGCAGTTCTCAGAACAGATTTGGAGATGAGTACTCTTACTAATTCGTTATGGTTTTACATCAGTCGATTCATTTTAAATAAATGACTAGGGTATCATTCGGTTACGTCTACCAAAAAAATATGCAGTTGCTACAGAAGGAGACACCAAAAAAGTTCGAAATGCCAAAACAGTCCCGAAAATAACGTCATTCATCTTGCCACCAATATGTTGGACAATGTGGGTTGATTAACACCCCTTATAGTTTAGCAATAGATGAAGACATTTTTCTTTCCGGAAAGTATTTATATTTCAGCAGACCCGTTTCCCGCAGGCAAAGAGCTACTTTCCTCTTTCCTGTGGGCTTCTTCCACAGTTTCCTTTGAATTTACTGCCTTATTTTTCTCTGTTTCTCTTGGCAGCTACACAATCGTCTTTTCATTCAATTTTGCGCACGCGTCTAACGCAGGCAATAGCGCCCGTAGTGCATGCCTATTGGACATACGTCTTTTCTCGGAAAGAAAGCACGAATACAATAGCGCACGGCTTCCCGCAGGGGACGGAAATCTCGTGCGTCTTGCCTATCTTCTCTCAAGAGCAAACAGTGAGCACTCTTCAAAACATTTAGCGTGCATTTCTAGCCCTATTTAAGCCTCCTTTAGTTTTTGAGCACCAGATCTACGTTTGTGTGTATATTGAAGTCTTGTGGAAAATAATAGTACAGTCTTGACTATAATGGAGTATCCAGAAAGTAATGTAACTGCCAAAGACCGAGGTTATGTATTTCTAAGAATACCGCGTGTTACTGCTTTAGCTTAAAATATAATATATTTATTACAATTTAAAGTAAAATGCTCTTCCCTCATTATTAGATTCCTTAAAATGTTGCTTCTTACAATGCTTTTTTCAAAATTCTGGTATTTGAAATAAGTTAGTTAATTGTTTGCCCAGGTTTACCCACCAAAAATGTGTTTGCCAATTAATAGAAAAGAATTAAACGCGAAAAAAAAATGTTCGAACCAACTTCAGGTTGACTGGAAAGAAATCTGGAAATTTAACCAAACTACGCATGTCGCTTACCCATCATTTTCCCAGGTGTCCACATAAAAAATTTCGTTACATTCTATTGATTAAAGAATGTTTTCGTTTGCACAGGAGCACAAATTGAAATAACAAGCGGAAGGGTGTATTCACACAGGGCTACGGCCAGCGAATTTGCTCGTTTGTCCGGTCGGGCTAACGGTTCCGAGAAAAGAACAATTAAGATATTGGGCATAATATTCCTAATAATGTGTTTTCCTTTGTCCATGATTGAATTTCGTTTTCTCAGGCACAGAAATGGCGGAATGGCACAAGCGGAAGCGTGTTTTCGTAGATGGCTCCGGCATGCGCATTGGCTCCTTTGTCCGGCCGGGCTCACAATTCCACAAAGGAAACAATGATATTAGGCATACTATTTCCTAAAATTGTGTTTTCGTTTGCCCAGAAATAATTTTTATATGCCCAGGAACAGAAATGGAACCAAGCGCATTCGCTCATTTGATCGGACTAGCTAACACGTTGAATGATCAATTATAATATTCAGCATATTATTTCTTAATAGTGTGTTTTCGTTTTCCCAGTAATTATTTTCGAATCACAAGCAGAAGTGTGCATTTTACGGGGTTCCGGCTGGCGCTTTCGCTTATGTGATCGGTCTGGCTGACATTTACGCTGAAGAATCAATTATAATACTGAGAATACTATTTCTTAATAGTGTGTTTTCGTTTGCATAGTAATTACTTTAATTACTACTTTATGTCCGAGGAGACTGGCACGTGCCTCACAACCTTTGGATCCTCCGCCGTGATCTACTGCCCGCAACATTTGTTTAGCGATTAGGGTAGGAAAAGGGAAGCAAATTCTATCAACGCACTGATTTGTGCGTCCTTATTTGAGCTTCTCCCATCTGTCTGTAGCCGTGGCGAGACGGCCATTAGGAGATACATCAAAAACTGCTCAAAATTGATTAAAGAACTAAGATTTAATTTATTTTGATTCAACAAACGTTATTATTCCATATGGTTTACTGTATCCTTTATTAACTCAGATTTAGGGAGCTACAGAAACAATCTTAACATTAGTGTTCAAAGTCTCCAAATCCATTTGTAATATAATGTTGTGTCTCTTTGTGCGTGGCCTAGTATATGATAGTGATATTAATTTTTTAACTGTGTTTCAGATCACTCTCTCTCAAACCAGTTTACCGGCCTAGAATTTCCCTAAAGACATTTTTAACTAGTTTAAATTAATGAGATATTCAAGTAACTAAAGAAGTAATTTATGAAGACATACTGCGCTAAAAATTCACCAACATTTAAAAATATGCCTTTCGATTAACATTAATAATGTACAATATATGCATGTGAACTAAGCAACACTTCAGGCAGTATCTGGATTATTTCTATGGATGTTTTACATACTTTTCCCCTTCATACCATGCAATATCACTAGGATTTTTCTTTCTTTCCCATAGTAGCCCTGGCATAGCTGGTTATTTCCATGTTAAGTGGTATGCCGCAGCTCGTTGGCTTTGCGGCAGAGAAGAGGGCAGTGCTTACTACTAACTTAATACTAACTTAACCTATGGATGAAGCCGGTGCTTCGGCCGGCAACCTAAGGTAGCATTCGTGCTTTTATAGTCTTCTGGTGTTTCTTATTAGTAAAGTCTTGATTGTTATTTCCATTCACTCCCTCATTCATACTTGTAACTATTTACATTTGAAACATGCGTCTAGCACACACATTCTTTTGATATTATGTACACTGTACACTGCACTTTGCCGGCATTTATTGCTCAAGCGTCCGTGGCGGTTGGGCACTGCACCCTGGCGACGGTAGCCGACAGCTCCACGGGTCCCGCGTCATTTTCGGCCGCCGGTGCCTCGCCCGTCTCGCAGGCGGCTTCTCGCCCCAGTTCACAGAGCTCTGCGAGGAATTGCGGCGGCAGCGCCCCGAACGCGAAGGCCACGTGTTTGGGCCCTTCTGGGGCAAAATAGGCCCTGTGGACCCCAAATCGGGCGTAAAGTTTAGATCGGCGCTGCCGCGAAGGTTTCGCAAGCATACGCCCATAAGCTGCGTATGCAGGCGGCAAAAAGGAGTCGCTTCTGTGGGAGTAACAGGTCCTAGGCTCTCGAGCAGAGGCAATCCGTCTTCTCCCCCTCACCACCGTACCGTCTGAGAATTAGTCAGTTCTGCCTGCTTCGAAAACAGAATGTCGATATTAAAATAATGAGAATCGAGTTGTGTCAAGTTAGCACAACCACCACAACACAATCACGTCAAACCAATTGAAGTATTTAATGCTCATATACTAATTGTATTCCCCAAATTAAATTGATTAATATTGCCGTTTATTAACTAAATGGCGACTTTAGAGTTGTGCTACCATGCTAGTTATTCCAGTAGTTATAAAACTAGAATGTAGGAACGGGTTCAATGGAATAAAACCTATTGGAAAATTATTCATTTATTCCTCCAAAGTTATATTTGCCGTTTATTAAATAAATGCTATTTTGCCGGCAAGGGCGTCATGATGTCATGACAGTCATTAAATGTGAAAATTACAAAGTAAAACGTTTTCAAAATTGATATTCCCCAGCTGATCTGACCGAAATCAAGAATCTGTGAATTTGAAACGAATATTTTGATTTTCTGTGATACCTTTCAGGAAGCCTTAACATTTTCAAACATTACTAAAACTACCACCAAATGCATTTCTCTATAGAGTATAGAACGGCTAATAACATCTCAGGATTTATTTTCGTTGAACATGGAATTTCGAAAATTCAGAAGTTAAATTTTTTGTCGCCTTCCAACTACGTATTTCAATGATACATATTTGTTTATTGAAATCTGTTTTCCAAAGTTTTCCATTAAGAAAGGCCCTGTACAATTTTTTTGAAAAATGAATAGTTTTCGCGTAATTTTTGCTTAAAATAATGGCAGTTATAGGAAATATTTTCTCGACCTGAAATATTTTTTTCTTGAACAGAGCTAAACGCGTATAAAAATAACGCAGGTACCATTTTTTTGGACATTATGAATTTTCGAAAAGTGCAAAAGTTACAAATAGTGCGATAAATTATGTGCACCACGAGATTTATCAATGATCACTAAAATAATATTCACACATGTAATTATCATTTCCTAGTTAACATTATTTATTCTGAATCAATATTAAGCTCGCAGAAACTAAAAAAATAACTAGTTTATCAACCAGCTCGCGTGTGGCTCACAGCCAAGTCGCTAGACAACCACCACTGAAGGCCGGGTTTGATCATATGAGTGAAAGTGCCAGCCAGAGCCACGTAAGAATACACGCTTCTTCTTATAATTCCATTTCTGTGCCTGGGCAAACGAAAACACGCTATGAAGAAAAAATATGCTGAATATTATAATTGTTCGTACAGCGTAAGTGTTAGCAAGATCGATCGTATGAGCGAAAGCGCTGACCGGAGCCTCTTTACACGCTTACGCTTGTAATTCTATTTCTGTGCCTGGGCAAACAAAAATTATTCCTGGACAAACGATGACACACTATTAGGAAATGGTATGTTCATTATTATCACTGTTCTTTCCGCGAAAGTGTTAGCAAAACCGATCATATGAGCGAAAGCGACAGCCGGATCCCCGTAAGAATACACGCTTTTGTCTGTAATTCAATGTCTATGCCTGAGCAAACGCAAATTATTACTGGGCAAATGAAAAGATACTATTAAGAAATACTATGCTCATTATCATTGTTCTTTCAACATAAGTGTTAGCCACACTGATCAAATGCGCAACGCACAATGCACCAGCCGGATACCCGTAAGAATACACCCTTCCGCTTATGTTTCCATTTTAGTGCCTGGGCAAACGAAAACACAGGAAATATTATGCACAATATTATTATTGTCCCTTAATTGGAATTGTGAGCCCGACCGGGCAAAGGAGCCAATTCGCCTACGAATACACGGTTCCGCTTGTAATTCCATTTCTGTGCCTGGGAAAACGAAATTCAATCATGGGCAAACGAAAACACACTATTAGGAAATATTATGCACAACATCTTAATTGTTCTTTTCTCGGAACCGTTACCCCGACCGGACATACGAGCAAATTCTTGCTGTAGCCCTGTGTGAATACACCCTTCTGCTTATTATTTCAATTTTGTGCCTGGGCAAACGAAAATATTGTTTGGGCAAGCGCAACGAACATTCTTTAATTGAATAATTATGAGGAAAGTTTTATGTGCACCTGGGAAAATGGGTGAAAGCGACATGCGTAGTTTGGTTAAATTTCCAGATTCTTTCCAGCCAATCTGAAGTTGATTGAAGTTCAGACATTTTTTCGCGTCTAAATCTTTTGTATTAATGGGCAAACAAAAAATTTTGGAGGGTAAACCTGTGCAAACAATTAATAGCTTATTTAAAATACCAGTATTTTTTTTGTTCAACATAGATTTTTCCTGAAAAGTTTTTTGGGTGTAACTTTTTTGTGTGGGTGGGCAAACGAAAATTTATGGTGGAAAACCTGGGCAAACGATTGGAAAACGATAGGCAAACGATACCAAGTTGGCTGCAATCCATATTTTTCCGGTCAGCGTGAAGTTGGCGAACATTTTGTTTTGCGTAACTTGCGTTTTTCTGGCAGTGGACAAAATTTTAAAATTAAAATTAAATAATTCTAATTATTATAACATATAATTTACCGTAGGAGTAACGAGAGCTTGGAACAACCTCCCAAAGAACATTAAACAGTCATTCTGACAATTCTTTTAGAAGCAATTAAAAGTTCTATTATTATCCAAGGCGTATAAGTTTCACCTGTAATGTTTTTGCCATACTGTTTCACAAAACTCAAACTTACTCTGTACTGACTGTAATGTGATATTATTTCAAATTATTGATGAAATTTATTTTATCTAGATGTATTAGAAATTAATTTTTCGTTTACTGTCACTTTTATATTTGTTGGTTTCTTAGTAAAGGGTGCTTAAGTCCTCTTTTATTGGATAATGAGGTAAATTAATTGACAATCAAAATAATATTAAATACTAACAATATTGAACACGTACATACATGTGAAGTAATTAATTAGCATCTAAATAAAAATCTATATTGAATTGTGAGAAATCATTAAACTTTAAAGGCCTTTTTCAATAAACTATATTTTTAATTTAATTTCTATTTAACGGTTTTGGACTCGGTCACTTGAACTCTCATTACCAAGTAATCGACGGTTGTTTTTAATTATTATAAATTGTGTAATGCTTATCTATTATTTACTTACTGTCATATAAATTGTATTTCTTTTATATGTGATATCTGCAAACTTCAAATTTTATTGATTGAAACTGATATGGAAAGTTAAATATTGTAATCTTAGTTTTTATAATTATCAATCTATGTTACCGCACTGTTGCAGCCACTGTGTCACTACTTATCATAATGCAATTTTTATTCTTATTTTATAGGTTTATTATTTAATTTTACCATGTTTATATAACAATTGTTTTCTAATTAATGTATGTATTCTTAGATTTTCTATTTTTGTCAATGTCCTCGGCCTTCAGCCGCCATCCTGATTGAGGTTTTCTGGGTTTACTCAATCGCTTAAGGCGTATGCCGGGATGATCCCTAGTTATCTCTCCCAGAAGTAAATCTAAACTTCCTGCCCCTCTCGATCTCCTTCATAGTATAAGAAACAATGCAAAAGGACACATGTATTTTTCGCTAGACCACGAATTGAAGAAGTAATGTAATATTTAGCAAGAGGATTTTACTTTACCAGGGCCCGACAATAAGAGTTTTCCGGTACCCGATTACATAATTTGTCGGAAAGTAGTTTTAAAATTAACAACAAGAAAACAATTTTAAAATTTAGCTTCAGCGATTTTACTTGGGAAAACAGATTCCTCAGGTGAAGTCTATCAAGGAGACAAACGCCGTTTAGAGATCAAAAATCGAGTCGCAAGATAAAAGAGCTCGTACGTAATCTCGGCTCATACTTTCTGGTAGAGGAATGATAACGGAAGATCTTAGAAATAAAATGTATGTAAAATAAGATGTTATGGCATAGAATATTGGTGATATCTACACAATTAATTCCATTATCTTTTTGAAGTCAGTTTCCAAATCGGAATCGATATTTTGAGTACCGCCTCAAATAATTGTTTGCTGATATTCGAAGGAAGACGGAAATATGTGAACAAGATATATAGTTTTATACGACTATTACAGATGATACGAGACCGTTTGGTTGTGTTACAGTATCACTAGTTTGATAAGTGGAGAAAAATATATTGAGATTGAAAAGGACGAAACCATAAACCGACTGCCCGGCTTGCCTGCCTGAGAGCACGGCCTCCTCCCGTGCCGCAGGCCGCCGGGTTTGGCCGTTCGGCCGCGTCGAGGGAGCCTCCAAATGGGTCGGGTGACACAACTGCGTGAAGCGGGAAGGGGGGAGGGGTCAGGTATTTTTTCCGAAATTTCACTTTACGCCGCTTCTATTCATCCGATTTGCATGATTGACGCGGCGTTGAATTCAGGAAGCACGTCGTCATCGTGCTAGAAGCCCACGCTTTTTAATTTCTTCCCGAAACTATGAGAAAACGGTTTCAAAAGTTTTTGGAAATCTTTTTTGAAAAATTGGCATCGTAGCGTAAATTCTATTTTAAAATGGAGTCAATGCCGTTTACAGATCGAAAATCAGCCAATTTGTTCAGACGTTATCGGTCTAGTAAATTTTGCTTATTTTGGTGCTGCCACATGGCGACAAATGGACCTAGTGTCGGTATATTTAGCCTTAATTCTGGTGTCACTAATCAGTGTTCAATCTTGAATAATCATTTTCCAAGTATTAAATTGGAATATTCCAGACACCTATTACATCCTCCGTTATGAACTAAACTCACATTTGCAACTTTTCCATTTGTGTAAATACACACGAGAATCAAATTTACTGTCTCGTATACGTACGCATATCGGAATAATACACGTAGTATAGATAAAGCTCTTTTTATGCTGCACGAAAAACAGCGGATTTTCGCAAAAATTCATTGCCGAGGCCTTAAACGAAAAGATGGATAAATACAGTTGCTAAATTAAGAAAAAAATCCTCTAACTCGTGTTGTAGCCAAAATCCTGTTTTGTGGGTCCTTGATGTCAAAGACCAATTGAAAGCAAAACGTTCATCCGCCCGTCCCTCTGTCTGTCTGTCCATCTGTAGACACTACTAGCGCCTAAACCACAAGTACGATCTTTTCCAAATTGAAGAAACTCCTGTCCATCTGGCTCTAGTCGAAGCTTGAAACTTTGAAAATCATTCTTTAACATTTAAGTACTTTACAGAAAGGCTCCCGGATATTTTCACAAAAATTTGAATTTTTTGTTGGCGCCTTCACACAAATACAAAATTGAAGATAGAGATTTTTCCTTCAAATGAAATTTGTTGTTCATAAGTAGTTCTTTCATTAAGGTCATGTACATGTTTTTGAAAATTTTAGTATATTTCTACAATATTGCATAAATTGCAATTTTGAACTAGAGGTGTTACAGAATGTCACAGACGTTCCTGTACCAAATATTTCTAAATTCCTTGGTGAGGTCTGGCTTTAAGCTCTTGCTCCATTCTCTGGCCAGCGGCCATCATAATCAACCAAAGTACATTTATTTGACAGTTTCTCACCTTTTTGCTTTCCTAGTAGTACAACTGAATCTTTACTTCAAGAAGAATTTTAAGAAAATGGCGATTAAGCATGACTGTAAATGCGAAATTTAAGAACTTTTTCACAGGAATCTATTGAGGTTTCGAAAACGTCATTTGAAGCAGTCCACTCACAAATGTTATAATGCGTACCTTGACTGCTACTTATTGGGCGATTCGTCGTAGCCCGTTTCCAAATTTCTAATAACATGGGCGCCAGGAAAAAGGTTACGATAATATTTTAACTATTATTACTCTGATAAACACTGAATATTATCCCGCTAGTTGGGTCGATGGGTCACGTCAGAAATAATCGCTATTATCTATTAATAGCCGATTACCCGATCTGTCATCTATACAGAATGGCGAGGAACCTGAAAACAGAGATTTGATCTAGCTACTTATTAGCTTGAATTGGCCAATGACAATCATTTTATCTTTCTTTCAAGAGAAACTTAATGTTTATTTCTATCAATGTAGCAAATTAAAATGTAGAAATTTACATTGATAACTCTCTTAGTCATATCCTGGTTCGAACCTTATACGGCGATTCTGGTCTTCGCGTGCTCTTGATTGGTGGTTCCTCGAAGAAACGCCTTCCCCCTCTTTTTTTGATGCTCCGAAGTTACGAAGTCCAATTACCACGAATATTCTGCTTTCTTTAAAAACGAACACTGCCGATTCACCGCTTCGCACCACTCAAATATTTGTTCCAGCTCCACTATATTATCTCCGATGCCCGTTCTCACCGCATAAATATCCAGTGCTTTTATGATTACACCGCAAAACAAATCTTTCAGTTCTACCAACATGCACAAATTAAACAAGTTCACTTCTGGTTCTGCTACGAAAATATTCAGAGTCCGAATATGTCCCTCAAGTCCGATTCTTGCTCTACCCACGAAAATATTTCAAAGTCCCAACATGCACAAATTAATCTATTCACGAGCGAACTGCTCACCGTCACGACATGCGACCGAATGAATCTTATCCTCCTTTTTGAAACCCACAATGCCTCGCCTTTCTTTTATTTGACAAAATGCCCAAACTTCCGTTTTAATAATCAGTCTCCTCCACGGTCAGATGAATGTTTGTTTATCCTGACAACAACCACGCCGTCGTTACTAAGGCGCCATATTGCCTATTATTTGTCCTAACCATTTCGCCCATTTACGACAAATATTCTGTAATAAAAAAATGTCCCCATATTAGTATGTCACAATACAAATTGATGGAAATGTCCATATTAACGGCGTGAGAGGTATTTCAAAACAGTTACATTTGTGTAGTTTTGAAAAAAAAAAAAAAAAAAAACTCCAAAATGAACTTTGCGTCATACTTAACAGTGCCATTACCACTATCCGTAGCAAACGTTTAATGAAAAAATTTGGAGTAATTTCTGAGAAAATGACGTTTAAGCGTTTCTGAAAATGCGAATATTTGAGCTCATTTTAACAGAACCTATTGAGTTTTCAAGAAACTTTATTTGACATAAGCACATGTGCTCATAAATATAATGTAAAGACCGTCTTTAATGTAAATAGAACGACGTGAGAGACAAGTCAAAAAATTACATTTTGAGAAAACAAAGGATAGAGCAATATGGCTTTTATGTCATGATATAGAGTTTGTTTGGCATTAACCCTACCAATAATTTAAAGAACAATTCAGAGCCGTTTTTGAGAAAATCTGGTTATTGTTCTTTTTAAAAAAATCCAAATGTTGCACGCACTATTGCACGAAAGCTACTTATATTTTCAAAAAAAATAATGTATATGACCTTAAAGAAAGAACTATTTATACACAACAAACTTCATACGGAGGAAAAATCTGTCGTCAATTTTGTAGGAAGACGCCGAAAAAAAATTCAAACTTTAGCAATTTTCGGAAATTCAGAGTTAACCTTGAAAATCGGACTGCTACCTTTAAAGGAGTATTTTACTCTATTTTTACAAGAAATTTAACGAAAAAATATGAAGTGTTTTTTGAGAAAATTTTGAAAATGTCCAATGTGCTTCATGTAAAGTATCCCCAAATTTTAAAGAATGTTTTTCAAAATTTCAAAGCTTCATCTAGAGCCAGATAAACAAAGGATTCAATTCGGAAGATATCGTACGTATGGTCTAGTGTTCACAGATGGACGGACAGTCAGACGGACGGACATTTTGAAAAAAACACTTTTTCGGTATCAGGGGACTCAAAAACGTGTATTTCCGTTGAAATCTCGAAATCAATTTTCCGCAGCATTACATAACTTCTCTAAACGACGTATATTACTCCCTATATACGTAAGTACACGGGAAGGTAACTAGAGGTCCTACAGAATGGCACAGACTTTCTCGTACCAATTTTTTCTACTTTCCTTGGTGCGGTCTTGCTTCATTCTCGGGCCAGCTGCCATCTATCGTCCACCAAGGTATATTTTTTTACATTTTCTCAACGTTTTGCTTCCCTAATAGTACAACCGAAATATTACGTCAAGAATATTAAAGAAGAGAAAACTTCGTCCAAAATAAAAATGTTCATTGAAAATTTTGTAGCCGTTTTCAAGGAAATGGCGATGAGCATTACTGTAAATGCGAAATTTGAATCTCTTTTTCAAGGGAATATATTGAGTTTTTGAAAATATTCATTTGAAGTCATTTGAAGCACATCCACTCGCAAATGTAATAATGTATACAAATCGATGGAAATGTGCATATGAACGCCGTGAGAGATATTTAAAAATTACATTTGTGTAATTTTTAACAAAACTGAAGAATACACCAAAATAAACTTTACGTCATATTAAGCATTGTGATTACCATATCCTTTCAAAGTTAAAAAATATTTGGAGCCACTTTTGAGAAAATGGCGATTGAGCGTTTCTGGAACTGCGGGATTTTGAGTTCATTTTTACTGGAAACTGATGTGTTTTTGAGAAACTTGATTTGACATTGTTTAAAGCACATGTACTAAGAAATATATTACCGTAAAGAATTTGCCTCTAAAGTAAGTATTACCGACATGAGGACAAGTAAAAAATTACATTTTGAAATTTTTTGAAAAACAAAAAATAGAGCTAAATGGCATGTTTGTCATTGTATACATCATATTTATACATACATTTGGCAGTATCCTAGCAAAATTTAAAGAAAAATGTGGAGCCGTTTTGAGAATATCTTGTTTTTGTAATTTTTAAAATTGCAAATATTACAAAGTACTAAAATTTTCTAAATTGAAACTACTAAAGTTTTCAAAATATGTACATGACCTCATTGAAGGAACTAATACTGGACAACAAATTTCATTAGAAGGAAAAATCTCTATCTTGAATTTTATAGTTGTAGGAAGACGCCGAAAAAATTCGAACTTTTGTAATTTTCGAAAATTCAAAGTTAATCGTGAAAATGGAACCTATACCACCTTTATGTGTATTTTACTATATTCCTATAAGAAATTTAAAAGGAAAAATTTGGAGCCATTGTTGAGAAAATTTTGAAAATGTGTTGTGAGCTTCATATAAAGTACCCCCAAACTTTAAAGAATGTTTTTCAAAACTTCAAAGCTTCAACTAGAGTCAGATGGAGAGAGGATTCTTCAATTTGAAAAAGATCGTACGTGTGTTTTAGGCGCTAGTAGAGTTCACAGATGGACGGACGGACGAACTGACTGACAGACGGACGTTTAAAAACCACACTTTCTTGGTATCAGGGGACCCCAAAACCTGTATTTCCATTGAAATCTCGAAATCCATTTTCCGCAGGATTACATAACTTTCTCATACTACGTATACTATTCCGTATATAGGTACGTATGTATACGAGAAAGTAAAATTACAAATTTAAGATTTTCTCAAAAACGGCTCCAAATTTGTTCTTTAAATTTTTGTAGGGGTGGTGTTAAATCTACCCTAGACGATAACACAAATGCCATGTTAATATATTCATTTGTTTTTTTCAAAAATTACAGAAATGTAATTTTTTTACTTGTCTGTCCCATCGTTAAAATTTGCATTACAGATGTATTTCATTGTTTAATGCGTATACATGAATTTCAAAGTTTCTCTAATGATGTTTTTTTTAATGTCCTTAAGATCTCCATAATCGTTGAATGTAATTGAACTGAATTGGTGGTTTTTCTGAAATGTTTGAACCAAATTTTCTCAAAAACTATGGATAATTTTTCGAAAGTCTCCACGATGGAAAAGTGTTCAATTCTCTCCGACATTCCAAAAGCTTGATTTTGGCCAAGATACTAGGGTCCCAAAATCAAAATAACGCTGAATGATGTAGGTGTTTTTAAATCATAAATAGGATAAAAGTATATATTGCAGAAAAATGAAAAGTAAACCATCGTGTCAATTGAATAAAAATTTCTAAATATTTTGTTATATAACATTTTTCTCGATGTATTGTAAATATTACCGCAAACGTGATTCTGCATTCGCTCACCTTGAGAATTCGCCAGTGATTTCAAAAATTGTACCCATTACTCTTGTGTTTCATATATCAAACCGCTAGTACGCAAGTAAGTAGTTGCGTAGATAAATTGAAATTTAACAGCTATATTTTGCGGTCATCATTTTTGCATCGTTTGTAGTTAGACTATTCGGTATTGCTTTCCCTGCTTCAAAGTGCTTGCAGTAATACTTGAAGTAAAGGCGAATATAAATTGTTCACAAAACTAGCTCCAAAATTTTCTTTTAATTTATTCCTCCAATAGAGCAAAGAACACTTAAAAATGGTCCATTTTCGTTGAAATCTCTCATTTTCGAAAACTACATAGTTACAAATTAAGCGCAAAATGTTCTGTTGTAGCACCATAAGTTACATTCTGCAACTAGGAACCAAAATTAATAATTTGCGAAAATTATTTTTGATGCCGATAGGAATCAGCCGGGAGAACTGGGGGATAAAACCGAAAACCAGACGAAACAGATTAGGAAACTAACTAGCACGAGAAAACCTGTGCCATTCTGTAGCAACTCTAGTTACTTTCTCGAATACATACGTATATACGGGAGTAATATACGCAGTTTAAAGAAAATTACGTAATGCTGCTGAAAATCGTTTTCGAGATTTCAACGGAAATACATGTTTTAGGGTCCCATGATACCGAAAAAGTGTCGATTTTTTTTTTTCAAAACATCCGTGCGTCCGCCTGTCTGTCCACACGTCTATAAACACTACTAGCATCTAAACCACCCGTTGAAATACATTTTTTAAAATCTGGGGGAACTTTACCGAAAACCCCGGACATTTTCAAAATTTTCTCAAAAATGGTTACAAATTTTTTCTTTAAATTTCTTGTAAGAATAGAATAAAATACACTTACAAAGGTGGCATAGGTTCGATTTTCGCGGTTAACTCTGAATTTTCGGAAATTGGAAAAGTTTGATTCCGAGTCGTTCTTCAACTACAAAATTGGAGACAGATTTTTCCTTCAATTGAATTTTTTTCCATAAATAGTTCTTTCATAAATGTTATGTAGATTTTTTGGAAATTTTAGTAGTATTCGTGCTTTAGTGCGTGCAATATTTGCAATTTAAAAAAATTACAAAAACAAGATTTTCTCACAAACGGGTCCACATTGTTTCTTTCAATTTTTGCACGGGATACTGCCAAATGTACCCTATACGATGACATAAACGCCATATTGTCAATTGTTTTCGAAAATTTCAAAATGTATATTTTTACTTTTCTCTGACGTCAGTAATTCTTTAGAGGCAATTTCTCCATAGTATTGTATTTATGAGTACATGTGCTTTAAATAATATCAAATAATTTTTTCGAAACACCAGTTTCTGTGAAAAGAAAGCTCAAAGTTCCGCATTTTCAGAAACGCTCAAACGCCATTTTCTCAAAAATTGCTCCAAATTTTTTCTTAAAATGTTTCCAATGAATAGTGCTTTCTGTACTGTTTAATATGGCATTAAGTTTATTTTGGTGTATCATTTTGTTTTTTCAAAAATTACACAATTGTATTTTTTTTAAATGCCTCACGACTTTAATATGCAGATTTCCATCGATTTGTATACATTGTTACATTTGTGAGTGGAAGTGCTTCAAATGACATCCAATGAAGGTTTTCGAAAACTTAATAGTTTCCCGTGAAAGAGCTTCAAATTTCGCATTTACTGTAATGCTCAATCGCCCTTTTCTTAAAAACGGCTTCAAATTTTACAATGATAACTTCTATTTAGGACGAGGTTTTACTCTGCTTTGAAATTCTTGAAGTAATATTTCGGTTCTTCTCTTAAGAAAGCAAAACGTTGAGAAAATGTCAAAAAGAAATGTTTTACGATATTCTGTGAAATCCTGTATCGTGTATCTTCGTTCTACGAACGAATTGGGCTACGATAGATGGCAGCTGGAATGAGGATGGGGCATGACCGTAAAGCCAGTCCACACCAAGGAAATTAGAAAAAAATTCTACGAGAAAGTCTGTGTCATTCTGTAGCACTTCTAGTTAAAATTATATCAATTTTATAAGATTAATTTGAATATGGTTGTCAATTATGACAGTGAATACTACTACAGACTATTTAATTTTGGACAACTATCAACATCAATTGTGTCAAGATTCCGGCATGGCACACTATTTGATTTAAATAAAAATACATTTGAAATTTACTTTAGCCTAAATAACTCCTCAAAATTACAATCATCGCACCGGTTTGGGATCCATAATTTCATGGTGGAAAGCGATGGGTGAATCATTGTGGAAATAAATAATGGGTTCCTCAGGTGCACCGATTTTAGCTGGCACTGCGCATGACCAGTTTGCGTCACGAACCACGTGACCATAGCACGGACACTTCGTTTGAAAAGCCAGACCATACGCTGGCCGTTGTTACATAGAGGGCGAGAAGTGTTGAAAAACATTTTGAATGTGGTACAATATGACAACTGTCAACGGTAACCAACCAAAACTAACACGAAGTGTGTAGAAGATGCAAATATTTAAAAGAAATGCTTCATAAATCTGATTCAATGTCTTGTAACGAGATAATGATTTTGGTATCTGGCTGCTTTTAAAATTCCCGCTAATATTGTGACGCAAACTGGTGTCTGACACTCATTGGCCGAAGTCGGATACGATGTGCAAGAGTCCCCCTTTGGGTGAACAATGGGGATGTGCCCCTAACAGCTAAACTCTTTTTAACCGTTAACGTTTCGTAACTGTTACGCGAAATAACAGTTATTTCGTTTATCCTGTTATTGGCTGTTATCGGTTGAAATGCATAGAACTGCAACCTACTGGGCCTAATTCGAACTACTACAAGTTTTGTGGCAACCACTTTGTACGATAAGAAGCTTCACTGCAGCTAATCATTCATGATTTGCCAGTGTTCAAATTATATTCATTAATACGTAATTCGTCATTATTACACACCATGTGCACAATAGTTTTATATTTTATTGTATACATTACAACAAGATGTTTGTCCTTTAAATTAAGTCCGTCCAATATGTTAACTTATTTCTGTCTCATTGCTGCTAATGTGAGATCTACTAATATTTCCCTAGGTCCAATAAAATAAAATGAGTTACGGTCAAATAACTCACAGTATAATACTTGATATTCGATAGGCATTAACACTTTAGCTAAAGGTAAGCAAAAACACTGTTTCTCCTCATTATTTTTGGCACTCGTCACTTCACTATGCAAAGTTGCATATTTGAAGAATATTTGCAATCTGAACCCGAATCACTTTCATTTTAGTAATATTCTATACTCTATACACATTCGCTACACATTATATGAATTACTATTCATTCTTGGCAGTTCATCCAGTCTCGTGCATTATCAGCTGCTTCTCTGTCCAAACATGTTAGGGAAAGTAGTACAAGGAAGCGCCTAAGGTAGCTGCACAAGCTTTACGGCGCTACCAGCGATAGGTGCGTTTATGTTGGAGCAGCGACAAACGATGAGAGCAGCGCTACGAGCGAAGCAACGAGAACGTCCACATGTAAACAGATGGAAGTGTTCATGTTGACAGCGCGCTGATCACGGGATCAGCGCTGCGACCACCGATAAACGAAAACCCTTGGGTAGGTTTTTCGCTGCTAGTATCGCGCTGTTCCTGATCTTCACAGCTGGCACACTTCAGTGTTTGCATGTCGAATAACATGAATGCTGAGAAATTGATCACTTGTTTTATTGTTAGAGTCAATTTTGGGACAAAGGACACAAATCGCCAATAGCTTCGTTTTAGACAAATTGTGTACCGCAGAAATGAGTACAACACGTAAGTTTTAGAGGTTAGAGTTACATTCGTTTTTCACTGAATGACAAGTATACAAATAATTACGGGATAACTTCCATTTTTATTGTTATATTGCGTTGTGCAAAACTAATTGTGTAACTAGATAAAAGACATAATCATCTGCCAGTGATGTTTTATTCTGAATCATTTTTTTGTATTGCAAACCCTCAGAAGTTTTGTTCACTTTGTTTGCCATAATAAACCAATTTCATCTGTTAATGAATTTGTAAATTGCATCCACACCTTGTAAAACTATAGAAAATAATTTATTGTAGTTGTGAGATATTGACCCAGAATGATTGAGATGATTAATTCTTATGGCTTGCTGCCCATGGCACACAATGTAGGTGCAATTCAAGGAAGTATAATTTATAACAGAAATTTTATTGAAAAAGAATTATCTAAATTATTGCTTTTGATAGTACATGTATCTCATTTCCTAGAACTACATTTCGAAGGGATGAAAATTGAATGTTTGAAATTAATTCAAAATTGAAGTGATTGAGATCAGCTAGTCCCAAGCCACAATTTGGCAAAATATTGAGATGTTACACTACAAAGCCGTCAGCCTTCCGTTTTGTCATAGTTTAAGATTTAAATCATTTATTTACATTGGTCTTTGCAAAACTCAATCATTTTAGAAGATATCCTTTGTATCCTTGGATAATATTTCATGAAAAACTTACAAAATTTTGGGAGAGAGTGATATGTTCAGTCAACATGAACAGAGGACACCTAAAATATTAATCATATGGAAATGTTTTAACACTAGATGGTTTATTGTACATGTAATCTTCAGACTTTACATTCAGTTAAATTAAACACAGACAAACCACCACATATATGCTCTTTACAGACAATAGGAAACAAATACTGAGAATTCAATTAAGATTGGTAGAACTAACAGCAAAATTATTGTCTTAGACAATATTAAAATGAGAAGAATCCTTTCTTATTTTAAGACAATAACAATGATTTTGAAGATGTTTTAATTTTTCATATTTACTCCATGATATATATTGCACATAGATATTTTTCTTATATTACAGAATAAACAACCATAAAAATACTACTTCAAATTAATTATTATCTCCTTTTAAATACTGAAATGTACCAATCTGAAAACTGTTTTATAAATGAAACTTGACAGACTAATAAAATATTAGAAAGACTATGAATAATAGAAATTGAGAATGGAGACCACTGACACATTTGAAATTTTCTGTACATAGTCACTTTTCTTCACACAATTTCACACTTGTCTTCACTGTTTTATTTTTCATACAACCTGGCATAAAATACTGTTATGTTTGTGAGATTCACATGAGGCATATAGTACACAATACATTTCCTTTCCTCCTTAGAACACAATTCCATAATTTTTTCTTAAACACTCATTCACATACAACCAGATTTCTTTCAAGAGACTAGGCATCTTCTCTGTAAAAGAAAGGACAGGCCATTGAGTTCCTCAAATGAAATCAATCACTAACCTCAATACTAAATGGTATATTATAATTATAACCCTGCTGGAAATATACATCTGTTTCTCTTTAAAGTCAATGTAAATATGTTTATATGTATGACACTTAATATTCCATAAACACTAATGTGCATTAACACTCATTATTGTAGCCATGGCAGCTTACCTCTATAATCATCACTTCAGAGCAGGATATCACTTTAGACAATTTTTACGTGTCGACTTTCTAAAATTCTCCTCACATTCATTGAAGAGTTTTTCGTCAAATGACGACGCATCGATGAAAACGCCAAGAAAAATATGAAATAACAATACATTTCCAAAACAAATCACTATTAAATTCGCTCGCAGTATAAAAACTTCGAAATACGTACGCTCTAGGACTAATCTCTCGCGGGCTGCACACAGCTGCTTGCTGCATGTTCAGACTGCGAAGTCACATCTCTCTCACCAAGCATGCCAATATCCAGCCAAGAAAATACTTAGGTGTAATGCTTCCATTGCATAGGAATGATGTTGAGGTTGACTCCTACTGCCTTCAACAAGCGGTAACCAAAGTTCCTAAGCCAATTGAAGTAAATATGGCTGGGTGATTTACATAAGGTTGGTATTGAATTGACAAGTTAGTTTCGCCGAATGTCCTGTAGATGTCTCTGGTGGATTTGGAGTGGCGCTGCTTCGCACTTGCTCCGACATGAACCTGAGCGCTGCGATTCGCAACACCTACTCTCGTCGCTCTCATCGTTTATCGCTGCTCCAACATAAACGCAGCCTTATTCGTTTTGCGTGGCTTAACTCTTCGAGTCGCCACAACTGCTTTAACTCTTGCAGTCGGCCATGTTAGGTTGCTGGTCATGGACCTGTTATTTTCAACTGTTATTAATACAGCTATTACGAGTCAGCTGTATTTGTGATAACAGCTATTGAAGAAGAGCTGTTAAGTCCATCTCGAGTGAACAACAATCCGGCGATTTTTGCTCGTTGGGTGCAGCACCAGTTTGTGTCACGAACCACGTGGCCACAGCACAGGCACTTCGTTTGAAAAGCGAGATTAGACGCTGGTCGCCATGTTGCATTGAGGGCGAGAAGTTAGTTAGTTAATGCCTTATTTTATGTGGCGAGACTTGGGCCATCAGGCCCACTCTTCCGTCTAACCACGCAAATTTCGCTACGCTCCTTTTACCACCTAGCGGAGAGGTGGTAAGGGTATTATCTTGAGGGGACAGAAACAGGCGGATCTCAATTTTGCCCAGAGGCGTCTTTTTAGGCTTGAGGATCTTTTACATGCAGTAAATCTACTACATGGGACAACCGGCTTTACTTCCCCTCCGAAGGAAGGCGCACGAAGGATTTTTCGCCCTTAAAAACCCACGGCTTCGATTGAGGTTTGAACCCGCTCGGAACTCGGTGCAACAGTCGTACGCTGACCGTAATATACCGCCTAAGGTGTTGAGAAACGTTTTGAAAGTGACAATTTTCAACTATGACCAACCAATATTATCGCGATGAATGTGTAATTGTAAAAGAGAGCAATATTTGAAAAAAATTCTTCATACAACTGTTTTAATTGTTTATAATGAAGTAATAACTTTGGAATTTAAAATTCCCGCTAATGTTGTGACGCAAACCGTACATAAGCTCATTGGCTGAAGTGGATACGATGCGCAAGAGCCCACCATCTCTTTCCACCATGGGCATGGGTCAGGAATTGTAATGTAGACCCGTGAATTTGTGACCGCGTGCAGCAAGACGGTATATCCTTTTCCACGGTGTGAGAACCGTTTTTACCCGTGGTATATGTCACAGTATACGTATGGTATTATATGAAAACATCCTACGCAAGTATACTACTTAAAATATTGAAGAAACAAAAGGTGGTCTGGTGGAATCAGCTGTTTGAGTTGTCAGGCAGGTCAGAAGGAACCGCAATCAATTCCGGTTGCGTGACTTCTGGAATATTGTAAGAATGTGATATGGGAAGTGAGAATACGCAATGATCATGAAGCTGTCAGAACAGAAGTCGGAGGAGAAGAAGAGTATTTCCCTAATTTGAAGATTTTGCCTTCGAATGACCAGGTTAAAGAATTACAAACGATTTTAGTGACAGGTAATATAATTTTTTTGTTCTTATATATATATATATATATATATATATATATATATATATATATATATATATATATATATATATATAAAATAGTTGCTGCTGTTGTATTGCAGGACTGTAAAATGATTGCTGAATACTGAAGTATGCAGATTTTAAGTAGTTCCCATTATGTTAAAAGAGCTGTTTGAAATTCTTCAAACTATAAAGTATAGATCTCAGCTGCAAAAGTATTAATCCATTTAGTAATATTTTGGTGTTGCGTAGCATGTTAACTTTTTTGTCATTATGACTTGTACTGAATTGCCATTTAATATCTTTTTGATAAGAGTTTTAAGACCTTTTGAATTCAACTGTTTTTCACAACTTGTAGATGTAGTTATAGGTACATTGTGAACAAGTAGCAAACATGTTTAAAATCTGTTAATAATTAACGTGCAGTTTTATATTTCTGAACATTAGTTATTAGTGACATACTGTTAATTTAATTTATGTTGTCATTAGTGTTTTGAAACACTTCAACTGTAGATAAGGAAGGAATAAATTGGTGATTGAAAAAATAATACTTTTGTATTAATGTTAAAGACATCTCTCCTCAGGTATTGGCAATTTAACTAAAATTCTATCTTCAGTCTTGCAGGTATGGTTTTCAAATTTGTGCACTATGCTATTTTTTTAAATTATTTTGGTGATGCATTTTTAAATGATGAAACTGAAGTTATGATGCATCAACAAAAGTTTTTAAAACTTGAAATTAAAATTTTTACTTTGTCAGTAATTTCCAACAGTTAAAGTGTGTGAGATAAAATCATTGTGCACATTTAAAGTATAAAGAAATTGCTCTAGTATCTGCTGAAGCAAGGTTATAATTCTCAGAAATGATTTTCAATAACTAGAGGTATTGAAATGTACTATTGTGTAAATATAATATTATACAGTTTGCCTTACAAGTATTTGTATGTTGTGTTTATTCGCCTATGAAATAACTCCTGTCTTTCAAAACTTTTCCATCTCAATGTTAATTCTTTGCGTTCATGTTCATTCTGATATAAGAAGAATTTTCGAAACGGAAGTACTAGCTGCCTCCTCTCTTGCGAGTTAAAAAAGATAATTAAGTAGCTGAAAAGGCACAAGTATGGCAATTATGGCAAGTGTTGAGTTATTTTTAAATCAGTGTTTGAAGTGAATTTATGAAATGTATAGTCACTTGTTGATTTTGACTGATCACCAAATCAATTGTTACTGTTTTAGTGTGAGTGAAAACCTTTCCTGCCAACTAAAGATTGCCTTAAATAGCATTTTGTACATTTAAAATAAAGTAATAATTTTACATGATCCCTTTAAATCCTTGAATTCATATTGTACCAATGAAATAATTTTTCTATTCTAAATACTTTTATATCCTTCTCTTATAAATTAAATTAAGTCAACTGAATAGTAATCTCCTAAATTAAAATTATTAATTCTTCTTATTCATTACATGATTCTTTACTTATTATTAAAACTTTGTGAGATAAGTACAGTAATGCTTAATGTGAAACTGTTCTTATTATTGAAATGGATAATTTTTTGTTTCAGAAATACGAGTAGAAGTGACTTTAAATTTTACGCTGATCGTTTGGTGAGTTCAATGGGTTTGAGTTTTAGTAAATATTCGGGATTTTTCGACAAGAAATGGTTAAAATAGTAAACCCGGTTAGCACCACCTGCTAACACAAATTTCAGTATTGGGTCTTGGCAAGGGGTTACAGTAATACAGACATTTATAATAATGGGATAACATGAACTCCGATTATTTTGGTCCTTTGGAATGTGTGTTGAGGAGGGTTTACTGTATTTATAATTCACAATAGAGTGAACACTTAAATTAGGCTTTGAGATACATAATGAATGAAGTAAAAATATTTTAATTGCTCTTTAGATTCCAAATAGTACCTAGGTGAAATAAAGTTCAATGAATAATATAATTACCCATCATGTGTATACCTGCAAAATTACCGGTGAAGCATTTTTTCCTAAGAAATTTCAAGATTTGTAAAACAAGTGGAGCTAAAAGAGCTCGTACTTTCTCCCCCATACTTTCCTGCAAAATTACACGAAAAATACTCAAAGTTTCAAAAAATTGTATTTGACCTTATTTCAAAATCTATCTTTGAGGAACTCATTTCATTAAGGGAAAAAATCCTCAATATTTTAGTTAATGTATGAATGTATTTTTCGGTTGCAATATTAGGCGAGCAAAAATTGAAAAAAGTACTTTAGGCACGATAGATGGCAGCTAGTCAGAGAATGGAGCAAGAGCTTAAAGCCAGACCATAGCAAGGGAAATACAAAAATTTGAGTACGAAAGTCTGTGCCATTTAGAACCTTTAATTTTTGAAAATGTCCCAGGGCCTAATGCTAACGTAAAATTTAAATATGTTTCAAATTTAAGGGCCATGACATCAACCAGTTACATTAGGAATATCAATTATGGAAAATTGGCCAAACAGTTTAGCCCTTAGTGTTGCTCACAGCGGACAGACATTTTTCCGTCAATCGACTTTCAGTATACGCCCCACACAAACATGGATTCTGGCTACACCATGTTTTTCAAAATTTTTCCCCTCCCCCCAATTTAAAAACTGGCGTCCACTTTTTCATTATGGGGCACTGTAATAAGTTTTTCTGCTGAAAATTCAGTTTTTCCAGCAGATTACACAACTTTCTCTACTCCATAGGAAAAAGTAAAAATTAAATGCTTGTATTTGTGTTTGTGCAGTTATATGATCATTAGAAATATTCTGTGTAATGTTTGAAATATTGATTGCTGAAGAAACTTACGCTACTTGCTTTCATTAGATCAACCGTCTATCAAGTATATAATTCATTCATTTTAATGAACCTCGATTTTATTTTTTAAATTTCCCAAATTATAATGCAATTTCATTTTATTTTGAAGATTTCTAGTTTATATTATTGAGATATTTTATAGTTTTTCGAAATGGGTTTTTTCTCTTTGGGAGTAGTGCAAAGCGAAATTGTAAGAAACCAAGAAGAAAATGTTGTAAATATTGACTGATATTTACTGCAGTGCTCTAACATCAATTTTCCATTTAGCAGTTCTAATTTGAACCTATAATAATTTTTATCATCTTTAAATGTTCAACTTTGACCATTCAAAATAAAAGTCCTTAAAAATAAAATAATTTTTTTCCTATTCTGTTTACCATTCAGCAAAGTTGAGGAGATTTAGTGTAATATAGAAATGTTGCGTTATGAAACTTCAAAGACATTTGAACAGGAAATGCGAGAGTACCAACGAACACTAATTCCATATATTTATTTAATAATTGAATGCATTATACTTAGTAGTAGTTTATTACACTAAATATAAATTGATAAATGCTGGGCGTGAATTATATAAACAAATACTGAATGTGCATGGAAGATATCGAACAAAGCCAGATATTCAAATTCGAAAAAATATTGAACCAACTAGTACAATCACATAAAATTAAGAACATATAATTAATGGATGTTTAAAACTACGTGTTTACCTTATACACGATTTAATTGTTCTTGTCATGTATTAAATAATAAATATTTTAAACTTCGTCTAAGTGAAAACTCATTGACGTTCGAGCAGGAAGTGCGAGAGTTTTAACGAGCACTAATATTTAAAATCTATTTAATAATTGAATGCACGTTCAATAGTATATTACACTAAAGATAAACTGATAAATGCTGCTGTGGAATTATATAAACATTTTGAAACTGCATGGGAGTTATCGAACAAAGCCAGATATTTATATTCGAAAATACAGAGAATCAATTTTCGCTTTTACTCGTTTTCCAATATTTCAGAAACAAACATGTCGTCGATAAAAGCTGCGATGTTTGCAAAAAAAATTGAAAATGAGCGGATAAAAAGATGCTTATTTACATTAAAACTTCAAATCTGAAGAAAGTCTTTGGGATTTGACAAACTGCAGGAAGCATCTTCCTTTATCCATATTCTTTCGATTACTTTCTTTATTCTTCTTCTGTTAGAGTAAATGTATGCTTTCATTATCCTCTTAATTTGCTTCGAAGAACACTGTAAACGGCAACGGCAATATCGTAAACGCACAGAATGCCACAGCGGCCCACGACTAAACCCTTCTCTATCAACACCTTGCGTAGGCCGGGACTCCAATACGTGGAAATCGCCGGCTCTCAACATGTCATCCTCAGGAAGCGAGAGATAAACCCTGTCACACGCCTCTGGAGGACAAGTTACAAACGTCCCATTCGAACCGCTGAGCTGAAAATCGCCGGATAATTGTTTCGTCTGTAACTAAAAGGTTATTAATAATAAGTGTTCACTTATGGCGATCAATTACACTCCTCCGCCTAACCACGTAATACGTACATTTATAGATAAGAATTAAACAAAAAACGTTATCCAATGCTACATTTAGTAAATAAAATACAACATAGATATGTCTTGCCACAAATTTTTAACAAATGAATGTATATCCCGATATAAGTGTTGTGACTACTGCCGAAAACTATCGAATAAGTTGGTGTCATTTCTCATTTTTAAATTATTCGCTTTCTTAGAAACTGTCAAATGTATATCAATTGTTGAGCAGCTCTTCCTACAGCCAAAACGTTATGATTAGAACCTATTTTGACGATCTACTGCCAAAATGATCTATTAAAAGCACATTCAATACGAATTTACAAATGAAAAAGATATATTTATTAACATTGCCATGTATTAAATAAATGTTACTACTAAATCATAGTTGCCCAAAAAGCCTGATATTCAAATTCAATAATAGAGAGAACTAACGAGCATAATCAAATAAAACCAAGAACATAATATAACAGACGTTTGATACTAATTTATTACTCTTCACAGAAAATTAATTGCTTCAGCCATTTACAAAATTACTAAATTTTAGTGTTCTTACTATGCAACGCATGATTTTCGAGTAGGAAACAGAGGCAACAACTATACAACTACACAACCTATTAAATATTTAAACACACAATCAAAACTAATGTGTTACACCAAAGATCAATTTAACCGTAGCCGTATTTAAATAAATATTGATAAAACAAAATCATACTAGACTCAACATGCTAGACATTCAAATTCGATTAAGATGCAGAATAAGGAGATCAATCAAATAAAAACAAGACTATAATTTCACAAACATGTTATACTAAGTATGTTTTCTAAATAAAAAATCATTATTCTTGCCACTTACGATATAAAATATTTTTAAACTTTTTAAAATGTATCTTTGTTCCAATAATTTAGCATTAAATGTGCATTAAAAGACTTAATAGGTTTTGCTCTTTGAAGCCGGATCGTACTCTCTAATTTTTTCTACCTGATTATGGGGCCAGAAAGCATTGCAAATGAAGTTTTAATATTATTTATCTCCATCAATGGCAGGAAACTTAAATTCTTTAGAGTAGTAAATTATCAAATGTCTGTTAAATTATGTTCTGGTTTCTAAATTTCTAAATTTGAGCTTATTAGTTCCTCAAATTTTAAAACTTCAAGCATGGTTAGAATATCTCTGTTTCACTTTCACCATTTTGAAAGGGTAATTTAAAATTTCCCAATTGAAAGGCATTAAGCTGCATATTTACGAATTTTTTAAAAATTCTTTTCCTTCCTAACCTGAATAGCAATTAAATCGTGTGTAAATAAAAAATCAGTATTAAATTACTAAACACAATGTTGATGGTTATACATTATTGTGTTTCAAGCGTTATCTAAATTTCGAATTTGAATATCTGGTTTAATGATAACTCTGATGCGGATTTAATAAATGTTTATATAATAAACGAAAAATTTATTAATTCTACTTGATGTAATAACCAAAATTAAATGTGCATTACAATTTAATAGTAATTAGATATTTCCATTCTTGTTAGTACTCTCATTTTCTATTCGAAAGTCGTACATAATTGCACAACTACGAATTTTAAAAATTACTATTCCCTAACGGCAAGAACAATTAAATTGTGTATAAAGTAAAATTAGTACTAAAAACTATAAACTATATTGATGGTTATAAGTGCTTGTGCTCGTTGGTACTCTATATTTTCAAATTTGACAATCCGGCTTTCTTCGATAACTCTGATGGAGTTTCAATAATATTGATATACTACATCCCAACATTTAATAATCTTTTATAATTAAAACTAGTATTGAATGTCTATTCAATGATTAAATAGATTTTATATATTAGTGCTCGTTGGTTCTCCGCATTTCCTGTTCGAAAGTCGATGAGGTTTCATAACAACAAAGTTTAAAATTTACACACAAATGACACGAGCAATTAAATTGTGCATAATGCAAGAAATTGGCTAGTGCCATGTATCTATTAACTATGCTCCTAATTTTATGAGATTAAAGTCGTTGGTTCTCTGTATTTTCGAATTTCAATATCTGGCTTTGTTCGATAACTCCTTAAGCAAAGTTTCAAAATGTTTATATAATCTACGGCAACATTTATCAATCATTTCAGTGTATTATGCTAGAATTGAACGTGCATTCAAATTTTAAATAGATTTTACATATTAGTGCTCGTAGGTACTCTTATATTTCCTATTTTATTGTCGATGAGGTTTCATAACAACGAAGTTTTAAAAAATGTATATTTAATAAATGACAAGAGCAATTAAATCGTGTATAGAAAAAAAGATAGTTGTAAACATTAATTAACTATGTTCCTAAAATTATGTGATTGTGCTTCGCTTATTCTCTGTAATTTAATTTAATATCTGGCTTAGTTCGTTAACTCTGACAATTTAAATAATGTCTCTATAATTCACGGCAAGATTTAATAATTATCTTTATGTGAATATATTATTATTGAACGTGACGACTATTAAATAGATGTTAGATATTAGTGCTCGTTATAATTGTCGCATTTCTATCTGGAAAGTCGATTAGGTTTAATAAAGCAACGGTTTTAAAAAATTAATACATAAATGACAAGAGCAATTAATCAAATTAGTAGAAATACGTAAACATCTATTTACTATGTTCCACTTGATGTGATTGTGCTCGCTGGTTCTCTGTATTTTTTGAATCTGAATACGCTGCTAGGTTCGATAAATCTGACGCATTTTCAGCAATGCTTTATGTAATACACGGCTACAATAATAAATTTCTCTTTGGGGCAATAAATAAGTATTGAATGTGTATTTAATTATATAATAGGTTTTAGTTATACGCTCGCTGGTACTCTGTAATATCGGCCTTGAATGCCGTAGGTAGCATAACTACGCAGTTATCTCATGTGCGGAGGTAATTAAATCATGCATAGAGTAAAACAATTGTTTGATATGCCTTTGAAACTGTCTCACTAATTTTATGTGATTGTGTTGTTTGTTTTCTATATTACATTTTTTTTATTATGTTGCGGGTTGTCGCTACCATATCATTACGTGACTAGTACTGCGCGAATTGGTCTTCGTCGCGGCAACGCACGCATCAATTTTTAATAAACACCAGATGGTGTTTCGTTGAGCTTCGCTCAGTGCCAATCGTTGGTCGACGCGGAAAATAGCTTGAATTATGTTGCGGGTTAAATATACCGACAGTTACTTTCGATTATTTGAGACCGAGAATACGAATATCTAATAAGTACTGACCGGCAATTACCTCGCAATAATGACAGATGGAGTTTTTCTCAAGCTGAGTTTCCGCTCGATGTGTGCTGGAGCTTGACGTCAAGCCAGTTGACACATTCCTTTTTCTCTCATTTTGAAATAGCGTGGCAGCTCAATAAATGCACCACTGGCATCAACAGCAATAATGATTGGACATGCTTGCAATGGTGTGCGATTGCCGTTCCAGCGACGCACTGCATGCACACAGTTGAACAGCGATGTTGCAGACCGCGAAGTCAATATCTCTTTCAGTTAATGCCAATATTCACAAGAAAATACTTAAAATAGGGGAATATGTTGCTGACTTCACAGTGCCTTCGACCTCAAATGGTAATCAAATTTTTAAGCCAATTGAAGTAATATGGGTGATTTACATAAAAATAAGTAAAATGTATAACAAAAAGAACCCTTTGGCCAAATAAGAGGATGTGGGAAATTTTTTGCAAATGTTTCGATTGAATAATGGTGTTTTAGCTTTGTGTATGTACAGTATATCATAACAATGTCTATGGAGGGAAATCTTTACCCGGGCTACTAGTAAGATTCATGAGTGATAAAACCTGTAGCATTTCTTGTAACATTCATAAATCGTAACATACTGTTATTTGGGTTAAAAACTTCTGACAACAACTTCCATTTTTTAAAAACACTTGGATGATTACATGACAGATGAAAACACTGCAAATTTTTGTACTGAAATGCTTTGTGTAGTATATAAAACTATATATATGTCTGCATGAATGTAAAAAGGCTTAAACAATATATTTGTCAATTGTTGGAATCATAAAAATATTATCAAATTATACTGGATACCTCTTGTCTTGAAATTGTGAACACTATTCAGATTTATATATTTTGACCCCTGACTTCGCAAGTTGATTAACAACTAGCTAGTTAGAATTTATCAAACATTCTCTCCATTTACCGACTTCAAATTCAAAACCCCACCATAGCGTGAGAGTTAAAGAGACCCAGAACAGCATTAGTTTCAAGAGCCTCCAGATAAAAAGCATAATTTGTATCTCTGCTGTAGCACTACTAACAACTTTCAGAAGACCTAGACATGCTGGCTGTCTTGATAATAAATAATATATGAAAATAAGTACTTACACATTATAGGAACATACCTTTTATTAAATAAACATATAAATTAAATTTTACAAGGGTTTTAAAAAAAAAAAAAAAAAATTGGCAAAATCAAACACTAGAAATTTAAGTACATAAATTCATAAATAATACTTTGTCTAAATGTAAAGCACATAAAGTGAACAAAACATGTGTAACCTTAATCTGTTCCAAAATACTTCTGCCCAAACAGATTTGGTGCTACAGGATGAACTTCAGAAGTCAATATTTTCATCTGGAATCAACATCAGAGTTACATAAGAACATATTTACCATCAAATTCATGTAATATGTTTCTAATTACTACAGATTTATGCTAGCAAAATAGTAATACCCGGGGATTACACCTGTTGTTTCTTGAAAGATATTATAGAAGGTTCAATTTTAAATGCAGAGAAATGTTCTGGAGCATCGGTAGAGTTTTACTAATACATTAAAATGTACACATGAATAAGACTTCTCTCAAAACTTGCAAATGTAATGATTTGCCATAACAGGAAGACCGGTGCCTGGCAGGATTAGTGCAGGCAGAGAATGCCGTTGGAGCAAGTAAGGAGAATTTGAATAGGCGTGAGCTAGGCGCAGAGGCACCCTCATGTATTTTGAGAACTTCCAGAAATCCATGGAAAGGATACCCAAATCGGTGACAAATGGCATGAATTGCCACGTGATGCAATGCAACGCAAGATGATGTGCTTGCCACATGGTTTGAAAGGTATACTGCGTATAAGCGGGCGTAGCCGAGGGGTGGGTTTTGAGCCGAGTGAAAATCTCATTTGAACGCACAAGACTTGTGCCCAGGGCGGTGCGGAGTGAGCTACGCTCGTAGGCAACCCAGGTGTTGTGAGCCACTGTAGAGTAGAACATCTTTTCCATGGGTGACTGCAGTCCACGGGGCACTACAGTGTGTGCCCGTGCTGTGTCCCGTGTGTGCGCTTGCTGAGGAGTGGCGAGGCCCGAGTCAGGCAGATATTGCATCATTTAAGGATGCCCAGTGATCAGGGGATAGGCTCTATCAGAGCTGTAAATAATTAATCAAACTATTTGTTTGAAAATACTTATTAACAAATCTAAATATCTAAAGCTCATGTCTGTGATTGTTGTGTTGTCAAGAAGCATTAATGCATTTCCTAGCTGATAATGTAAGTTCTATGCAAGGATCAGAATCTAATCCTGGACTTCTTTTCCAGACATTAAAATTTTAGCTGCCAATAGAACACACTTTAAACTGGACAAGTTTCATTTTTACACTGATCTATAGCTTGAATAGCAAAGAAAATGTGTATCTCAACTCTTTTACCAAAAAAACTTATTTCCCTTTTAAAATCAGATTCAATTAAGACTACTTTTTTAAGAAAAGTAGTTTTCATGCAGTTTTGAGTGAAATATTGGCCATTTTAAAAACAAAATTTCCTGAGAAATGGCTCCATTTTTGTCTTTAAACGTTTTTGGTACAAACAAGTTTATGTAACTTTTGATTTTTCCAAAAATTACTCAAATGTAATTTGTTTTTAAATATCTCAAAACAAAATTTCCTGAGAAATGGCTCCATTTTTGTCTTTAAACGTTTTTGGTTTTATACTATTATTGCATTTGTGCATGCATATCTTGAAGTTTCTAATTTTTTGATGGAAGCATACTGGCTGTTTGCCTGAAGTGATAAACCTTGCTTTATTATAATGATTTTCTTCTTACCAATGTTCTCCACCTAATTACTAACAAGACTAACTTTTTTTTAAGACTTCAAACACTAAAAATCAACTTTCACTCGAAAATCGAAGGCATGGTGGAAATCTAAAAGAAAAGATTCACGTAATATGATTAATTGAGTCTCCTGGCATTTCTAGGGAATTTAAAGAATTTTTCTCTTTAGATCTTTATTCTCTGTATTATTGCCAAGAAAAATTGTATTATGTAATATTGGTACAGGGTTGAGATAAGCCTATGCAATAATTGGGGAGTATGAAGGTGCTCTTCACTGGGACCAACAAGAGCGGAAGGTTCCGCAAGAAGATCTAGTAGGTCTTTTAATGCTACTGAATATATATATATGTAGTAGCTGGGAAGAGGGTGGTGGCTAAAGCTGAACAGACTCAAGAGGATAGGAAAGTAACTATTATGAGAGTCTTGGCCATTCTCTAGCACCACTAGAGTCTCTGCTGCATAGTAATTACAAATTACACAAGAATTAAAGCACTTTTCATTTGCTATTGTATATAAGACTTATATCAATTGGATATTTTAGAAATGGGGAAATGGCACTTTTTTGTTATATGGCTTTTCAGTAATCTTTTGAATTTGCAAGAAACATCAAGGAAACACAGTATTTCTAACATTAGTACAAGTAACATTTTGTTTCACCTGTGAAATGTAGTGGTAACCATTTGAGCTGCAAAGGAGTGCAAAATAAATTTGATAAAATAATATTCTCTTCAAGAACATGATGCTCTTTAATTCAGCAACAGCCTTTGTTACTGTGTTGCCAGTACCTACAAAATAAAGTTTAATATCAGAACAAAAATATAAATATATACAAAACAATCTCACAAGATGTATAAAAAAAATACGAACTCATAATTGGATACATTAGGAGAACTTTCCGATCAGCTATGTCCTCTGGGAATCTAGCATAAACAACTCTTGCTTCATGCGTATCTGCATCAGATTCCACTAATATCTTCCCAATTCTTATAGACCTACAGCAGTCTCTCAAGCCCTATTAATAGAGGAAAACTATAAATGAATGAAAACATTACTTTCTATACTTTTCAATTAACAAAACTTTTCATTCTGGACAGAATTAATCAATTAACTTCCATATTATTTTTTTCTTATGCAAATTTAAACTTGATTAAAAAAATCTGTAAAATATCACTCTCATAGATGTAATAAAGTTGTTTTACCTGATTGTACCTACTGAAATATTGCCCTCCCTACACTATTTCTCCAGGCATTAGAAGTATCATTTGTTGGATGCAGAAGTGAAGCGATAAGAGAAATGAAAAGCTTTTGTAATTTGCCTTTAATATCAATGCACTGAAGGTTACAAAACACAGAATACTGTAGACTGCCACGAACAAATCGTAAACATTTCTTATGTTTTTCTCTCCTTGTTACATTGTCATTCCAACTGAAATCCAGTTGGATTAACAGAAGTTTCAAATTGCAAGGGGCCTCAGGGGTAGATACAGAAAGGTTGTGTTTAGGATATTTCAGTTTGTACAAAATTCACTCTTTTCATGGTACAATTTTTAATTTTTTTTTTGAGGTCAAGTAAATATATTCTTAAAGCTATTCCTATTTGGAGTGGTTTGATGTATATTGCCTTGAATAAAATGAGAAAAATACATCAATAATCCCCAAATGCTAATAAAATGGCTGAATACGGGAAGCAAAACTGATGGGTTGTTTTAATCTGAAGTCAAGTTAACTTCATCTCCATGAATCACACCGACAAAAGTGCGATGGTGAACAGGGGAAGATGTGGGATCTCTCATGGAATATTAAACCATAATTTTTCTGTTTTTAAATTAAGGAATTTCCAACTAACAGCAGACAGATTCTTATTTCTTAATTTGCATAAATCCGTAACATAATTTCCTGCATCCCCACAATTTTATCATTGAGTTTAATTTTATGGAGCAAGATAGAAGATTGGGGTTTATGTATATTATTATTATTATTATAATTAATAGATAAACTTCCAAGAACGGATTTAGGGATATACATCCCCATCAACAATAAAAATTAAAAACCAACCGGGAGGGAATAAAATCACACCATTATTTGGTACTATTGGAACGAATCGTGGTGGCAGTTTGGTACCATGACAACTCATATTTAATTCAGTAGATGTAGTGTCTGCAGAAAGGGAAGAGTAATTAGGGGAAATTCATTGAATTTCAAGGAAGAAAGTTTCAACAAGTATGCTTTCAGAACTGTTGTTACTAGAGTGCAATAGTTCATTCGAAGATTTAGTAAATGGCCTTATTTTCACAATCAGTTAGTCAGATGGCCTATTTCTTGACAGTGGGCTTGCTTTTCGAAGAACTATACTTTGTCCATGGTCAACTTCAAATAGACCTCTCCAGAATAGAGGTTTTTTTAGAAGTGTTTCTCAGAGCAATTCGATGGAAAATTTATAACAAAGAAATGAAAGAAAAACAACTTGCACTGTGTTTAATTTTGTACCATTATTTTTTATCATATTACTTTAAATATATTATTTTGTTTTCACCGAGACTGAAAAAAAAATCAAATTTATATTTTCTGGCAAATTTAACCTCACATTTCTTATATAATTTATTTACTTACTTAAAAAACAATGGTTCTGTTTGAATCATAGGTCACGTGTAATTGAAATTATTAAATGAAAGAATGTTCAAAGTCAAAATAATAAGTGAAATTCAATTTCTGCTACTTACCACTTTTTACTACATTCTGAACCAGGTAGGGAATGGAATCCAAAATGTTTTGCAGCAGTTGTACTCATCACTGTTTAGCTAAGCAACAATGCAAATCCACCTTCATGAAATGGCAGTTACCATGCACCATTTTTCAAAAGTTGTACAAGTTTAAATTTCATAGGGTGTACATCCCACCTGGTTCTTGGAGGATTAAAAATAATTTGTTACCTGTTCCATGCTTCACCTTCTCACTATCTCACCCAAATTCCCTTTCTGATACTTCAGGCCTTGGTAAAGAGCTCCAGTTGGAGTAATCACTTCACATTTTGTGAAAGGCAACTGGTTTAAACTTTCTTCAATGACCAGCCTTATCTACAAAACAAAAAATTAAATAA
This sequence comes from Teleogryllus oceanicus, assembly GCA_964035755.1. Lineage (NCBI taxonomy): Eukaryota > Metazoa > Arthropoda > Insecta > Orthoptera > Gryllidae > Teleogryllus > Teleogryllus oceanicus. The sequence continues at coordinate 26,095,524 of CAXIVR010000011.1, read as the reverse complement.
AGGTAAACACAGAAGAAGGGCAGCCTTCAGTGCAGTTTGCACAACCTTGACGTTTGCAGTCATTTCATTCACTGCAGGAAGAAAAGTGAAGAAATATTCTCACCAGGTAAGAGTTGCTTTTGGAGCCAACAAAATATGGAGAGTATAATTAATTATCTTTATCAAAAATTCACCAGGAAATTAATTTATACCAAATAGCTTCTAAAATGTAGCTGCCATTTCCTATTATCACTTATCTTATCAAACCATTTCCTGAACTACAAAAAGAGCATAATATTCCAACTCACAACTTGAATTTACAATTAAAAATTTGAAAGTAAAACACCACTGACATAATGGAGTGTGACAATAAATAACAATGTACTTTTTAAAAATATCTTTTAAGGTCAGCTTATACTCATATTTTTATATATACTTGCTGTTGCACTGTTCTTTGCTAATACTCTCAGCATTGCTAGAAATTCTAAAATTAAATTGCCTCTCCTTAAAGTAAATAAATTATTGAGCAATATCACCCTCTTCAAAATAATGTTTAAGAATTTATGATACTTTCTTGTGCACATCTAAATATGTTATGAATAAACAAAGAAAAATAATGAATGCCCTAAAATCTTAAATCATTTTGTGAGAGACATACGTACATTTCAGCCCTTAACAAACTTGCTAGATAATTTAAATTGTACAAATGTACAAGAGTTGAGGAACAAGATGTAAATATGTAGATGTATGGGACATAGCAACCTGGAATGTTAACTGAACATTTTCACTCTGATTTTTCACCTTTCAACTGACTATATTAGAGCAGTACTTTGGAATTATTTTATTTAAGAAAGGAATTCACTTGAGATGGAATTAGTTTTAATTTTCAAATTGTAATTGGTGCTATTTAATTCTGCAACATTTCTATCATTACACTAAATCTCTCGTCAACTTTTATGAATGGTAAACAGACATAGGATAAAAATTATGTTTTTTTTAAGGACTTTTATTTTGAATGGTCAAAGTTGAACATTTAAAGATGATACAAATTATTATTAGGTTCAAATTAGAACTGCTAAATGGAAAATTGATGTTAGAAGCACTGCAGTAAATATCAGTCAATATTTTACAACACATTTTCTTCTTGGGTTTCAAGTTACAATTTCAGTTTTGCACTACTGCCAAGAGAGAAAACCATTTCTGAAAAACTATAAAATATCTCAATAATATAAACTAGTAGCGTTCTTCAAAATAAAATGAAATTGCATTATGAATTTAGAATTAAAAATGAAATCAGTGTTCATTAAAATGAATGAATTATATACTTGATAGAACGTTGATCTAATGAAAGCAAGTAGCGTAAGTTTCTTCAGCAATCAATATTTCAAACATTACACAGAATATTTCTAATGATCATATAACTGCACAAACACAAATACAAGCATTTAATTTTTACTTTTTCCCTATGGAGTAGAGAGAAAGTTGTGTAATGCTGCGTGAAAAAACTGAATTTTCAGCAGAAAAACTTATTACAGTGCCCCAGTAATGAAAAAGTGGATCAAGCCAGTTTTTAAATTGAGGGGAGGGGAAAAAATTCTTGAACACATGGTGTAGCCAGAATCCATGTTTTTTGTGTGTATGCGATACTGGAAAGTCGATTGACGGAAAAATGTCTGTCCGTCTGTGAGCAACACTAGCGGCTAAACTGTTTGGCCAATTTTCTCCATAATTGATATTCCCTAATGTAACTGGTTGATGTCATGGCCCCTTAAATTTGAAACATATTTAAATTTTGGAGTCGTTACATTAGGGCCCTGGGACATTTTCAAAAAATTAAAGGTTCTACAAATGGCACAGACTTTCTCGTACCAAATTTTTGTATTTCCCTTGCTATGGTCTGGCTTTAAGCTCTTGCTCCATTCTCTGACTAGCTGCCATCTATCGTTGCCCAGTACATTTTTTCAACTTTTTGCTCGCCTAATATTGCAACCGAAAAATACATTCATACATTAACTAAAATATTGAGGATTTTTTCCCTTAATGAAATGAGTTCCTCAAAGATAGATTTTGAAATAAGGTCAAATACAATTTTTGAAACTTTGAGTATTTGTGTAATTTGCAGGAAAGTATGGGGAGAAAGTCGAGCTCTTTTAGCTCCCCTTGTTTTTCAAATCTTGAAATTTCTTAGGAAAAAATGCTTCACCGGTAATTTTGCAGGTATACACATGATGGGTAATTATATTATTCATTGAACTTTATTTCACCTAGGTACTATTTGGAATCTAAAGAGCAATTAAAATATTTTTACTTCATTCATTATGTATCTCAAAGCCTAATTTAAGTGTTCACTCTATTGTGAATTATAAATACAGTAAACCCTCCTCAACACACATTCCAAAGGACCAAAATAATCGGAGTTCATGTTATCCCATTATTATAAATGTCTGTATTACTGTAACCCCTTGCCAAGACCCAATACTGAAATTTGTGTTAGCAGGTGGTGCTAACGAGGGTTTACTATTTTAACCATTTCTTGTCGAAAAAAATCCCGAATATTTACTAAAACTCAAACCCATTGAACTCACCAAACGATCAGCGTAAAATTTAAAGTCACTTCTACTCGTATTTCTGAAACAAAAAATTATCCATTTCAATAATAAGAACAGTTTCACATTAAGCATTACTGTACTTATCTCACAAAGTTTTAATAATAAGTAAAGAATCATGTAATGAATAAGAAGAATTAATAATTTTAATTTAGGAGATTACTATTCAGTTGACTTAATTTAATTTATAAGAGAAGGATATAAAAAGTATTTAGAATAGAAAAATTATTTCATTGGTACAATATGAATTCAAGGATTTAAGGTATCACGGTAAAATTATTACTTTATTTTAAATGTACAAAATGCTATTTAAGGCAATCTTTAGTTGGCAGGAAAGGTTTTCACTCACACTAAAACAGTAACAATTGATTTGGTGATCAGTCAAAATCAACAAGTGACTATACATTTCATAAATTCACTTCAAACACTGATTTAAAAATAACTCAACACTTGCCATAATTGCCATACTTGTGCCTTTTCAGCTACTTAATTATCTTTTTTAACTCGCAAGAGAGGAGGCAGCTAGTACTTCCGTTTCGAAAATTCTTCTTATATCAGAATGAACATGAACGCAAAGAATTAACATTGAGATGGAAAAGTTTTGAAAGACAGGAGTTATTTCATAGGCGAATAAACACAACATACAAATACTTGTAAGGCAAACTGTATAATATTATATTTACACAATAGTACATTTCAATACCTCTAGTTATTGAAAATCATTTCTGAGAATTATAACCTTGCTTCAGCAGATACTAGAGCAATTTCTTTATACTTTAAATGTGCACAATGATTTTATCTCATGACAAAGTAAGTACAATAGTATTCTATTGAACATAATAATGAACATTGATCATAATTATCTCCTGACAAAATATTTTAATTTCAAGTTTTAAAAACTTTTGTTGCATGCATCATAACTTCAGTTTCATCATTTAAAAATGCATCACCAAAATAATTTAAAAAAATAGCATAGTGCACAAATTTGAAAACCATACCTGCAAGACTGAAGATAGAATTTTAGTTAAATTGCCAATACCTGAGGAGAGATGTCTTTAACATTAATACAAAAGTATTATTTTTTCAATCACCAATTTATTCCTTCCTTATCTACAGTTGAAGTGTTTCAAAACACTAATGACAACATAAATTAAATTAACAGTATGTCACTAATAACTAATGTTCAGAAATATAAAACTGCACGTTAATTATTAACAGATTTTAAACATGTTTGCTACTTGTTCACAATGTACCTATAACTACATCTACAAGTTGTGGTTCATTGCTCATTGGGAAAAAACAGTTGAATTCAAAAAGGTCTTAAAACTCTTATCAAAAAGATATTAAATGGCAATTCAGTACAAGTCATAATGACAAAAAGTTAACATGCTCAACACCAAAATATTACTAAATGGATTAATACTTTTGCAGCTGAGATCTATACTTTATAGTTTGAAGAATTTCAAACAGCTCTTTTAACATAATGGGAACTACTTAAAATCTGCTAATACTTCAGTATTCGCCAATCATTTTACAGTCCTGCAATACAACAGCAGCAACTAGTTTATATATATATATATATATATATATATATATATATATATATATATATATATATATATATATATAAAAGAACAACAAAAATTATATTACCTGTCACGTAAAATCGTTTGTAATTCTTTAACCTGGTCATTCGAAGGCAAAATCTTCAAATTAGGGAAATACTCTTCTTCTCCCTCCGACTTCTGTTCTGACAGCTTCATGATCATTGCGTATTCTCCACTTCCCATATCACATTCTTACAATATTCCAGAAGTCACGCAACCGGAATTGATTGCGGTTCCTTCTGACCTGCCTGACAACTCAAACAGCTGATTCCACCAGACCACCTTTGTTTCTTCAATATTTTAAGTAGTATACTTGCGTAGATGTTTTCATATAATACCATACATACGTATACTGTGACATATACCACGGGGTAAAAACGGTTCTCACACCGTGGAAAAGGATAATACCGTCTTGCTGCACGCGGTCACAAATTCACCGGGGTCTACATTGCCAATTCCTGGACCCATGCCCATGGTGGAAAGAGATGGGTGGGCTCTTGCGCATCGTATCCACTTCAGCCAATGAGCTTAAGGTACCGGTTTGCGTCACAACATTAGCGGGAATTTTAAATTCCAAAGTTATTACTTCATTATAAACAATTAAAACAGTTGTATGAAGAATTTTTTTTTTCAAATATTGCCTCTCTTTTTACAATTACACATTCATCGCGATAATATTGGTTGGTCATAGTTGAAAATTGTCACTTTCAAAACGTTTCTCAACACTCCTTAGGCGGTATATTACGGTCAGCGTACGGACTGTTGCACCGAGTTCGAGCGGGTTCAAGCCAATCGAAGCCGTGGATTTTAAGGGCGAAAAAATCCTTCGTGCGCCTTCCTTCGGAGGGGAAGTAAAGCCGGTTGTCCCATGTAGTAGATTTACTGCATGTAAAAGATCCTCAAGCCTAAAAGACGCCTCTGAGCAAAATTGAGATCCGCCTGTTTCGTCCCCCAAGATAATACCTCCTTACCACCTCTCCGCTAGGTGGTAAAGGAGCGAGCGAAATTTGCGTGGTTAGACGGAAGAGTGGGCCTGATGGCCCAAGTCTCGCCACATAAAATAAGGCATTAACTAACTAACTTCTCGCCCTCAATGCAACATGGCGACCAGCGTCTAATCTCGCTTTTCAAACGAAGTGCCTGTGCTGTGGCCACGTGGTTCGTGACACAAACTGGTGCTGCACCCAACGAGCAAAAATCGCCGGATTGTTGTTCACTCGAGATGGACTTAACAGCTCTTCTTCAATAGCTGTTATCACAAATACAGCTGACTCGTAATAGCTGTTATTAATAACAGTTGAAAAATAACAGGTCCATGACCAGCAACCTAACATGGCCGACTGCTAAGAGTTAAAGCAGTTGTGGCGACTGCGAAGAGTTAAGCCACGCAAAACGAATAAGGCTGCGTTTATGTTGGAGCAGCGATAAACGATGAGAGCGACGAGAGAGTAGGTGTTGCGAAATCGCAGCGCTGCTGTGTTCATGTCGGAGCAGTGCGAAGCAGCGCCACTCCAAATCCACCAGAGACATCTACAGGACATTCGGCGAAACTAACTTGTCAATTCAATACCAACCTTATGTAAATCACCCGCCATATTTACTTCAATTGGCTTAGGAACTTTTGGTTACCGTTTAAGTTGAAGCGCAGTAGGAGTCAACCTCAACATCATTCCCTCTATGCAATGGAAGCATTACACCTTAAGTATTTTTCTTGGCTGGATATTGGCATGCTTGGTGAGAGAGATGTGTGACTTCGCAGTCTGCAACATGCAGCAAGCAGCTGTGTGCAGCCCGCGAGAGAGTTAGTCCTAGAGCGTACGTATTTCGAAGTTTTTATACTGCGAGCGAATTTAATAGTGATTTGTTTTGGAAATGTATTGTTATTTCATATTTTTCTTGGCGTTTTCATCGATGCGTCGTCATTTGACGAAAAACTCTTCAATGAATGTGATGAGAATTTTAGAAAGTCAGACACGTAAAAAAATTGTCTAAAGTGATATCCTGCCTGAAGTTGCGATGATTATAGAGGTAAGCTGCCATGGCTACAATAATGAGTGTTAATGCACATTAGTGTTTATGGAATATTAAGTGTCATACATATAAACATATTTACATTGACTGTTAAAGAGAAACAGATGTATATTTCCAGCAGGGTTATAATTATAATATACCATTTAGTATTGAGGTTAGTGATTGATTTCATTTGAGGAACTCAATGGCCTGTCCTTTTCTTTACAGAGAGAAGATGCCTAGTCTCTTGAAAGAAATCTGGTTGTATGTGAATGAGTGTTTAAGAAAAAATTATGGAATTGTGTCTTCTAAGGAGGAAAGGAAATGTATTGTGTACTATATGCCTATGTGAATCTCACAAACATAACAGTATTTTATGCCAGGTTGTATGAAAAATAAAAACAGTGAAGACAAGTGTGAAATGTGCGAAGAAAAGTGACTATGTACAGAAAATTTCAAATGTGTGCAGTGGTCTCCCATTCTGCCAATTTCTATTATTCATAGTCTTTCTAATATTTTATTAGTCTGTCAAGTTTCATTTTATAAAACAGTTTTCAGATTGGTACATTTTCAGTATTTAAAAGGAGATAATAATTAATTTGAAGTAGAATTTTTATGAGTTGTTTATTCTGTAATATAAGAAAAATATCTGTTGTGCAATATATATCATGGAGTAAATATGAAAAATTAAAACATCTTCAAAATCATTGTTATTGTCTTAAAATAAGAAAGGATTCTTCTCATTTTAATATTGTCTAAGACAATAATTTTGCTGTTAGTTCTACCAATCTTAATTGAATTCTCAGTATTTGTTTCCTATTGTCTGTAAAGAGCATATATGTGTGGTTTGTCTGTGTTTAATTTAACTGAATGTAAAGTCTGAAGATTACATGTACAATAAACCATCTAGTGTTAAAAACATTTCCATATGATTAATATTTTAGGTGTCCTCTGTTCATGTTGACTGAACATATCACTCTTCCCAAAATTTTGTAAGTTTTTCATGAAATATTATCCAAGGATACAAAGGATATCTTCTAAAATGATTGAGTTTTGCAAAGACCAATGTAAATAAATGATTTTGTATTCTAAGTAAAACTACTCTGAATTCCAAGGAAAATATATTATAAGGAAGTGATAAAGGTAAATGGCATATTTGTTTATTTAAAACTGTTTCTTAAATCTTAAACTATGACAAAACGGAAGGCTGACGGCTTTGTAGTGTAACATCTCAATATTTTGCCAAATTGTGGCTTGGGACTAGCTGATCTCAATCACTTCAATTTTGAATTAATTTCAAACATTCAATTTTCATCCCTTGAAATGTAGTTCTAGGAAATGAGATACATGTACTATCAAAAGCAATAATTTAGATAATTCTTTTTCAATAAATTTTCTAGTTTAAAAATAAAAAATATTCTGTTTCTGGCATTTCATTTTATTCATATTGTTCTTCAGTGATAGTTATTCACTGATAAAACATCCCAATCATTTAATTAAACTAAGAAAATTAAAATAAGTTCATTTGTTTCATTTTAAAATTTCTGTTATAAATTATACTTCCTTGAATTGCACCACATTGTGTGCCATGGGCACAAGCACATAAGAATTAATCATCTCAATCATTCTGGTCAATATCTCACAACTACAATAAATTATTTTCTATAGTTTTACAAGGTGTGGATGCAATTTACAAATTCATTAACAGATGAAATTGGTTTATTATGGCAAACAAAGTGAACAAAACTTCTGAGGGTTTGCAATACAAAAAAATGATTCAGAATAAAACATCACTGGCAGATGATTATGTCTTTTATCTAAGTTAACAATTAGTTTTGCACAACACAATATAACAATAAAAATGGCAGTTATCCCGTAATTATTTGTATACTTGTCGTTCAGTGAAAAACGAATGTAACCTAACCTCTAAAACTTACGTGTTGTACTCATTTCTGCGGTACACAATTTGTCTAAAACGAAGCTATTGGGCGATTTGTGTCCCTTTGTCCCAAAATTGACTCTAACAATAAAACAAGTGATCAATTTCTCAGCATTCATGTTATTCGACATGCAAAACACTGAAGTGTGCCAGCTGTGAAGATCAGGAACAGCGCGATACTAGCAGCGAAACCTACCCAGGGTTTTCTTCGCTCTTATCGCGGGTCGCAGCGCTGATCCCGTGATCAGCGCGCTGTCAACATGAACACTTCCATCTGTTTACATGTGGACGTTCTCGTTGCTTCGCATGTAGCGCTGCTCTCATCGTTTGTCGCTGCTCCAACATAAACGCACCCTAATGCTGGTAGCGCCGTAAAGCTTGTGCAGCTACCTTACGGCGCTTCCTTGTACTACTTTCCCTAACATGTTTGGACAGAGAAGCAGCTGATAATGCACGAGACTGGATGAACTGCCAAGAATGAATAGTAATTCATATAGTGTAGCGAATGTGTATAGAGTATAGAATATTACTAAAATGAAAGTGATTCGGGTTCAGATTGCAAATATTCTTTCAAATATGCAACTTGTGCATAGTGAAGTGACGAGTGCCAAAAATAATGAGGAGAAACAGTGTTTTTGCTTACCTTTAGCTAAAGTGTTAATGCCTATCGAATATCAAGTATTATAATGTGAGTTATTTGACCGTAACTCATTTTATTTTATTGGACCTAGGGAAATATTAGTAGATCTCACATTAGCAGCAATGAGACAGAAATAAGTTAACATATTGGACGGACTTAATTTAAAGGACAAACATCTTGTTGTAATGTATACAATAAAATATAAAACTATTGTGGCACATGGTGTGTAATAATGACGAATTACGTATTAATGAATATAATTTGAACACTGGCAAATCATGAATGATTAGCTGCAGTGAAGCTCTTATCGTACAAAGTGGTTGCCACAAAAACTTGTAGTAGTTCGAATTAGGCCCAGTAGGTTGCAGTTCTATGCATTTCAACCGATAACAGCCAATAACAGGATAAACGAAATAACTGTTATTTCGCGTAACAGTTACGAAACGTTAACGGTTAAAAAGAGTTTAGCTGTTAGGGGCACATCCCCATTGTTCACCCAAAGGGGGACTCTTGCACATCGTATCCGACTTCGGCCAATGAGTGTCAGACACCAGTTTGCGTCACAATATTAGCGGAATTTTAAAGCAGCCAGATACCAAAATCATTATCTCGTTACAAGACATTGAATCAGATTTATGAAGCATTTCTTTTAAATATTTGCATCTTCTACACACTTCGTGTTAGTTTTGGTTGGTTACCGTTGACAGTTGTCATATTGTACCACATTCAAAATGTTTTTCAACACTTCTCGCCCTCTATGTAACAACGGCCAGCGTATGGTCTGGCTTTTCAAACGAAGTGTCGTGCTATGGTCACGTGGTTCGTGACGCAAACTGGTCATGCGCAGTGCCAGCTAAAATCAGTGCACCTGAGGAACCCATTATTTATTTCCACTAATGATTCACCATCGCTTTCCACCATGAAATTATGGATCCCAAACCGGTGCGATGATTGTAATTTTGAGAGTTATTTAGGCTAAAGTAAATTTCAAATGTATTTTATTTAAATCAAATATGTGCCATGCCGGAATCTTGACACAATTGATGTTGATAGTTGTCCAAAATTAAATAGTCTGTAGTAGTATTCACTGTCATAATTGACAACCATATTCAAAATTAATCTTATAAAATTGATATAATTTTAACTAGAAGTGCTACAGAATGACACAGACTTTCTCGTAGAATTTTTTCTAATTTCCTTGGTGTGGACTGGCTTTACGGTCATGCCCCATCCTCATTCCAGCTGCCATCTATCGAGCCCAATTGTTGTAGAACGAAGATACACGATACAGGATTTCACAGAATATCGTAAAACATTTCTTTTTGACATTTTCTCAACGTTTTGCTTTCTTAAGAGAAGAACTGAAATATTACTTCAAGAATTTCAAAGCAGAGTAAAACCTCGTCCTAAATAGAAGTTATCATTGTAAAATTTGAAGCCGTTTTTAAGAAAAGGCGATTGGCATTACAGTAATGCGAAATTTGAAGCTCTTTTCACGGAAACTATTAAGTTTTCGAAAACCTTCATTGGATGTCATTTAAGCACTTCACTCACAAATGTAATAATGTATACAAATCGAGTGAAATCTGATATAAAGTCGTGAGGCATTTAAAAATACAATTGTGTAATTTTTAAAAAAACAAATGATACACCAAAATAAACTTAATGCCATATTAAACAGTAAGAAGCACTATTCATTGAAACATTTTAAGAAAAAATTTGGAGCAATTTTTGAGAAAATGGCGTTTGAGCGTTTCTGAAAATGCGAACTTGAGCTTTCTTTTCACAGAAAACTGGTGTTTTTGAAAAAATTATTTGATATTATTTAAAGCACATGTACTCATAAATACAATACTATGGAGAAATTGCCTCAAAGAATTCCCTGACGTCAGAAAAGTAAAAATATACATTTTGAAATTTTCGAAAAAAATTTGGGACAATATGGCGTTTATGTCATCGTATATTAATTTGGCAGTATCCCGTGCAAAAATTGAAAGAAACAATGTGGACCCGTTTGTGAGAAAATCTTGTTTTTGTAATTTTTTTAAATTGCAAATATTGCACGCACTAAAGCACGAATACTACTAAAATTTCCAAAAAATCTACATAACATTTATGAAAGAACTATTTATGGAAAAAAATTCAATTGAAGGAAAAAATCTGTCTCCAATTTTGTAGTTGAAGAACGACTCGAATCAAACTTTTCCAATTTCCGAAAATTCAGAGTTAACACGAAAATCAGACCTATGCCACCTTTGTACGGGTATTTTACTCTTTTCTTTCAAGAAATTTAAAGAAAAAATTTGTAACCATTTTTGAGAAAATTTTGAAAATGTCCGGGGGTTTTCGTGTAAAGTTCCCCCAGATTTTAAAAAATGTATTTAAAAATTTCAAGGCTTCAATAGAGCCAGATCGACTGGGGTTTCTCCAATTTGGAAAAGTTTCAACGGGTGGTTTAGATGCTAGTAGTGTTTATAGACGTGTGGACAGACAGGCGGACGCACGGATGTTTGAAAAAATCGACACTTTTTCGGTATCATGGGACCCTAAAACATGTATTTCCGTTGAAATCTCGAAAACGATTTTCAGCAGCATTACGTAATTTTCTTTAAACTGCGTATATTACTCCCGTATATACGTATGTATTCGAGAAAGTAACTAGAGTTGCTGAATGGCACAGGTTTTCTCGTGCTAGTTAGTTTCTAATCTGTTTCGTCTGGTTTTCGGTTTTATCCCCCAGTTCTCCCGGCTGATTCCTATCGGCATCAAAATAATTTTTCGCAAATTATTAATTTTGGTTCTAGTTGCAGAATGTAACTTGGTGCTACAACAGAACATTTTGCGCTTAATTTGTAACTTATGTAGTTTTCGAAAATGAGAGATTTCAACGAAAATGGACCATTTTAAGTGTTCTTTGCTCTATTGGAGGAATAAATTAAAAGAAAATTTTGAGCTAGTTTGTGAACAATTTATATTCCTCTTTACTTCAAGTATTACTGCAAGCACTTTGAAGCAGGAAAGCAATACCGAATAGTCTAACTACAAACGATGCAAAAATGATGACCGCAAAAAATAGGCTGTTAAATTTCAATTTATCTACGCAACTACTTACTTGCGTACTAGCGGTTTGATATATGAAACACAAGAGTAATGGGTACAATTTTGAAATCACTGGCGAATTCTCAAGGTGAGCGAATGCAGAATCACGTTTGCGGTAATATTTACAATACATCGAGAAAAATGTTATATAACAAAATATTTAGAAATTTTATTCAATTGACGATAGTTTACTTTCATTTTCTGCAATATATACTTTTATCCTATTTATGATTTAAAACACCTACATCATTCAGCGTTATTTTGATTTTGGGACCCCAGTATCTTGGCCAAAAACAAGCTTTTGAATATCGAGAGAATTGAACACTTTTCCATCGTAGAGACTTTCGAAAATTATCCATAGTTTTTAGAAAATTTGGTTCAAACATTTCAGAAAAACCACCAATTCCAGTTCAATTACATTCAACGATTATGGAGATCTTAAGGACATTAAAAAAACATCATTAGAGAAACTTTGAAATTCATGTATACGCATTAAACAATGAAATACATCTGTAATGCAAATTTAACGATGGGACAGACAAGTAAAAATTACATTTCTGTAATTTTTGAAAAACAAATGAATATATTAACATGGCATTTTTTGTTATCGTCTAGGTAGATTTAACACCACCCCTACAAAAATTTAAAGAACAAATTTGGAGCCGTTTTTGAGAAAATCTTAAATTTAGTAATTTTTACTTTCTCGTATACATACGTACCTATATACTGGGAATAGTATACGTAGTATAGAGAAAGTTATGTAATCCTGCTGGAAATGGATTTTCAGATTTCAATGGAAATACAGGTTTGGGGTCCCTGATACCAAGAAAGTGTGGTTTTAAACGTCCGTCTGTCAGTCAGTTCGTCCGTCATCCATCTGTGAACTCTACTAGCGCCTAAAACACACGTACGATCTTTTCAAATTGAAGAATCCTCTCCATCTGACTCTAGTTGAAGCTTTGAAGTTTTGAAAAAAATTCTTAAAGTTTGGGTACTTATATGAAACTCACAACACATTTCAAAATTTTCTCAACAATGGCTCCAAATTTTTTCCCTTTAAATTTCTTATAGGAATATAGTAAAATACACATAAAGGTGGTATAGGTTCCATTTTCACGATTAACTTTGAATTTTCGAAAATTACAAAGTTCGAATTTTTCGGCGTCTTCCTACAACTATAAAATTCAAGATAGAGATTTTTTCCCTTTTAATGAAATTTGTTGTCCAGTATTAGTTCCTTCAATGAGGTCATGTACATATTTTGAAAACTTTAGTAGTTTCAATTTAGAAAATTTTAGTACTTGCAATATTGCAATTTTAAAAAATTACAAAAACAAGATATTCTCAAAAACGGCTCCACATTTTTTCTTTAAATTTTTGCTAGGGATACTGCCAAATGTATGTATAAATACGTGTATACAATGACAAACATGCCATTTAGCTCTATTTTTTTTTTTCAAAATTACAAAATGTAATTTTTTACTTGTCCCCCATGTCGGTAATACTTACTTTGAGCAAATTCTTTACGGTAATATATTTCTAGTACATGTGCTTTAAACAATGTCAAATCAAGTTTCTCAAAACACATCATTTTCCCAGTAAAATGAACTCAAAATCCCGCAGTTCCAGAAACGCTCAATCGCCATTTTCTCAAAAGTGGCTCCAAATATTTTTTTAACTTTTGAAAGGATAGTGGTAATCACAATGCTTAATATGACGTAAAGTTTATTTTGGTGTATTCTTCAGTTTTTTAAAAATTACACAAATGTAATTTTTAAATATCTCTCACGCGTTCATATGCACATTTCCATCGATTTGTATACATTATTACATTTGCGAGTGGATGTGCTTCAAATGACTTCAAATGAATATTTTCAAAAACTCAATATATTCCCTTGAAAAAGAGATTCAAATTTCGCATTTACAGTAATGCTCATCGCCATTTCCTTGAAAACGGCTACAAAATTTTCAATGAACATTTTTATTTTGGACGAAGTTTTTCTCTTCTTTAATATTCTTGACGTAATATTTCGGTTGTACTATTAGGGAAGCAAAACGTTGAGAAAATGTAAAAAAATATACCTTGGTGGACGATAGATGGCAGCTGGCCCGAGAATGAAGCAAGACCGCACCAAGGAAAGTAGAAAAAATTGGTACGAGAAAGTCTGTGCCATTCTGTAGGACCTCTAGTTACCTTCCCGTGTACTTACGTATATAGGGAGTAATATACGTCGTTTAGAGAAGTTATGTAATGCTGCGGAAAATTGATTTCGAGATTTCAACGGAAATACACGTTTTTGAGTCCCCTGATACCGAAAAAGTGTTTTTTTCAAAATGTCCGTCCGTCTGACTGTCCGTCCATCTGTGAACACTAGACCATACGTACGATATCTTCCGAATTGAATCCTTTGTTTATCTGGCTCTAGATGAAGCTTTGAAATTTTGAAAAACATTCTTTAAAATTTGGGGATACTTTACATGAAGCACATTGGACATTTTCAAAATTTTCTCAAAAAACACTTCATATTTTTTCGTTAAATTTCTTGTAAAAATAGAGTAAAATACTCCTTTAAAGGTAGCAGTCCGATTTTCAAGGTTAACTCTGAATTTCCGAAAATTGCTAAAGTTTGAATTTTTTTTCGGCGTCTTCTCTACAAAATTGACGACAGATTTTTCCTCCGTATGAAGTTTGTTGTGTATAAATAGTTCTTTCTTTAAGGTCATATACATTATTTTTTTTGAAAATATAAGTAGCTTTCGTGCAATAGTGCGTGCAACATTTGGATTTTTTTAAAAAGAACAATAACCAGATTTTCTCAAAAACGGCTCTGAATTGTTCTTTAAATTATTAGTAGGGTTAATGCCAAACAAACTCTATATCATGACATAAAAGCCATATTGCTCTATCCTTTTGTTCTCAAAAATGTAATTTTTGACTTGTCTCTCACGTCAGTTCTATTTACATTAAAGATGTCTTCACATTATATTTATGAGCACATGTGCTTATGTCAAATAAAGTTTCTTGAAACTCAATAGGTTCTGTTAAAATGAGCTCAAATATTCGCATTTTCAGAAACCTAAACGTCATTTCTCAGAAATTACTCCAAATTTTTCATTAAACGTTTGCTACGGATAGTGGTAATGGCACTGTTAAGTATGACGCAAAGTTCATTTTGGAGTTTTTTTTTTTTTTTTTTCAAAACTACACAATGTAACTGTTTTGAAATACCTCTACGCTGTTAATATGGAATTTCCATCAATTTGTATTGTGACATACTAATATGGGGACATTTTTTTTATTCCAGAATATTTGTCGTAAATGGGTGAAATGGTTATGGCAAATAATAGGCAATATGGCGCCTTAGTAACGACGGCGTGGTTGTTGTCAGGATAAACAAACATTCATCTGACCGTGAGAGACTGATTATTAAACGGAAGTTTGGGCATTTTGTCAAATAAAAGAAAGGCGAGGCATTGTGGGTTTCAAAAGGAGGATAAGATTCATTCGGTCGCATGTCGTGACGGTGAGCAGTTCGCTCGTGAATAGATTAATTTGTGCATGTTGGGACTTTGAAATATTTTCGTGGGTAGAGCAAGAATCGGACTTGAGGGACATATTCGGACTCTGAATATTTTCGTAGCAGAACCAGAAGTGAACTTGTGATACTTCTAAGATTTAGGGAACGTGTCGAGTTCCGAATATTTTTGCTGTGCATCAAAATAAGACGGAGTTTTTCGCGAGTGAACTCTTAATCGTTCTTGAACTGATAAATGTATGCGGTTCACAAACGATACGGGACTTTACCTATTTTCTTGCTATAAACTGAAGATAGAACTGAAAGATTTGTTTTGCGGTGTAATCATAAAAGCACTGGATATTTATGCGGTGAGAACGGGCATCGGAGATAATATAGTGGAGCTGGAACAAATATTTGAGTGGTGCGAAGCGGTGAATCGGCGGTGTTCGTTTTTAAAGAAGAGCAGAATATTCGTGGTAATTGGACTTCGTAACTTCGGAGCATCAAAAAAAGAGGGGGAAGGCGTTTCTTCGAGGAACCACCAATCAAGAGCACGCGAAGACCAGAATCGCCGATAAGGTTCGAACCAGGATATGACTAAGAGAGTTATCAATGTAAATTTCTCACATTTTAATTTGCTACATTGATAGAAATAAACATTAAGTTTCTCTTGAAAGAAAGATAAAATGATTGTCATTGGCCAATTCAAGCTAATAAGTAGCTAGATCAAATCTCTGTTTTCAGGTTCCTCGCCATTCTGTATAGATGACAGATCGGGTAATCGGCTATTAATAGATAATAGCGATTATTTCTGACGTGACCCATCGACCCAACTAGCGGGATAATATTCAGTGTTTATCAGAGTAATAATAGTTAAAATATTATCGTAACCTTTTCCTGGCCCCATGTTATTAGAAATTTGGAAACAGGCTACGACGAATCGCCAATAAGTAGCAGTCAAGGGTACGCATTATAACATTTGTGAGTGGACGTGCTTCAAATGACGTTTTCGAAACCTCAATAGATTCCTGTGAAAAGTTCTTAAATTTCGCATTTACAGTCATGCTAATCGCCATTTTCTAAAATTCTTCTTGAAGTAAAGATTCAGTTGTACTACTAGGAAAGCAAAAAGGTGAGAAACTGTCAAATAAATGTACTTTGGTTGACGATAGATGGCCGCTGGCCAGAGAATGGAGCAAGAGCTTAAAGCCAGACCTCACCAAGGAATTTAGAAATATTTGGTACAGGAACGTCTGTGACATTCTGTAACACCTCTAGTTCAAAATTGCAATTATTGCGCCAATATTGTACGAAATATACTAAAATTTTCAAAAACATGTACATGACCTTAATGAAAGAACTACTTATGAACAACAAATTTCATTTGAAGGAAAATCTCTATCTTCAATTTTGTATTTGTGTGAAGGCGCCAACAAAAAATTCAAATTTTTGTGAAAATATCCGGACGCCCTTTCTGTAAAGTACCCTTAAATGTTAAAGAATGATTTTCAAAGTTTCAAAGCTTCGACTAGAGCCAGATGGACAGGAGTTTCTTCAATTTGGAAAGATCGTACTTGTGGTTTAGGCGCTAGTAGTGTTCACAGATGGACAGACAGACAGAGGGACGGGCGGATGAACGTTTTGCTTTCAATTGGTCTTTCGACATCAAGGACCCACAAAACAGGGATTTTGGCTACAACACGAGTTAGAGGATTTTTTTTTCTTAATTTAGCAACTGTATTTATCCATCTTTTCGTTTAAGGCCCCGGCAATGAATTTTTTTGCCGAAAATCCGCTGTTTTTTCGTGCAGCATAAAAAGAGCTTTATCTATACTACGTGTATTATTCCGGATATGCGTACGTATACGAGACAGTAAATTGGTGATTCTCGTGTGTATTTACACAAATGGAAAAGTTGCAAATGTGAGTTTAGTTCATAACGGAGGATGTAATAGGTGTCTGGAATATTCCAATTTAATACTTGGAAAATGATTATTCAAGATTGAACACTGATTAGTGACACCAGAATTAAGGCTAAATATACCGACACTAGGTCCATTTGTCGCCATGTGGCAGCACCAAAATAAGCAAATTTACTAGACCGATAACGTCTGAACAAATTGGCTGATTTTCGATCTGTAAACGGCATTGACTCCATTTTAAAATAGAATTTACGCTACGATGCCAATTTTTCAAAAGATTTCAAAAAACTTTTGAAACCGTTTTCCTATAGTTTCGGAAGAAATAAAAAGCGTGGGCTTCTAGCACGATGACGACGTGCTTCCTGAATTCAACGCCGCGTCAATCATGCAAATCGGATGAATAGAAGCGGCGTAAAGTGAAATTTCGGAAAAAATACCTGACCCCTCCCCCCTTCCCGCTTCACGCAGTTGTGTCACCCGACCCATTTGGAGGCTCCCTCGACGCGGCCGAACGGCCAAACCCGGCGGCCTGCGGCACGGGAGGAGGCCGTGCTCTCAGGCAGGCAAGCCGGGCAGTCGGTTTATGGTTTCGTCCTTTTCAATCTCAATATATTTTTCTCCACTTATCAAACTAGTGATACTGTAACACAACCAAACGGTCTCGTATCATCTGTAATAGTCGTATAAAACTATATATCTTGTTCACATATTTCCGTCTTCCTTCGAATATCAGCAAACAATTATTTGAGGCGGTACTCAAAATATCGATTCCGATTTGGAAACTGACTTCAAAAAGATAATGGAATTAATTGTGTAGATATCACCAATATTCTATGCCATAACATCTTATTTTACATACATTTTATTTCTAAGATCTTCCGTTATCATTCCTCTACCAGAAAGTATGAGCCGAGATTACGTACGAGCTCTTTTATCTTGCGACTCGATTTTTGATCTCTAAACGGCGTTTGTCTCCTTGATAGACTTCACCTGAGGAATCTGTTTTCCCAAGTAAAATCGCTGAAGCTAAATTTTAAAATTGTTTTCTTTGTTGTTAATTTTAAAACTACTTTCCGACAAATTATGTAATCGGGTACCGGAAAACTCTTATTGTCGGGCCCTGGTAAAGTAAAATCCTCTTGCTAAATATTACATTACTTCTTCTAATTCGTGGTCTAGCGAAAAAATACATGTGTCCTTCATACCTAAAAATCGATTGACGCCAAACATGTCTGTCCGTTTATGGTCAACGCTAACGCCCAAACCGCTCTGCCAATTTTCTCCAAAATTGATCTTCCTGAATCTACCTGAAAGAACTCGATCCTTTGGGAGTTTCAAACGGATATTTTGATTTTTGAGGGTACTTTACATTAAGCCTCAAAATCATTTTCAAAATCTTCTCAAACCGTCACCAAATTATTTGATTAAATTTTGTCCTCGTGTTACGTACAGAACGCAAGAGAAATGTGATTTATGGTGTTTGTTGACATCACTTATTTTAGAAAATTGCTAACGTGCAATTTTTGTGGGCGTCTTCCTTCAACTATAATATTGATGATATATTTTTCCTTACTGAAATCTGTTCTGACAGATCTGAAAATAAGATCGAGTTTAATTTTTGAAACATTTGAGTAGTTTTGAATTTGGGCGAAGTATAGGCAATTAAACTTTTAAAGTTTTTCTAAAAAAGGAGCTCCAATTTTTTGTTTAAAGACGAGAAAAATATGATGGTGGTCTCTTTTTCCCAAAATTTCGCCCTATTTTCAAAGATTGAAAAGGTCATGTATGTTTATTAAAAACCCCGGTAGTTTTAGAGAATTTAAGAATGAAATTGATGTATATTTTTTTAAAAAATCTAAAAAAATACAAAAATTTTTTTTCCACGGATAGAAAGGGACGTTTTGGAATTCCCATTTTCGTTGAATTTATAAAATTTTCGAAAACAATTATGCCAGAAAGTGTGTGGTGTATCATCGCTTTTTTTATTTGAAATTGTATTGTGGGATACTTACACAGTGTAATTGTACTTAATTATTTCTAATGAAATTTGATGTTACTGAAAGGGAAAATCTGATTTTCCTATTCGTTTTTTTTTTTAGCGTTTTCATATATTTATGTTCATATTTTGCAATTTCCATTCTAAAAATTTTTCCGGACTTACTCGTGGCATATGTATATACTACGCCGCGGGGAACGGTTTAAATACGTTGATGGGCACATACTAGTTTATAGAGAGGGTTGAGCAATATTTAAATACTTGATTTGAAATATGTTTTTTTGTATTTAAAACTCTTTTTTTGATTTTTTTGAGTATGTTTTTTGGGGAGATATATTTAAATACAGGGGTTAGATGTTTTTAAAAAAGAAATATTTGGGAAATACTGTAAATAAAAAATGAAAGAGAAGAAAAAAGGATAGTTTTTTTTTCTTTGATTCTGCTAGTGAATAGGACCGAAAAAATTTTAATCCCGGTAAAAATGGTATTTTTTCATACATTTTTCAAATACCTTTATTGTTTTATACTAGTAAATATCTCTTTTGGGATTTTTTACCGGATGGACGTCAAAAACGTTAAAAGGTTTTTTCAAATAAAAAAATAGCTTACCATCCATATATCTTGACAAAATAAGTTACTTTAGTTAATAAATCTCAAAAAATTTTTATTAATCAAATATACTTTCAAATTGTTATTAATTGTTTAATTTATTTTTGGGTTTTGTATATATACTGGTTGTTAATAATTAACGAAACGCGAATGATTCTCCCAATTTCCCTTTGTATAGTAAATATAATTTTCCACTTCGTCATTGCACAATTTTCCCGCCCTTTTAAAAAACTACCACCGCCCTCTTTCCTACGCTTGGGCATACGAATTGCCCTAGTGTACCGCAGCCCCCCGAAGAATGCGGGCGAGATGCCCGCAGAGGTCAGAAAAGTCACGCTATCAGAACAAAGGTGCCGGGAGGTGCGCCCTTTTCCCCACCCCAAAGAAGGTGACTACATTTGAGGGGTGCCCGGGGCGGCGCGGGGCCGGAAGAAAGGAGCGCAAAAATGGGGGAGCAAACATTCAAAAGTGACATCTCCACTTTACCCCTTTTTTCGAAAAAAACGCAAAATTTTTATTTCATAAAAATTATAGATTTTTATTTGTACTTAATTCTGAATTATGTAATAAGGATAGCTAAATATATTATTAATATAAAATGTAAATATTTTTATGAACCTTACATTTAAAGAAAACATTTATGTCAACTGGAAAAAAGGAAGCCGGGTCAACGGAGAAGGGGAATACATGGCAGGCGAATTTAAAATTTATTTATGAATTCCAAAACAAACTCGGGATACTGTACAAAAAAATCTAAAGAGAGGAATAATTATAAAAAAGCAGGGGAAAGAAAATTAAAATAAATTCATAAAATATGCAGGCATATCAAGTGATTGTTTTTCTAAAATTTTGGGGTCCCGGAACGCGCCTAAAATGTTTTTTATTAATTTAAAGAAATAATTATATATTTATAATATAATGTAATAATTATCAGCGAGATACAGGAACGCCGTTCCGTCGTGTTCCGTCAGAAATCAAGCCCTGCATAAGACCAAAATCCAAATAATCGAGAAAATGGTTTTTTAATCCTGCTTTTGTGGGGTGTAAAATGAACATTGGGATAGGCCAAAAAAAAAAGATGTTTTTTAAGATGGAACGGAAAAAAAATTTTAAACGTACAATGGGAGGGGAAAAAAGATAAATCGAAATTTTGAAAAAAAAAAAGAACTTTTCTCTAAAAGCCAAACCCAAAAAATGGAAAATAAAATATTTTGGACATACTATGAGTCGAACAAAATCTCTATAAAAGGATATTATGCTTGGAATGATAGAATGAAGGGAAGAAAAGGGTGAAATGGCACAATTGAATAACTAATACACAATATCACAAAAAAAAAGGGAAAAAGGCAGTTCGAGTCCGAGGAGCAATAAAAAAATTTGCTAGCATCTTATTGCTGTGTATATCCAGATAGGTCAAACCGGGATGGTTATGATCTATGTTCTAGATTTTTTCTCTGCGCGTTCAGACCCCGCGAAGAATTGGGACCGGGAGATAAAGGAGAGATCCCTCACAGCCGCTGTTTTTGAGGGGACTGAGCCGACAAAAGACATCATCGCACGGGAACAGGTGTTTGATACCTGCAGTCTTTCATGCGTAAACCCCTGCCATTGTTAGGAAGAATTTCGCTGAATTTTTTGGCGCGACCCCCTAGTTTTTCCGGATAGCAAGAAAAGCGAAGGAATGATGCCAAGTAATACAAATGCAAATATCAATGTTAAAAATTTAAAAACATCTTTAAAAAACCTTTTAAAAATTTGATCTTTCGGGGGAAGAAATTTTGGTTTTACGTTTGATTTTAATTTTAAAATTCGATTTAGAAAAAAACGGAAAAAGAAAGAAAAAAGAATAACAGCGAAACTAAGCCGGGAAAACTATCGCCCGGGGGCCATCTTATGGAGTCACAATTTCCCCAAATGGGTACGGGAAGGGGGGCGAAAACCCTTTTAACCTAGAGTGCTTGGTTGGCCCCCCTTTTCTGCGAGGGTGGGACAAAAGAGGAAATGCCAGAAAAAGGGGGTCATTTTTTGGGGCCAAGAATCACTGGATGGGGAAATTTAAAAATTTAGTTCGCTTTATTCGAGCACATGTATTGACAGTGGAAATGCAATATTATTTCATATTTTAACTTTTTTATAAAATTGTGATTATCGGTTTTTTTCATTCACAAAACCATCAAACCGATAATAAACATTGGGTTTCAAAAAACGTTTCTTTTTTTTGCGAAATATGTTCATTTTCCCCAATAAAAAAATTTATGTTTTGAAAATATCAACTAATGTTGAAACCCCTCAAAAGGGGGATGGGGGAACGGATTTTACTTTTGCATTCTGATTCACTTTCCCCAAAAAGGGGGGTTTATCAGTGAGACGGGAAACCACGTTTTACTTAGTAGTTTTTAAAAATGTTATAAATAGAATTGCTACCTGATTAAATGTTACTAAAAAGCGTGTACGATGTTTAGAAAATAGTATCTAAAATGTAGAAATGTGTTCCCGAATTAATAACTGTATAACAAAACATAATTTACCCCCTCATAGACGGATATTCCTTTCTAGTGTGGTGTTCTGCCTAAGGGTTGTTTTTTGGGCCATAAATTCAATGAAAAAAAATACACAACACACACACACACACACACACACACACACACACACACACACACACACACACACACACACACACACACACACACACACACACACACACACACAATATATATATATATATATATATATATATATAAAATTATATATGTTAAATACAATGATTCAACTACACCCTTTTTTAATTTTTATTTACGTAATATAAAAGAATAAATTTTATATCAATATAACTTACTAAGTGTTGGGACATGTAAACATTTTTAAATATTATATTTAATGTTTGTTAAAGTGTTATATTTGGGATGCATCTCCCTAAAATTTTTTACTACTTCCTTTTTCCGAAAGTACAAAAACATTTTTTTAAAATTTTTATTTGGGAAAACATATTCATCAGGTGGAAAATTTTCCCAAAAAGACAACGCCGTTTTGAGATCAAAAATTTGGGGAGGGTAAAAAGGGGCCGTGGTAATTTCCAAATTTTTTCTGGTAGGGGAAAGATAACGGAAGATCTTAGGGAAATAAAATGTATTTAAAAAAAGATGTTAGGACATGGGAAAATTGGTGATATCGACACAATTGATTAATTTTTTTGAAATCAGTTTTCTAATTTTAATTGATATTTTTAGTAGTGTCAAATAACTTTTTTATGGTACTAAGGAAGAGGAAATATTTTGAACAAGATATATAGTTCTAAGACTATTTGGGGTGATAGAGACCGTTTTGGGTTTTGTTACAGCATCACTAGTTTGATAAGTGGAAAAATATATTGAGATTAAAAGGACGAAACCATAAAAACCCACGGGCCCCCCTTGCCTGCCCCGTCAACAAAAAATTTCCCCCAAGTCCCGCATCTATCATTTACAATGACCCCGCAGAAGATTAAAAAAAAGGGTCCAAAGCCCTCCCCCATATTAAAAAAATTCAACCTCGATAATTTTTAAAAATTCTTTTTCTCTTGTTTTACAAAAAAATCTCCAGTTTCCCTTTTACGTCATACCCCATTCTAGTTTAAACCAATCCTTTTGCCCTTATATCACAATCTTGTGGGCCGTTTCTTGCCGCGCTATGTTTATTTATTCCCTTCCCTTTGGTTTCTAAGGAAAAGCCCTGCCTGCATGCCATGCCCTCAACATTTACACTTTTTTCGAAGAATTTAATAAATTTTGTCCCTAACCCCATCAAAATATTGTGTAACAGTTTTATGTCCCTATATATTACATTTATTATATTTTTCATAAATTAATTAAAAATATTATTAATGGAAAAAAAAGTCAAATTTTTGAACTGAGGTTAAATTTGTATCATTGACTTTAAAAATGCAGGTTCACTTTTTTAAATTGTTTTATTAAGAAAAAAGGGGTCCAAAGTTTTAAGTATAAACCCAAGGCAGAAGAAATATGATACACCTTTAAAACTGCAAAAGAAATAACCAAATGAATCTCCTTGATGGAATAGATTTTTAAAGGGCCCACTCCATTTTCTGTGAAGGGTGAAGTAAACCCAAAGGGTTTTTTTCTTTTAAAATTTGTACTGAATTCCAAAAATTTTTAAAAATATAATTGTAAAAACAGTTTGTTCCCAACCCAAATTTTTACAACTTAAAAGATCCCCCTCCTCGCTCTCCCCATCAGCATCATCATCAGCAGCAGCAAAAGGGGAGCATCCATGGTTTAGTTTTGTCATTAAAAAATTCTTAGATTCTACTGCCTGTTTTAGGTTTGTGTATGATCTGCTGTATAAACCATTAAACATTAATTTCATCAAGTAAAAATTTTGTGGCATTTCGTTTTCTTTCCCAAAAGCAAAAAAAGTATACAA